>JAKWBJ010000181.1:0-1200000 GCA_023159175.1 Wohlfahrtia magnifica | reverse complement strand
GAACTTCGGAATTTTGTACCGCCTGGTAAAAGAACCAGTTCGGTCTCCACCGGGTTAATCCCTCGACCGTTTGCCCTTACCCAAGACAGCGCTGCTTCCATTACACTTATCTAAAAAAAATTAATTTGAGCAAACAAGGGGTCAAAGCCCAAGTGAATGTTTCGTCAATTAGTTCTGTTATAGTTTTTTTGCTTCTTTTTTTGTAGTTTAAGTATTTTGTTAATAAAACAAAAAACCCATCTACAGAATTTTTGTATTTTTATATTAAATCTTAATTGCTAATTACAGTGCACTCGGGATAGCGTCAACAATATCCAAAATCTGTCTGGTGTAATAAAAAAAGTAGTTCTTGTTGCTGAAGAAATAATTTTTCACCAAGGCAGTGACCCAAAACACACTGTACATATTGTTAAAAAACGGCTTAAAAAGACATTTGTAGTTTATAAGAAATGACCTCCAGATAGATATAAATCCGATTGAGAATTTATGGATTCATGTAAACTCACTGCTCGCTAAGTATCCAAGTCCGATCAAAGGAATGAACGAGCTATAGAAGCGAACAAAGTAAATACGTACTGGTAAAGTAAGTAAGTACTCGTAAGATATACCAGTAGAGTTAAAAAAAAAAACACATCCAAAATGATACTGCATATCCTATTGAATATAATACTTATTTTTATAAATACATATTAAGAATAAAATCAACGGTTCAAAATTGTAACATTTATTTTTATTTACACTTTTTGCTGCTACTACTCTCGTTGTTGTTGTATTGGCATCAAACTAGTTTTGGAGGAAGAGGACTTGTGTACCTGTAAAACCATACAAATAAATACTTACTTCATTTAAACTTAAAAAAATACACGGTGTTGAAATTGAAAGTATTAAATCATGTTACACTTTTGCAGGTCAGTATATGTACATATCGTCACCTAAAATCCAAAAGGCCGTAAGCTACAAAAAATTCAAAATCGACTATTTGGCTATGCCAAAATACATCATATTCAATAAAAAATAATCGATATTAAATTTTTTGTCGCTTACAGCCTTTTGGATTTTAGGTGAAGATATGTAATATTTGTAATGCTAAACAAAATTCTTCAATAAAAAAATAAGTTAAAAAAATATATAAAAACTATAAAAAACTTTTAACCATATGCGCTACACATTTAGCATTTATTTAATTTTCATTTAGTGTATGTGCATATATTATAAAAATTGCTGACGTATTTATATAGATTTTATAGTGATTGTGAGGGCTGATTTCTAATTAAATAAAATCTATTTTTAAGTGTGTGTTACTTTAGGTACTAATTCACCATTTTTTGAATTTTTTTTAGAAAGTTTCTACTAAAAATAATCATCCACATGTCTTAAACGTTTCTTTTATACGCCATTTAAACAAGAGAATTTATGAATGTACGTACATATGTATGTATATATGAAGAGCACTTTTAATGTCATAACTTTAAAAAAAAAAAAAAATTGTATTTTCTTGTTAAAAATATCTCGAATGACTTTTTCGTTTTTGCATCTATGTATGTGTGCAGATAGAAGGTTACTACTACAACAAATTTAATGATAATCGATATGTTATTGAGCCGTGCCTCAATAAAATATTTTTTCCTTTCTGTAAATTGCATTAGATCGCAATTTTTTATATATAGTTCAAGCCTTATATTGTATAGGGTGATTTTTTAGAAGCTTTCGGATTTGATTAAAAAAAAGACATACAATTTAGAAATATGTATGAAATCTTTATTTGAGTAGATAGAACGGTCTACAATATATAATTCAATGTTTATATATGATTTCATGTAATATTGAACGCGGCTACGCCTCAAATGGTAAATACGCTTGGTCCAATTTTGGCATACTCTCTATAACATATCGGCTGGTTATCTCACGAATAAATTCTTTAATATTGGCTTCCAGTGCATCAACCATTGCGGACTTGTTTCAAAAGACATGAGTCTTAACATAGCCCCACAAAAAATAGTCTAAGACGTTAAATCCCACGATCTAGGCGGCCAATTGACGGGCCCGAAAAGTGTAATAAACTGTTTACCGAATTCGTCGCTCAATTGGGCCAATGTTCCGCGTGCTGTGTGGCATGTGACACCGTCTTGTTAAACAACATGTCAGCAAAGTCCAGCTCTTCATGGCACGGTTACGCTCGCCATTACCAATAACATTCCTGCCTTCGTCGTCTTTGAATAAGTACTGTTCAATGAAACACCGGCCCATAATCCACACCAAACAAACCATTTTTGGGATGTATTGGCAGTTCTTGTTACGCATCTGGCTGCAAGCAATTTTGCTTGTTCACGACCAGAAATGTGCTCCGTCGCTGAACACAATTTTTCGATAAAAAAGTTCTTAACCGAGCATAAATTTCGATAATAAATTCTATAATCTGCACGCGTTTTACGTTTGTAAGTGGTTTCATGGTTACATTATAGACCAAACTGAACATGTTTGGCAGTAACATGTTACAGGGAAACAGCTGAGCTGCCAAATACAGCATTGCCAATACGATAATTGGCTTTAGCTGCTGCAGAAAAAACGAAAGAAGTATACAATTTTTATACTTTTCTTCTTTTTCGCAACACTTCTCACGTAGTCATACAAAGAACTCTGAAGAGAAGGGAGTAAACTTTACGGCAAATATTATTCATACAAGATCTATGGAAACTAATGCAAGTGACGAGAAAATAAGTCTGACAAAAGGGTAGGAGGGGGGGTCTAGGGTGAGACCTGCTTAGTAAAATGGAGGAGAACGAGACTCGTATGCTATTCGGAAGCAAACATATTTCAAACAGTCCAAACTTTCGCTGAGCGTATATGATAGGAAAAGAGAATGATAAACGATCTATTGATCGGTTGTTGCACAATGAACGAACATTTTACTCTTATTAAAAACATGAATTATAGTGGGCAATAAAAAAGAAATGGCATATTTATCTAACTAATTCTAATCTAACGAATTTTTGGAAAAGAAAAACGAAGATGACAATTAAATGGCCTACATACACTAGGCGTCAAAGGTCTATGCTTCTTACTCAATCATAGTTTTAATGCAAAAAAAAAACATAGAATTAAAAAAAAAAACACAAAATTTGTAATGTTATGCTATGTTCGCACGAGACTTCGGATTACTTCGATCTCTGTTTGGATTCTACCGTTCGCACGGCACCTTTTAACAGCTAGCATATGAAGTCAATGAAGCGAGCGGCCATTGTTTTGTTTGTTATCTTTATTTTGTTTATTTAATTTTTTGTTTATTTTTGTACTTGACAGCATATTTTAGTGATGTCAATTTAAATTTGCTATGTTAAATATGTAATAAAAATATTTTAATTAAGAGCTGAAAAGTATGCCAAACTCATATGACACTAATTTTGTAGTAATACACAAATGATAGAAAAATAATTACAGTAGAATTTCGTAAAAGTTAACTCGCGTAAAAGTTAAACTCTCGGATAAGTTAACAGTATTTCAGCATAAACGTGCGACTCTAAAAAATTAACCCTATGCTTAACTTTTCTTTTTCTTCTTCTTTTTTTAAACAACAATTTTTCCGGTCATAAATGTGGCATTTTTGATACTTTTAAAATATTATCACTGGTGTATCTGAAACAGTCATCTCAATATTAAAGAAAAAACGTCATGAAATCTTAGTCTGTGTCGAACACATATGAAAAAGCACACAAGAAAACACTTCACAAGCCAGAATATGTTGATCTTGAGGCAAGTTTGTGCAAATGGTTCTTGAACCAACGACAGCATAATTGTGCAGTAACTGGTCCAATTTTTAAATCCAGAGCTAAGCAGGAATTCGCTATAATGCACCCTGGAAATAAATTTAATGCCAGTGCCGGATGGCTAAACAATTTTTAGAGGAGACATGGTATTCGCCATCTTAAAATTAGTAAAGAAATCCTTTCAAGCGAAACGTTGGGTGCTACACCCTTTATTCATAATTTACGACCAAAAACTAAAGAAATTAACATCTATTACCAACTTTATAACGCAGATGAATTTGGACTATTTTATTGACAAAACATTTGCTGTTGCAAACAAAAAGACTACACCGGACCGAAACATTTTAAAGGAAAGAAAAACATTTTTGTTTTGTGCTAAAGCAGATGGTTCGCACAAGTTAAAACCGTTGGTCGTTGGTAAATCTGTAAACCCACGTTGTTTTAAGGGATTTCAAAACTCATTTGACAGTGTAAATTCGAAGTAGTCGTGGATGAATTCAGATATTATTTTCAATTGGTTCCATAATTCATTTATTTTTTAGTTTCATAATAGTTTGTTCAGGCTATTGCATGGAAATTTTTGCAAGTTAGCCAATTTTCTGCTAAAAATAAATTACCACCAAAGGCATTGTTGCTAACTGACAATTTTACTGCCCATAAGCCAATTGACATGTTACAGTCTCATGATGGAAATATTGTAGCAATGATTTTACCACCTTACTGAACAGCAATTTTACAACCCATGGATAAAATCCAATAATATTAGTCAACTTAGGATATCGAAGTAAATTGTAAAGCAACATTGTCGCACAAGAAAACATTCCAACCGTATATATTTTAAAGACACATACAATCCGCGATGCTATTTTGATAGCTAAGCCAGTGTGGCATGAACTGCCCCAAACAGTTCTTATGAATATGGAATAAGATAAAAAAGTGGGATGACGATCAGTACGGTAGTGAAGACGATATTTCGCGCTCTGAATTTAGTGAAACAAACAGTGCATACAACGATATAAGTACATACTTCGAGATGTTCAACTATTGATGTCGAAGGTTGGTGATAATTTTGAAGTCAGTATTGATGATATTGAAAATAGAAAGAACGATCAAATTTAAGAAGATAACGATGATTCCGAAATATCTGATAATTATAACGACGGGTCAATAATCGAGCAAGATACTCAACAATCTAAAATGAGCTACTCGAAAGCAGTTGAATGAATCAATAAATGGTTTGAATATAATAACGATACACAACAGTAACAAATCCGCACTAAAATGATCAAGACCTATTACATAAAAAAAAAAAAAAAAAACAAACAAGTCTCGACTGCTTCTTTAAGCCACTTCATAAAAATTAATATTTCTTACGTGCGAAAATAATGAACGGTGACTTTGAACTTTAAAACAGCCAGTACAAATTAAATCCAATTTTCTTTTTTGTAGCAATGAAAACTAATTCAATAAATATAAGTTTAACGTGTTTGATCAAAAAATGTAAGGGTGTTATTATTATTTTTTCTTTCTTTATTCAATTTTTAGCAATGCTTAACAAGTCGAAAAAGTTAATTGCCCTTGGAACACTTCGGTGAAATTTTTCGAGATTCTACTGTACTTATAAATTTGGTGATTCTTTCTCAAAAATTCGTATGGAAATTTATGCAGTATGTAATTAAGCTGATGACCGGAGCTTTAATTCAGTGCTGTCAGCTTTTACGATTTATCGTCATTTTGACGATTTTGAACACCAAAAATAACATATTGACGATTTAACGAGTTGAGTCCTTATTTTAACGATTTTCAGGAATTAAAAATATGCAAGATTTTCCTTTAGCACTTCATAAAAACGTCAAAATCAATACATAAATTTGAACTATTAATAGTAAGGCGTAAAAGAGATAGTTAAAGTGTGCCGGGCAAATTTTTTTAAATATAATTATCGATATCAAAAAAAGCAAATCTGATTGGCAAATATATTGAGTATTTTAAGGAATTAGCTTGAAAGCTTAAAATAACAACAATTATTTTAGATAAATTATCTAATTAATATACAAAAAAAAAAAACTCAAAACCGCATGAAAAGGCACCTGACGGTGAAAGTGAGTCATTCACTGTATATGTATATATATTTTATACCTAATATTATTTTATTGGGCCACCTCTTGCTGAAATAACTGATATGTTTTGCATCGAACATGTGTCGCTAGGGTTGGCATTTAATCCTCTAACGTTTTTGGCTGCCTCAGGTCAGCTATCAATTATTCGTTCACATTTAAGTAAAAAAATATTCGGAAAAGTTTGCTTTTAATATCGAAAAACAAGTTTTAAAATACCGAACAATCATTACAAAAAATTTTTGATGAGTATTTTATTTGCAATAGTTCGATCTAAATATAAAATTGGCCAAGCAAACATAATTTTGTACGATCTGCAACTAAAAACTTAATGGAAGCCTGAGTCCGTCTTTTGTATTTTGATCTATTTTATCAATTAACACAATTGTAAACAAAAAAAACCTAAAATAAATTTTTCATACACAGATTATTACACGAGACAAAATTCCCAAGTTGCTCGGATCAAATTTAAGCTTTATACAGTTGGAGGGTTAAGTTTTTATTGAAACAAATTTGAATCGTTTCTCATGTTTTACCCTAATCAAAGATAACTCGATGCAATCAGCGAACAAAATAAGTCTTTTGGAAGCTGGCGCTTACAACAAGGCAATAACCCAAACGATACAACAACAAGCATTGTAAAAGAGCTGAATTCCCCTTCTTAGTTGTAGTAACGGGTGTATTTTGTAGAGGTATAAAACTTTAAGTTGGCAAACACTTTTTAACTGGCAATCATTTAGTCAGAGGACAAGTGATTTATGTTTAGTTTGGTTTGGCATTTTAACATGAATAGACTGACGCCTGAACAACGCTTACAAATTGTGCAAATTTTGTTCTGTTCCAAATACGTACCACGCACTATGTCCATATCACGGTCAACATAATCACCCATCAGAGCAATTAATTCGATTAACTATGGAACGTTTTCGCACCACGTTTACTCTAAATTTTTATACACATCCACAGAGACGTCGTAAAGTGCGTATAGAAGAAGTCGATTGGCTATTTTGTTCTTCAATTGAACAACCATGATGTGCAGGAGCTGTGGTTTCAACAAGACGGGTCAACATGTCACACAGCTCTTGCCACAATTTATTTATTGAAGGAAACGATTGGTAACCGCATAATTTCACGTTTCGAACCCGTCAATTGGCCTCCAAGATCTTGCGATTTAACGCCGCTAGATTATTTTCTATGAATATATGTGAAGTCGCTAGTCTACGCCGATAAGCCAAAAACGATTGACCACTTGGTGGACAACATTCGAAAATTAGAACTCCAGATTAGACTACGTCCGATCCAGCCGCGTTATTCCATTTCAAAGTTCTATAACTCTATAAAAAAAACACCCTCTATAATCTCTAGACTTAAATATTATTGAAAATTGATGGGCCAAAATATTAGAAAACATACCACTAAGTTTAAAAACACCTTCTCAATGTTTTTTAGTCAAAGTGGGGCACAGATACTTCCTCGTATATCTAAAATTTGTTGGAATCAATGCCTAGATGTCTGTAAGCTCTTATTTTTTTTTAGCAATTTTGTTAGTTATTAAAGTATAAATAAGATATGTACTGTGAGTTATATGATTTTAATGATTTACTGCAACAAAAATTAAATTTGTTCATAAAAAACATGGAATTTTTTATTCTCTTTTTCGACGATTTTCATCAACTACTTTGATGTTTTTAAAGAATTCTTCCCTAATATTTAACGATTTTTTGCTTTATTTATCTGGCATCAATGGTTGTATTATGAATAAGAAAGCGAATGACCAAAATAAACGTTTTAGTGCGAACATTACGTTTAATCGTTGATTCACTTTTAGTTTTAAAAGTGGTTCTGTTTTTAGTTTAAAAAGTGGTTTCATTCCGAAGAAAATGTTCGTTTTACATTTTGTATAGAAGCTTATTACGGAGTTAATTCCACTTTCAATCGGAATTTAATTTTATGAATACCTTTTATAATTCGAAAATGTTTTTATAAATACGGGGCTTAACGTCTAACAATTCAATTAATTTATTTGTATATTTATTTATGAAAATAAATGAATATTAATAAGAATTAGGGCCAAGATAACCAGGAGAGAGAAGCTCCTTTTATAAACTTGAAAAATTTCTTATTATTTTAAAATTGAAGTACACGAATTTGTGTATGTGTCAGCGATACAAAAAAAAACGATTTATTTTTATTAATTTAATATAAAAACATACTTTTGTAATAAATCTGTTTCAGTTTTCATTACTTTTTTATATTTTATTTGTTTCTATACATGTTAATTGTAAAAAGTTCTTCAAAATCTAAAAATTTAAGACAATTAATTTTATTCGTGGAATAATAAATACTAGGGAGATCGATCATTCGACTTTTTTTTAAACCGGTTTTCGAATAATTCGAAAAGTAGCGCTTAAAAAACTTGGTTTTCGGTTAATAATTCCAATAACCGGATAACCGGCTCTTTTATATAAATAAAATTGTTAATAATTGTTAATAATAAAATTGTTAATAATCCTCGAAGCGTAGATCTGGACCACGTCGTTTTAAAAATAAGCAGAAGCTGATGGAGAGCTTAAAATTAAAGTGACAATCAATACTAACAATAATTCTAACAAATCTCATAAAAACTATCCTAAAACGGTGTGGTAGGTAAAACACCCGCCTACCAACCAGAAGGTCCTCGGTTCAATAACAGGCCAGACAATCTGAAAAAAGTTTTTCATCAGCGATATCACCTCACAATATTAGCTAGTAACTGGTTATGAGTATTACTACTATTGAACTCTTCTCTAAATGCATTTGCCGTTCGGAGCCGGCGTTAAACTGTAGGTCCCTTTCACTGGGACCAGCTCACTGGTTGACAGAAGTCCTCGTGTTCCTTCATGGAATGTTATGGGAGTTATATATATATATATATATATATATATATATATATATATATATATATATATATATATAAATATATATAAATAAATCTATTAGTTATATACGAGTCCTTAATTGCCTCGATAAGAAAATTTGCTTAGATTTCGAGCAGCACTGTATGTAAATTTATGCACCACTTATTTAATAGCGTATGTATCATTGTGGTATGTTGGGTAAGAACCCACCTTTCAACCAAGGAGTCGTCGCTTCAATCTCAGGCCACACCATCTGACAATTTTTAACAGCGATATCACCTCACAACATTACTAGCGACTCGTTATGTGTATTTACGCTGTGAGAAACTTAACTAACTAATATATATTCCGTTGGGAACCAGCGTTTGTGGGTTTGTAGGCTTTCAATGAGTCTAGTTGATCATTCTCCATATATAAAAATCCATATATATTTACAGAAGATGAGAAAAGGTTATTTTTACTCAAGAGTGCATATCTTTTTCGATCTACCTTGCTTTTCACGTTCTTTGTGAGACGTTCAAGGTTGTTATATATACAAAAATATTTAAATTTATACAAATAGTTAAATGATGAGCTTATTTCCAATAAAAAGAAATATACAAACGTATAAAAATTATACTTATTTAAATTAACCGGTTATTCGTCTTAAATTAACCGGTTTATTCAGTATTCGAAAAACTACGATTTTGAAAAAACCGTATTCGACAGAACCAAAAAAACCGGTTAAAACCAGTCGAATAATAACCGTCCGAACTCCCTAATAAATACCCAAATAACGAGATTTCTGATTTGTTTTGATATTATGTATTTCACTAAAAGAAACATATCTTTATTGTGCTTATAAATGACAAAATTTATTAGAAAAAAATTAGTTTTAAAAGAAAAAGATTTGAAAATAATGCCGAGGATGATAAAGTGGAAAGCCAAGTGCATGTTTCAAAGTTAAACAGAAAAGTTCCTAAAAAACTTAAATACTCAATCAGATAATAAAAAAAATTTTACATTTATTCATTGTTAATTCCTTTCAAAAAACCAGTAACAAAAGGAGATATTCAACACTGGGATGGGAGAAAGGCAATGATGTAAAAGAATCTGTATGCACTTTTCACTTAAATATAAAGGAACTTATACTACTATTCTTATAACTCCTGTTTTGTAGTGATTTTAAAGAATTTAGATGTACTCTGTACGATATTACCCAAAAACGTGAGAGAAATCTGGTCCCATTCATATTATATTTGTTGCTATAGCTTCAACATATTCCACGAAGTCCAATTATATTTTTAGGTGTTATTTTACTATTGTACAAAAATTTTCCATTGAATTGGAATTAGGGCTTTACGGTAATCACAAATCTACTTAAAATTTCTGCTGCAACAGCCATTCGTTGACAATTTTAGCGGTCTGGCTTGGATCACCATGTCACTAAAAGATGACTTTTTTTGGGTAATGTTTTATGCCTCCAAAAAATTTTCCTTGGCGCCAAAACATGCTATTTTTATTTTTATATTAAATATTTATAACCCAAATGTCGCTTTAAAGTACTCTTAAGGTACGTAGCTTTCTATTTTAAAATTTTTAAGATTAACGTAGGTTTAAAGGTATTTTAAGCTAATAATCGTTTTTGCATACAACATTGAGGAATTTTGCTTAACAAAGGTTTAGAAAGCTTTGCCAAATTTTTTTGCGTTTGTCCGTTAATATTGTGTATAATTCTCTTAGGTAGTATTAATGGCCCCTATACGGCGCGGCATATTGTTTACTAAATTTCTGTAATTAATTAATTAATTTATGTTTTAATCTCCATCATTCTTGCTATTCGACTTTCCAACAAGCATCTTGAAACAAGTTCAGCATAAAGGACCAATTAATCTAGAAGTAAAGGTAGAATTAGCCGATCGTAAATGTAATTGTGTCAGCTGATCGCTTTTGTTACATGAAAAGCTATGAAAGTGCTTACTTGACCGTAGTGTAATGTAACCGTAAACTCCCAATCTGTTGAAAATAGAATTTGGCGGCAACGTTACGTGACATTTGTTAAGCAGTGATGGGCTGTTTGTGCGTAGTATTTTATGGGGGTATGTATTTTTACTCTTTTTTTTTTTTGGTACTTACATTTTTTTATTGTTTCAAATTATTTTTTCATTTTTTGTAAAATCTAATAAGAGCATTTCTCAATCGTATATGTTTCTTTGTAATAAAACTTATAGGTTAGTATGAATTATATATTATGCATGTATATAGTACGGTTATGCTAGGGATTGCAAAATAATTGTGCGTACAAGCTTAGATAATATAAGTAACAATACCCATAACATAACAATACCCATAACCAGTGAAAGCAAAATAGCCGAATTATGGAATCAAAAAGATGAGAAAGCCATCGTCATAATTATTCTCTCTGTAAAGGCTATGTAGCTACCTGAAATTACCTGAAAATTTGTAAGTCAGCTTTAGAAGCATCGAAGAAGTTTAAAAAAAATATATATGAACCAAGTGCCCGATTCGAAAAATTACATTGTATAAAAACTATTAAATCTACGAATCCCAAACACAATATATGAGTAAGTATCTAAATTTCTTGCTAAAACTATCAGAAAAATTGATAGCAGTTGGAAATGAAATTGGTGGGGAATTATTGGTAATAATTTTGTCTACTGAAGCAGTTCGAAAATTTTTTAATAGCAATTGAGTTGAGATTCCCTACCGTTGTTGGACATGCTCAAGATAAACATAATGGGATAAGCTGATCGACGCATTCAACACAATATTGATGATGAGGGCTATGGTTGCAAGTCAACAGGCTTTTGTAGCTCAATAATTAAGGTAAGAAGTTTTTAATACTAAGGAGTGCGCACGGAAATATTTTTACATCACTTTTGTTTATAACAACTGAACATAATGGTAAAATTATTTCAATCAAGATCTGACCAGAAAAATGAGGACACCTTATGGTTATTTAAAAATGGTAACAGCCTTTTTTTCAGACACTCATTAACATAAATATCGGTGTTAAATAGAGCCATTAGAAAGAAAAGAAAAACTTCTTTTACCACATGTGCAAATTGCTTGCCATACTAAAAACTTTTTCGGGTACTTTGTTTTTTTGTACAATTTTTCCGCAACATTTCCCCTTGAATTTTCTATATAGAATTCTTGTCCAGGGAGCTGTAAAAAATAGGCTTAACAATTGTTTTTTGTGGAAGAAGCGGATTTTATTGAAATTTTCAATAATTTTCTTACGAGTTTGTTGTTCGATGCCCATTTTCGAAAACAACTCATTTTATAATCAAAGTGAAACTTTACACATATTTACTGAGACAGATGATTAACCTCCGCTTTGCCAATACCCGGGGTAACCATTTAGTAAAGTTATAGAATTTTTTGTATAAAGAACTATTTTTGCTGTTTCCACGGAGCGCGTTATCCCCTACTTGTAAAGGGTCCGCCAAATAAATTTTTTTTTAAATGCTATAAAAAAAAATAACTGCTGAATATTTTCTCAAATTTCTTTTTTATTTGAAAGTACAATCCTTCGGATTAATAATGGAAAATAATTTCATTCAAATGGCTGCGTCGGCTGGCCATGCAGTAGCCTACACGATCGGTCCAATTTTTAAGCACATTATCGATTATGTGCAGCTGTATTTCACCAATGGCTTCACGAATATTGTCCTTTAAATTGTCTCTGGCTTGTTGGCGTAACACTTATCTTTGACGGCACCCCACAAATAATAGTCGAACGGTGTCATGAAATAATATGAACACATTACGTTTTTTCTCAAAAGCTTAAGAGAGAAAAAAGGTTCTTTACGTAGCCGAAATTCTAGCAGACAATTTATAAGATCTTTTAAATAAATGTCTGAATATAAAAACAGAAAACAATTTTCACATGAAAATATATATATGGTTACGAAAATGAAAATGCTAAAGACAGAATTCACCACGTCAGAGCTTATTATAAGCCTTTAGCTAAAAAAATGTATTGGCTTGTATCAAAGCTTAAAAACTTCTAAGATTACCTGCACTAATTAAGAGTGCTGCCAAGTGCATGGATCGGTTACTTTTTGTGTTATTTTAGAACACTTTGAATTAACGTCGAAAAATAGAAGATTCGTGTCCGTACTAGAACATTCTAAACTAAGATGAAATAATATAAAAGCAGCGTATTGCGGCTGGTGAGTTAGTTAGTTTTGAATTGGCTGTCAAGAAGTAAAGTCTGTTTAAGGCGCAAATAAAGTGTTTTAAAAGCGAATTTTGTGTATTAAAGTACAGTGGAATTAATAATGAAAGAGACAGATTGCAGAACAACTAAAATAAAAATAGAGTTTTATTTTATTTTAACGCAATATAAACGAACCCAAACGTTTTAAAAAGGTTAAAACGTAACAATATGTATTAATTTTGTGACGAACAAGAATAAGATTTTCGATAAATTTAAAATTTTCTAATCCTTTATCAAGAAGCAATGAAATCAGAGCATTAAGTGCCTGAGAAGTGATAGTGCTAGGGAATACATAAATTTTCATTTCGATAAATTTTTAGAACAGAATGACATTCGAAAGCAACTAACTTAGAATAATTTGTTTGAGTAATATTGGTCGTCCCCGAAAGTAAATTTTCCGGGTGATGGAGAGACGCAATAAACGGAGAATATACAGCATTGCAGGAAAACGATACCTAGTATTTGGTTGATCTTCCTTAAAATAGGAAGGCCATTAGTAGTAAATGGGTATACAATGTGCAGAAGAATGCTGTAGGAAATACCTATCACAAATTTCATGGCTCGTCTGTTTACAAAAGGGTGTATTTTAATTTCGTGTTTCAGTAAAGATGTTTTATCAATAAAAAATAGCATTGCTAAAAAATAGAAACTGCCAGAAAATAGTAAGGTAAAACAATTTCTAGGCAAGGAAATTGAACGAGATGATATTGGCAAAATAAACGTTACTTGCTACGAAAAATTCTAGGCCAACATCAAAATCTTTTGATACAGGCTTACAGATTTCATATTATAATGAAAATTGTGAGAAAAAAAGGATATCAATTGACATCAATCATTTATTGGAACCCTAATGTATTTGACAATAAGTATACAATCTGACGTTCTACAGTCGGTTTGCAAGTAGACGCAAAGAGCTAAAAGTGCCTCTATAGAGCACGATAAAGCAGCTAAACACATTTTACGGTATTTGCAGGCTACACATCATATTCAAAAACATGTAAACTTCCTCCTATACCGGATTTACAATTTTCTTATCAGGAAGTTACTTCAGTTTGAAGAGCAAACTGAGGCTGAGTTCATATGCCTTTTTAACAGCAGCTAAGGAGACAATATATCAAAATAGACTACTGAATTGAGTACTGTTAGCATGATGGATAGCTAATTGTAATTTATGGTGATAATATTGGTGCACAACACCTGGCGAAGAATCCATTTCATGGAGAATGTAAGCACATAAATGTCAATATCCAACATGTGAGGGAAGTCGTAAAACCGAATCAGAATGAGCATTGTTATTTATCAAAATTGAAAATCGATTCCGACATGAATTGATGTGATGCAATCGTCTTGCTTCTGCCTTGTTTTAAACATAAACAAAACTAATCTTCGAAACAGCTGTTAAGGTTTTGTTTACATTTTGTTGCTTATGTTTACATTTTATTCGTTTTGTTTATAAATTGACGGCGTATAAATTTTAGTTTTGTATACAATTTTAAGTTACATTTTAATAAATAAGCAGTAAATAAAATTTGATTCAAATTTTCTACAAATTTAAAATGAATGTAAAATAATAGCGTTGTAAAAAATAAAAATAAACAAAATTTAAATGATTATAGTAATTCAAATTATTTATTTTACTTCTACTTAAATGTATTACTTGTAATTACTTTTACTTTAATAACAATAAACCACCTAAAGGCAAAATCAAAATAAAACGTCAATCTGACAGCTTCTAGCTGATCGGATTTTTTTCTGACAAAAACGATAGAAACAGATTCTATGACACTATTTTCGGATAACAATTCTGATTCGAAGATAAAACCGATAATATTGAATTCTGATAACAAAATTACTATTATTATTATTATTATTATTATTATTATTATTATTATTATTATTATTATTATTATTATTATTATTATTATTATTATTATTATTATTATTATTATTATTATTATTATTATTATTATTATTATTATTATTATTATTATTATTATTATTATTATTATTATTATTATTATTATTATTATTATTATTATTATTATTATTATTATTATTATTATTATTATTATTATTATTATTATTATTATTATTATTATTATTATTATTATTATTATTATTATTATTATTATTATTATTATTATTATTATTATTATTATTATTATTATTATTATTATTATTATTATTATTATTATTATTATTATTATTATTATTATTATTATTATTATTATTATTATTATTATTATTATTATTATTATTATTATTATTATTATTATTATTATTATTATTATTATTATTATTATTATTATTATTATTATTATTATTATTATTATTATTATTATTATTATTATTATTATTATTATTATTATTATTATTATTATTATTATTATTATTATTATTATTATTATTATTATTATTATTATTATTATTATTATTATTATTATTATTATTATTATTATTATTATTATTATTATTATTATTATTATTATTATTATTATTATTATTATTATTATTATTATTATTATTATTATTATTATTATTATTATTATTATTATTATTATTATTATTATTATTATTATTATTATTATTATTATTATTATTATTATTATTATTATTATTATTATTATTATTATTATTATTATTATTATTATTATTATTATTATTATTATTATTATTATTATTATTATTATTATTATTATTATTATTATTATTATTATTATTATTATTATTATTATTATTATTATTATTATTATTATTATTATTATTATTATTATTATTATTATTATTATTATTATTATTATTATTATTATTATTATTATTATTATTATTATTATTATTATTATTATTATTATTATTATTATTATTATTATTATTATTATTATTATTATTATTATTATTATTATTATTATTATTATTATTATTATTATTATTATTATTATTATTATTATTATTATTATTATTTATTATTATTATTATTATTATTATTATTATTATTATTATTATTATTATTATTATTATTATTATTATTATTATTATTATTATTATTATTATTATTATTATTATTATTATTATTATTATTATTATTATTATTATTATTATTATTATTATTATTATTATTATTATTATTATTATTATTATTATTATTATTATTATTATTATTATTATTATTATTATTATTATTATTATTATTATTATTATTATTATTATTATTATTATTATTATTATTATTATTATTATTATTATTATTATTATTATTATTATTATTATTATTATTATTATTATTATTATTATTATTATTATTATTATTATTATTATTATTATTATTATTATTATTATTATTATTATTATTATTATTATTATTATTATTATTATTATTATTATTATTATTATTATTATTATTATTATTATTATTATTATTATTATTATTATTATTATTATTATTATTATTATTATTATTATTATTATTATTATTATTATTATTATTATTATTATTATTATTATTATTATTATTATTATTATTATTATTATTATTATTATTATTATTATTATTATTATTATTATTATTATTATTATTATTATTATTATTATTATTATTATTATTATTATTATTATTATTATTATTATTATTATTATTATTATTATTATTATTATTATTATTATTATTATTATTATTATTATTATTATTATTATTATTATTATTATTATTATTATTATTATTATTATTATTATTATTATTATTATTATTATTATTATTATTATTATTATTATTATTATTATTATTATTATTATTATTATTATTATTATTATTATTATTATTATTATTATTATTATTATTATTATTATTATTATTATTATTATTATTATTATTATTATTATTATTATTATTATTATTATTATTATTATTATTATTATTATTATTATTATTATTATTATTATTATTATTATTATTATTATTATTATTATTATTATTATTATTATTATTATTATTATTATTATTATTATTATTATTATTATTATTATTATTATTATTATTATTATTATTATTATTATTATTATTATTATTATTATTATTATTATTATTATTATTATTATTATTATTATTATTATTATTATTATTATTATTATTATTATTATTATTATTATTATTATTATTATTATTATTATTATTATTATTATTATTATTATTATTATTATTATTATTATTATTATTATTATTATTATTATTATTATTATTATTATTATTATTATTATTATTATTATTATTATTATTATTATTATTATTATTATTATTATTATTATTATTATTATTATTATTATTATTATTATTATTATTATTATTATTATTATTATTATTATTATTATTATTATTATTATTATTATTATTATTATTATTATTATTATTATTATTATTATTATTATTATTATTATTATTATTATTATTATTATTATTATTATTATTATTATTATTATTATTATTATTATTATTATTATTATTATTATTATTATTATTATTATTATTATTATTATTATTATTATTATTATTATTATTATTATTATTATTATTATTATTATTATTATTATTATTTTTTTTTTTTTTTTTTTTTTTTTTTTTTTTTTTTTTTTTAGATTTCAATTCTGATTGTGACAACACTCAGATTTTGTAACACTCCTGATTATCTACTCTCTTTTATTATCTCTTGTCTTTTATCTTTATATGTTAAGCATCATTATTGTATTTAACTTTTTCCTATTTTATTCTAAATAAAATCTTTGAATCGACAAATTTTATCATGCACAAATCTAAAGCCGTATGTACTCTAGCAAGAACTCGCGGAAGAACTACTTCTGCAAGTTTTTGCTTAAGTGCTTACACTCAAACCGAAACTTGCAGAAGTTAACTTCCAGAAGTAGTTTGTGCTAGTTCTTGCGACGAACTTGCTGCAAGAAATTGCAGACGTGTTTACACACAATGTGAGTACAGACTTCAGAAGAGTTTGCTTTTTTTACGAATGAATATTTTATTTCACCAGAAATAGAAGTGGAGTGGCAATATAGGCATATATAATAAATATATACAAGTGAACATATAATATAATATAAAATGAAATATAAATAAAAACGGTTATTTCGGGTAATTTTTTAAGAACTTTCCGATTTGATTTTATAAAATCACATACAATTTAGACAAATGTATGAAATCTTTTTGAGTCGATAGAACTGTCTATATTATTCAATGTTTAGATATGAATTCATGTAAATGTTGACCGCAGCTACGTCTGAAATGGTACATACGCTGTGTCCAATTTTGACATACTCTCTTAACCATATCGGCCTGTATCTCATGAACAAATTCTTCTTGTCCCTATAGACATTAGCCTTAACACAGCCCCTCAAAAAATAGTCTAAAGGCGTTAAATCACACTATCAAAGCGGCCAATTGACCGGCCCCATACGAGAAATAAACTGTTCGCCGAACTCGCCTTTCAATTGGGCCATTGTTTCGCGTGATATGTGGCATGCGGCACCGTCTTGTTGAAATCACGTGTCAGCCAAGTCCAGCTCTTCTATTTTTGGCAAAAAAAAAAGCATGTGTAATCTTCACACGGAAGCTCACGCCCTTCGCAATAACGTTCCTGTCTTCGCCGTCTTTGAATTATTATTATTAATAATAATATTTATTATAACTGGAGTACCACTTCCCGCGTTGCTGGAAGCCTTTGTGTTGTATACCTATAAAATGCATTCCTCATAAGAAAAATTTAAAGAAATGCTTTAAATTATTATTTGTATTGACTATCAAGTCAGAAACTGTCATTCTAACCATTCTCTAGATATATGAAAATTAATGTATACTTTGTATTGAAGGTGCAACACCAATTCATTTTATTAAATTTTACCCATATTTCATATTTAACTACAAAGTTATTTATATCAAATTCAGAACCTTCCACTATTATCATTCCAAAGATATATAAAAATTAATATTCACTTCATATAGGAGGTGCCACTCTATGCCACTATTACCGTTCCAAAGATATATAAAAATCAGTACTTAGTTTGCGTGGGAGGTGCCACTCCCACTTATACAATTCCGCCAACTTTTTGGATGATGATTTGTATTGGCTACAAAGTTATTTGGGCCAAATTTAGAAACTCTTACTATTACCGTTTTAAAGATATGAACATATAAATAAAAATTTTATATGGGCGTGGCAATCCTAATTGAAGCTGAACTGTCAGTGAAACTACACCTTTTCAACGCATGTATTGATTCGTAAATTGGTTTAGTTGTTATCGAGTTGTAAAATAACGCACATAGGACAACTTATTTTTATATACATACATAAATAATAATATGTATTTTAAATTTAAAATTCTTAATTAAAAAATACCCAACTTCAGTGCACAGCAAGTCGAGCAGGTTACTTGCGGCAAGTAACAAATATGTAAGTGTTTACACATAATTGCCGCAAGTTACTTCTGCAAGTCAAAAACTGTGGATGTGTACTTCTAGTACGAGTTTACACGACAACAACTTCTGCAAGTCACTTCTGGGAGCAACCTGCACAGAAAACTTGCTAGTGTACACACAGCTTAATGCAAAAGCTATTTCGAATTTTTTTTATCGAACAATGCACATGTTGCGTTGTTTTATGAGAATATCACAGGATCAATTTTCGCTTTGATTGGAATGAAAATTTCACAAATTTCCCACCATATTATTTTTACTAAACAACAGAAAACTATACAAAAAAAATAAATAATAATAATAATAATAATAATAATAATAATAATAATAATAATAATAATAATAATAATAATAATTTACTGCCAACTGTTGTGTACTACTAAGTCTAACATTTTTATAACCAAGTCCACAAGTCGTAAAATTGTACTAAAAATTACTTCGACAACAAATTTCGTATCAGCAATAGTAGTTACAAAGTGGATATAATAAATAATGAAACACTTAAGTTGATGTTTCAACAGAATAAAATATATCTATATTTAGTATAATATATTTATATGTGTCTATGTATATAACTCTTAATAAGTGTTAGTACGTCAGTTTTTATTTATATAATATACAATAAACATGTATTAACACGAAAAAATATATATAAAAAAGGGTAAATTTATTAAAACTATTTAACTAAAAAAATATATTGTTTGAAAGCTTATTCATATTAAAGAACAGAATAAAAAGAGAAACAAACTGATTAGATTTTGATACTAAATAGAACATTAGTAAAAATAAAACATTGAATTTAAAATTAAACCATATTAAGAATTTAATAAATAAAATGTTTATAAATATTATCTGTTGCGTTTGAAATCAAGTTCATTCATCAACATCTTTACGGAGATTACGTTTTCACTGCAAATGACGGTCTGATGGCAAAGAAGCAGATCAAAAATGTAGTAAAAAGTCTAAGAAAATGCAGCAAAATTCCATCACGAAGTAAGCGTAGTAAAAAGAACAAGTCCAGCCCAAAATCTTTGAAATAATGAAGGGAATATATTCACTTTAACAGCTTAAAAATAATGCATATAATTTGATCATGAAATGCGTGTTCTATTCCTTGTCTCTTATATATATTATCAATTTAAAGAGCAGCAACATTAGGAAGGATAAAATAAGTCTAAAATATGATTATTGCTACTATTCATACGAACATCATCTTCCATTAAGTGGTGCATAACAGGCATTGCCTTGCTTAATCAACACTCATCAATCTTGTTTTACAACTACATCAAAACAACATTTATATTATTAACAGACTGGTGCATCTAATTGCTCAGCAATTAATTGCTCTAAAGGCCGTTCGCCAATTAAACGGAAGAAAAACAAATGGTCGAGACATTTGAGACTTATTGAACGTAAAGCAGGCAGCCTTAGAAGTAACTGCGCAAAGCGACCATCATCACCTGGGTGTTCTGTGCGGCAGTGTTCGTCCAGGCAGGCATATATTTTTTCACGACACACTTCAACGTCGGCTCGGCACTTTAGACCACGAATGTCGGGATTGAATAGAATTATGGCTTTTAAGCACGACAACTCCGATCTATTGATATTAAGACGCTTCATTTTTATGCTCAACTCCGATAGGATGCGATCAAAAATCGCTACAACATTGGCTTTAATAGCACTATTGCGATGATAAGAAAAATTCTGATTAAGAAAGAGTTGCTGAGGTTGACGCACAGGCGAGCGACGGCCAAAAGAGCCATCATGAGAATTACCCGGAGTAGCATATTCAGCATCAATCGAATCAATACTGCACCAAGCAACATTTGCAATTAGCAGTTCGTTCCATCCAGCCTTAAGCAAAAGTATTTGATCTTCTCGCTGTAAATGTGTAAAATGTGGCGTACGACGGGCATACTCCACCATTTGGAAGAGTTGTTTATTCACCATCTGACAAAGATGAGAGACAGCTCCTTTGTAATCATGCTGAACCATAGAATTATTGCCAACTCGCAGGAACGGCAGTATATTATCACCACTAAGTGTTTCGGCCTTTTGCTCGGCCTCTATAATTCGTTCAATTGTTAGATCACGCAAGGAACTGCTTGGCTTAAAGTCCTCACCTACAGCACCAGCTACACTGTTAATGCCTACACCACCTCCACCTCCTGTCGCACCAGCTCGGGCATTAGCCGCTCGTGTACCACGTTGTCGCTCCTCCTGTACAGCTTCTCGTTTCATTCCGCACGCCAAACACTTTTGATAGCGACAGTACTGGCAACGATTTCTTTGTCGCTTGTCAATAATACAATTTCTATCCTCGCGGCATGCATAAGTCAAGTCCTTACGTACGGTACGTTTAAAAAATCCCTTACATCCTTCACAACTATAAACTCCATAATGTTTGCCACTAGCACGATCACCACAAATCGAACACAGGTGTTTGGAACCACTTAGAGGGTGATTAGGAGGATACTGCTGTTGTTGCTGTGGTGCTTGCGTTGTTTGCAACATTTGATTTTGATTGTTGGCTGTCGCAGCAGCAGCAACAGCATTTATTGCCTGCAATCCAATTGCAAATGGATTTGGACTACCAGGCTTTGGCGAGAAACTGCTGGTATTATTTTCATTTAATAGTGATATGTCTGGCTTCATCTCCTGTGGTGACATCGGAGCCAATCTAAACCCTGCATCTTGCTCACCGTTATCCATTCTGTTCTTTTCCAAATTTTTTCGTCTTTTTTTAATTTATCTACTTAAAATATAACCAATACATTTAACTATTTTTCTTTTTTAATTGGTCTTTAACTGTTGTATGTTTTTTCTTTTTTTTTCCACAAACAAAGAATGTATATATTCTGGTTGACTAATGAATGAAAACTTTTCGCGTCGACATTTTATTTTCCCATACATGAAACAAACTCACCACCACTTAAATTTGTTCGTGTCAATTTCACCACGAACAAAAGAGAACAACTAAAACTGTTTGCAAATGTATGTAAACTATGCACAGTTGCAATTACGAGTTGCCATTACGTAAAATGAGTTTTGCCATATTGAAAATACATACAACAAATTTTAAGACACTACGATCATCAATTTAAAAAGGAAAAACAAATTCATTAATATATTCGCGAAAAAACAAAAATGTTTACAAATTTTTACTGTAAACGAATGCGTTAAATTGACAAATCGATTAGCTCCTCAGAACAAAAAGACAAGAAAATTATAAAATAGATTCGTGCTAGTGAGACACCGTCTCTCAATTTTTTTGCAAGTCCCACTAAATGAAAGTGACTGAGAATGGTTTAATGATTCAAGTTTATTTTTTCGTTAAGTTTACAAGTTGTTCGGCCACCGTTCTTCTTCAAAAGACAATACATAAACGCACGAACTTATAGCTCAACCTAATAATATGAAAATGTTACTTAAGTTTAACATCATGAAATTTTTTTCAGCAAGTCTGAGGTTAAGCGTTAGAGAAAAAAATAATGGACTGGAGCACAGGCTTTCATGAACTCTAAAATTTAGGCTTCTTTCAAAAACGTTGAAATAATGTATCTTCATAAAGCAAATTACAAGTAAAGTGTGCAACGCTTATAACGCAACTTTCAACTTTTAGAAACGCTGACTTGTGTTTTTTGCGATGTGTTACATTGTTTTAAAAACGAATATAAGTTGCTTGTTGTCAGAATCAGAATTGAAATCGATCGGCTTTGGTAAATACAATATTATCGATTTTGTGTTCGAATCAGAATTCTTATCAGAAAATGGTATCATAGTCTGTTTTGCCCGTTTTTTCTTTCTCATAAATGATCTGATTAGCTAGCAGATGCCAAATTTGTATTGTTTATTTTGATTTTTCCTTGAGGTTGTTTATTATTAAAGTGAAAGAAATTACAAGTAATGCACTTAAGTAAAAGTAAAATAAATTTGAATGTAATATGACAACACTAACGACACTATTATCTACAACATCCATTAATAAAACAACATACTATCTCAACCATTTTAAACTTTTGAAAGAAATATATCCACAAAAATTATTAAGATGTAACTTAAAAACGTTAACAAATTTCAAATTTATACTCCACAAAATTTCAAACAACCAATAAAGCGTTAACATAGCCAATATAATGTAAACATTACCAACAAAATGTAAACAAAACCTCGGCCTTGTACGAAACAAGGCTAAACCCAAGACGACTTCATAACTCCAATTCATATCAGAATCGATTTTCAATCAACAAATCTCACCTCCATATTTGAAAAAAAAAAATCAGCAGAATACAGATAAAACTACTAATGAAATTTTGCACTAAAAATGTTTGTTTTATTTTGAAAATCTGGCAGCCCTAACGGTTATTATTTTCACCACAAACAATCTTGTTTATAATTTACATTATGCATTTTTGTTAAGCGTCTTTTATATGGGAAGTTGCAAACAAGAAAAACAACAACAACGATACAAATTAAAACAAAAACAATTTCCATTGATTAAATTGTTATTCCTTCAATTATTAATGACAAAGAACTTATGGCAACACAGGGCTTATACTATTGTTTTAAGGTTTGAAAATGCAAAAATGTATTTAGCGATTAACTTACACGGTTATTATTTAGTAATAAAATAAAATATTCAATGATGTATTATTTATAACACAATTAATTAATAATAATAAGAGATATTCGCACGACGTTTGCGACGCGGTTTTGCACAATATACAATATTCACCTCTGTAATTACAATCAAAAGAAAAACAACACAAAGAACAATTCACCTTGATTAATATGATTGGATGGGGTGTGTTCAGTTATAGCCAGTGTTGCTGTTTTGCTTTCTTTTCGAAATTATATTGCTCTTTTTTCCTCTGCAATGTGTTGATGGATCTTTACTTGTACATGTTACTTTGACTGATCAATTAAAATATTTCAAATATTTTATTATAAAAGTTATCATAATAATTTTACAAGTACTAATTCCGCACATAAATTTTCAGAAAATAGAGAAAAATAATTTTTTTGTATTGTTGAAGTTCATAGATTTTAAAAGGATGTCAATCATATATTGGAGCAAGTAGAGGTTTCTTTTATAATAACTTCCAGCAAATATTTCAGAAAAGCGAGCGGTGCCTCTTCTAGATTGCCTATAAGCTTATACGCTTTAAAGGAACAACACTGCATATATTCTGGAGAAGTTTAAATTTAATTGAAGAACTCTGTTGAAGATTATTTTGATATAACTGCAATAAGTTGATTAAAATCGGATTTTCTACTTTGCCTCTTCGAACAAGTTAAGATATGATGACATGGGATACTCTTCATCACTAGATATATACATAGATATGTATATTTGTATATACATTAATACTTCAGTTTGATCGAAACACATCTACAAAATCTACATATTTAACTGCAAACAAAGTATTACGTGATACTGAACCTTATTTATCTCATTATTGCTCAAGACAACTTAAAATTAAAAAATTGTTGCTTCTTTCTAGTAATGAACTAATAGAGAGCGTAAGTGGAGATGGATAAGACACGATATTGCCAAAGAGGCACTGGAGTAGAACCTGCAAGAGATCTGTAGAAAATTTAAGCCTGTAGACACGTGGAGAAAATCAGTGGATGCGGAGGTATTTGGAATTAAAAACATCTGAATAGAATGACTTTTGTAGCCTAAGAAGGATAAATGGAACCTTTTATACTTAAAAAAATCTCTTGTTATCGAAAGTAATTTTTATTTCATGTTGCGTATGTCTACGTAAAATCAAGAAATGAAATAAGCTGCTGACGTTTTAGGAAATCAAAAAAAAAAAAAAAAAACAGCAACAGAAACAAAGCACTCTGACAGACGAAAATCTTTTATTAGAGCATCTTGGTGTTTCATCTTCTATTTTCGTTTAGGCTCAAATTCATTTTCAAACTAGTACTACCTTTAAATACTTTATTATTACAATCTATCGCCAGTTCTAAAAGCCTACTAAGTCGTAATTGGCGGAAAAAGATCATAATCTTCATCAGTTAAGCTAGTGTCTACCACAGTAATGTGGATTTATTCTAAAAAGACCATGCTCGTTTTAGAGTCAAGTATTTTACAACGAATTACTGACAATTTCCCTAAAAAATATCAGGCATGTCACAGAATTCAATTCCGATCGAAAGTGGAACCGATTCCGTCATCAGTTTCTACACAAAACATAAAAGAAAAATTTTCTTCGGAATAAAACCACTTTAAAATTTAAAGTGATTTCATTTTGCAATAATTTTTATAATTTTTTGATTTTTATTTAAAAACCAACAATTTTTAAAGTCTATTTGTCGGGTGAAATATAACATACATATATGAAGAAAAATTGGTATAAATATAACACATTTTATTTATTTTCAGCGAAAAGTTTAATTTTATATGTATGTATTAAGAATAAACAAAATCGTTCGGAATTTGTAGAACAAAAACAAAATCGATCGAAATTGCAAATACGGAATCAAAACCACTTTGATCGGAATGTGTGGCATTGCTATATGTATACAGCATATCTGACGGCCGATATTTTTGCATCAACGATTTTTCTGAATTTTTAATTTCGAGACTTTTATTAAAATTGCATCAAATTCAATTTAAAAGCATTGTTATTAAAGTGTTCCAAACGCAACTAACTAGCACAACTACCTTGAAAGAAGAATGGGGGTTATTTGCAAATTTGACTGCTAATATTTCTTTTATCAGTTACATTTCCAAATTTTTATCGTGACAAAAATCTTCAAACTGACAGTAAATCGTTATATAAGGCGGCTGAGTATGTGGGTGTGTATACATCATGTTCTATGGTGAATACCTGGATAATGTTGGCAATGCGTGATGTTATTCGAATTCCACACAGTTTCGATAGATACAATATTTTTTGACATGTCACCGAATCATTTTATTAAATCGGGGGAAAGCGGACAAAATGAGATTCGCTTGGGAGTTTGACAATCTTTTTAGCTACTAATTGAAATGGTAAAACATTGCAAATTTTGTAGAAAATTGCAGATAGATCTAGCTAATGAAAGTGTAATTTTCTAAAATTATGCACAGAAGGCGTTACAATCGGGGGAAAACGGGCAAAATAAGTGACTTCCAAAATATTTTTTATATTCTTAGTAAAACAGTTTTTTGTTCGCAAACATTCCGATTTTAATGAAATTTGGAATACAGATAAATCTACCTGGAAGAGGTTAGTCGTGAGAAAATGGGCCAAAGTAGGTCCTATGAGAATTATGTTTATTCGGTGATTTTTTAAAACTGGATCTCTGGGACATTAAAATCAAGGAAAACTATTAAAATTAATTACGGTTTTTTTGCAATGACACGCATTTTTTCTTCTTAAAGCAAAGTTCTTGTTTTCTAACTTTCATCACCCGGTACTAAAAGTAAAAGGAAAATCTTCGATTCTTAATCTATTGGCCAATATAAAGGATAGTCTTCAAATTTTCCACATGCTATTCTATTATCGAGTTGCACGTTAAGTTAAAAAACGAACTTCACAGGAAGAGTGGGCATGGCACGTCCTATAAAAACTAGTACTTGTTATCGCACATCGGGGGACGACAAAACTTGTCCTAGTATTTTTTATAGACAGACGACGAAAAAACTGGTAGGATTGAAAAAAAAGATAACTTGTCTCCCATTTATAATACACATACATATATGTATATTCAATGCCGGATGGGTAAAGCTGGTGTCTGCATGAAGACTAAAATTATGTAATGGCACTTGTAAGAATCTTCCGTCGTAAATGGTAATTTTCACCGGCAAATTAATGGGTTGATTATGGATTGTAACAGATCCTCAGTTGCGTTGCAGAATGGCAACTAAAGACTTGTTGTTGCTTAAATAGGAATTGGAATTAATAAATTTTTAGTTCCCATACGTAATGCAATTTTCGGAAACTGGCAACCGAACTTTAGTTGTTCATAATCGACACAAAACCTGTTCAATGTATAGGTATTTGATATATGTACATACATATGTTTGTATATATTTCTGTTTAAAAATGGATAATTG
Source organism: Wohlfahrtia magnifica (assembly GCA_023159175.1). Classification (NCBI taxonomy): domain Eukaryota; kingdom Metazoa; phylum Arthropoda; class Insecta; order Diptera; family Sarcophagidae; genus Wohlfahrtia; species Wohlfahrtia magnifica. The sequence continues at coordinate 1,172,475 of JAKWBJ010000181.1, read as the reverse complement.
TTACAGTTAGTGTCATTAATATTCGGTTTTATTAAAGAGATATGTTTAACTGATTCGTCTTAAGTTAAATGTATATCTTTTTCAAAATTTTTTCTTTCCATTAATAATTTATTTAGAAAGTTCACATTTGTATTTAGAAAAAAAAAAATAATAATAACAATATAACAAAAAAAACTAAATTAATTCAGGTGGCATAAAATATTGCGCATCAATAATATTCGGTTTTCTTTGAAAAGTAACAAATAATACATTAGAAAAATGGTTTTATATAAAATTCAGTATTTTGTTGGATAACCCTTTTGTTTTATAACTTCACTTAGACGGTTTGACATGTTTTTTACAATTTTAGCCGTATAAGCTGCAGGAATACGATCCCATTCTTCTTGAAGCCGCAATTTCAAGTCTTCAATGGATGTTATTTTGTAGTTGCGGATTCGCCGGTCCAGCTCATCCCATAAATTCTCAATCGGATTGAGGTCTGGGGATTGTGTAGGAGGATGGAGAACTTTAGGGCAGTTATAGAGCAACCATTTATGAATTAAACGCGACTTGTGCTTTGGGTTGTTATCTTGGTAGAATTTAAAAGAATTTAAAACGTTCAGCTTATTTGTACTTTCTTTCAAATTTTGACAGAGGATATTCAAATATGATTCCTTATTCATAATTCCACTGATAAAAACTAATTTTCCCGTCCCTTTAGCTCCCATACAACCCCACACCATAACATGTCCATTTCTATGTTTTAAATTTTGTGGTTGTAGCTCCTCATTTGGCTTCCGCCACACCATTACACGCCCATCGGATCCGAATACGTTATACTTGCTCTCTCGGCTATGAAAACCTTTTTTTCTTATGGTTCTTCGTATAGTAGATGCAGATATTTTCTTTTTAAACTCATTGAGCACCTCTGTGACTAATTTGGGAGCACTTAGCGTGGGTTAGATTTTATTTTTCGCACAATTGAACTTCTTCCCGCTCGGTCAATTTTTTTGGCTGACCTGTCTACTTTACGCAGTGTATTCTTCCTTAATTTTTGTGCCTTCTGACAATGTCCCCAACTGAATTTGGTTTCATATTCAGAATTCCAGCAATCTCTTTGTACTTTTTACCTTTTCCATAATGGAAAATAAGTTTTCGCTGTTCTAAAGGAGTGTTTTTTCCTTTGCGCCCCATTTGTATAATTTGCAGTGAAGTAGAATTTTGGACAGACAAGAAAGGAGGTGTTATGCACTTTTATTAAAACGTATCTCTATATTGCTGGAAAAGTAGCTGAATGACATGTTTTTTTGCAAATAGCATATAAATAGGGGCAAAAACCGAATATTAATCGCGCTTAGTAAACAGGGTTAACAAACTTTGATCGATATATCACGGTTGCTGGGTTACCATAGAGCCATTTTTTCCATAAATTTGAATACTCATACTGACATTTATTTAAGTTTTTGCTATTCTTCTGATTACCTATCCATTTCGCTAATGCCAGGGTGTTATTATCGATAAACTTAAAAACCGAATATTAATGACACTAACTTTATATTAATAAAAAAAGGATATGAACTAGCTTTAAAACAAATTTTATTATTATAAAGTTTCTGTTAACGTAGACAAAAAGAAATTTTAAAATAAAATTAACAGAACAAATGCTGAAAAAAAAGTTCATCTAACATAAAAAACTTTTTAAAAATTATAATTGATAGAAATTTTCATCAATTTCACGATTTTGCAAAACTTTGGTATCTGATGGTTTAACAGTAGTTTCTTCAATATGGCGCTTTACCAAATTATCGACATGCCTCTTGTTAAATATTTGCAAAGGCTTACTTCTGTCATGTCTTTTTGCAAAAACTCTATTATATTTACAAAACACTTGCGTAAATCCATTTCTAATCAATATCTGTTTGGCGTATATATAAAGTGAGTTAGTATTTTCTGCATACGGTCTTAGAATGTATGAACTAGTTACAGGATAATCCTTTAAAACATTTTTATTGGCAAGAAATTTAACATGCATACCAATCGTATTGAATTTAACGAGTAATGCAGTCGTTCCATCTGATCTCTGTTGATATTCACTTTTGTCCAACATTTTTATTTCGCATATATCTTCGTGGCAAACGGACAAATGCATTTTTGCACCCAAATCGATAATTACATTTTCCAAAGGAGCCGTTAAATGTTCTAGTGGAAAGTTTTCTATTATCATACTATTATCAGATTCACTACTATTGGAACAGAGCCTTTGCTTCGAAACGCTATCAGATTTTTTTTCACGAACGGGTGCGGGGCGATTATTTTTAGTTGTTTCAATATAACTTTCCAATTTCATTTTCTCAATAGAGAGTCGCGTACTATTTGAAATTTCTTTTTCCAACTGTTCAGTCACATATTTTAATTTTTGTTCTAATATTTTAACTTGACTTTTCAACATACTATCAGAAACCAGACCATCTGATCCCGATGAACAAGTTTTCAGATACGAAACTTCAACGCATTTTAGATCCAACTCTTTAGCTTTTTTCTCACTTTCAATGTTCATCTGTTGTATTAATTGCTTTAGGTCTTTAATGGTTTCTGTAGACTCCGTATACTGGCGCTGAAGACCTAAAAAGTTGTCATCAGTACCGATTCGCTCTCTTATTTCGCTTTCAAGTTCTTTCTTTGATTTTTCACAGGCAGTAAATTGTTCTTGAAGCTGCAGAAAGTTGAACTCCATTTCGTTCATCTGATCTTGCAGCTGATCGTTCTTTTCATTGGCACTTTGCAGCTTAGCCTTCAAACCCTCAAGTTCTTCTGGATCCACTTCTCGATCATCCAAGGCTAAAAACAATTGGTGATCGAATACTGCAGTACCAAAATCTCGCTGACACATAGGACAACTTCTTCTCCTACAAATTTTAAATAATTAATCAACCAAATAAGCAGAAACAAAAACCATTGACTCACCGCAATTTCCAATCCTCCAAACAATTTTTGTGGAAAATATGTCCACAATAGGTGCTTTGAATAATATTGGAGTTTTTGAAATCTTCCTCACAAATCGCACACGTCATATTAAGTCTCGACATTTTTTTTTTTTTTACTTATTCTTACCGATCTCCAATTTAAAGCATACGATAAGACGCACAAAATTCCTTTCTTCTGCACACACACACGAACACAAATGGGCACATATGCGGCAAATAAATAGGGGAAAAACAAATCTGTAATATTTCTTTTTGTTTAATATTTAAAATATAGTGGATCATAGCATTGCCAGATGTAATAATATAGTTTTTAGAAGATATGGTATCAACAACGGCGAATTCAATAGGGCAATGTTGCCAGTATGCCTGAAGTTTTACAGTCAATTTTTTATCCAAAAGTAACACGTTCCATTTCGGACTTTCAGTTTTACATAAATTCACACTCTTATAATAACACGGTAACAGCTTGATAATTGGTACGCACTTAATCATAAAATTTGCTTCCAATCGATTGTTCCAATTTTCGTTCAAGTGAACAATTGGTCATAATAGGGATGAACAAATCGTCGTTTTTTTTGTCGAACATGTCTCATCTATCAATTTAAAAAGAATTTGATAAGCACAATATATGAAACAGTTTCAAGATATACTTGAACATGTAAACACATGGTTATCCACGCTTAATTTTACAAATTAAAACAAACTTGGTTGCAATTTCACTTTCTATTGAAGTGTTTCTTTCTACCCGATGCCAAAAAAATTGTAAAAAAATTAACGACGAAAACGCATTTTTGAATACCCGATTTTGGAAAATAGGAATTATAAGTAAATAAATGGGAATTAAACAAAAATATTAGCAGCTTGAACAAGTTAGGCAACTTTTAACTTTTAAGAGTCGTTGACAGTTAAATAGCAGATTTCTTTTCTTATGACGTAAGTGAAGTAAAAAATCTTTAAGAAAAATTTTTCACTTACAGTTATTCCAAACAAAAGAAATAAATTTAAGTAATAAAAAGACCAAAACGTGACCTTTTTAAATATTAATTAGTAATGTTAGAATTCAAAATTTGAATTGCTATATCTCCTAAAGTATAACTTTTTTTACAAATTCCTGCTTTGTATTTTAATACCCTATACCATAGTTGGACAGATAGGCCTCGTTTGAGCTTTATATAGCTGAGAATTATCTACAGCGTATATGTATACCAAAGAATGACAAAAGTATTGTTTTGAGTACTTTTAAAGTATTGGTGGCCGCATTAGAGCCGCAAAACAATCAATAGTACTATCGATAGTTTGGATGCAGCTTGTCAGCGGTATAGTTACATAGCGACACAGTTTAACAGTCTCTTAAATTTTTATTTATTAAACTGAAATAAAATATGAATTGTAACTAAAATATGTTCGTACATTTTGCATTTAACCCAAACAAATTAATCTTCATTACGTCAGACCATAGCATGGTGTTTTTCCGTTTGCTGAGAAATGATCCATTTTGAGGACTCTTACCAATAAGTCTAGCTTCCATAAATTTTTTTTCTTTTGTAGGACTTGAAACAGGAGGATTAATTAATTTTTTGGGGCTTTTTGATGACTTGAAGGGATTAATCTTTAAAGTACGAATTAAAAGTTTGTTAAAACTGACAGTTGTTCCACGCTTTCTTCCTGAACAGTTTTCGCTATATATAAAGATTACTCTTCCATCAAAAAACTCCAATACATCAAATTTTAGGACATACCGCAAAAAATAAAGTGTTCCTTTTATTTGTTTCGATACTGTGTATTTATTTTTAATATTTTCTTTTAACTTAAATTCTAATGTTGTTGCCACAAGTAACACATAAGGCAGAATTAGTGAAAACTTATCGTGTATTTGGGGATCAGCTGTGAAATTCTCTAACATAACCAAAGCACGTTGCTGCTTACGTTTTCATTGTCACGTAGAAAATCTACAGAATTTTGATTTTTACGTTGAAAATGTCAACTATATTGTTTACTTTAACAACAAATGGCTGACTAACTAACATCTAAAGTTTGACAATAGTGCAAAGTCTTACATTGTACGTTGTTTTCACTAACTCAGCCTTTAAAAGCATTCGACTATCGACAGTTTTAGCAGCTCTAGGCCACACATGTATGAGTGAGTAAAGTTAAAAACAAAACGATATCCATATACAACATATTAAAAGCCAGCGCAACTTAAATAACTACAAGTAGGAGTTGCTTTTAGTGTCTATCAAACCAACGCTCATAAGGGTGAAGTATGTAAGAGCACGAGTATATTTCTACTTGAGTATACTCAAAGTATACTTAGAGTATTTTTCTACAAAATAAAACCTTTTGAAATCGCCGTGATAATAAAAGTGTTTTATTACTGGCATTTTAGTAACACTAGTGCGACTATATACGTTTGTGGGCTTTTTTCATAATATTTTCAACGGGTTTTATATAAAAATTAAAAAATAAAAACTGATAAAAAAGTTTCGAGAAAATTAACATCATTAAAAATTCATATTATTACGAAAATAAAAATGAATAAAAAAAGAAAATACGCCTTCAAAACTGTATTGTGGAATATTGTAATTATGTGTCACCCTACCAATTCCACCATCTTTGTGCGTTACATTTGATTTAACGGATATAAAATAGAGGATACGAGACATTTCCAGAACTTTCGAAACTGTAGGCAATTAGGTATATAAAGAGGCTGCTACCTACAGGTCAGTTAGTTATCGTTTTGCTGTCGTAAGATAAAGACGTGTTTAAGCGGAAATAAGTGTTGTAAAAGTGAATATTAAAATGCTGTAAACTGTATAAAAGTTATTATGTAGTAAGTTAAAATATAACTGTAACAACAACAAAGTGGTGCTTATTTTATTTTAATGCAATTTAAACGAAATCAAACGTTTTAAAAAGGTTAAAACATAACAATATTAACCCTTTATCTTCTTGAAGATTTCTACACAGTTCTACATTATTAAAACTTGTATCATTCACTTCAAAAGTTCAAATGCTAATGAAAATGCATTATTATTTACTGCCTAAAATTTATTATTTACTGTCCATATTATTTTTAGATATTTTTTTACTTTTGATCTTCTATGTAAGTATATGAAAATTTTTTGGAAATTTGTTATAAGTGAAAGATCGTAAATATTCTTATTAAGCGTTTGTATATGTGCCTTTGAACATATGTATATTTAATATACGGCAATATTTTTCCATGAAATAGAATAACAAAAACTATAATATTTCGTAAGTTTTTAATGACTTTTATAGCAGGTAGTGTTCTTTTATTGGTTAAAAAAAAAAAAACATTGCAATGGGTATTAAAAAATTCAATAACAAACGAATAACCCTTTGAGTTTTCTATGCCGAAGTGTCAGGTATTTTTTATAAATTACTTTTTAATTGCTGTTAAAAAAATTCTAGGAATTTGCTTAATGTTAAAAATAAAATTTATTCTGTCTTGGATTGTATCTTCGGCATAGATATATACAAACCGTTTCAAAAAAGAAAAGAAAAACACAAACATTGATGTACTCTAAATATTTTTCCATATCCATTGATACTCGTACTTCGATTGCACGAGTATTCGCACATCCAAGTATTTTTATAGCTATAATAAATAACATGGGTACAAACATCTATTTAAGTCATTTAAGATGGTTGTGTACAGACATGTTTGCCATAAGTATGAAGTGGAATTATATCTCTTCTTGATCACACTTGTTCTATACCCATATTTAGAAAGTGTTCCGGCACAACAAATATCTTATGCAAAAATTAGTAAAAATTGTTAAAAAATAAAAATTATCTTACTTCAGAAAAGTTTAATGGTCTATATCTTCTAAACTATAGTTTTTCGACAATGATTTGTCATTTCTAAATCGCCTTTAAGTGCTCTATTCATCCCCAAACCAAAAGATTCGGCCAAGTCAATTTTTTAAGCAAACTTTGAAAATCTGTAACTTCCTTATTTCAAAAAAGATTTTTATGATTTTCGAAAAATTTTATTAAAAATGTGTTTCTCTTTTATATTCATTTATTACATCTTCAATTTTAGTATTCTAACATCATTAATTAATTGTTTAAAATGGTTTGTTTTTTGTCCCTTTATTGTTTACATTTTGTTTTTCGTGATATTCAATAAATAAAAAAGTTTGTTTTCTTCACATGCGTCACAATGTATACAATGTGGACACCAATGACAGCTCAAAAAGCGAAAATCAGCTTTTTTTTTGTCTACAACAATTTACAACTCAGCTGGAGTAAAAGAGAAAGCAACATTATTTTCCGTAGGAAAATAAAGCAGTGCGAAAAGCACAAAATATATATGCTTTTTCGTATGTGTATGCAAAAAAAGAAGTAAATAAAAATAAAAATTATTGTAGTAAAATTGAATTTGTGTTTTTTTTAGATTGCATATAAAAAATTTGCTGTTTTATTTAATGATGAATGAATTTGCAACTAATAAAGGTAAGTAAAAAATGTGGAATAAAATTTAATATTATTTTTAACCAAAAACATTGTTTTTTATGTGCCACATCTGGAATCGTGAATCTTGTTTGCCGGGCTTGGATAAATATAATGAACTTATTTTCAATGAGTCCTAAATCAACAAACAACAAAGAAATTAAAAAAAAACAGTTATTCATGAATATTTTATTTATAGAAGGCTGAAATAACATAATATAAATAAATAATATAAATAAATTATAACAAACATACATAAAAATATACATTAAACAATTTTAAAAAAACCTATTAGTTTCTAAGATTGCATTTTTAGTTATAAGTAGAATTTTACAGAAATAAAGACGAAATTTAAACTATAACATTTTTTTCTTTAAATATTTCAAAGAATACCTGTGTTAGTATAAAATCTTAATACTGTTTTTTTTTTTTTTTGTTAAGACTTATGAAAGGAATTTCAAATTTTTTAAATATATGTAATGAATGCAAAAAGATGTAAAACAAGTAGATAACATAAATCGAAATTAGTTTTACCACGAAATTAGGAAAGGCAAAGGATTTTTATAATTACAAACAAATAGAACAATGAATTTTTTTACAATAAATTGCAGTTTATAGTAAATATTTCAAACTTTCTAATAAAGCATTCTGAACTATTTATAAGAAGCAAAACTATTTTAAATAAAATATCCTTTACAATTTGAGATCAATATTTCGGAATATCTTTAACAATTTTAATAAGATTTTTCAATAATTCTTGAAATACATATTGAAATATAAATCTACTTTTATTGTTATAAATTTAATAAAATATGCATACTTATTTTAAATGTGAAAATTTGACTTTAATTATATAAAAAATACACCACATTTCTTTCTTTTTTTCTTGTTTTTAAGTTTTATTAATACTTTTTAAATAATGCTTTTAAATTTGGCAATGGGCCATTAGTACTTTTGTATCTATCTTAGCTTCGTTTCTTTTATTCTAAACGTATATTTTTAAAAAAGAACTTGAGTAAAACATTTATTTTGTAATTATAATTTAAGGCTATTTAACCATTGATGATGTTGCGTTATCCTCTAAAGTTGCTGTCGGGCTATTGACTGTAGTAGTAGCCATTTAATTGAAAGAAGTGACTTTTTTTAAAATCTTCTAAAACGCCAGGCAAGGTTAAACAAAAGCCACGTCTTGCCGGTATTAAGGGAAAATCTGGCAAAGGATATTGATGTTCATTTGGCATTAATTGTTTGGCATTTTCGTTCGAATCTGCATTTAAAACAAAAGAAAGCAAAAAAATGAGTGTTTCTATGTTTGAACTAAATGTTAACATGTAATTAAATTACCTTGTCATTTGTTCTACAAACACCATTATCATTGCTAGCTATTGCAGAGCCATTGTTAGCTGTATCAGCTATTCTTAAAACTTGTGTTTGATGTTGTTATTTGTTGGAGTTAGGGCAAGTAGTTGTTGTTGATACGACATCATTAATAAACAATTTTTTTGATCTTGTACACGTTCATTCACTGTTTGAGAACTACCCTTACGAACACGTTCAATAAGACCCTTATAGAAAGTAGAGAATTGAACGCATTTTAACCCGTTGAAAAAATGCACAAAGCTCCTCGGAAATGAAACAATTTGATTTTAACCACTCTGAAGGATATTCTTATCCTATGCTGTAAAAATTGGGAAAGCTTCAAAAAAAAAAAAAAAAACTCCAAAAGATTTACCTACATAACTTTAAGGATAGAGGACAAACAAAATCAAGTAAAATGTTTCAAATTCAAATTACTGGATATCTACAATGAAGTAATTACCTGAAGCAAATGCAAGTAAATCTGCATTTTGACGTACTATTATCATTTTAAACTTACAAAAGAGTGCTAAAGATTTGCTATTGTTGGTCATGTTGGCTTTTAACTAAAACAATTTTAGAGCCTTTAACTGTTGTTGTTGTCATACCGAGCCAACCGTTTATAATTAAGGCTTTTCAGTTTTCGTTTTTGTTAATGGATGTCCACTGATTTAAATAGTACGTCTAAATGCTGACTTAATTACATTTACTCCAGATAAATGCTTGGTTTTATAGATCGACTTGAATTTGAAGTAGTTCATCTGTTTGTCGCGGTATTTTTTCTCATGGAGTTTTGCACTTCGTTGTATGTATTAATATGTACATATGCACTTACCTCGACATATACCGCGTCTTGTTGCAGGAAACATATTTATGAATTTTGTCTTCATCTTCCATTTTATGATGTGTTTCTTGATCCCTGAAAAACATTACATTAAAATTATTTTTGAATCGTTTATAAGACTCACATTTTGCTTTTCTGCTACACTCCAAAATTTTACCTAAAAAGAAAACACATTTTTAATAATTTAAAAGTATAAATATGATCATTATTTTACTCACTTTAATTCGTAAGCCACCTGCAAGAAATACCTGGAAAGAAAATTCAAAAATTATTGATAAAATACTTTAATTTTTTAAAAAATTTACAAACACAAATTTTTTACCTCTGAAAAATTTTATTTATTGCGCCAGAATGCAAAAATAAAGCAAAATAAAAAATTTTACAACTCAGCTCGAAAGAAAGAGATAGCTATATTATGTTAATATTTACTGTCTCGTGTATCCCTACTGAGTTGTAAAATTTGTTGTATGGTTGTTGTTATATTTGTTGATGTGTCCCCACTGTATACATTGTGACAGCGTGCACTATAGTAGTATCATTAGTAAACATTAGTTGAAAATACTGAAAAATGTCCAATTTATCTTGTGCAATATGTTACCTTTCATACGAGAATTCTACAGATATTTGCAGTACCGTATGTGGCCATATATTTCATGATAGTTGCTTGCGGCAATGGATCATTCAGTAAGTGAATTAATAGAAAACATTTAATAATTATAATAATAAAGATATATATTGTAACAGTTATACATATAGTTATAGTTATACATATATATCTATATATATATAAAAGGTATATACGTGTATATGTATGTAGATACTGCCATTATAGTTTTTAAAATGTGAGTCGTATGTGAAATAAGCAAATGGGGGAAAAACAAAATTTGATATTTTTATATCAAATAAGTAGTAAGTCATGGCATTGCCGGATTTAATAAAAAAGAATACAATGCAGTGCTGTCAATATAACTGCCATATGCAAAAAATCTAAAAGTAGACTTGTAGTTACACACTAAGCTTAACAAACATTTTATGGTGAAATTACTTATAAGTTGGTGTTTAAAAACCATCTTTTTAGTTATTCCTTAACTTTATGTTTTCTTATTAAAAACAGATACATAACTTTTGTGAAAATTTTGCACTTTTTGTGAAAATTTGTGAATATGTGTGTTTCTTTTACAGAATGCTTGTGATTTTTAAAAAATAAATAAAATCAAACTTTTCGTCTAATTTGCTGCTGCTAAACAAAATACCAACGAATAGTGCATTTAGACATATTATTAAGAAATGCATCGCCAAATAAAAGCATTGGTGTCTTTTGATATAGTTTACTAATCATCCTCATTATTTTAAACACTTTTTATTATTTGTTTTTTTTTTTTTTTAATAAAAACTAAAATTTAATTTTTTATTTGCGTTTTTGCTCTGTGCTCTCGTGCTCTTCTGACATAAACGATTCAAGAAATGCCCTGTTGTTTTTATATTATTGTAGAGTACCACCACCTTATATAATTTCACCGTGAAACATTTGTTAAAAAAAGTATGCAAAAACCCAAGGGGAATTTACTATAAGGTGCGGGCAATTCTACACGTACAAAAACAACGAGACAATTTGTTGCTATCTTTTGCTTGTGGAGCTTGTAAACACACCTGATTGAAACTTGTGTATGGAAATAAAATGTTGTTTTTTTGTAATTTTTTTAGTATATTTGACAGAATTATCACATTGTCAGGGGTTCTCAGCCAAAAATATATGTGTCAAAAATTTTTTTTGTTTCATTTTTTTCAGTGAAAATGGTTTAAAAACCACGATGTCAAGTGTTCATAAGCATTTTTTTTCGCTCTACCTATCCATAAATGTATAAAAGTGGTATGTTTTTTCAACTTTTTTTCGTGTATGTTTGCTTTCGTTTCCACATCCAAATCCTTCAGTTCATATTTTTTACTAAATTTAGCCAAGATACAGACCAAATAAGCAATTTTTTAATATAGCCAATTTATTTCTATTTAGAAATAAAAGTGTATAAACGAATATTAAGTTCGTGTATTAAGATAAACTGTATATAAGTTATAGTGTAGTAAATAAACAGGTGTAAACAACAACAAAGTGGAGTTTATTTTATTTTAACGCAATTTAAACGAACTCACACGTTTTAAAAAGGTTAAAACGTAACAATATATTATGGTAAACTGTAAGACAGAAAACTACGAACCTAAAGATTTTAAAAAATATTTATTTTAACGAAAATATTAACTTCAAGACGTCACTATTTTTCGTCATTAGAGTAGAAATTTATCTTTAAAATGAGTCATCAATCATAAATTTTGGTGCAGTAATATGGAAGATAGTTGCACCGACAAAAAAATACCTTTTGGAGAAAATATATGTATGATGATATATCAAAACCTTTTAGGATTTCTCAAAATACTCTTCGGTATAAGCTCCTAATAAAGTCTAAGTGGCATTAGCTCTTCTTAAATAAAACAATAATAAAATACATAAAAATTTGTATTTCCTTTTAAAGTTAAATTCATACATATTTGCAATTAGAATGTTTTCAAAATCATATTTTAATATCCTTATAGATATGTAAATACATTGTAAAGAACATGACACAAACAACCGATTACTTTTTCTGATACCAAAAATAAATTTTTTCAACAAATACAGGTGCTATCTAATAACCTTATTTAGTTTTTAAGGGATTTTAAATTTTAGCTGATAATTCTAAATTTCATTTGAAAAATAAATAAATATTGTATTTTACGAGTTTACGTATAGCCTTTGTTTGATATGTCGATTCAAAAAGATTTATGATAAAACTTGCACAAAAAAAAAAAAAAAAATATTAAAATTAACCAAAAATCAGTCCATTTGCTGATAAAATAAAACGTCTGGCATCCCTATGTTTTATCAGCAGTCGACATATTCGAACTTTTTGAAAGAAATACAGGAATAAATTGACTGTTGTTATTATTTAAATTATTGTAGATATGGAAAATTTTAGGAATTAGACAAAATACATTTTTTGCGTTTGTAAAGTTTTTTTTTTTATTTTTTTTATAGAGTTTCTGTTAATTTTAGTTTTCCAAAAATTCTTTCCACTAAAGAGTTTGAAAATGATAAAATAAGAAGGAGAGTTATTACAGTTTTCAAATTAGGAAGCAAGACCGTTTTTTATTAACCACGGCCGATTTCGTGCAAACTTCACATAAACCATCCACAGACCATCACAAACCCTGAAATTGGTCGACCAGTTTTCGCAGTTAGTGGTGACATCAGAGTGTACACTTCTTTTTGTATACATAATATAGATAACACGAAGCGACAAAAATATCTTGCAAGTGATACTATTTTTCTGATAGACGCTATCGAGTAGAACATGGATCTGTTTTTAGACTTTTCAAAGCATCTCCGAAATCTCGAGTTACGGGTAGAAATCCGGCTTTTCGGACTTTCATGCACTTACAAGCTGGTAACTTAGCTGAATATTACTCGATTTTAAAATTAAAAAAAGAGAAACAGACCTTTTAATTGTTATATATGTCGTTTAAGTAGCCTTGATGAATTTGGGTTTATTTCTCAAGGAAACACACTTTTCGCCAAATTTTTTCCCATTTTTTTTTTTGTGATTTTTTCATGAGTTCCTTTATTAAAACGCCTAATAATTTCTACAATTTCCAACGTATTTTTAAACCTTAAATCTTATTTCATGCATAACCTAATATAAAATCTTAATTAATTCATAAGTAGTACGGTTCCTATATAAAAAGGTGCGTAAAAACTCCTCAAAAATTTAAAAATATGGAAAACATTGGGTGAAAATTGTGAAAGAAAAAGATACTATATGGTATTATACACCACTGTCAACTTTTTCGTTTCTTTTTAAGGCAAAAAAAAAAGAAAATAATAATATCCATTGTCTTAAAATTATTCGGTATTCTCTATCGTAAAGGGGAGGCAAATTAAAGGTTATGAAGTAAATTGGCTTAAAAACAGATTTTTTTTGGACAAATTCAGTTTTATTTATACCAATTTAAAATGCATATTTTAATTTCATCTCTCAGAGTGTCAGTTGTTTGTTCACGTAAGTCCCATCTTTCAAATGGCCTCAGAGAAAATAATTCAGCGGCGTTAAATCACAAGAACGAGGCGGCCAATTGATATCGCCAAATCGAGAAATTACGCGACAGGGAAATTTCTCATGCAATAACTGAGTTGTTTGGCTGGTTGTGTGGCACCGTCCTGCTGAAACCAAAGGTCACTGATGTTAACATTAGTCAATTGTGACCACAAAAAATTAGTTATAGTTTGGTAGCTCAGAGAATTCACGGCGACGGCGTTTCCTTGCTCATTTACACACTTTGTTGTACAGCGGTTATGTTTGAATCACTATGTCCACTACGATCGTATTGAACAGTACCGTGAGCCTCGAATTTAGCGATTAAATTAGGCACAGCGCTCTCAGAAGAAGGAGCCTGATTAGGGTTCATTTTTTTGTGGACAAAAAATAAGATTTATTCCAATTTAAAAAGCCAATTTTAGCAGTTAAATATATTAATCTGAAATAGAATTAATTATATGTACATACTTAAATAAATCACTGTTAAAACTAAAAAACAATTCACAGATACATTCAGATGATTTTCATATTATTAAAAAAAAAAAATTGCTTTACAAAAACTTTTTATAATAGGATTTATCACTTTTTAGAAATACTTATTCTATATTTAGATATTAATTTTTCACTTGGAGTCCATTCTTCCAGCAAATTGAGAGAGGAAACATGGATTCACAGGTTTCAATTTTAAGTTTGTTTGAAAGTTTATTTTTTATCAGTAATAGTTTTGAAAAAATTCTTTTGGCGGAAGTACTACTATGAGGCAGAGTAAATACATATATAACGAATTCATATAAATTTGAATATATATTTTCATTAAATTTATTTTTCAAATTTACTAACTTGAACCAAAACTCTTCTGCATTAGTTATTTTACGTATATCATCATGCTTCTTGCTGTTTATATTACTTTTTAGCAATTCAAACTCATTGACAAAAGTTTCTGGTATACACTCTGTCTTAATACAGCGATTTCGCTTGTACAATACTTTATTTACGCCTGAACGCGACTTTACTTATTGACAGCCAAATGATCACTAACTCACCAGCCGCAATGCGCCATCTTTTTATAGTATTCCATCATTACTTTCGAATGTTCTAGTACAGACACGAATCTTCGATTTATCTACGTTAATTCAAATGGTCTAAAATAACTTTATAAACACAAAAAGTAATCGAACTGGCAACTCAATGCGGATGGTAGCACCCTTAATTAGTACTGGTAATTTTAGCAGTTATTAAGCCTTGACACAAGCCAATAAATTTTATAGCTAAAAGCTCATAATAAGTCCCTGATGTGGTGAATTTTGTCTTCAGCATTTTCATTCTCGTAACAATATATATATAAAATGGGTCCTTTGCAAATAAGATATTTTCAGAATTAATATCCTTTATTTCTTTTTCAATATAGTATTCTTTTTTCAAAAAGTTTGTAAAAATTACTAACAAAATTTCTTTGATCGGGGAAAGTAGATAAATTATTTGTGAGGTTTCACTTTGAAAGTTTAGATTCAGTTTATTTATAATTTTATATATGCTAAAAATTTTATTTGTTATCGATAATCCTTCTTGTATTATTTGTATTTTTCTTTATTTATTGCAGTTTCTTCTTCCAGTTGTGCCAGAAGGAAAAAAATGTTTCAGTACTGACCACTGCTCCGATACTCTATTAGCGACGATATCTAATTTTTGGCCACCATTAGTTCATTTCACACAATTCTCAAAATTAGCACAAAACTCATGTATGTTACAAAATACATACATATATGTATAAAAGCTAAGTGTACTGAGAACTTCCGTGAGGAATTTCGGAACTTTTACTCATTTTCAAAAAGGTTCAAAAAGGGATACATTAAAAAAGTGTTATAAAAAGTGTCACTGGCATGAATAAGAGTTCAAAGTGATACTTTAGTGTCACAACGGCAACGCTGATTACGAGGATTGAAGTGATGCAGTAAAATTTTCACCATTTTGTTTTTCATTTTCAAAATCAAAATTCTTTGTTCAAAAGTGTAGCGTTCCATAATTAAAATTTCCGAATTTTTTACTAAATAAGTGTCCAAGGTTGACAGCTTAATTCTTGACATTACATCATTTGACAGCCAATTTTACTTCCTAACCTCAAATTTGCTCACCCTGTAGAAAAACGGGATCAGCTACAAATATTACTTCTATCAACTTTTTTGATATTGGATCACCATAATAGAAACAACAAATGTACATACATATGTTGCTTCTGTTAAAAATTAGTTGCTGTAATGGCAATACCAACTTATGAAATATGTTTGATACAAATTTAAAAACTTAACTGTTGTTGAAATTCATTCTATCCGTTGGTCCATATTTTCAATGAGGCATAATTGAGGTTCAATGTTGTTATGTGCTGAATTATCCTATTCTTTAGCTCTTAAATTGTTCCTGGCTTATTGACTTTTTCAATTTTTCTTTTAAATATATTCTAAGAAAAAAGTCCAACGGTGTCAAACCTGATCGTGGCGGCCAATTAACATCGCCATGACATGATATAACACGGCAATTGAATTTGTCGCGCAAGAGCCGTTGTTTCGTTTGCTGTGTGGTAGGTGGCAACATCCTGTTGAAACTACATACCGTCCAGGTCCATATCCTCAATTTCTCGCAACAAGAAGTGCATTAACATCTCGCGAAAGCAAATGCCATTCACGGTAACTGCTTGACCGACTTCCTTTCCGAAGATGTATGGCCCGATGGCGCAGCCAGTTCGAAAGAACTGAACGAGCATGCACAGGTGTTTCCAGATTTTCTACAGACCCGATTTGCCTAAATTTGCGCATATTCTCCAAATTGTGGATACATTGGTCGATTATGCTGACCAAAAAATCACGAAGTTAACGAAATGCATTTTGATTTGAACGCACATTTCGTAAATGACTCCAAGAATCTTAACGCGCTACTCAATTGTGTTCCTCTTCATGGTTGAAATTGACAAACACTGATACAAATTAAAAATTTAGTTTGGCAAAAAACTTGACGTTAAGGTATGACTCACAATTAACATCGTGCATGATGGTTGGACCACCCTTTAAAGAATTATTTAATAAGAAATATGAATTATTATCATTTACAAACGATTGACTTTGTTACTCTTTTTTGCAAATAAATGTAATGACGTCACCATTAAATATCTAAATTGAAAGAACAAATCTTCAGTATTATTGCACAAAAAATACAATAGATGTTTTTATGATTTTTTTCTTAGTGTTGTATTATTTTTGCAGCTTTATACGATTTTTTGCAAACTGAAAGAATGTTTTGATGTCTTTAATAAATTGGTTTTCTGTGATACCCATTGATAATGCTGCAATTGCGAATTATAGAGATTTCATGATTACTATTATTTTTTGTTTGTTTTAACTAACTTACTTCGAATTGTCTTTGTTATGCTTACATTCCGCACACTTTTTTGTTTCTATACTTTTTCAGCATAGCTGTTCGTTCGCCCAATTCATCGGTTAGCATTTTTCTCCAGCAATTTTTTGAAATAAAATTTGGTGACTTAGCAACTACTGGCATTTCACTTTTCTAAAAGAGTTAGATGATAAAAAATAATTAATTGTTTTCCTATGGACTATAAATATAATGCAACTAGAACTTACAAAAAAAGCAAAATTTTCGATGTTTTCTTGCAGTTATTTATCAATATCCAATTCCAGAAATCTTTGTCGTGGAAACACTTAGCAGAAGTCGACTTCTAGAAGTCTTCGACTTGCAGAAGTTATTTGCAGCAATTATGTGAAAACATTTATTACTTGTTGGAAGTAACTTGCACGACTTGCTGTGAATTGCAAGTTTTTTGAAGACTTGCTTAAGTTGGGTATTCATTAATTAAGAATTTTGAATTTAAAACTCATACATACATATATATTGGTATTTAAATTGAATTTATTATTATTAATGTTATTAATATTAACAACTGAAATTTTATTTTAAAATTTTTCGCTTTTGAGAGAATAAGCTAATTGTTATTCTAAGTGAATAGAAAAATGTTCTTTGTAATGATTTATACAAGAGAATTTAAATTGGAAAAAAAATGTTTATCATTTAGGAGTCGATTTCGGATTCTCCAGTTCGAACAAAAAACTATACAACGTGAGCTACGGTGAACTGTAACTCCTTAGTACGATTTAATGTCAACTATGTAATGACACTATAAGGCGTGGATTAACATAATATTGTTGTAGCTATCAGATGGAGAACAAGCCAACGATAAAATGGGAATGACATTGAAAGAACGTGATGAAAGAACTTCGACTAACTCATTAGCTATATAGAAATTGGTTATAACCATATACAATTTCTGAGAACTGTGAGTTAAATAGTTGATGTTCTAATAAAATGTATATGCACAACACAAAGAACTCTGATGAACATGATGACATGAACATGATGACATGTTCAGTTCTGCTGGTGTTGTTGTTGCATATTCGTTCACGGTTGTCAATTCTCTTGTATAAATTATTGGAAAGAAAAATGTTTTATTCACTTAGAATAAAAATTAGCTTATGATCTGAAAAGCGAAAAATTTAAAAATAAAATTTCAATTGTTAAAATTTTATAATCATTTGGGATTCAGACTTAAATTCTCCAGTTCGAAAAAAAAATTTATTAATATTATCTATATAATCAATAAGCTAACGCATTTCTTTGTATACCGATTTTGATAAGATATATAAGGGATTAAAGCTATTTCTGTGCAGATGTGCACGATATCAATTTTATTTAAATCGGTCCAGTATTTTGGGAGTAAAACGATTATAAAATACTTATTAACACAAAGAAAGAAAAAACATTTTTTTTGTGTAGCTACACATATAATTCAACAAACCACTTAACTTGTAACGCTCTTACTAACATAAGCCTAAAGCTTAGAAAAGTGTTTTCGATACTAGTGTAAAAGGCGTATTAAAAATTTTTTAATAATGAAAATTGAACCCTTGCAATAATATTGCTTGTACAGAATATACCGAAAGCTTAGAACTCTAATTTTAGAATTAGCTTACAGAAAAATAGTTTTCTTATCATGCTTGTAATAAGAATAAATTCTTAATATTTTTTTAAGCTTTGTAATATATCTAAATATAGGTATGTAAAGAATGACTGTCACAATAGCATATTTTGGCGATTGATTGGACAGCATAAAGTCACCATCCCGTTCCAATTGAGAACCTTTTGGCAATAATAAAAAAATACGGAAACAAATCAAATACGAATCGAACAAAATTACTAAAAAACAATTATGTAATAAATATAATTCTTTAACATTGTAAAAATGTTATATTTTTTTAAACACTATAGCGAGAATAAGTCATATGCAATCATATTTGTTAAATTGTTATATAAACTAAGCGTATAGCAATTATTGTAAAAGGTGTTGTCATATGAAGCATTTTTAAAACAGTATTTGAAAACTGTTCACTTTTTGTGTTTAAATAAGCTTATAATAAGTAACTTACGGACTGTTCTGGTTTCGTGAAGAGATGGTCGATCCAGGGAGCCTTCAGATCCTTATATTACGAGACAGTTATACATATCACTTGTTAGGCCAATTTTGGAGTATGCCTCGGTTGTTTGGAATCTTTATTAAAGGTGCCATATTGATTCAATTGAATCAGTGCTTAAGCAGTTTTTATTATTTTGTTTACGTCGCCTCTGGTGGAATTGTGTGGATGATTTTACTTCGTATGAGGTTAGGTTGGCCTGATTAAACTTCCTACATTAGAGCGTAGGAGGGTAGTTCTGGGTATTTGTTTTGATTTCAAATCCCTGTTGATTTTCCCGTCATTATCCTCCTCTTGCACTGGACTTCTATTGAACGAATTATGCTAATTTGTTTCCCTTCCGTAGATTGTGCAGGGATTACAATTTACATTACGGGTTTATTGATTTTAACTATGACGCCGGTAATATTAAACGTAGTTTGCTTTGAAGTGTTAATTTGTAAATTTTATAATATATATTTTCATAATTGATTCATGTATGGTATGTATGTATGTTTTTGTTAGCTTTAAGTGTGTATATCGATTGGTTTTATGTTCAGCTTGTGATTAGGTTCTGTAGCTGATTCGTGTTCTCGTTGCCATAACTCATTTGTTTGAATCCGCTTTAGTGCGGGATGTAGTGTGTACGTGTCTCTACGCTATGGAAACAAGACCTTCGCGGTCGGGTGAGGGCGGGTGAGTGGCGGGAACGTTATGAAATGGTCTGTTGGCAAAATAAAAGTAAATATGTATGAGTGTATGTATAAAAAATATTAAAAAAAGAAATTCTTTAGAAAAAATTATTTTATATTTTTGGGCTTAATTGAAAAAAAATATATTTGAAATCTATTTAAAGCAAACTGTACGAAAAGTTTGAAATGAAATGCATTTAAAACTAATTTTCAATTTTATACATAAAAATATGTATTAGATGCTAGAATGCGGCTGATTGTGTCAGCCGCTACGTCAACTAGTTAATAATTAATTAATAATATTATTATTAATAATAATTAAAGAATACGAAGGCAGGGACGTTACTGTGAATGGCGAGCACTACCGTGTGATGATTACAAATTTTTTTTTGCCCAAAACGGAAGAGAAGGACTTGACTGACATGTGGTTTCAACAAGATGGTTCCACATGCCACACATCTCGGATAGCAATGGCCAAATTGAGAGGCGAAGTCGTTGAACAGTTGTTGGAGACATAACTTCCAGAAATGTTTTAAGGAGCGCCTGTTCCACCAGCTTCCATTTTTGCGGGAGTGAAGGTGCCCTCAGGGTGGCTATTGAGGTAGCAATCTTTGGCCGCTTGAAGGACTGCAAAGAAGGTTGAGCAGTTTGCTCAGTCGTTCTTTGCCACTTATGAGGAGCGTGTCGCTTTAAAGAGGTGAGAGGACGAGGGAACAGCCTCGACTGAGCCTAATCTCGATATAAGTCAGGCCGCCGTCTTGGCGTTCTATAAGCTCTTAAACTTCCGCTCACCTTGGTGGATTGATACCCTCCACTAAAGTTCTCAACTTGATTCCCAATGTCTTGGCGCAGTTAGAATTTGATTGTTAGCTCAGGCTGCTGCGGATGTAGACGGTGCATCAGTAACCATCACTGAATCCACAGAGCCAGCAGTATCGGAGGTACCCGGCTTAGGGGTAGCCTAGGCGGTCTGAGCCACAATTTTTTGGAAGACTGTGAGCAGCCAGCTGTAGCCAATGAAGCTTTTCACACCGCAGGTTACCCAAACCCCGGTGCTATTAAATCCACCAGATTACAACCACCAGCCCAAGTCATCAAATCAGAACAGAATAAACCAGAGAGAAGTCCATAGACAGAAAGGAGGGTCGTTCCAGAGAGAGTAGAATATATCAACGTCGTTTGTTTGGGAAAAATGTATTTTCAGCGACGAAGCTCATTTTGGCTCAATGGGTACGTCAACAAACTGAATTACCTAATTTGGTGTAAAAAGCATTCAAAGGCAATTCAATAGCATTTAATGCACCCTGAAAGACGTACGGTTTGATGCGGTTTGTGGGCCGGCAGCATCATTGGACAGTACTTCTTTATGAACGATGACGTTTGCAACGTTAAATTCAATTGAGAAAGGTACCATGCGTCGATTACCGACTTGTTTTTATTCTTCTTCTAAAAAAGATTACAAAAATAGTACAAAGTGTAAAAATCAGTACATTGTTGTGCATAAAAAATTACATTTGAAAAAAACCAGTACCAGTTTTTATGTTTTTTTACTTTAAATACAGCTTAAATTTTGGTTTGCTACACTGAGACGTGTTGATAACAATCTACATAAATTTATGCATCCTTATATTGTGTATAAATAAAACTTTCAATATAGCAATTTTATTTCCATATATTCTTTCATTTAAAGTGTAGATCTCTTTGTGAAGACCACTGTTCTAAACCTTTGTATCAGCGGCATTACTACGATGTATAGGTGAACAAAATAAAAATGGTGAATTCCAAAACGATGAAAACATTGCATTTTCCCTTTTTTAAGACAAAGTCAATTTCATTTTGTAAATATATTGAAATAATAGCTGTTTGGATTCAAAAATCTATTTTTTCAATTTTAACAAAATTTCAAATTGTAAACAAAAAGCATCGACAAAATGTATACTACTCAATTTAAGCAGTTAAAACTTTTACAATACATTCAGGAATGGGTGACTTTGTCGATGTTTGTGTTTAGGAATATATGACATTGTTCGGTCGCTTTGCAAATGACGTTTTCGGACTCATCCACAATTACGAGCCCAATCGATAATATGTTATTATATGGAAGTATTTCTTGCAAATTTCCATCATGAAGGGGAAATATAGATACGAGATGACGTACTGAAGTGGTTAGCTGATGGAGGCGCAACTTCGGAAAGCACAGTATCATTTAACCCACAAGGTTGCACTTGTGGGTTGAGATCAGAAAAACCTTTTAACAACACAGCCTCGTAATTACTGCTACTCTGTGGTCGAATTTGCCAATAACTCAGCTATAAAATTTGCCTTTTCAATCGGGTTAGTAAATCATGGCTATTCCTTTATGAGGAAGGTTGGAATTGTACTAGCATTATTCCTTAACATTTTAAAGAATAACCAAAGGTTTTACTTAGCCAATGTACACGTCTGATTAAACCTAGATTTTGTTTCATGATTTTATTCAAATCTTTTGGAATGGAAGTATAATAAACATCCCTAGCTTTAATATATTGTTACGTTTTACATTTTAAAATGTAAATTTCTTATTTCCGTTTATTTTACAGTCTTTATTGTCCAGATGAGGGTTGCGAAATGAGAACATCAAAATTGTACTCAGAAGCGCTTAAAAGTGTACTTTTTCGATACCAATTGTGCCAAACATATTTTTATTTTTTTATTTTAAGAGCACAAAAAACAACAAAATTGTAAAAAAATTAATTTCTATAATAATAAAATTAACATTTGTACTTAAAAATTCATTTAGTCTTTAAAAGTATAGTATATCTTTAAACCTCTGTAACTGTCAGACGCCACAAAAATTGTTTTTTGCGTAACTTTGAATTAATCCATCATCAGTTCTTATAAAGGAGACCACACCATTCGTCTTATTCATATTCAGCCGAATACCCCATTTCGCAAAATACTCGTGCATGACGCTCAAATATCGGTTCATCCTGTTATCCAATTCTATTTGTAGCAACCAGTATGTCGTCAGCATATATATCTAAAATAAAAATATTGTACAAGACGGGTCCTAGTAATGATCTCTGCGGTACTCCTGGAGCGATCAGTTTCGACCGAGAAACCTCTCTTCCCACTTTCATGCTGAAGGTTCGAGACCTCGAGAAATCGGCAACCATCCTGATTGTCACGCGATCAAATCCAAATTCCAGGATTTTATATAAGATCCCCTTCTGCTAGGCCGTGTTAGAGACCTTAGAGATATCAAGGCTCACAGCCAGCGTAGGGCATCTCCTCTTCAGCCCCCTGACCACATAGTCACCAAACACCATGAGTGCATGCGAAGTTGAGTGTCCATCTCTAAATCCAAACTGGTTGTACTTGATAATTTCACCTTCCATTATTCTTTCCTGTATCCTTCTCAAGACAAATGATTCCAAAATTTTCCCAAAAACCGACAACAATGAGATGTGTCTGTAGTTCCCCACCTGTTTCGGGTTCGATCTCGGTTCAATATGGGAATTACCAGAGCATTCTTCCCTTTCCCTGGAAATTAACCCATATTCAAAAATAGTTAAACAAGATCGTTATAAAGCGCCATGCAACCATGTCAGTCCTTCTAAGGACAATGTCCGGGATGCCGCCATTGCCGCTATAACTTTTATTTGCCATCCTCCTCAAGGCGTTTCTCACACTGATTCTCTGGGCTAGTGTTGTCCTGCTTTTATAGTTATTTGATAGTCATTTAGAAACATCTAGTAAATTCTACAACCTACCTAAAATTCAGTTACTTCAATTCGAATTTAACGACTGATTCATAGATACTGTTGTGTTATAGTTAGCAATTTCCATTGATGTGATACAAATAAAAACGTTAGCAAAGATCATATTCTTTGAATAGAAGTTGTTGGACACTTTAAATTTTATGTCACAAATGTTGACAGTACTTTTTAGACTAATTCATTTTTGTAATAATGTTATGAAGCATGCAATATTAAAAATGAAAAATTTAATAAATTTCTTTACAATTTATGTTTCAGATATAATAAATGTCCAATATGTAATCAGCTGTATCCAAACCCTCATCGCATATTTTTGGATATTGATGGAGTAGAGAATACAGATAATAGTAAAAAGCAGCTTATTATTAAGGGATTAAATAAAACTCAAATGGAAATCCCCAAACAAGATCTACTTCAGCAAATTATTAATAAAATGAAAATTGGCTTAACCATCTCAAATATTTCCAGTATAAACCGGGCAAGTCAATCTTCTCTAATATGTGAATTCAAGTCGCAAGAGCATTGCAAAATGTTTTTACAAAATAAATATAAACTAAAAAGAACTGAAGGGTTCTCTCGAATTCGTATCTATGAAAAGCTGAGTAATAAAAGTGAAGAAATATTTATTTACAGCCAAAAACTGAATAAAAACGGCTACAAAATATTTGTTGTTAGTGATAAAATTTTCGCTCGAAAAGATAAAACATCGAATCCTATTAAAATAGAATCAAAAAAACAAGTCGATGACTTACAACACGAATACGAGTGTGCTGTAAAATTATCAACGAATAATAAATTTCAACATATAGCCGTTAAATATGATGTTGTAATTTTATTATATTTCATATTGTTTATAATAACTTTTCTTTTAGTCTCGAAACACCAGCATAATGAGAACTAAGGAGCTGCTACACCAGCTACAGTGCACTTCCGATAACGGAAACACTCGTTGGAAACTTTTTTTCTTTGGATTTATTTTTGTTTGGCTTAGTTTATAAACAATAAAAATGCCTTAAACTACACTATCAACAATATGTTTTTTATACTAAATTACTACCTTCATAACCAGTAGTTTTAATTAGTTGACGTTACCCCGAGATCACGGTATATGTTTAATTTAACTGATTCTTAGTTATTAGGTTCAGCATTTAAATACATTGTTCAATTTTGATTTATTAATAATAAAGTAAGTTCTGAATTGTATTGTTACTATGGTGTTAGAGAAAAGATCTCCGATCGAAAAAGATTTAAAACGACGAATGTTAAAATTTAAACGACTCATATCGGGTTATCAAAATTATCGTAATCGTAACTTTAGTATATCACCATTTAACTTGTTTTGAATTTCAATAAAGTGCGCAAGTAATGGCGCTAAATGTAACTGTCCTTTGACATTTATGATGTAGATGTATATGGAATTGGCTGTCAACAAGCAATAGGGCGATACACTCCTCAAGAATTATTATTACTGCTTATTATAGTGTCTTTTAAGCACGATAGAACTTAAGAAAGGGTTTATTATCGAACGAAATACGCAATGCACTTCGAAGAAATATGCATACGACACTGTAAATAAAAGTTTAGAAGACCCAAATGTATCAATTTATCGTCGGTAGTAGGAATTCGAGCGGCACAAAATTGTATGTTTAGAATGCGCCTTGTCGGTGGTCATATGTCTGAAATCAATTTCAAATGTAAATGCCATATTGGGTATCTTTCAAATAAAAAAATTGTGTGTATTAAAATTGAATTTTTTTTTATTATTTTTTTCAAATCAAAGTTCTATCGGGCTAAAAAAAACGCCCGCGCTTTTTTTTAAGTAGGACGCTACTTTTGCTCCGCCGTGTATTATTGTTATGTATAAGCAAATGGAATTTAAATTTTTTTAATATGTATGTACATTGATAGATATGTATTTTGTTTTACATAAGCGATAAATAAAAATTCTTGGATTATAAATAATCAATTTATTGTTTATTGTTTGTTTTTTTTATTATTTTATTCATTTATTCATTTCAAAATTTCGACTGACTTACAAACTAACAAAATTCATGTTATGAAATAATCATGTTGCTTACTTAACATCAGCTGATGTTATTCCTGGAATTAGATTGAACCAAAGTGAATCGAGGCTTACACGATCAGTTGTACAGTTATCAGCTGAAAGTATCTAGTCACCTGCATATCTTAATTTTACATTCTTGGTGTTAACCATTTTGCGGACGAGATAAGCACTCCCGTGTATAAGAATTATTTACACCGTATCTGCATACAATCGAACGAAACGAACGTCGTTTAATAGTCGTCTCATTCGTATATAGGTCTTCCTGAAATACATCGAAACGACGAAGAAAAGTTATCGAAAACTACAAATAAACCTTGGCAACACTGCTATATTTTGTGTTTTTTTTGGCATTTTTGGAAATAATTTTGTTAATATTTTTCGATAAGAAATCATAAAATGGCTAGTATGGAATTTTATTTTTTAAGTTCAAGAGAGGATGATGAAGTAGGAAACATAACCTTGCATAGGAAAATGTTACGACAAAATTTGGATGTCTTTGCTATTTCAGATACAGTGTAAGAAGCGTTATTTCATATATACAAACATATATGTGTACCATTATTTTATTTTTTTAAATTTGTGAACACATTCCGACTTAATAAAACTGGACTTAAATACGTCCTGGAGAAAATTGAAAACTAAAATGCAACATTCAAACTTGCTCAGATCAGCTCAGCGTGGGTAATGACTTCAATTTACTGTTGGCTCAACCCACGGTAATTAAAATTTTGTCGGGAGTTTTGGTAGCGATGAGTTCTACAATCTCTATTGAATGGGTAGAATTTCAAATGGCAGAAGAAGAAAGAGTACAGTGTTAGCAAATTTTTTTAAACGAACTGGTCAACCAGTTCTCAGCATTTGTACTATAACAGAAAAAGTTTCTTCATCAGAAATGCAGTGATTGTAAGTATATACTAATTAAAAATAAATTGTGATGCAAACTTCTTTTTAGATTGAAATAGAAATGCGAATAAGATATGTACGTAGACGCAAACATACCGGCTCCGGCTACGATTCGAGTAAGAAGATTTCTATGGGAAAATTATGAAGATTAACGTAATTCTTAGATTCTTAGTATTGTATAAAGTTTCAAATATAAACAAATCAGTCTATAAGTAACACTTTCACATTTTTATTTTACAATATGATACATGCAAAGTCACGAAATATTATAGAGCGTGTAGTTAGTCTCTAAATCTCTATTTCGATGTCTGCTTGGAGCACGTGAATTACATTATAACATCGAAAAAATTACACAAATTGTTTATGTATGTGTTGTTTTGCATAACATTTGCATACACTACAACACTTTAGCTCCCTACGGTGATTTACAAATGCCTCCTGAAGAAACTGAAAATGAAGACAAAATAATTGTTTAGAAGCTGCCAGAATAAGAGATGCAATTAAAAACACTTTTTCATTATAAGCAGGGAAACCAGAAATATGCTCTTAAAAACTGTTTTATGCGGGATAAAGCAGAATTTTTGTATTGTTATAATATATTTGTTGTTGTCATAAAGAACAAAACATTGATTTGAATTTTCAAAGCCGTTTATTATATCTGAGCAAACTTTTAAACATTGTTAACAATTGCAAATTTTAAAATTAAATTTGAAAATGCGCTAAGACCATTTGTTAGATATTGGAATGAACGTTTTACTACGTTAAGTGCTTTGTTTTTGAATTATCTGTTTTGGCTTAGTTTTAATATCCAGTTTTGTATTAAAATCTTCCATCTTGCCAATATTCTGAACTAACTCAACTAATATTATAGGCAGTTTTGAAGTTTTTTAAGTACGTAACTTTTCAATGAAACCGAAGTTTGCAGCAATAAAAATCAGTTTACTTTTTATATTTTCACTAGATGAAACATATTTTATTACTAAAAGCATAATTAAGTCAACCGTATGTAAGCGATATAAATCCATATACAAACATATGTACATGTCTTATTAAATAATTTTATAATGTTTCTTTCAAAACCATGATGTGATTATTATTTATTTTCACGTACTTGTGGAAATCTTCGTATAAATGTCAATGAGAAAAAGTTCGGGTAAATACAGTCTTGTCTTTTGAAAAATATGACCTTATGCCTTGTTAATAGTCATAGCGAAATTTGTTTATTATCCGAAAATACACACTTGAAATGAATGATTTTTGCAGTGTTAGGATTAACATTATATTTACTATTTATTAATGCATGTTTAGCATTGAAATTTATAATTAAATTACATAAGTATAGAGAGAGAGATAGTTAACTAATGTTGCATTATTCTTTAAAAACAATTTGTGCGATGGTAAGCCGGATGGTTTTAATCGACATAAAAATTCCTTTGGGTACAACTGATCATTTTCTGTTCCCTCCTGCTGAACACAATCGGAACTTAAATTAATCTTCTTCTCTTCAAGTAACAAATTGGAAATTATATGTTCACAAATTTTTACATAATCATTGATTATTGGACACAGAATTGACGTTGAGTAAAATTGAGAAACAATATTTTCATTGATTTATTTGGCGTTAGTAATGGTATTAATAACTGTGTCATAACAACAATAACGATGATTCGGGAATTCAAATTGTAACTTGGAGGTCCTAAATCACCGCCACCCAATTTAAGCAATTTAAGGATGATCATTCCATCTCATATACAGTGGCGAGCAAAAGTGTATGAATGTTGCT
Organism: Wohlfahrtia magnifica; assembly: GCA_023159175.1. Taxonomy (NCBI): domain Eukaryota; kingdom Metazoa; phylum Arthropoda; class Insecta; order Diptera; family Sarcophagidae; genus Wohlfahrtia; species Wohlfahrtia magnifica. The sequence goes on along the minus strand of JAKWBJ010000181.1, from coordinate 1,143,998 downwards.
TAGTTTGTCAAGTACTGCTCAATATCGTTTTTTGTTTGTTTTTGGTATACCGTTATTTTTGATTGCGTTCTTCTCTGATTTAAAAAAAGCTTAGTGCGTGGCTGTTCATTTATTATAAATTCCTATATTAATTTCATAATTAAAAAAAAAAATGAGGAAAATAAGTGCGCAGTTAGAAAATAGCATAAAAAATTTAACCGAGCAAGGTTATTCTTGCCGACAAATAGCTAAGTTGTTGAATTTGGCGCATAGTACTGTCCAATGTGTTCGTAAAAGGCTTAATTTGGCTTCCAAGTTTACAGCAAATGGACGTCCAAGATTACTTACCGACACCGATTCTCGACATATTGAAAGACTGATAAGAAATAAAGATACAAAAACACCAAAATTAGCAGCTAAAGCAATAAATAAAAATGCAAGTGAATGGACTGTTAGAAGAGCATTGCGCAGATTTGGACTAGTTTCTGCAGTCGAGCAGAAAGAACCGGCTTTGTCAAACAAGAATGTGAAAGCACGTCTACAATTTTGTAAAGAATATGGAAACTAGACTGTGGATGACTGGATGCGTGTTATTTGGTCAGACGAGACTAAAATTAATTGCTTCCAGTCAGATGGAAAAGAATATTATTGGCATCGTCCACATGAAAATCTTCAACAGCATCAAGTTAAACGAACAGTCAAGCATGGCGGTGGTGGTTTAATGGTGTGGCGTTGCTTCACATGGTGGAACGTTGGTCCTTTAGTTAAAATAGGAGTAATGAAAAAGAAAGATTATTTAAGAAAACCCCACACCTCGAGGACAATATATGGTTTCAACAAGATGCAGATCCAAAGCATACGGCCAAAATTGTCAAAGATTGGCTTTTGCAACAAAAATTTCAATTGGTAAAGTGGCCACCACAGAGCCCGGATCTAAATTCAATTGAAAATTTGTGGGCACTTTTAAAGAGAAGATTAGCAGTATATGAAATATCTCCAAAAAACATGGATGAACTTTAGCAAAGAATTCAAGATGAATGGAAAAATTTCTCGGACGAAACTCTCCATAATCTAGTAGAAAGTATGCCTAAGCGTATTCAAAGTGTGAAAAAGAATAAAGGATTGTGGATAAAATATTAGAAATATATTAACACGTCCATATAATTAGGTACGTGCAAAAGTGTTCGAATTGAGTTATTTTTTATTTTGCCTTAAAAAAAACATAAAATAACAAAATACTTTTTATGTTGTTGTTTTCTGATAAAATGTAATAAATGAACAATAAAACAAAAATAAAATTATCTTGTTTTATTTTATTACAAAATGAAATATTGAGCAGTACCTTACAAACTAAGCAACATTCATACACTTTTGTTCGCCACTGTATGTATTGAATAAATTTATGAGTTTTAACATAAGATCATAAGGGCGATTATTATTCATAATGTCCTTTAAAAGGCAATCGACAACGATTAGTGCAATTTAAGGTAGAGATTTGTTTTAAGAAGGAGTTGCGTATCAGAAGATGAGTCTGATATGTCTAAGACAGGTACACGTATTTTATAATTTTTGACTTTATATTTAAAACGGCTCAGTATTACTATATTAAATAAAACAAGCATTGCACTGTAAACAACATGCTGTATTGAAGATGGTATTCAACAAAAAACATCGTTGATAAATAATTGCCCTTATTGTTTGCTCTGCACGGGATAGAAAATCAACGGAAAGAAATATCGATAGATATTATGCTCATTGCGATTATTTATTCCTGCGGTAAAGTCTTCCGTGAAATCAATTTAACGTCCGTGTTTTAATTATTAAGCTGCAACATATTTTCTTTGTCAATTATTGGTAATAAAGTAAATTCATAAAGTTTATAAAATTTTTTAACGTAAAAAAGTTCTTTTGTATGTGAAATTTGTAACCTTTTTCGAGGACAGTTGTGACGATGGGTGGGTGGGTAGAAAAAACAGTTTTGCGCTATAAATTTGAAGATGTGTTACTAATGAATAATAGAGTCAGTAGAGTAATTTAAATACAAGTTTAAGGTGAGTAATTTTGGTTTACTTTCAAAGCTTTCAAAGATATTTTCGTGTAATTAAGGCAGCATTTAAATATATTTTTTCTGCGTTAGACGCTGCAAGTTCAGGAATTGGTCGTCAAGGAACACTTTCTGCAAAAGATAAACTCTCGGCTTGTTTGAGGTTTTTTGCAGAAGGCAGCTACAAGCATAGTGTTGGTAAGTATTTTAATATCAACATAGGTTGTGGATGACAGGAATAAAAATATTGCTCGAAATAGTGATAAGCACCTTTTTTTCAATCTTAGGGGATAATAGTATAAATGTTATGATTGTAAGCAAGCCTTTAAGTAATTATCTATAACTCTCTCTAATATATAAAATATTACAGATATGTGGTCATAACCACAAACTTAGATATGTATCATCACAATAGCTTGGAAGTTGCCACGACTCCCACATATGGGAAACGAACACTGCAAAAAATTTCCTACAATCAAAACATAGTAATATAATAAATTCCCTCGTTTTGGGCGACGAAATTTAAAAACTAACAGCAATCAAGTTCTGCTAGTAAACTTCTAAAACTTTTTCAGGAGATAAGGATATCCTTTGCCCCTTTTAGAGAGCCAGTTACTTCTCCGAGCAAAATTAGATTTAGTACTAAGATACTGTTTTAAGATCCTTAAATAATGAACGGGGATTACACTATGATCCAGCAAAGGCAAGACTTTATTATAATGTTACAGACGCAGAATACGATATGCCATTATCTGAAGAACAAGATATAATAAATAAACCCATTGAAGATGATGTTAATGTAGAAAAAAATGGAATAAGAAATCAAATACTACAATATTTTTAATTTCGACATCAATTTAGTTTTATGTAGTTAATAATAAAAAAGAAACCTGTGGTGTATTTGAATGATTATGAAATAGAAAGTGTATCACGTATTATTTTAACTAGTTTTACTGTAATTGTTTGTTCAATTTATCGATTTCAAGCTTTAAAATTTGTTTCATAAGTGCGAATTTCTTACGACAAATTTTGCGTGTTTCTTTTTTTCATCGCTAACTGTAAATATGGCCCTCTTAATGTCCTTCATGACTTGAGATTGTTCCTTGTTTTAATCTCTTATTGACTTTAGAGTTGTTTCGACGTCCAAGGCTAATTTTTTTGTATATTTATTTATTCTTCAAACAGTTTTGTCTTATCCTGTATTAGATTTCTTTTTAAGGTTCGTGACTTCACATCTGCGAAAGAACTACTATCTGCATTCATTTCTTTATGTCCAGTTTCTTGTGTTTCTTCAATCGATAAATCAGTGTTTAATGTTCTTATATTTTCTTCAACCGACAAATCCATATATTCACGATTTGAAACTGAATCCGTTTTCGGCAAAGAATTTATTGAAATGCCGAAATTGCTAATTTTTAGTATTTCGTGAACGGGATGTTTAAGTTTAAAAGAGTGCTTACCTCTTCTTCTGTTTCCGATAGTGTAATTTCTCTATACGGACCTTCTCCTATTCCGGTTAATAGCAGTTTATTTTAAGATATTTTTTTTACTCCACTTTTATAGTCCGTCCATACTTACGGCACAATAGAAGAGCAATTAAAGCTCGTTCAAGAAATATTTTTCTAATAATAGGTTTACCTTTCTCCAACCGTTGGCATTTTTAATGGCGGTCCGCAACCATTCAGTGTCAATGCCAAGTCTTCCCAGAATTTTTTTTACTACTGCTGGGACACGTTGGCTAAAACCACAGGCAATGTGTTTATTTCTTTTCATTTAATTCACCATTTTCCCCTTTTATTCCAAGTATGTATAAAAATATTTTTCAAAACTAAAACAAATTTTCTTTTAATCAAATTTGAAATTTTACTTGTGTACATTTTAATTTTTTCCGTTACGTTTTCGTTATAAAATTTGAACGTAAGCAAAATGAAAAATATCTATAATACGGATAATAATATTAATTTCAAATTTTGCTTCCGTACAAAAAATGCTTTCCGCAATCGCGGAACGGAATCAAAACGAGACCCAATATATATGATGATGAGAATAGTTATGATAGAAAACGACTTAGAAAAACAATTACTTGTTTAAATCTTAATGACACATTATTTATACATTATTTACATATTTGCATATTTTTATGATATCTCTGTAACCATTAAAGTTTAGCATTACTTGACACTATAAATTAAACAACCCTGTATTAATAAGTTTGACAAAATAAACACTTCATAGCCGACAGCAGAATTACCAAGACCGGTCTTTGTAACAACAAATTATGTTATGTTAAACTGCAATACAGAAAACTAGGAACCTAAAGTTTTTGAAAAGTATTTTTTTAACCAAAACATTAACTTCCAGACCACTAACTGTTTTTCATTCTTAGAGTAGAGAATTATCTTTAAAATGAATCATTAATCAATAATTTTGATGCATCGATACGAACGATATTTGCTACCGACAAAAAAATACCTTTTGGAAATAATATACATACTAGATGACCCGTGCGAATATTTCGCGCTATTAGTCGTAATTTTTGTAACATAAAATGCGAATATTGATGACTTCAATATATTTTTTTAGAAAAAAAAAAAAAAAAAAAAAAAAACAAATTCAATCGTTTTTAAATGATATTAATTCATATTTCTTATTAAATAATTTTATGAAATTTCTTGAAAAATTTGAAGTAATGATGTGATTAACGTTTAATTTTTGCCCGTACGAATCTTTAACAGAAACAAAAATACCTATAAACGCACGTGTTCGTGAAAATCTTCCTATAACTGTCTATGAGAAAAACGATTAAATACAATCTTGCATTTTGAAGAGCTTGGCCTTATGCTTTGTTAATAGTCAGCGAAGGCAACTTTTATAGAAATTTTTTTCTATCATCCGAAGGTCTACAGTTTTATCGGAAAAAATAATTTTTACAGAGATAATGTACTCACTCAAGTGTGTTGAGATTAACATCGTATAATTTATTAATCCCTGTATAGCGTTAATATTTCTGAGTATGTTATGATGTTAAACTGTATAATGCTTTAAAATTAATTTGTGAGATGGTAAGCCAGTGGATTTAGTGTATTTAATAATTCTGTTGCGTACAACAGGGTATTGTCTGTTTTTTCCTGTTTAACAGTATAAGAACAAAAGTAAATCTTTTTCTCTCTAACTAAACAATTAGAAATAACATGTTCATTAAGTTTTGTATAAGCATCGATTTTTGAACACAAATTTGACGTTGAGTAAAATTGGGAGAAATAAAAAGTGTATGATAAGTACAATTATTATACTTCGGTACTGCAAATGCTTTATTATTGTGACTTGTTATACGTTCTAAGTCACCGTTACTCAAAAGAAACCAATTTCTAAAAGAAAGATCGTTCGATCTCAAATTTTGAGTCAACTTACGGATTTTAACGTAAGACCAAAAGTTCTCTTTTTACCACCTTTTCAACAATGGTTGTTCTATTAGCGTTTCTTGAAAAGGGTAACACCTGGCGAAAATCTCTATAAAGTTTGACATTATCTGACCCTATATATAGAACGACTCAGTATTACTACCCATAATAAAACAAACACAGCAATGTTGACTATATGCAGTAGTAAAGAAGTTGTTTGCAACCGTCAAAATCATCTTTAAAAAATAATATATCTAATGACGAAAATATTTTTAAAAACAAAAATTATTTTAATCTAAATAGCACGTTGTTTTTACATTATTTGTGCACTTATTTCTTGAAAGCATTTAAAATGTTAAAGTTAAACATCACCTGACACTATATATTAAACAACCCTGAATTAATACACTTGATAAAACAAATACTGCATTACCAACAATTCCCATTAGTAAGTAACCGACAAAAAAACATATTTGAGGCATTATATGTGTGCAAACGACGATGGTTATGATATAAAGTCCCATTTAAAAAAAATTACTTGTTTTACTTTAAAAGACACTTATTTTATATATTTTTTATGTGTCTATTTTTTTGAAGTCTCTGTAACAGTTGAAGTTTGATATCACTTGTCACTATATATTAAACAATCCTGTGTTAGTTAATACACTTGAAAAAATAAAGATTGCAACTACAAAATATGTAATATAGAAAACTGTGAACCTTGAGGCTTTAAAATGTATTTTATGTAACTATAACTTTAACTTCAAAACTTGTCACTATTTTTCGTCATTAGAGTGGAAATTTATCTTTAAACTGAATCATCAATTATAAATTTTGATGCAGTAATACGGAAAATATTTGCAACCGACAAAAAAAAAGTGCTTTAGAAATAATATATATGATTGTTACGAAAATGAAAAAATGAAGAGAAAATTCACCACATCAGGGACTTATTGTGGGATTTTAACTATAAACTTAATTGGTTTAAGTCAAGGCTTGCCATTATTGCCGTAATTACATGTACTAATTAAAAGTGCTACCATCTGCATGTCTAATGGTGCTGCTAGTTCGATTCCTTTTTGTTGCTGAATTATAATTTTACACTGTTTGAATTAACTAACGTAGCTGAATAGAAGGTTAGAGTCTGTAATAGAAATTCGAAACTAATAATGAAATGCTATAAAAGATGACGCATTGCGGCTGGTGAGTTAGTTATCATTTGGCTGTCAAGTAAAGTCTGTTTAGGCACAAATAAAAAGTGTGTACAAGCGAATATCAACTTGCTGTATTAAGATAACGTGTATAAAAGTTATGTTGCAGTAAATAAAAAGAGAAACAGTAAAACAACAACAAAGCAATGTTTTATTTTATTTTAGCGCAATATAAACGAATTAAAACGTTTTAAAAAAGTTAAAACGTAAAAATATATATGATTTTTGTTCATCTGTTGCCATTTACGCACTATTTAATGTGCTTAAGACTTGTAAGATCTTTTCCTAATTGTACGCATAATAATTGATGGCCGCAAGCCAAGTTCTCCAACGAGCTACAACTGGTTCGAGCATCAATAGAAGACATGGAGACATTTCTTTTAAAATTTCAACTCTATTTGGAGCTTTGAAGGATACTTTATTTACATTTGCAATAGCTTTGTTTACATTTTCGTGTTGATCTTCAATTCGTTCGGTTAAGCAATACAGTACATGGGCAATGTATGTATCGTGCATTTTTTTAGGATCAAACACCTTTATGGTTTTGGCAGCTTTTATTATATACGGAGCAGCGTCTGTAGCAAACAGCAAAATCAAATTTAAACTTACGTCTAATATCTTTAACGAATTGACAAAAAGTTGTCCAATTGTGAAATTATTGCTTTTGTCCAATTAAGAATTTTGGCATATTGCTTAGAGAACAGAGGCCACAGCGAAGAATAGAATATGGTAGAATAGAGTTCAATTTCACTCGAATTCGCCTGTTAAGCGGTAATAAACTTAATTCAGGTCCAGATAGCGCAATTAATTTCAATGTACAGATTTTAATGTCATGACTTGATTAGAAAAAACAAAACTTTTGTTTTCGCCATAAAAGATTTCAAATGCTCTTTATATCTCAAAATATGTTCTTAAAACTGAAATAAGCAAAATATGCTGTTATGAGCAAAATATGCACGAAACGAATAAATATCTTGCATCCGACTTGATGGGTTATTTGAGACAAAACATGTAATTGAATATTTCTGTTTTCTCATATTATCCGTCTTATTCATAATCACTTTGTTTTAGGTTTGTAGCTACTTTAAACCATTATTAAGTTAAAATTTTATTTCTACTTTTAAGTTTTTCTGTTAACTTATTATTTTTTATAAATAAAATATTATTTGTTTATCATAAATAAAATAGAAATAGAATAGATATGGAAATACATTCATCTAGAAAGAAAATGGATAAAGAAATGTCCAACCACCTCAAACAAAAACCTCTGGAAAAATTACTAAAATGCAGCAACAAGGGGTAATTTAGAGAAATTAGAAATTTCTTTTAATCTTTTCATATTCTAAATGAGTATAATTTCTAAAATTGCCGGATCGAGTGAGGATATTAACAACCACATACAGAGAGCGCAGCAGACTTTTGGTTGTTTAATACCAATTAGGGGTTCTTCTTCAGCGTACAAAGCTGGAAATTTCAACAGAACAGTAAAAAAATCTACTTTCCAATGTGGTCGCTGCCTTTCAAGACATGCAGAAGATCCAAGATTTTTTGGTTCAATGTTCTTACAAGATGTTACGAATATTCTGGCCTAGATTGATGTGCAGTGGTCGGCTTTGGCAATAATCCAGTCAAGACCCCATAACCACGGAAACAAAAGCAGGCCATGCAGCGACGTTTACATAAATGCCATTGACTGAAACCCAGATAGGGGATGCTCGGCCCGTACATGGAGGAAGCAGATTCATGTGGAACTGGCCGGAATGGTAGAAGCTGGGAAAAGTAAGAGCATTAGCATAGATCGGGGTGAACAGATCAGGATGCAACAGATTTATTTATATAAATATGTATGTATATACATATATATATTTAGGTATGTATGTACTTAGGAGTTCGTACGGTTTTTATTCGACTGGTTTTAACCGGTTTTTTGGTTTTGTCGAATACGGTTTTTTCAAAATCTTAATTTTTCGATACCGAATAAACCGGTTAATTTAACACCGGTTAATTTAAATAAGTATAATTTTTATACGTTTGTATATTTTTTTATTGAAAATATGCTCACCCTTTAACTATTTGTATAAATTTAATTATTTTTGTATATATGACAACCTTAAACTTCTCACAAAGAACGTAAAAACTAAGGTAGATCGAAAAGGATATGCACTCTTGTGCAAAAATAACCTTTTCTCATCTTCTGTAAATAAATACTGAATTTAATACATAAAAATTGATGAACTAGACTCATTGAAAGTCAACAAACCCACCCACAAACGCCGGTTCCGAACGGCAGATATATTAGATAGTGAAGCTTTTCATAGCGTAAATACACATAAACAGTCGCTAGTAATGTTGTGAGGTGATAACGCTGATGAAAATTTCCCCACGACTTCTTGGTTGGAAGGTGAGTTCTTACCCAACATACCACAGTGACACACACGCTATTAAACACGTGGCGCATAAATTTACATACAGTGCTGCTCGAAATCTAAGCTAATTTTCTTGTCTAGGCAATTAAGGACTCGTATATTACTTATAATAATAGATTTATTCAAAGAAAAACATTTAATTTTTGTTATCTTAGACACCTAAATTATAATTATAATAACAAACCTTTAATTCCATTCTCTACTAATTAATACAGCAGAAACGAAATTAGCTCCTTGTGTAGCTGTTCGAAACTTAAGCATTTTTTCAGAACATTATAAACTTTTTTTTATGGCCTCCGCATACCGTTTTGGCATACTTTCTATGAAATTTGTTAAAATTATTGTTAGTATTGATTGCCACTTTAATTTTTCCATCAGCTTTCCATCAGCTTCTGCGTATTTTTAAAACAACTTGGTCCAGCTCTGCGCTTCAAGAATTAGGAACAATTTCATTTAAATAAAAGAACCGGTTAACCGGTTATTTGGATTATTATTAACCGAAAACCGGTTTTTTAAAAAGTGCTACTTTTCGAATTGTTCGAAAACCGGTTTTTGAAAAAAGTCAAATAATCGATCTCCCTAGTATGTATATGCATACCTATATTTGCCATGATATAAGAAATATAAGGTAGTTCCACTCAAAATTGTTTGACAATAAACGAGATTCTTGAAGTTTGTTTCATATGTAAACATTTAAAAAAGCGTTGCCACATGCAAAAAAAAGATCAATATTCCCATACATTTTTCAATGAAGATTTTAAATTTAGAATATTACTTAGAATTTTGCAGCATAAGTATGTATGCTTTTCAACCTGGGCTATTTCATAGTAAATACTAAAAGATAGGTATTGAAATGGGAAATTTAAAGGTTTTATTAAAGATTTGTTTTAAGTTGTTTACTTTTTGATTTTTTTTTCTTTGTTTGCACCCTTAACATTTTGTATTGCCAGCAGAACAATAAAAACGTTTAATAGTTAATTTGCTTTTTGTCCGATTTCGGATATAACCCTAATGGCAGCCAATGATGGTGAGGATATTACAGATTAATCTACCATTCAAAGGCTGCTTCTGCAGCACTTCTCCGACTACGTAATGGGGGACCCTGTTCTGGTCCAGGAATCATGGATTAATCACGATATGGTTCTTGAACTCCATACTATTGGCTACAGGCTTCCTCCCGGTACGGGTAAGAAGAGTGCCTGTATCTTGATAAAGAATGACATTAATCATTTCCTTTTTAATCATTTTAGCAATGATGATATAGCAGCGGTAGCAGTGACACCTATCGGAAAGCCATATTGGATAATTTCCTCGTCCGGCTGGCGATCGCTTACGGCGGTTGATGGCGGAGGCGCAGCTGAAGAGAATGCCAGTTCTGATTGGTGCCGATGCGAACGTTCATCACTTGATGTGGGGTAGTTCTAACACTAATTAAAGAGGTGGGACAATTTTTGAATTTCTTATGCAATGCGATTTATCTATTTTGAACTCTGGTAGCGAACCCACGTTCTATAATTCTGTATGAAGGGAGGTTATTGATGTTATACTAGTGAGCGAGCGACTCATAGGGAGTGTTTTTCTTAACTTTTGGGTCTCTAATGACTGTTCCCTGTCTGAGCATGCATATATAACGTATGCTCTTGAGGAGGTCCGCGGGGAGGTTTGTGGCCCCTACCGTAATATGCGGAACTGTCTGAGGGGTTTTTAGGTCAGTTTTCTCCGCCAGTTTGGGTGATCTACCTGTCATCCATAACATGATTAGTCTGGACAGGACGGTGGATAGACTGACGGACACCTATAGGGCAGCCAAAAATAGGGCCTGCAGAGGGAAAATCCCAAGAGACAAAACGAAGCCTCAGTGGGGGAGTCTTGATATAGCGGCCTGGAGGAGCGAGGGCAGAAGGATTTTTATATGTTTAAACTACGGAAGTTTAAGGGGGTGATAATGAAGGCGAAGAGAAGCTCATGAAGGTCCTTGTCTGGTGAAATTGAGGAATCCAGTGAGGCAGCCAAACTTCGTGTACTTCTCACGAAGACCGGCTATGCCGTGTGGTCTATACGGAATTATTTATCTATAATTCCTGGACTATTTCCAATGAGAAGACCGTGAAAGTACAATAGTAATGCACATATTCCGGGTAATTGTGAGACAGTTGCAACTCCCCCCGAGTGGATGCAACTGCTCAGAAAGTTAATCTTAAATTGAGCGATGGTAACCTTGAATGGGCCATCGACTCTTTTAAAAGATATAAATCACCAGGTACTGATGGCTGACTTTCAGGAGATATCTGATATGGTGATTCCTTGGCTGCAGAGAATTTATTACGCTTGTCTTCAATACTCTTATATTTAAGTCAGGTGGAGGGAGGCGAGGGTTATTTTTATCCCCAAAGCGGGAAAACTATTTCCACCGCAAAGGATCTCAGGTCCATAAGATTCATATTCCTTTTGAAGACCTTGGAGAGGATTCTGGACAACGAAATAAGGTCCAAATACTTTTCTACGCTTCCGAATAGTGCCCAACACGCCTGCACGAGGGGTCGGTCGACTAAGACTGCACTGAGTTCCTTAGTAGGCTATGTTGAGAAGGCTTTGAATAATAAACTTTACACACTAGCGGAATTTATCGACGTGGATAATGTCCATTCGTCGGCGGTTGTTGAGTGAAGTTTGCTCAGGTCTTTTGATCAGAGAGGCTTATTACAGTTTCCATTGGCGAGGCTAACTTGGTAAGGACAGTGGATAGAGGACTCCAACAAAGGGAGTCCTCTCGCCTTTGCTGTGGAATATCGCTGTCTGTTGGGGAATCTGCAGCGATATGGTTTTAGGGTCTTTGGTTATGCGGATGACCTGGCCATTTCAATGTCGGGTATCGATCCGCTTACCCTCTCACCAAGGTGTAATCAGGACCTAAAATTGTTATGGTGGCGCTTGTCGTGCGGTCTAAGCGTCAATTTCCATAAAACGGAGTTGATGGTCTTTACCAGAAGATACAGAACACCTGTATATAATATGCCGAGACTTGGTGGCATTCAACTCTTTCTGTCCAAAAAGGAGAAGAATGTAGTGGTTATTCTTATCTGGAGGGAGAACGTAATGGATAGGGTGAAAATGGCGAACATTACGCTTTGTAAGATGGCCGTAGGCAGAATAAGGGGACTCAAACCTGCAATCACCTACTGGTTTTATAAGGCGTGGTAGAACTAACTTTACTTTACGGTTCTCATATTTGGTGGATGGTGTGTAGATATCAGTGTCACTGTAAAGTAAAATGCAGGGTGCGCAGACATGATGCCGTCTTGATCATCAGAGCACTCTGATCCACTCCTACCAAAACCTTATTTGCTATTGCTTAACTGGCTCCCCCCAACATTCTGAAGCTAACTCCTGGCCCAATCTGGACTTTGGTCATGCTGCGATTATTTTGGATCTCAGACATCTTCGGATCGATTACATTAGTCCCTCATAACTTCCTCGATAGGAGATTTCACTTTGATATAGCCTCTAGGGAGTTCTGGTCAAACGGACGGGAGTTCCCTCAGAATGCTCTTGAGGTCTATACCGATGGCTCTAAGATGCAGGGCAGAGTGGGATGTGGTATATTCGTAGGAATTCTTATACGTTGCCTGAATATTGCAGTGTGTTTCAGGCGGGGTCATGGCCATACTTAGAGCCGCGCAATACTTGTTGGAAGGCGGGATTTTTTCTGAGTCGGGCTGTGATTAGTTCTCTCGTGAATGTCACCTCGACGTCTATATTTGTCCACGAATGCCGCAGGTTTTTTTATGGAAATCGAAGGTAACTCTTATATGGGTTCCAGAATACAGAGATATCGTCGGGAATCGCGTTGCTGACGAATTGGCCGGAATGGGTACTGAGCTCCATACTTTCGAACAAGGGCCTATTATTGGTGTCCCGATTGCATCGGTTAAGCTGGACATTCTCCGCTCAATATCGTTGGCGGTATCGCGAGACTCTGTTGAAATGAAAAATTTTCCCAGGGGGAAAAGTAGTTATTATGAAAGTCAATTAAAGGGAGAATGTGATAACAAATTTTGCGAATAAATTCTCTTGAATATTACATGGGAGTTGTTCCAAAAATGAAAGTAATTAAATTTGTTCTTATAAAAAAACTGGCTTTACGGACCCAAAATTTCCAAGGAATTTTTGTAAAAACCTCATGTTTGTTAAAATCTTCACATAAAATGCAAAAGGAACCTAACAACCAAAAAACTGGAAATTGTGTTTTTGATTGATAATGGTATAGCAAAATAAAACAAACGTCTTTAAAAATTTTTAGTCTTGTATTTGCAAAAATGGGGTGGCGTAGTGTAGTGGTTAGAACGCATGCATAAAAACACAAACGACCCAGGTTCGAGCCCCAGCAGAAGAGGACATGACGAAGAAAAAATTTAATTGTGGTTTCGAATGTTTAATAATAAAAAAGGCTTCAACTTCCCTCTAGACAACTCCATCTAAAAAAAGTAAAGAAAAAAGCCCCCTTGACCCTTCTCGCATACTCTAGCGATGATGATAAACATCAGACGAATGATCAGAAAAAACACGGTACTGGGAAAGAATTACAATGCTAAAGTAAAGATCACCACCAATTAGCAAGGATCTTCACCACTACACAAAAAAAATCGTATGGAGGAAACTACAGCGGATTAATCATCTACTTAGCTTGAAATATCAAATTGATTAAAGAAACTTAAACAAAGCAATAGATGCTTTGTGGAAAGACGGAGAAAAAAATTTCCAACAATACCGACTTTGTTAGAGAAGTTCAAGAGTACATTATATCAAATAATTGTTTTGCACAAGTCAATATATTAGGCCAATTCAAAGCAGTAGAAGTAAAGTTGTCTTAAATAAATATTATTTTCCATTTTCCTATGGAATTAATTTTATAATTTAATGTGCATCCTAATAATACAAAACCAAGTCGGAAGTTTCGTGGCTCTATCTTTTAACTATTTGTATTGTAGGAATGGACTATAAGCCCAAAATTGTATTTTTATCCCTTAATTGGTCATTTAAAGTGCAGCATTTGAATATGTACATTTAGAAAACGCCTTTTGATGGATGATGAATGTTAACAAATAAAAAACTTTGCTTTAAAAAAGAGAAAATATAATTTTAGAAGAAAAGTCAATTGTTTTGCCCGTTTTCTCCTGATTTTAACCTCTCCCAGGCCTAATTTTGAAAAAAAAACTTGATTGAACTTTCATTAGCTGTATTTAACAAAATCAGTTTAGGTTGTTCGCAAGACGGACTTATACACGCTGAATACAAAAAAAAAATTATTTCAGTTTTCATCACATGTATTTACAGGTGTCAATTTGATGAATTTTCAATAATTGTATTGTAATTGTAATATATTTAATGAGACTTCATATTTTCCATAACAATAGATTCACGAACTTAAAGAAACTGACACACTTAAAACTATAACGTATTATTTTAATTACATTAAATGTGTGGTAAAGCTACTTGCTATTAATTAAGAAAAACATGAAAAGTATTTTAATAGATATTAACAAATTGAAAGTGAAAACAGTGCTTGCTCCCGGCACTTCAGATAAAGTGTAGGGTAAAACCAACGTTGATTATGCTTAAAACTAACTTAAAATTAATTGTTAAAAACTAAAGTAAATAAAAATTAAAAAAAAAAAAAATAATAATATAAATAAACAAAAATAAAATCAAATAAACATTTTATCCTCTGTGTATGCCGGGAGTAACACATAAGAAAAAATTGCGACCAGGAATATCATTTGCTTGTTCTTGTAGAATACCGATAGGAGAGATGTAGTTAGTATTAAACCAACTAAATCTGTGTTCGCTGGATAGAATTTCCTGAATGATATCACCCTCAAAGAAAGAAAGTCTTTCTACAAATTTTCTAGTGAGTTCAAAAGCATAATTAGAAATAGGTGAGAGACCAGCTTTTCCATAAATAGATTCATTTGAAAAACGTCTATTTCGGGACTTATAACTTAATTCTATGCATTTCCGCACTATATGTCGTTCAAAAATTTCCAATTTCATCATCATTTTCTTCGAAATTGTAAACCAAATCGGAAATGCATACAATAAAATTGGCCTAATACTTACTTTATATAACAGCAATTTGCATCTAATTGGTAAGAACTTACTGTTAAATAACCTTGCAAATACCCCTTTAACTTGGCTAGCTTTCTTTAAATTTTGATCAACATGTCTGTTAAACTTTAAAAGCTTATTAAAATTAACGCCAAGATATTTTATGCTGTCCTTAAATATAATTTCGTCCCCACGCTACAAAAGCCTTAGACGTTTACTCTCTGGAACCACAGTATATTTGCACTTGCCAGACGGATTTCGTAAGCAAATAGCACTACTTTTCGAGGCATTGATTTTTATTCCCCAAGAAGAGTAAAAGTTGTAGACAAGATTAAGGCGTGATGTAACACGTTGCAGAGCAACTAAAGGCAATTCATCATGTGCATATATGAGAGAGTCATCACCATATAGAATGCTCTTGGAACCATTAAGCTCAATAGGAAAGTCATATACAAAAATATTATATAGGTGAGGTGCCAACACTGAACCCTGCGGTACGCCGCATTTGACCGAACCAAAAGAAGATGATGTGCCATCCACTTGAACACAAAATTTCCTATCTTCGAAAAAGCTTTTAAACATTTTTATTATCGATGGCTTGAAACCTATAGAGATCATTTTAAAGAGAATACCACCGTGATATGCCTTATCAAATGCCTTTTCTACGTCAAGAGATACTGCCACCGTACATCGACCTTCCCGCAAATTTTGAACAACGTTTGAGTGAAATTTCAAAAGGGCATGCACCGTGGAGTTTCCCTTCTTAAAACCAAACTGGTTCTGTGGAATATAGGGACCCTTTAGACCACTGTCCATTTTCTCACGAATAACTCTCTCAAATATTTTACCTAAATTGGAAAGAAGTGAAATTGGTCTTAGATTATTGATGTCATTGTTGTCCCTCTGCTTTGGTATAGGGATGATCTTGGCCACCTTCCATGCATGTGGAAAATAGGAGTTATTCAGATAATTATTATATAATATAGTTAAATACTCGAATGCCTTAATGGGAAGTCTTCGAATCAAATAGTTCGATATGTTGTCCAATCCACATGATTTATTGTTATTAATCAATTTGCAAATAGTTAAAATATTATCAAGAACTATAAATTCAGACTGACACTGATTATTCAACGAGGTCGAATAAGTATCAAAGTTAATAGTATTTGTAATATTTGAAGTTGTATTATTTATGCTTTCATTTATTAACGAAACATTTTCATTTGGAGGAGAACTTAAATAAATTGAGCCAAAGTGGTTTTTTAAAGTAAATAATTTTTCAGTTAAGTCCGTGATTTCAACACCATTTATCGAAATGTTTTTCAATCCGCAACGTTTTCTATTTCCTATAATTTTAAAAATTTTCCTGTATGCCCATGGACCTGGTTTTATAACCCTTAACTTATCATTAAACAACTTACATTGCTCTATCTCAATTTGTTCTTTTATAATAATTTTCAACAGATCAATTTGCTTCGAGATTTGCAAGTAGAGAGGATCGTTTCTATTCAGCGTCCGAGTAAATATTCGCTTCAAATCTTTCTGCCAGCCGTATTTGATTTTCAATAACTTCCTAACCTTGTCAGAGACAATAAACTTTTTCTTTTTAAATTATGTTTCCTTAGAATGTATTTTGGTGATAAAGTTTACGGATGCAACAAATTCTTCGATAAAATAGTCTATTTCAATATTCGACAAATTTCTATTAATTATTTGATTTAATAAGCTATTACTTAAGTCAATTTTGAAATTAATCCAATTAGTTTCCCAAAATGAGATAAAACGATTTGGAATCTTCAATAAAAAATTAAATTTTGGAAAATAAATACATAATCCTAGGGGAAGATGATCCGAGAAGGTCGGAAGAGTGCATGTTTCAAAATATGTGTTTACGTTATCAATTAGATTTGTACTCACTATAAAATGGTCTAGATGTGAAGAACCTCCCGGATATGTCGGATATGAATCGCATATTCTGGTAACAGGAATTGATTCTTCAGAAAGCCAGTTTAATAACACATCACCATTGAAGTTATTGCTAACGTCACCCCACGAAAAGTGTTTGGCATTCAAGTCGCCACCTAATATTAATCCGTCATAATTCTGTGAAAAATTTAAAATTAATGATAGATTCGTACGAATAATCTGTCGACAACAGTTACTAGGTATATATATAGAGCCACATATAATTTTTTGATTATACCATTAATCGAAACATTGATCATTATAAATAAATTTGGAAATCTAATATTAGAAATAGTTACGTGAGAAAATGAAATATAATCCCTAACGGCTATAGCAACACCAAGATTGCTCTTGTCCCTTAAGACAATAAAATCATCTAAATAAACATTTCTATTAGTGATTAAATGCAATTCTTGTAAAAACGCAATTTCCGTGTTAGATTCTATTAAAATCTTATTGAGTTCAAGTTTTCTGGCCACATTAACTAGTGAGCCTACATTAAATGTTGCCAATTTTAAATAATTACGGACCATATTTAACTCTCACTTCTTTGATTAAATTCAAGCATTCATTTTTTGCTTGATCTTTTGTCATATTTCTATAATTTTTCAAAAAATTACTTATTCTATCTTCCAAAGACATTGGTTCTGGACCACATAACAGTTGTGCAATTTTCATAAACTCTTGTATTAAAGAAGAATTCTCCGGTCTCTCTCTAAGTGGAACCTCATCCTGAGTTCTAAAAAGACTAGCAAAAGACTTGTTAGCGCTAACAACATTTGAAAAACTTACTGCCTTAGCAACATTGTCAGATACAGAAATTCTCCTAAGCTTCGCCGCTTGTTCAGGTTTTCTTCTAAAAGATATATATTTCTTATAGGCAGACAGACTCTGTAATTCGAGGTGTGTCCCTTTTCATTACAATTAACGCAAAAAGGTAAAATATCATCTGCCCGAATGAGAGTACATTGGCCGGGTAAGTGTTTCTCCTCACATTTCATACAGGAAAAAGGACGAGTGCAATTTTTCGAAAAATGGCCCCATTGTTGACACCTCCAACATTGTGGAACCTTCGTATGAGACTTTGGTCTTTCCCAAGAAACTATCTGGTTAAGAATACACTTCAGTCCAATTATTTCATTGACCTTCCTGTTGGGCTTAAGGGTCACCAAAAATAGACCGGTATCAAAAGAATGCTTTTTAGAGTATTCTGTGGTAAATTTCGAAACAGAATCGACAGTATTAGGTACTATTCTTTCAATATCAGATTTAATCTCATCTACGTCAGTCTTATAAAAAAGGCCTCTACATAAAACACCTTGACGTTTATATTCCCTGGGGGTATATGTATAAGACGGAATTTCCCTTTCCTTTAAAAGCTGCATCATTTCTGAGTGGGCAGAATAATTCTTAAAATATAATTTACTTTTATTTCTGGATTGGTTCTTAATTTTGAATTCAACATTCTTTGTATTTAGCTGTTCTATGAGAGATTTAATGTTAATATTTTCGAGAAAAATAGGTGGACAGAATGTGTTCCTGGTCTTGACATGAGTTTGTAAGTTTTGATTTACTCTAGGTGTATTATGATCTAAATTACAATTATCAATTAATGGTTCGGGTTCAATATTAATATCTCCTAACACCGAAAATTTATTAGTACGATTAAAGCTGTCTCCTGAATTATCTGGTTTTTTAAATTGACATTTTGATAAGTTTACTTCTACATCACCTCGGAATTTTCTTTTCTTATTTTGCACAAACTTAAACTCGTCCTCAATAGAGGTGATTGAGATTCTATCTTGATCCATCAGCGATTCACCATTATCGTTCATCCCAAAATTTGGAATTTGTATGTCTTCTAAAATTTCGACATTGTTGTTGGCATTGAATTGCTTGTATATATTTTGTGATGTCGACGGTTTTGCAAAAACTGCTTCTAAAAATTTCTTTTCCATCTGAGAATTTAAGTCCTTTTTAGCATTGGAATGCTTTTCATTAGGTTGTGACTTCGATAAGTTATTATTTGAGTCATTATTGGTTAAATCAGATTTTATTGCTGATTTTAACTGAAGGTTATTTTTGCCAGCAGCTGTCTTGCTATTAATATTAGGAGGACGCCCTCCGGTTTGGTCAAGTAATGGGTCGCGTTCCATTACGATGTTTAAGTTAAAAATTTAAAAGTTTTGTAAATATTATTATAAGAAAAATGTATTTTTTTTTATTTTTAATTTTTCAACAGACTTTCTTTTTTTTTTTGTTTGACGTTAAAAGCACAACCGATACGTTTCACAATCAAAACAAGAATGATTTTTCAATATCAAATGTGGAATAAAAAAATTTTAATTGAAATCCCTTAAATATGCTATACAAATCTATATATGTATGTATATGTAAATAAATGTGTATTTATTTGTTTGTGGGTTTGTTTGTATGAAGTCTATAGACGGCAAAACGGCTGGACCGATTTTCTTGAAATTTTAACAGTACCTTCGTGTATGTCTGGAAGGAACTACAGGCTACTTTTTATTTTAAGATTTTAGTAGGCGAGGTGCCACGCCTAGATACTAAGTAACTATTTAAGGTAGCATATCTCATAAACTGCAACATCTAGAGTCCTCAATTTTTGTATGGACGACTTTGACGTATATAT
Organism: Wohlfahrtia magnifica; assembly: GCA_023159175.1. Classification (NCBI taxonomy): domain Eukaryota; kingdom Metazoa; phylum Arthropoda; class Insecta; order Diptera; family Sarcophagidae; genus Wohlfahrtia; species Wohlfahrtia magnifica. Next base: position 1,124,214 of record JAKWBJ010000181.1, on the reverse strand, counting down.
GAACAAAATGGGCGGATTGACTATAGTGGGCGTGTGACCTCCCATATAAAAAATATTAAATTAGTATATCTAAGAATATATAACAGTTAGACTCCTAAAATTTTGTCGAATCCACTTAAGTATCAATATGAATATTTTAGACAAAAATGGGCTGACTACGAAAAGGGGGCGTGGTACTTCCCATATGAATTAAATTTAAAACTTCGTATATTTTTGGAATCATTATAGATAAAATCATCAAATTTTACACGGGCAACACGGAAATCCATACGAATAATTTGTGAAAAAATTGACAGGCTAACAATAAGAGCAAGACCCTCCCATATAAATATGATACAAAAGTTCGTGTACATGGAAAACTATTAGAGCTAGAATCTAGCATTAACCACTTTGACACACATATGAACATTTTGGGTTAGGGAAATAAATGGACTCTATTTTTATATGAATTCTAAGACAGAAAGTAAATATTAAGCATCATATATCTGATAAACTATTGCAGCTGTGTATTGTATGTTCATTCCAATACCTGTTTGTAAAAATACGCGTAGAGGGACATGTGTAACTTAGGTACCATTAACAGTAGACACAGACCATTGATGACACTATACTGCCTTAATTTATTAACTACCTACAGCATACATAATTTTTTAGAGAACCAATTGTTACCTGTACAGACCAAACCTTTATGGTCAGGTCATTTATGGTCATCCTAATAAAAAACATTAAATATTTTCTATTGCCCAAAATTGTTTATCTTTAAAATAAAAAAATTTTAGTTGTTATGGTATATTTGCCTAATAATGATTGAAAGGAAGTACTTAAATAGTACTTACAATCTTTTTCGCAAATCATTTGAATTCCAGATTCTAAACGAGTTAAACATTGATTTTGTGAGTGTTGGTTTGTTTGAATTTTATGGACAGCTAAACGGCTGAACCGATTTTCTTGACATTTTAACAGTGTCTCTATTTACGTCCGGAAGGAACTATAGGCTATATAAATTTCTAAAATTCCAACTGCGCGGTGCCAAATAAATGTAAAATGGTAACAGAAAAAAAGTCTAATTTTGGCCCATATAGATTCATAGTCAATCATCAGTCAAAAACTGAGCGGAATTGGGTAAGTGCGCGTGATACCAACGATACAAATAAATATTGATTTAAGAGTATCTAGAGAACGGTTAAAGCTAAAGTTTCAGTATCTTGGTTAGTATTTGGTCTAAGTGACTTTATGGCAAATACAAATCATCAGTCAAAAAGTTGGTAATAGTAGAAGTTTCTAAATTAGGTTCAAACTAAGTCGTGAATAATACGCAGCATAAGCCAGTAACTAGGTGAATTAGATAAGTGGGCGTGCCTCTTCTATTCATTCTAAATATTAAATTTTGTATATGTGGAGAATGGCAACAATTAAAGCAGCGTTAGCCAAAAAGCGGGTATTTCAGAAAGCACAATGGATAAAAGCTATCTATATATGTATCGACTTCTTTGAAGACTGTAGATACGAGGGCGGATTGATATTGAAGCTACCTAAGTAGGAAAAAATTATTTTTTTCAAAAACTATTCATTTCTCAACATAGTCTCCTTTTGGCTCAATACACTTAATAAGACGAGTTTCCAACTTTTTTATACCATCTGAATAATACGATTTTGGGAACTCCTCAAAATACGCATTAGTTTCGGTAATCACTTCTTCGTTTGAGATGAATCTTTTTACTGCGAGTCATTTTTTCAAGTTTGGAAAAAGGGAAAAAGTCACTAGGGGCTAAATCTGGACTATAAAGTGGATGATCAACCAATTCGAAGTGGATTTCTCGTAGTTTTAGCATCGTATCTAATGCTGTGTGAACCGGTGCGTTTTCTTGAAGAAAGAGCACTTTTTTCTTGTTTAAATGTGGTCGTTTTTCCTTGATTGCATCAACCAGTTGATCCAATAATGCACAATAATACTCTCCTGTAATTGTGGACCCATTTTCAAGATAATCGATGAGCAATATTTCGTGAGTATCCCAAAATACAGTGGCCATAACCTTGCTAGCCGATTTCGCTGTCTTCGCCTTCATCGGAGCACTTCCACCGGCTTCCACCCATTGCTTCGATTGATTTTTGGTTTCAGGTGTGTAGTGGTGGACCCACGTTTCATCAACAGTTATTAATCTACGATATCGAGGATTTTCTTGATATTTTCTTCAGTAACCACCTCTTTTGGCCTTCCTTGTGATGGATTGTTGCAGTGCTTGATCGGCCCTGTTTAAATTCAGCAATCCAATATTTTACCATATGATCTGAAGGAGCAGATTCGCCGTAATGTTTGTCAAGCTTTTCTTTTGTCTCTTTCGCCGTTTTGCCTTTCAAATAATAGTGTTTAATCACCACACGAAATTCACTCTTTTCCATTTTCCAAGAAACACAAAAGTTGCTTACTTTAAACGACTACAACAAATAAACTAAACGATGAATTTGGCTAAAATTTTAACAGCTGGCGTTTGACAGATCGTAATTTCTAAGAAAGAAAAAGTTTTTGTTTTTGTGCTGCCATCTAGCGCTAGGTAGCTTCAATGTCAAATCTAAACAACAGATTCTATAGTGTCTTTCTGGAAGGAGCGGAAGTAGACAAAAGTTGGAAAAAGTGTAAAAATATAACTAAAATAACAATGAAGATAATAATTAAGATGTGTAGCGAAGCACGCTAGATTTTAACTAGTATTTTATAAATTTTAACTTGAAAATACGAAATTCCTTCTTCCTGTCTGTTTGGAATAGGAGAATTTTATAACTGGGATAAATGTATTCCCAGGGAATTTATTTCCCAGCGAATTTTCAGAATTGGGCTAATAAGTATTGCCAGATTCGAAATAACCGCTGGTTCAAGTTGAAACCGATAGATAGCTCACCCGATATATGTAAATAAAAAAGAATCAATACATTAACCCTAGAAAAATAACGTTATTTTTTGTACAGTAAAGATAACGATACGTCTGAAAGACGTATGATTTCTAGCATCCTTCTAGGAACATAAAAAAAACTAAAAAATTATATACATACATACATATGTATGTGTTATAGAGATTACTTATTTAGTAAGTTTTTTATTTGTTAACTAAAAGATTTGGTTGATAAAAATAATAATAAAAAGATATTTTGAAAAATTGAATATACCCTCATACCTCGTTTTATGCGATCAATTCGTTCCACACAACATCTTCAGCCTTATCATGAACAACAATTCCCTGGTATTTTTTTCTCTATTCCTAGTTCCCCTATTCTGAATAAATTTTCCCGCGAAATTATTCTCTTTTCTCTTATTCCAAACAATTTCTAAAATGGGAAACTTTTCCCCGGGAAAAATGTAGGCGTTTTGAAAGTTAAGTAAAGGGAGAATGTGATAAATAATTTTGGAAAAAAAATTCCCAGCAGATTATAAGGGAGTTGAAAATGTAATTATTTGGATTTTTTTCAGCCTTAACCACCAAAAGTTTCTTAGAATCCTTTGCATAAACCAAACTAAATCATCAAACACAATGTGCCACCTTTTATAGGAATTCATTATTAATTTTGAATATTCTCGTAGTTATTACAAATTTATATTTATCTACTTTTAATTAAAATAATGTAATATTATACTACAAAAAAAGGAATCGCACTGGCACTCTTAATAGCACAGACAATTAGGGCAATAACAGATACAGAGTCTTGACACAAACCAATAAAGTTTATAGCTAAAATCTCACTTTACAGTCCCTGATGTGGTATATACGCTTGTTTTACGCATTTTTATTTCGTTACAATACAATGCAAAATTTTACTACCACTACTACTACAAATTAAGTGTTTTCTCTGTCCACATATTTCTGGCTTGGAACAGAAGGGGCCAATGTCAAAACATTTACTTTTGAGAACATTTTAATTGACATTTTTATTTATGTTCATGAGTTCATAATGACGTTTGCTCGAAACCTTTATTAAGCTGTTTTGAGTTAAATTGATACTGGCTGTTTTAACAAAATAATAAAGTAAGAAAAGAAACTTAATCCAACAATGTACTGAAAACAGCAAAATATATATTTTAAAGTTGGTTAAGTTATAGTGTGTTAACTTAAGTAATAATAAGTAAATAAGTAATAAATAAATAAGTTTAGGTTTAATCATTTTTTATAATTTAAAAAAAGAAATTTTCATTTATTTAAATTTTTTTTTTGTTTTTACACATATGCTTATCAATCAGCTGTTTTTTTCATTATCGTAAAAATTTCTACTGACAAAAATTTTGACAGTAAAAACCAGTAAGTTCTCTTGCGTCGAACTGTCATTTTACTCTCTTTTTTCCTCTCTTCTTACTGAGTATTTGTGTAAACAAACACAATCGAGTAATAAATTTTTTCCGTTACTCCTTTTGGGAGCATATGGCTTCCACAAAGCATTTCCATCTTACACGATTTGCTGCTGTTGTCTTTGCCTCTTCCCATGTAAGATTATTTTGCCTTAGTTCTTGGATAATTGTGTGTCGCCAGGTGTTTCTTGGTCGACCGCGGTTCCTTGATCCTTAAGGATTCCACTCAAGAGCCATCCTTGCACTCCACTTTCTTTGCGTTATCTGCTCCGGTATGGCTCGTTTGTTAAATTCCATAGACCTATGTTGCTTATGGTGTTGGGCCAGAATATCTTGCATATGATTCTAAGGCACTTGTTGGTGAATACCTGTAGCTTTTGCGTCATGGTGTTAGACATAAGCAAAGTTTCTCTGCTGTACAACAGAATTGACTTTACACATACGTTGAATATTCTGAGCTTGGTTTGCCTGTATGAGCTTCTCCATACTGACTGTAATCGCCAGAATGCCGACATTGCTTTCTTGAGCCTTCTGTTAACGTCCATTTCTGCACCGCCGTTTGCTGCCTTTGTGCTTCCAAGATAGCAGAAGCTATCTACATACTCTCTCTATTGGCTTGGCCTGTGGTATGATGTTTTCTGTGCTATTGTTGTTAATTCTCATAGCTTCGGTTTTCTTGATTTTTATCTGAAGTCCAACATTACGAGCCAGTTTTTCCAGGTCATTTATTTTTGACTGCATGTTGGAGATCTTGTGTGAGAATAAACAAATATCATCCGCATAATTCAGGTCCTCGAGTTGTAGTGAGAGACTCCATTTTATACCTCTCCTCTGTGAACAGACTTCGCTCATGATTTCATCGAGTACGATGGTGAGTAGTAAAGGTGAGAGTGGACATTCTTGCTTTAGTATGGAATGGTTGGCTGATGCTCTCGTTGTGAAGAACCGAGAGTTCTGCATTCTCGTACATTGCTCTTATGATTCGGATTATTTTATTGGGCACTCCTTTCCTTCTCAATGCTTTATATATTATAAGTCGACGAACAGTAGGTATAGAGGTGTATGCCATTCTAGAGACTGGTCTACTATGATGCTTAGGGTGTTGGCCTGGTCTACGCAGCTTCTATTTGTCCGAAACCCTGCCTGTTCGTCTCGCAATATATGCTCTAGTTTGCTCTGAAGCCTTCCCTGTATTATGACTGCTGGTATATTGTATATGGTGTTAAGCAGAGTAATTCCTCTCCAGTTATTGCTATCTTTCAAGTCGCCACTTTTAGGTAGTTTCACAATGATGCCTTTCTTCCAAGTTGATGGCAGCCTCTCTTCCTCCCATGCTGATGTGATATGAGGCCGTAGTAATTCGGCTGCAGTAGTAGTGTCTGCTCGTAAGATTTCCGCTTGTAAGCCATCTTCGTTTGCAGCTTTATTATTCAAACTGGGAGAGCTACATGCCATGTTCAATGTCTTTTGCATAGGGCTATTATGGTACATTTCAAACAGACCCATTGTAGGAAAATTTTAATCAAGAGTTTTAATTTAAAATTAAAATTTTTTTAATTTAACATTAAAATTTTAAATTAATCAAATGTATGGTTGATTGATCATACATAATCACAAATAATGAAATATTGTGTATACCTATGTATGTATGTACATTAAAGATGTTCTTTTTCGTATGGTCAAATTTAAGTGTTTTGATTTCAGTTCCCCGGGCATATTTTTGTTCCTTTACATAAAAAGTAAATGAGTAAAGTTTGGAGCTAATCCGATAACGTTCAGTAGACTCGGAAACTGCTTTATGTGCATACCTCTACACAAATTAATAGATTAAAATGAGTATATTTCTTATTGATTTGAGTTAACAATATAATTGGGAAAGAAAATTGTTTTTTGGATCTTTATTTCTTAAAATTATGGACTTAATTTAATATCAGATTTTTTTATACGAAGTATATTTAAGTCGATAAGTCTCAACAACCTGCAGCATCAATTGCTTTTCCTCTTCATCATTAGTTAAAATTCTGTTAGTCGTGAATAAATTCAACGCCTCTCTCAGCAGTTTCATTAACAACAAATACATATGTCCTTACAGAATGTCCAACCTTCCTCAAATTCAAATGATATTTCCCAAACTGAAGACCCAAACTCCAGAAATTCCATATTTATACCAAACCGACGTAAGAAATACTTAGTTTTTTCTGAAACAAAATCACTTAACTTGTATTTTTGAAAGACTGTTAAATTTGTATAGTTTCGGCCAATTATTAATTTTACAGTTGGTTCTTTTAATTTACATTTTTCAACCATTTTACGTTTTTCTTCAAAACTTGTATTTCAATCGAAAGAGGCTAGAGCTACTGTTTTCTCAGAAATCTATATATATACAAGGGCGGATTGACATTGAAGCTACCGAGCGCTAGATGACAGCACAAACACAAAAACTTTTTCTTTCTTAGAAATCATGATCTGTCAACCGTCAGCTGTTAAAATTTTAGCCATATTCATCGATTAGTTTATTTGTTTTAGTGAAAAAGTGAATTTTGTGTGGTGATTAAGCACTGTTATTTGAAAGGCAAAACGGCGAAAGAGACTAAAGAAAAGCTTGATAAACATTACGGCGAATCTGCCACGTCAGATTATATGGTAAAATATTGGATTGCTGGTTTTAAATGGGGCCGAACAAGCACTGTAAAAATACCATCAACAGAAAGGCCAAAAAGGGTGGTTACTGAAGAAAATATCAAGAAAATCCTCGATATCATTATGAATGATCGCCGGGTCAAAATCCGTGAGATTGCTGAAATGGTAAACATATCATATGAACGTTTGTTCAACATTTTGCATGAACATTTGCATATGAAAAAGCTACCGGCAAGATGGGTGCCGCGTTTGCTCAGTGTTGAAAAAAACGAGTTCTACAGATCACTTCACAGCGGTGTTTGGACATGATAAAGCATAATCCTGCTGATTTTTGGCGTAGATTAATAACTGTTGATGAAACGTGGGTCCACGACTACACATCTGAAACCAAAAATCAATCGAAGCAACGGGTGGAAAAGCTGGTGGAAGTACTCCGAAGTAGGCGAAGACAGCGAAATCGGCTGGCAAGGTTATGGCCACTGTATATTGTATATTGGATCAATTGGTTGATGCAATCAAGGAAAAACGACCACATTTAAATAAGAAAAAAGTGCTCTTTCTTCAAGACAACGCACCGGTTCACACAGCATTAGATACGAGGCTAAAACTACGAGAAATCCACTTCGAATTGGTTGATCATCCACCTTATAGTTCAGATTTAGCCCCTAGTGACTTTATCCTGTTTTCAAACTTGAAAAAATGGCTCGCAGGAAAAAATTCATCTCAAACGAAGAAGTGATTACCGAAACTAATGCGTATTTTGAGGAGTTCCCAAAATCGTATTATTCAGATGGTATAAAAAAGTTGGAAAATCGTCTTTCTAAGTGTATTGAGCTAAAAGGAGACTATGTTGAGAAATGAATGGTTTTTGAAAACCTAGGTAGCTTCAAAATCAATCCGCCCTCGTATATAAAAGAGGAATATAAATTGCGTTGTAATTGACGTTCTACGAAATGCTCCAACCGATTTTATTTTGTAGCTAAGGTTTTATGTACTCGTATATGCGGTTTATGTGGGTCCATTGGCTCGCAAGTTATTAATGTTAGAGTGAACACTTTTAAGTAAGTTTTACTTGAAAACGAAATTTGTTACAGCATTTAAACTCTGTGCGAGTTAGAAAATATTTTTAAAACAGTATTTATACAAAGCATATGTATAAAGCTTTCATTTGGTATGTGGCTTCACTAGTGGGTTGTGCCACGCTCATATAAAATTTGTATTTATATGTCTATATTTTTAAAATGGTAATAGTAAGAGCCTTAAAGTTGGCCCAAATAACTTTGTGGTCAAAAATTGGGGCCAAATTGGATAAGTGGGTTAGCACCGTACAAAGTAAACATTGATTTTTGTATGTCTTTGGAACGGTAATAGTGGAAGGTTCTGCATTTGGTCAAATAACTTAGTAGTTAATACACATCATCAGTCTAAGTATGGGCGAAATTGTATAAGTGGGTGTAGCGTTTTCCATACAAATTAAATATTGTTTCTTGTATACCTAGAAAAGGATTAGAATGGTAGTTTCTGGTCTAAATGACTTCTTAGATAGTACAAACCATCAGCTAAGAGTGGGCGGAATCGGATAAGTGGTCATGGTACCTCCAACACAAATAAATATTTTTGTATATCTTGAGAATGGTTACAGTTGAAGTTTCTAAATTTGGTTTAAATAACTTAGCAGTCAATACAAACCATCATTTAAACAAAAATATGGAATTTTGCATTTGTAGAGAACGCTAACAGTTAAAGCTTTCTTTATCTACCCATATAGCCAAAAAGCAAGTACGACACAAAGGCTTCCAGCAGCGCGGGTGGTATTACTCTAGTATAACATAAATGATTGCTCATTTTTTTAATAATTACTAGAATTCTGGGCTAGTTTCCGAATACTTTATAACATCTTGAATAAAAGTCAAATCAAATGGCTTTGGTACATCTGAACCAGACTCTAATGTCAAGTTTCACTAGAAAAATTCTAATATCGCGTAATCCATTTGATTCACTTTTCGTAAGTGAAAATTGGTCGCGGAACAGAAATATTTTGCTTTTGACATCCACCGTGCACGGCTAGACGGATCAGGCATTCAAAAATTATAACGCTCTGCCCCAATAAAGATTAAGGACAACTGAAGTAATTCTTTATAGTCTTCTCGATTTCGGGATTTGGTCAAATGTTCATAACAAAACTTTATACAATTTTCACGTTCAGCTGGACGTATTTGTAATAAAACAGTTGCATTTTCATTCACTTTTAAATAATTTTTTGTTAAAACTTGGTCATGATTTGGCAAATCTTTCAAATATTGATGACGGCAGATAGATTGATTTGATATCAGTATTTGTAGACGTTGTATCATATGACAAACCGTTTACTTGGTCCACAATATTTCATTTAATTAATCTTTTATAAACTGAACCCGCAATATTTTTGCCAGTTGAAGATTTTACCTTCAGTGCTCCAAGTAACTTCGATGTGCTGTTGTAACTCAACTAAATTGCAATCCGTTCAACTTTTGTGGATCAGATTAAATCTTTCATATACTTTCCATCAAAATCAGCTACCACCGAACCAATTTCACTAACGAATAAATGATAAAAGGATTGTAACAGAATTTCATACTACCTTTAGTTAAAAATAAAAAAAACTTCCATTATCCGTAAAATCAGCCGAAATTACTTTAGATTCTTTTATACGGCTTTCTAGGTGCACACGATGAATAGTTGAACGGTTAATTACAAGTTCTTCTACACGGTATCCTAATGCTTCAGCTACTGCTATGAGAATGTGAATTTCCATTCCATCAGACACTTTGGCATTGTCCAGTACTGCTATTAACTGAGTTTTAGTAAAATTTTTATGACCTGGTTTTTGATCTAAATAAGAGTTTGAGCTAAGTTTTCTTTCTCGATAGTCGTGTTATTAATTGGTAACTTGAAAACACTATCTTTATTACTCTACTACATAAGTTGACAATCATCTATAGAAAATCGAAAACTTAATTTTTAAAACTCAATTTATTTCTTATACAAAACTTACATGATTGGTTCGACTTCTCTTCTTCGTGCTTTCTTTTACGTGCAGCTTCTTTATCCTTCCGCTTTTGTGCTTTTTTTCTCGATTCGATAAAACCATATAGACGCCGGCCATTCAACCAGGACGTCCTTTTTGTCTTTACATTTCTAGAAAAAGTCTATCTTTTGTCAACGGAATTTTGTCTTATACATCTACAGTGGCAATATCAAATAACTCGTCCAGATTTGCCAGAAATGCTTCAGCAGCTGGCATTTGAGCATTTAATATTTTCTCAGTAACGGTTTTTGAATATTTTTCCACTTTTCATATACAGCCCAATTATAAACAGAAATTCCTCATGAAATTTTTCCCTTCTCCCTTTTCTCCGATTACGAATAAAAATTCCGTCATTTTACTTTTCAACCCTTTTTTATCAACCGTGTGAAATTGGAAAAAACCCAACTGCAAATGCAGGAGTATGAAAGACTTCAATAAAATTTAAGTAATTTCTGTTTATGAACTATTTTTATTTTTTTTCAGTTTATGAATTGGTTGTTTTTTTTATGCTAAATGTTATTTTTAAATGTTAAATGTTGTTTTATTAAAAAGAATTTAATATAAATATAAATTATATTTTAAACTAAACTGCCCTAAGACAGATTTTCTGCAATATTGGCCCTTATGGTTTGAGCGGTAGCTAGATTTCTTCCATTGGTCTCGGTTGTTAGTGGTGTAGCGTCCTCTTCCATACTATTTACCTCTATAAAATTCCTGGTTTCGTCTGCTACATTATATCCAATGCATACGTTATGCAAAGCACAGCACACGTTTACAATTTTTGCTGCTTTCGCTGGGCTGTAGTACAATACGCGTGCGCCAAGAAGGCAGCGCCAACGGTTTTTCAAAACCCCATTTGTGCGCTCTATGATATTGCGGCATTTTGCGTGTTCCTCATTAAAACGTATTTCAGGTTTACCGTCCTCAGGAACGCGGTACGGTGTTAATAGCCATGGTTCCAATGGGTAATCGGCATCTCCTTTTTGAATAAAAAATAACAATTAATGTTTAATTATTATTACATAGTATATTGAAAATGTTCACCTAACAGCCAAGAGTTAGTTTCACCATTTAAATAAATCTGTTCAAAATATGTCCTAAGCTCACTGGTGTTCCATATAAAGGAATCATAGTACGCACCAGGATGTGATGAGTCTACATACCGAATTCTTTGTTGATGGTCGCAAAGCTAAACATTTAACAGAAATTGTATAATTGCAATTGAAATATTATTTTGAAACACTCACCAGCAAAACATTCAAGCCATATTTCCCTTTTCTGTTATAGAAAAGGTGCTTGTTTTCTGAAGGAGCAATTATTTGGATGTGCGTTCCATCGATGCATCCTACAACGCCAGGCATGTTGTGCTTGGTGTAAAAATCAACCGCGATTTTGCTTCTTTCTTCTCTGGTTTTTGGTACTTCAATCCAAACTGGACAGAGATGAGTCTCAAAAATGTTTACTACCTTCGTCAGTACTTTGCTGAAAGTGGGCTGGGCTAATGAGACGTCACAATCTTTGCCAACACTAGTCTGATATCCACCTTCAGCGAAAAAACGTAAATTCGCACTCAGTTTGACAATTGGCGGAACTTCAAACTGTTTTTTTGTTGGCTGTGAATGTTTTGTTAAAATTTCGAGCAAATATTATTCTGTAATATTTTTGGAACCTATAGCACATCCAAAGCTTAAATAAACAAAAATGTATTTGTGTTTATTTACTTACAATGATTGTGGCAGCTCCAGTGGGTTGGACTCGTCTCGTAAATTGCTTTTAGCCATCCTTTGGCGACTTCGTAAATGTTCTTCTGCAACACTAATTTCTTCAGCAAGATTTCGCAAAGCTATGCTATTCTTTTTCTTCCACAATTTTTGTTTGTTTATTTTTATCGAATACAAATATTTTTTTGCACAACCAAAAATAAATTAAATCAAATGTAAACAGCTGGTATCAGCGTTGTCAATTATTGTATTTTTATTCCCGCGAAATTTATAATTGGAGGAATTTTTTCTCGAGAAAACACTTTTCCCCGGGAGACAAATTCCTTGCGAATATTTATAATTGGGCTGATAATTTTAATAATTTATCAACACACTTATGCTCTTCTCGAATCGGTACACGTGGTTGATGCCAAAATATTTAAACGGAATCAATTACCAATTTTGCACTTTGCTTTGCTAAAAGCTATACAAAGCGAATATTGTAAAATAGGATTTGCAAGACTTGACGATTTGAAGGAAGTTTTACGCCGGTAATTTGGTGAGAAATATTCCCAATTTTGTTTAAATTTTCGTTGGCTTTACGTGTTTTAACGATTTGAGTGCTTGGTGCTTCTTCCATAGTCGATTTCAAAGATATCTTTGACATCTTAATCTTAATTTTTATATAATTTTAGAATACTTGAATCACAAATTTTTGAATTGACTGTCACTTCACTTAGATCAATACTTACATAGCAAAATAAAACTTCAATTAAGTCATGGTTTTTACAACAATGGTATTCGGCGTTATAGCCAGGGTTGGTAACCCACTGGGTAACCCAATTAAACCCAGCCGGTGGGAGTACAAATTAATTCGGTAATTTTTTTAACTCAAAAAAAGATAATGAATTAACAAATTTGTTCACATAAAAATTTTTGAAATCACTGCTTACATCTTTTCTCCACCTCTGAGCCAATTTCCGAATCCCGTTTCAAAAAAACTTCTTGTGTTTTGTGGCTATCCAACTTTGAAGCCGATTTGATATTCTTCGAAAAGAAGTGATTCGGTGATATGCTAAAAATATTGTTACGTTTTTACCTTTTTAAAAACGTGTTTTTATGAGTTCGTAGATTGTAGTTAAAATAAAATAAATTTTGTCTTTGGTTTTAATTAAAAATCCTTTATTCAACATAGTTATGTGCACCACTGCTTGTAATCTTTTTACAGGCAATAAAACTTGTAAACAACAAGAATTACTCGACAGATCTTTCTACTTAAAGATCTTCCAACCCGATCGTAGTTACAACTTAGATTCGATCACAACCTTTTCAACCAGAGGTTATCCACACTTAACTCTCTTTACTGAGTTAGCCTCAACTAAACTGGTTTATTACTTCACTACTAGCTTCACGAGTTTACTCCTTATAAACTCTCATCACACCAATAACACACTCGCTGAGTTAACTTTACTTCAACTGCACTCGCTGAGTTTACGACACATAAGTTTGTTCACTGAGTTTACACCAAATAAACTGATTGATGCTCGCATCGATGTGCTTTTTATATGGCTGATTAAACAACACATCGAAAGCTCTCGAACCTCTCGATATTTAAGGTAGATTCCATTTCTTTCTTTCAATTTCTTTTTAGTTCTTTTGTAGCCATGCGTATGTATTTGTTGTTGCTTGTTTTCTTTACTGCTTAATTATTGTTGTTGCCGTGTTATTTTTATTTACTTTGTCTCTGCTAATATCGTAGTTGTTGTTGTAGATTTGGTTATTTGTAATCAGCACGTATAGTTGTTCTTGCAGCTTTTGTTTATTTATTTTAGCGATGTAATAAACGCTGTGGTGCGCATCCTTATTGTCGTAACAATATTGTATCCATCGAAACAGCTCATGGACAAAGGGACCAATGTTAGGAAAATACGGATGAGGTGTAGCTTTTGTTCGTTCTGGCCCGGTTACTCTTACGTAAACGTATACGTTGCAGATCAGCTGTTAGGTTTTCCTTACCATGTTTATGTGTGAATAGATACTCTTACGTAAACGTAACGTTGTGTTGTGGAAAAATTTAAAAAATTATATTTCTTTCCATTTTTACGTATCAGCTGTCAAAAAATTTTAAATTAAATAAATTATAAAAAATATTCCATTTTATTAAAAAAATAAAATAATACACTTTTCAAACCATATAACACGTTCAGGTATTTTTAGTAACTATCAACGGTTGAAATCGACCGCAACGTTTACGTAAGAGTATCCCGGTCTTTAATCATATCTGTCTTTGTACTCGCGAAGTCATTATTGTCGGATTTAGCAACTTAGAGTACACAACGCTGCCTTGATCAGACTAAAAGTGAAAAATTGCATTATAAATACTAAAGCAACATAATTATACTACTCAACAAAAAATAAATAAAATAATAAAACAATAAAATCCAAAAAACCCATTAAAAACCCGGTGGGTTGAGGGTTTTTGCCAACCATGGTTATAGCGACAATGTTTATAATAATGTGTCGCTATCAGAAGCGACCGTCGCTGAAGAATACACAGTTTGCAAAAAGGTCCCATTATCAGTAGCGATTATCGCTAAGGAATATGCAAATGTACAAGTTCTAGGAATAAATAGTTCACCCAAAGAGCAAAATGTTCTAAGACAATAATTTTGAACTGCATATGCTTTTAAAGTTTTACCGTTATTGCAACTTCAAAAAAATACAGAGAAAATATCGTACAACCGATATATTAATTATGCGCAACCGATATATTAATGAATGTTATATTTAAAACAAATATACCAACGAAGAACCCTTAACATTTTTTTATTTTTTCCTTTCTTCTCAAAAAGCAATAAAAAAGCACAAATAAAATTAAATTGCAAATGAAAGTCTTAATAATATAATAAAAATTTAAAAATATGGTCAAAAATTGAGATGTCCGTTTTTGCCCCACGTCCTACTTTACCCCACTCTTCCCTAAATAAATATCTAATATTGAATAATGTAAGGAAGAAAAAGAAAATTAAAATGAATTTTTTCTTACAGAATTTTTTGAAGAAAATAATGAATATACGCAATTAAATAGTGACAAGTGTATAAAAATTGATGTATTGCCCATATTCACTTGTTGAGTATTTGACATCGCTTCCGTGTCCACAAAACTTGATCGGTTCTTGCCAAAATTTTATATACTTACTTGTCTAATACAAAGGTATAAAAAACTGCCCGGGGGTTTATAAAAATATGATATTTTAAAATGAGAACAAATGAATTTTTAGTCATTATTTGATCGCATAATAAAAATAGCCAATTTCGAGTAACAAATAACTCGAACAATGTGTGTCAATTAATCGAGCAACTTTTGTATGGAAAATTTTGGGTGTATTATCTGTTAAAATTATATTAAAAAATAAGTCATGTATAAATACCACTTCTTTTTGTTTTCATTACACACTTTTCGAACATAATTTTGCTTGCTTTCTGATCAGCCGTTACTGGTTTGTTAGACATTTTAGTAAAATATTTTAAAATCAATCTAAATTTCAAGAAGATTACCAATAGCGATAACTTTTTAAAATATATTTCAAAAACCACAACAAAAGAGTTTGCAATCAAATCGTGCAATCGATTGTTTAATATTGGATCTGACTAAAACGTACCTGACAATGATCTTTAAGAAGAAGAAGATGTGGATCTAAACGAAAACAATCTTCTTAACGATAATACAAAAAGTATCAGTATAATAAATGATTTCATGTATTTAGACAAGGCTCAGAGAGATTAGAAAAACTTTTTAATGCAATTTTATCGCTATTACCAACATCGCACTACAAGGTTCTGTTTTTTCTCCTACGCTATTTCTAATCAGCTTTGCCAGAATGATTTTTAATGATTTTTTACCAAAATATGGTCTGATGATTTTTTTTTTTAATTTGAACAAAATATAATTTTTCTAAAAAAAAAAAAATTATAAAAAATCAGTTAATTCTCAAAAAAAAAAAAAAAAAAAAAAATTGTGTCAATCAACTTATAGTTTATTGTTTGTGTGCTATGTACCGTGTGTTTGTGGCATTGAGAAGTAACTCAAATAGCATTTTTTAAGAAATATACATAATTGTTAAGAAGGACGTATTTTTCAAAATTTCATATTGTTACGTTTTAACCTTTTTAAAACGTTTGAGTTCGTTTAATTTGCCTTAAAATAAACGTAAACGTAAACGTGTACGTAAAGCAGCCCCTTTATATACCTAATTGCCTATTCTGCCTTCTATTTCCATATCCGTTAATGCAAATGTAACGTGAGATGGTCGATGTGGCAGTGCAGGGTGACACAAAATACATCAAAATCCCGCAACGCAGTGTTGTATTTTTATTTTCGTACAATATAATAAAAAATAAAAATGTGTAAGTATTAAGAACGAAAAAGTAATAGTTATGTATGTATGTATATTTATGTCAACATAGTGTTGTAAGTTCATACATACTATTTAATTACTTTCAATGAAACCTCTTCCGATGAAAATGGTGTGAAAACTATAAAATCAATGAATTTGGTTATGGGGAAATTATGATTTTGATGTGATTTTAACGATTTTGTTTAATAAGAGCATTCATATCTTCCCCTTTATAATTATATGAAGACAGGCTTTAGGCTTCCATTCTTTTTAAAATTTGTCCAAAATTTAATGATTTTTCCTAGTTCTTCTGGAAACGTTGGTCGAATATTCTCAAAGTCAATTTAAATGAAACCAAATCGAAATAGATTACATTTTAAACACAGAAATTTTACAAAAGTGAGTGAAATATTTGCTTAGAGGTTATTTCAAGTAAATGTTGCCCGAGGCTAGGCCGTAGGTCGTCCAGTTAGCATAAATTCGGACATACTTTTTCCAGTATATCTGCCTTTATCTCACCAATGGCGGCTGTAATGCTGTCTTACAGAGCTGGAATTGTGGCTGACTTGACTGTACACAAGATTTTAGTCTAGAGGGGTCAAAATGCATGATATTGGCCGCCAGTGAACTACTCCAGAACGTGGGGTAAACTGGCATGAGCATCATTTTGTTGAAACGACATGTCAGTCAAGTCCAATTCTTTCATTCTGGGAAATAAGCCGGTAATCATCGCACGGTACCTTGTTCCATTTATTGTAATGTTGGGATTTTCATCGTTCTTGCAGAAGTACGGTCCAATGATGCCGCCAGCCCACAAACCACACCAAACTGTGGATCTTTTAGGGTTTATTGGCAGCTCTGGCTGTTTTACCTTTGGCTGTACTTCATACCAAATTCGGTAATTTGGTTTGTTTACGTACTCATTCAGCCATTACGCACATAGCACGAATTTTGATTATTTAATTCAAAGATATGCTTGCCTTGTTTGTTAGTCTATTCATGGCATGAATCCCATTTTCACACTGGAAAACCAAATAGAACAAAACATCACCCTGTACATGTTTTTAATTTTAATTCATGCTTAGTTTTTATAATAAGACATCTGTTTTTCTTTTCATGAAATTCATTGTTATTACTTTTATGGATTTTTAATAAAATGCTCGAATAAAAAAAAAATGATGATTTTTGTTTTCGAAATATGCTTTTTTTTCGTCAATTAATGATTTTCTTTCCAAAGCTTTTGGCAACGCTGCTTCTAATATTTCTTAACGACTTTCCTCTTCTTACTTCCAATCCTATCACTCTTTCGTAGATGACAGCAACATCTCGATTTTAATGCAAGCAAGATCCTTTGTTGTTTTTTAATACTCAGACGTGGTGGTGTGTTGTCATCTGCGACCATGGGTAATGTAGATGTTGGGATATCAGATGCTCTCGATGTTCTGGGCATGAGAATTCACCGTGGCGTTCGTTGGAATGATCATATATTTCATGTGTTGAAAGAAAGATTCAAGCATTAAGACAGTGCAAGAAATACTACACTCCATCTGATCCCCTTAACATTTACAAGACCTATGACCGACCCAAAATGGTATACAACTCTTATGTATGGGCCGGTGCTACAAAGTCTATTTTTAAGCTTCTCTACTGCGTACAGGAGAGAGCGAATGTACTTATTAATGACGGTAGAGTTGTCAACTATCATTGTTCTATCGACACTATAACGGAATGACGAAATAAGGGAATTTATTTCTAATTATAACATATTTTCTCGTAGTACTAGTTTTTCTCATAGAGCGTATGCCTATGAATCGCACAACGCATTATAAAGAAAATTAGTTTTTTTTTTGTCGCACCGTTCGTCTGTGGAACGATCTTCTCTTGGCAATTTGGCCTACCGCTTACGACATAAATAAATTTAATTCAAACGTCCATACTGGATTCTATCCTCCTTCACGTAACCTATTGCCCTAGTACCAACACAATGCACTACATTAGTAGTGGCTATCGCCTGTGTGTTGGACCTAAAAAAAACACGTCGACCTCGCTTTTAAATAAAAAAAAAAACAAAAAACCGAATACACATGTTTGTTTTTTTCCATTCAATTACATTTTTTGGATAACTTTTCAATTGTTCGAGTTATTCGAACAATTTGAAAACCTAACTAGATTAATCACGCAATTTAAAAAGTTTAAAATCAATTACTTTTTTACTCAAATAAAAGCAAAAGTCGAATAATTGGATTCTCTATATGTACCATATTGTTACGTTTTAACCTTTTTAAAACGTTTGAGTTCGTTTAAATTGCATTAAAATAAATTAAACGCCGTTTTATTTATTGATTTACAGTTTGATTAATTTACTTCAATATAACTTTTATACTGTTTGTCTCAATACAACACTTAATATTCGGTTTATCTTTAT
Organism: Wohlfahrtia magnifica; assembly: GCA_023159175.1. Classification (NCBI taxonomy): domain Eukaryota; kingdom Metazoa; phylum Arthropoda; class Insecta; order Diptera; family Sarcophagidae; genus Wohlfahrtia; species Wohlfahrtia magnifica. Next base: position 1,105,652 of record JAKWBJ010000181.1, on the reverse strand, counting down.
CTTACGACAGCCAAACGATAACTAAACCACTTACGTAAGCAAAGCAGTCTCCTGATATACCTAATTGCCTACAGTTTGGAAAATTCAGGAAATATCGACCATCTTCTATTTTCATATCCGTTAATTCAAATGTAACGTAAAGATGGTCGATGTGGCAGTGCTGCCAAATTGACAGAGTGACACAAAATATACCAAAATCCCACAATATAGTGTTGTATGTTATTTTCGTAACAATATGTAAGTCTTATATTAGAATTATTAAAAAAAAAAAAAAAATGGAGAAATATTTGTATTTTTATTGCGCGTTTTTTGACTATGTCAAATTCTATTCTTGTTTAATTTTAGATAAAGTAATAATATTTAAAATTTGTGGTGTGTTAATAAAAGCACAATTGTAAAATTCGATCTAAAATTTAAAAATAGTAATAATAATAAATTAATATAAAACTTATATATGTAAATAGAAATACAAAAAATAGAAGTGAAAAAAATAGAAAAGTAATGCTAACTTAACTAATTATTGCTTATTACATACATACAATTGCGTGGAATGTGTATTTATATATTTAAATTTGAAATTTGTTTTTATCGTTTAAAAATTACATTTGTATGTACATACATATGCATATCGATCAAATTATCCTTCCTTCTTAATGCTATTCGATATGTAGTTTCTTTATCATAATAATATTGTATATGGAATGTTTTTATTTTTTAAAAATGTATAAAAACAAATAATTATTTGTATTACTCATATTAATATAACAGTAATTATACTTATATAGTAATATAGAATGAATACAATTAAAGCATTGGTAAATAGTAGTCTTTTAAAGTTTCGGTTTGGTAATAAGTTTTGTTAAGTTTTTATTATCTGGAGTGATATTGATGTTCTGGCCGTAGGATAGGTTTTTCTTCTGGTGCAATACACTCGCATTTACATAAACTGGTGTCGGCCGTTGACTTAAAATGGATGGTGGCGGGGGTGATGTTGTTAGCATTTGTTCGTTCTTCATTTCGCTGGTCGGCTGTGGCGGAGTGACAGTTTCTGTCGTTTCCTTTTTCATTGCGTTCTGCTGAGTCTCTATTTCCTGGTCCTCTTCTACCTCCTCCTCCTCCTCCTCTTCTAAAATTATATCTCCTCCCACTAAAGCTATGCGCTTGATGGTTCTTGGTGTTACAATCTTCGTCGGATTGTTGACCAAATCTTTGTAGCTGCTGTTGTTGTAGTTCTTGATATCCTGGTTCAGGGCAAGAGTGGACAGTGGTTCGTTGGTCTCCTGCGGTGTCATGCTTACTTGCTCGGTTACGTTCTCGGTAGATGTCGGTGTCTGTATGGGCTCTTCTGTCGGGATTGTCACTGCCTTTGAGTCGATCGTAGCGTTTATTTTCGATTCCTCCTGTTTGGTGGTCAATTCCATATCTGGTAATTGGACAGAACTGCTGAAGCTGGTATTTTGTTGCACATCCACTGCCGATACCATCGTACGACTGTGCGACATGTGGCTCAATCCGGTATCTTTCCATTTCTCTAAAACAAATGAGAGTGACTTAGATTTTTGCTCCACCAAAAACACCTTTATGTTAACAACACAATCACATACCTGCCACACTGCTGCCATTGCCATTGTTACCACCCACAGCAGCGTTATGTTTTCCAAAGGGTAACAAACGTCCTGGCTGGCACATAATTACAGTCTTATAAGCCTTACGGTACTGTTTGTTCATAATCACATAAATTATGGGATTAATGCAGGCCGACAAATAGAGCATAATATAGCTGAGTATATGAAAATTTGGATGTTCAACATCCTGGTCGGCAACTTTGGCTATTGTTATTGGTAAATAACAGATGACAAAACTCAAAAATATCGCCAATACCATTTTTGTAATGCGCCATTCGTTGCGTTTTGCACGGACCTCCCTTTGATCCTTGATGCGAGTGGTTTGCTTTTGTACTGACTCTTGCTTCACATCTGTCGAAAAACTACTGCTTTCAGCCGATGAAATTTTACTTTGCCCATTGCCTGTCTCAACATTGCTAGCAGTTGCCACAGGTGTTGTTCTCAAATTATTCGGTATTGAGTTTTGTTTGTTGGCGTGTCGTTTTAAGCGTTGTTCTGATTTGTGAACGACCCAAAAGATTTTCGTATAACACGCTATAATTATAATACAGGGTATTACGAATGCCGTCACGAATAGTGTTGTCTTGCTACTATGGCCATGATCATCTTCCAATATAGAACACGTTCCCAACTTTGGATCATAGTCAAATGTACCCCAGGCACCAACTAAGGTTGGCAATTGCATGCCATAGGAAAATACCCAACAGAATATAATCATGGCTGCAATCCAATGCCGTTTATAGATTTTTCCATAAGAGCTGTGATGTGCGATCATAACATATCTGAGAAGGTAAAAATAAAAATAAAATTTATACGTTAATCTCTATATATATATATATAAAAAAGGACTAGAAAATGCGTTGTAATTGGTGTTTTCTAACATGCGGCAACCGATTTGAAAGCCCTTAAACGAAAGGTGAAGTCAATACCAAGGTTTCTATGTATACGCGGTTTTTGTAGGTCCACTTGTATGCGAGGTATTGACGTTGGAGTAAACCCTTTTGTATTGCATAAGTTCTACTTGAAAACGAAATTTGTTACAGCATTTAAACTCTGTGTGAGTTAGAAAACATTTTTAAGACTGTGTATATAAAAAGCTTTCATTTGGTGTGTGGCTTCACAACTGGGCAGTGCCAGACCCATATAAAATTTGTATTTATATGTCTATATCTTTAAAACGGTAATAGTAAGAGTCTTTACATTTTGCCCAAACACTTTTGTGGTCAATACAAATCATCATTCCAATATCGAGCCGAATTGGATAAGTTGGAGTGGCACCTCCCATACACAGTAAATATTGATTTTTGTATATCTTCGGAACGGTAATACTGAAAGGTGCTGAATTGTCTAAATATCTTTGTAGTTAATATACATCATCAGTTGAAATTAAATAAGTGAGTGTGGCATCTCCCATACAAACTAAATATTGATTTTTGTATACATATCTAGAGAACGATTAGAATGGAAGGTTCTGAATTTGGTTTAAATGACATCTTAGATAGTACAAACCATCAGTCCAAAAGTGGGCGGAATTGAATAAGTGGGCATGGTACCTCCCATACAAATTAAATAATGATTTTTGTATATCTTGAGGATGGTTAGAGTTTCTTAATTTGGTTTAAATAACTTGACAGTCAATACAAACTATCACTTAAAAAAATATGGAAATTTGCCTATGCAGAGATAGGTAACATATAAAGCTTTCTTTATCTATCCACATCAGTCTAAAAGCAGGTACAACACAAAGGCTTCCAGCAATGCGTGAGGTATTACTCAGGTAAAATATAAATGAGTAACGCCCAACACATATGTACATATGCATGCAGTGTATGTCACTTAAAATCGTACACTATGGTTTTGAAACAGTATTTATTCATTTAAGACCATTTACAGTGAGTATTACTTAAAATCGTACAGTACCATTTTTTAAATAACTTGAAATTAAAAAGGCAATACAATTTTTTATATAAAAAAATTAAACGATACATCAATAATTAGAATAAACAACATGTATTTCAACAAAAAAAAAAAAAAAAAAATTTACAAAATTCAATTCTTTAAAACAGTATTGACAAAAATTAAAAAACATCGCAATATTCATGCTTCACTTAAAATCGTACACTTAGATAGGCTTATAATTAAAGAAAGTAAAGAGAGTAAAGAGAGTATTAATGTGAAATTATTTTAATATTTTGTTCGGTATTCTTTGCTATTTTTTAGAGCCTTCTTGGCATGAACTCCACAAGATTTTTGCACGTTTAAGTAGTTATTTTATTTCATTCTTTTTGATGTGCATCCCGTAGGACACTTATGTTAGATACGGATATTCCATAATTTTTTATCTGGTACTTTCCAGAGATGTTTAACAGCGTTCACAGCTGGTGACTGGGACGATGTTTATTTTACCTTTAGACAGTTATATAGCATCTAGAGACCACCAACATGTGAAGATTACTTTAAATCTTTATCAACGTATGACCTAAAAGTATTCGAAGTACACATTTTCCCAATTTATTTTGAATTGTGCTTTTCAACTCTCAGATAGATAAATTTATATATATTGCCTTCAACAAATACTAAGTTATCCACTCCATCAGCTGATATACAACCCCAAACTATTTGTCATATTTCACCATGTTTCACAGTTAATTGCAAATTGGCATTATCCATTACTTTAGTTTTATCCACGCCATTTCTTTTCCATAAAAGCAAAATATATTAAATTTCGACTTTTCAATGAATATTACATCGTTCCAGAGTTTCTAAGTCTATTTTGGTCGCTAATATACGGTTTGTTTCAATTAATTAGGCTATGATATCTGTTAAGATGGAATAATTTTTGAATCGTAGACGCGCTTACTTCCTTTTCCAAACATATTTTCAACTAATTTTGGGGCTAAAAGCTGGAACTTTAATTTAAAACATTTTTTAGTTTTAATTGTTATCAGATTTCTTTTTTCGTATCTTTTAACTAAAAATAAAAATTTTATAATGAAAACTTAGCAATTGAGTCTCATTTTCACTATTCAGTTTAATTTCTCACTTTTTTACTCAATCTCCTTCGAAATGCAAATAAGTTCAATAGAAAAGAATTTTAAAGCACAATTTAAAAAAGTAGCGAAAAATTGGTATTTTTAACACATTTAAGTTGTACGTCGATAACGATTTTTTAAAGCATTCTATTGAACATCTATGGAAAATACAATATAAAAATTAGGAAATACCTATACCTAACATAAGATCCTATGGAAAGCACTTCAAAAAGAATGGAATAAAATAATTTCTTAAACTTGCAAAAACCTTGTGAAGTTCTTGCCAAGAAGGCTATAAAAAATAACAAAGAATACTCAACAAAATATTACAATTATTTCATATTAATATTTTTCTTATTTTTATGCTTTAATTAAAAGTTTATATAAAATGTACGAGTTTAAGAAAAGCATGCATTTTGGGATATTTGTTTAATTTTTTCAATACTGTTTTAAATAATTGAATTAATTAATGATGTGTTATAAAATTTTTAACATAATATGCTTACATTGCCTGTTTAATTTCAAGTTATTTAAAAAAAATAATGGTGCTGTATGATTTTAAGTGGCACTCACTGTATGTATGCAACGATAATAATATATATATATATATATATATATATATATATATATATATTTTTTTTTTAATTTTCATATAATGTGGTTTAAATTTAAAAACAAATATGACAGCCGTGCTATCAAAAATATTTGTCAATTTTCTGACAACAAAATAAATAAAAATCTGTAATCTTTTAGGGGGGCATTTTAATCAGTCAAAAATGAATTTGACTTCGAAGCAATTTTTGACTTTATATTAGCTATCAGGCATGTTCTGCAAATTGCAATATTTCAAATCACTTATGATTTTAAAATCACAATTGTGCTTTTAGAGTGTTCTGAAAACCACAAAACTTTTAACTTTTCAGTGTGATATTTACTCTTCGAGAACACAAGAAAACAGCTGATTTTTTGTTTACATTTGATGACACTTTTTATATATATAGAAATATCAAGTGAACTTAAAATAAAATTTACCTTTTTATAAAAACAAAAAATATATTGAATTGCTTGGAGCTTTAATTGCAACTGTATTATTAAATTTAAAGCAAAAGACTTTAAATTTGACAAAACAAAGAAGACGTTGCTACAGTTCACACCATTTGTTATTATTATTTAATAGATAGTATTTTTCCATCTTGTTGGAAGATTGCCAATGTAACGCCAATCCATAAAAAGGGTGAGGCTAGTAACCCTGAAAACTACCGTCCAATAGCAGTTTGTTCGGCACTTTCCAAAGTTATGGAGAGTATGATTTATCATCACCTTATGAAATATTTAGAGTCCAATAATTTGCTGAGCGATCGCCAATATGGTTTCCGTAAAGGTTGCTCTACTGGTGATCGGCTGGCGTTACTCTTTGAAGGTTGGAACAGGTCCATTCACGTATTTGGTGAAAGTAAGGTTGTGGCCCTGGATATATCTAAGGCGTTTGACAGAGTCTGGCACGAGGCTCTCATATCCAAACTTATTGCCTTTGGTGTCGGTAGTCACTTCTCTCGATTCATATCGAGCTTTCTCAGAAATCGCACTATAAGAGTGGTTATAGACGTTATTTCATCCGACGAGTTCGGGATAAATTCAGTGGTACCGCAAGGCTCTTTTCTTTCTCCAACTCTATTTCTAATATTTCTTAATGACATTCTTTTTCTCACTTCTAATCCCATCTACTTTTTTACAGATGACAGCAACATTTGTCATTCATATTGTTTTGATCGTAGGCCGAGCCTTTTGGAGATTGAGGCGAAAAAGCGCAATATGAGCGACACACTTACAAACGACCTGTCGAAAATCTCTGAGTAGGGTCGCGCGAACAGGGTCGACTTTAAGGCGCGCAAAACCCAATATTGCTTTCTAACACACAGACGTGGTGCTGTGTTGTCATTTGTATCTATGGGTAATGTAGATATTGAGGAATCAGATGCTGTTGTTGTTCTGGGCATGAGAATTCAGTGCGAAATTCGTTGGAACGAGTGTCTCGGCTTCTTAAGGCGGTGTAAGAATTACTTCACTCCATCTGATCTCCTTAATATTTACAAGACCTATATCCGACCCAATTTGGAATACAACTCTTATGTATGGGCTGGTGCTTCAAAGTCTATTTTGTAGCTTTTCGACCGCGTACAGGAGAGGGCGAAGGTTCTTATTAATGACGGTAGGGTAGCCAATTCTATAGATTCATTAGAGCATTGTCGCAATGTTGCGTGTGTTTCATTGTTCTATCGGTACTATAACGTAATGTGTTCTGATGGAATTAAGGAACTAATTCCTAGTAATCATATATTTTTACGTAGTACTCTCGTAGTATTTCTCGTAGAGCTCATCCCTTTGTAGTTGATTGTCCAGTAAATCGCACAACGCATTATAGAAAGAATTCGTTCTTCGGTCGCACTATTCGTTTGTAGAACAATCTTCCTGGGAATGTTTTTTCTACCACTTACGACATGAGCAAATTTAAATCGAACGTCCACCGACACTACTCTATCTATCCTCCTTCCCACAACCTATTTTCCTAGTAGCAGCACAATGCACTGCATGAGTAGGGGTTATCCCCTAAGTGCTGGTCTTATTGAAAAAAAAAATTATTTTATGCGTAGCTATTTTTTTAAATTAGGCCAACAATTGATAGATTTTTACTATTTTAAATATTGCTAAGCAAAAGTTTAACTAGAAAAAGTTAATTTATTTAAACAAAATCAAATAAATTTTTCTTTGGTAAAAATATTTTGCTAATCTGGCAAGCTTAGGTGTATTTTCGAAATTCTGAAACAGCTGACAACTAAAAAGGAAATGTAAAATTACAAAACCAAATACATACTCGTAACAAAATTTCTTGAAATTTGCAATAATTTTACAAATTTCTTTTTGCTGTAAAATCCATAAAATTTAGAATCTAAATCATTAGCCACTTATCTGACCTATTTCAAATCATACAAATGAACAAAGTTTTGTGTCCAGAACACCTTTTATGTGATTTTAAATCACTTTCACAAAAAGTGATTTTCAGAACATTCCTTTACCGTTCATTTTCCATTGGGTTTTCGTTTGGGCTGCTAATAAAATTTTTTAGATTTTATTGATTTTTTTTTTTTTTGTCTAGAAAGAATAAAAAATATAACATACATAAATAAACGAAAATAGATTTTACGTCTATATACAATTCATTCATCTCTACAGCTTCCGCCTACCAACAAAAAAGAAATCTTTACAGCCAATTAAAAAAAAATCAATTTTTTTAATTTGTTGTAAGAAATCAAAAAATTTTCAAGATATACATACATACATATGTATGTACATACATACATAAGTACATATATACTTAATTTTTTTACGTTACGTAGTGCATGTGTTAAATTACAAGGATTACTTATGTATATATTTAAGTAATTAGTTCTTGTAAGAAGAATAAGAGTAAATAAATTGCTAAAATGGCAACATAGTTTTCGCACGACAACATTTTTATCATTCGCTCTGTCATTCATAATGCAACCCCCAATTATGAACTTAACTATGTACTTAAATTTCCACACAGAATTTTGAGAGATAATCACTCAAATTGTAAGTAATTCTATTTCTTTTACCCTGTATATTACTTCAAAATCAGTTTCATCTCTTATTTTTTTAAAACTTAGATCATATGAGTTTGGCATACTTTTAGCTTTTAATTAAATTGTTTTTATTACAGATTTAACATTGCAAATTTATTAAATTGATCTCCCTAGGGTATGCTGTCAAGCACAAAAATAAACGAAATAAGCTAACAACCAGTACGATGGCAGTTCGCTGCATTGATTTTATTTGCTAGCAGCTAAAAAAACGTCGTGCGATTGTGATTATCCAAATAAGTATTACAAACATAGCGTTAATCTAAAGCTGAATTTTGAACAAAAAATTCTACGACAGTAACTATCAGTTTTACACCCATTTTCTACAAATTCGGTGCAGTACGAAAAGCTTATTCTAGTGGGCATCATCTTTTAACATTAAATAGCTGCATATACATACATAGGTACGATTCCCGAAATAATTATCTGTTGCTTAGCAAAAACAATAGACTTTATTGAGCTATTTTTGAAATTGCAAAAATTTATTGACTTGAATTTCGTTATTATTATTTAAAAAAATATATAATTAAAACGTCTTCCTTTATTTGTTTTGAGAAATAACGCCTCTTGTTTTTTAAATTGTATAAAATGTTATTTTTAATTATTTTTTTTATAAAAAAATTGGTTTTGAAAAGGTGTACGAAGATTTACTTTTCATACTGTAAATAAATTAATTAGCAAATAAACAAAAAAAAATATATACATTTTATGAAAATAATTTTACTTCATTAATGCGATGGTGGCTACAAATAGAAGCCTTTACAGCGACCAGATATCTAGCAATAAAGCTAGGCACAAGAATAAGCATTCCAGAGCACTCCAGTGAGCATTTCATAATGCAAAGGACAATAAAAAGCGAGTGCGTAATTTTGACATAAGAAAAACGATATAATGAGCCGCACTAGAAAGTATTAGTGTGCCGAAAATCAGCTGTTTGTCCTTCTAAACGATAACGTTCGACATCGTGGGACAGGCTGTAAATTTATTAGTTTGTATGCTATATTTAATTCGTTCGACAATAAAATATTTTGTTATTTGTAACAGGAAAAAGTTATTCAATACATTCGTTTTATATGTACATTTAGCTCTTCCCTAAAGAGGTTTTAATTTGTGAAAAAAAATTTCTGAAATAAAATCAAGTGATTTTTACAAAAAGTTAAAGTGTTGTACGCTAGATTTATTTTGTATAGTGCATATATGAGTATAAACGAATGTGTGTTGGCAAAATGGTACAGTTGTACAATTTTTAGTACAATGGTACACCTTACGAGTATTTAGTACAATTAAGAAAAATCTTCAGTTTTAGAAATTTGTTTATATCAACTCATCATTGTGGTCATTTTACAATGAATACATTTGTACGTTCTTGTATTTTCTCTTCTCCTTTCTTTTATTTGCATTTTCATTTTATCTGACTTTTTCGACAAATTCAATTTATTTTAACGGCCAAAAAAAGAGAAAATGAAGACAAATAAGAGAGTTTAAGCTTTTGTGTAAATTTTTTTTTTAACTGATGTAGAAAATATAATGGTTTAGTCCTAAAACAGGATTCGTTTAATTCACAAGACTCCAATTGTTACGCTATAAATGTGTCAAGTAAGTATTTAGTTTTTATAATTAAATTTAAATTTGATGTTCCTTTTTGTAATGTTTTTAATAAAAGTAACAAAAATGGTAATAATTTGAAAAAATGACTTTTAGTACAATTTAGATGAAAAAGTACAATTTCTGAAACTAGTTTGTACAATTTTAAAATTTGTAATGCCATCCCTGTCCTACAGTGTCTTAAAAGGAACTATGAAATGGTTGATAAAACGGGGAAAAAGGGTAAAAAATTTAACTAAAATAACAGTTAAAACAATAATTAAGATAGGGGCAGCGAAGCACGCCGGGTATTAGTTAGTTGTATTTAAAAAAATAATAAAATACCTTTATGAGAGTGACTTCAATATAGTGTAAACCGAGGGCAACTAGTGTACATTCATGTATGTAAATACACCTATACCTCGAATTGCACGACACTTGCACGATTGCATTTTTACACGATTTTTTGTTTGTTTATTAGATTAAATTTATTCACTCATAACAAACTTTATACAGTTTGTCAAATTAATGTTTTCAAAGTAGTAACAAATATTAAAATCTTATTTGAATTTGGGAATTCCAACAACAAACTCTTAACATGTTGTTTTTTGTATGTACGTCACAATGCAATAAAAGATTAGTCAAACGTGCAACAATGGCTCTATAGTTAAATAAAAACATTCAGAAACGATTGAGGTAATTTCATTGTTATAAGGGCATATCAACTAGAAAATTTGCTGATCTGTTCTGACGGTGTATATCGTTATATCATAATAAAATATGTCTTTCAGTAGTTAAGATTCGTGTAGCGACTCCCATGTATGTATGTCTGCACTAAGTAAAAAGAAATTCCGTCGCTAAAAACTTTAATTTGTATTATATGGAATTGAATGTTGTCTGCTTCGTTTATTTAAGCCATCCTTATTATTTTAGGTTATTTTGAAGTCAAAATGGTTTCCTATACATCCATACCTTTATATAAAAATAAGTTGCCCTATTACTCGAGAACCACTAAACCGATTTATAAGCCAATACATGAGTTGCATAGGTGTAGTTTCACTGATGGTTTAGCTTAAACTGGCGGTGCCACGCCTATATATTTTTTATTTTAAAAATCCGTAATAGTAGGAGTTTCTAAACTGGGCCATATAACTTTGTGGTCAATACAAATCATCAATCAAAAAGTGTGCGGAAGGGGATAAATGGGAGTGGCACCTCCCATACAAAGTAAATATTGATTTTTGTATATCTTGGAAACGGTAATTGTCAAAGTTTCTAAATTTGGCTCAAATAACTTTCTGGTCAATGCAAATCATCAGTAAAAAAGTGGGCAAAATTGGATAAGTAAGAGGTGCACCTTCCACGCAAAGTAAATATTGATTTTTTTATATCTTGGGAACGGTAATAATGTGAGGCTCTGAATTTGGTCTAAGTAACTTCGTAGTCAATTCACATCATCAGTCGAAATATGATCGAAATTGAATAACTGGGTGAGTCACCTCCCATACGAAGTAAACATTAATTTTTGTATACCTAGAGAACGGTAGTAGTGATTGTTTCTGAATTTGGTTCAAAAAACTTTGTGGTCAGTATATAGTATATCATCACTAAAAAGTGGGCATAATTGGAAAAGTGGTAGTGGCATCTCCCATACAAAGTAAATATTGACTTTTATATATCTCGAGAAAGTTAAGAATAACAGTTACTGAATTTGGTCTAAACGATTCGGCGAAGCTGGATAAGCCGGCATGGTACCTCCCGCACAATGAAAATGTTGATTTTTGTATATACTGAGAACATTTAAAGTGGAAATTTCTGAATTTCGTCTAAATGATTCGGTAATTAATACATATTAACTATTAATTTTTGTATATCATGTGAACGGTAATAGTAAAAATTTCTAAATTTGGTTTAAACAACTTCTTGGCCAGGACACATTATCAGTCCATAACTGGACGAGATTGAATAAGTGAGCATGGCAGCTCCTATTCATACTAAACATGGAATTTTGCATGTGTGGAAAACGATAACTGTTAAAGTTTCGTGATCTATTCATGTCAGTCAAAAATTGGGAGAGATAACAGCGGATATTGTACAAAGCATATTGGGTAAAAGCTGTTTATATACGTATTCTTATCTATATAACATAAATAAAAATAAGAGAAATACATTCTATGGGCTTTAGGGAGATCGATTATTCGACTTTTTTCAAAAACCGATTTTTGAATAATTCGAAAAGTAGAAATAAAAAACCGGTTTTCGCTTAATAACTATCAAATAACCGGTTAACCGGTTCTTTTCTTTAAATAAATTTGTTCTTAATTCTTGAAGCACTGACCTGGACCACGTCGTTTAAAAAATAAGTAGAAGCTGACGGAGAGCTTAAAATGAAATTGGCTAACAATACTAACAATAATTCTAAATCTCATAAAATCTATACCAAAACGGTGTGCGAAGGCCATGAAAAGCAAATTTTATTACACAAAGTATTGAATGTTGCTTAAGTTTCGAACAGCTACTCAAGGAGCTACTTTCCTTTTTGTTGTATTTCTTGATAGGATTGTTATTATAGTTATAATATAGGTGCCTAAGATGACAAGAATTAAATGTTTTACTTTGAATAAATCTAAATATGAGAGTCCTTAGTTACCTCAACAAAAAAGTTGCTTAGGTCTCAAACAGCACTGTATGTAAATTCATACACCACGTATTTAATAGTGTATGTGTCACTGTGGTATGTTAGGTAAGATACCCACCTTCCAACCAAGAAGTCATCGGTTCAATCCCAAGCCATACCATCTGACAATTTCCAATATCGATATCAACTCACAACATTACTAGCGACTGGTTATGTGCATTTACGCTGTGAAAATCTCCACTAACCAGTCTATCTGTCATTCGAAGGTGCCTTTCAATGAGACTAGTTGATCATCATTCATATATAAAAAATTTATATTTATTCACAGAATATGAGAAAAAGTTATTGTTGCTCAAGAGTGCAATGTTTTTTCGATCTACTTTGGTTTTCACGTTCTTTGTGAGACGTTCAAGGTTGTCATATATACAAAAATAATTAAATTTATACAAATAGTTAAACGGTGAGCATATTTTCAATAAAAAAATATACAAACGTATAAAAATTATATTTATTTAAATAAACCGGTCATTCGTGTTGAAACAACCGGTTTATTCCGTGTTCGAAAAAAGATTTTGAAAAAACCGTATTCGACAAAATCAAAAAAACCGGTTAAAACCGGTCGAATAATAACCGTCCGATCTCCCTAATGGACATACAACGCAAAGCCTCCCAGCAACGCGGGAAGGGTTACTCTAGATATGTATAATATATATGGAGAGTGTTTTATTCCCTAATTAGCTGCAATGTTTGTAGGACCACAATAGGAACCCCAACCTTCTAGGAGGGATTTTTGCCGAATAAAAACTTGAAAAAAAGTTTTTTCAATATTTTTTCTATTTTTTTCGATTTACACGATTTTTCGTACAAATAAATAATATTCTCAAATCGCACGATTTTTTCGGGAATGTAACTGTCGTGTAAATCGAGGAATAGGTGTACTAATACCATAATAATAAAATAGGTCGGCCATTACATCATACATAGTTATTTTGAATTATTAATTACACGAGTTGTCATCAAACTATGACTCAATATCCTATTAAATATAATTGATTCTGTGATTAATAATACAATTAAATGAAAAGTGTCAAGCCCTTTTGATTTGCTGTTAACTACTAATTCATTATTCTTTTAATAACTGCTGTCAGAATGTTACTAACCTGTTAATGGTGATCATTGCAATACAGAGAAGTGAGACACCAATATTGCCATATTGAATGAATGGTATCATTTTGCAGAGAACATCTCTAGGTCTCCAAGTTCCTTCAATAAAGCGAAAAGCATTAAATGGTAAAACAAGGGCACAGAATAATAAATCGGCTATACATAAGCTAAAATTGAAATATCAATGAGTTTGTATGTATAGTTTTAGTAGATAATTCTCGATAAATGGTGTTATAAATACCTCATAATAAAAGCAGCAGCCACATTACGAACTTTGGGACATTTGATTAAGGCTGCAACAGTAAGGAAATTGCCAAAAATTCCCACAATCATAATAAGCAAAGTCATGATGGCTGCAAATGTAAGCATTGGTGCGGAAAATCTAGAAAAAAACAAAATAAATAAAATATCTAAAGAATCTGTTTTTTAAGTAAGTATCTCAGCGGATTTGGAAAGAGAGTCATATGTACATACATATATAATACAAATTAAATTAAATTAATTTGAATTAAACTATTTTAACACTTAACATAACATACTTTAAAAATATTTACTTATTTTAACTGATTTTAAATCAATATAAATTTTACGCAAATTATATGCATGTATATATATATATATACACATATACTCGTACATACCTATAAAAATAATAAAAAATAATTTTTTTTATAAAAATATTTTAATTGCTGTGACTGCAATAACTTTGTGCGATACTTGATGAATGAATCCAACTGTAGTTCTAAAAATTTCTTTAGTATCAACTCTTTGAAATATTTTTCAGTTGACTTTATCTTTTTTTTTACTTTTCTGCGATAACCTTTTTTTTAAGGAAGTGTCTTTTTTCGTTCGGATCTATCTTTATCAAATGATATGGACTTCGATTTTGAATGAAATCCATTGATTGTATGATAGTGTATGCTCATACAATAGATTTTTGAAAAATGCAATCCAACAGAGCCGACAGAAAATCGAAGAAAAAGAGTTCAAATTAATGTGGACTGAGAATGTCTCAATATCGTTAATATAATCCTCGTCATTGTTAAGGCATCATCGTTATCTGCACAACACATACATACATGCATTTGTATTTAAATCAAATTAGTTTATGTATTTGTGTATGTTTAAAATAAGTACACCTATTCCTCGATTTACACGATAGATACGTTCTAGAAAAAAACTGTGTAAGTCGAGAATAGAAATTATTTACCTTAAAAATCATGTAAATCGAAAAAAACACATTTAATATGCTTTAAAAAAAAGTTGTAACATGTTTTTATATGGCATACATTTCTCGGTTAGATGGTGGACTCTCCTAGAAGGATGTGGTATTACTTAGACCAGAATTGGGGTCCATTGTGATACTACAAGAATAGAAACTAACCCAGGAATCAAACGGTCTCCATAGGAAACCATTTTGGCTCTAAAATAAACTTAAATAATAAAAATTGCTTAAATAAAAGAAGCAAAATATTAACATTCAATTCAGTATAATTCAAAATAAAATTTTTTAGCGGTTGAATTTTCTTTTTGCATAGTGCGGACATACATACAGTATCGGACAAAACATTTCCAACTCATATTTAAAATATAATTTTAGGTCTGTAAAATCAGTATGTTCTTTTTCTTTCTTCTTCTTTTTTGATATCGTTTCATCATGATCTTTTTCACAGCAACAACTTTTAAATGTTTTTTTGTACAGTTTTAATGGATAAAATATTTTTGCAGTCTAACTTAGAATCGTAATTTTTTTTGTGCGATAAAACAATTGCACTTCACTTTTTTATATTGAAAAACGAAAACTGTTATGTTTTGGCTTGTTTTGGAGACATTCGTAGTTTTAGGTAAATTTTTGTTGCAAAAATTTAAAATGAAATAATTTTTTTTTCTCCGTCACTCTTCTAGGGAGCATATTGGCTTTCCACTAAGCATCTATTGTTTTGTTTAAGTTTCTTTAATCAATTTGATATTTCAAGCTAAGTAGATGATTAATCCGCTGTAGCTTCCTCCATATGATTTTTTTTGTGTAGTGGTAAAGATCCTTGCTAGTTGGTGGTAATCTTTACTTTAGCATTGTAATTTTTTCCCAGTAGATGGCTGATAATTCGTCTGATGTTTGTCATCATCGCCAGAAGTATGTGAGAAGGGTCAGGGGAGCTTTTTTCTTTCTTTTTTTTTAGATGGAGTTGTCTGGACGGAAGTTGAAGCCTTTTTTTATTATTAAACATTCGAAACCACAATTAAATTTTTCTTCGTTATGCCATCTGCTGGGGCTCGAACCTGGGTCGTTTGTGTTGTTATGCGTGCGATCCAACCACTAGACCACACCACGCTAAAAAAATGGATAATTAAATAATAGCTTGTCTATTTCAATGAAATTTTGATATGGCACCAAATAAATTCAGCAAACATCTATGGAAACTTATAGTGGACGATTTTAATTAAGAAGATTCTTAAAAAAAACTTTCTATTAAATATAAGGCTTATAAATCATCTATTTCGCGGATTTTATCACATTTTCGAAAAGCAAACTCTGTTAAAGTACAACACAAAAGTGTTCGACCACTAAAACCTGACGCAAGAAAATACTGCGTACTAGTGAGAAAGGCTAAAAGATTCCTTTTAAATCGGGTCAAATATTGACAAAAGAATTAGAAATATCTGTTCATACAAAAACTATTTGTAGACGTCTCGCTAAAACTTGGTTGCAAGCATATCGGTCATCTAAAAACACCAATTGAAACGTCAGCAATTTGCTAAAGAACATGCTGGATGGATGGTAATCAAGTGAAAAACGTTTTTTTATGACAAATCTAAGTTTAACATTATCGTTAGTGATGGCATAACACAAGTAATAAGACTCAAACGAAAACAAGTTCAAAAAGATTATTGCGTTAAGACGGTAAATCTTGCAGGTGGTCATGTCATTGTCTGAGGTTGTTTCTCTGTTAAAGGTTTGGTCCCACTTCATAGTGTTAATAATATAATTGATCAGTGGGTATACAAAAACATCCTTAAGTATCTTATGTTGTCATTTCAGCAGATTAACGATCCCAAGCTCATCTCGAAGTTACTAAAACCCTGCTTTGGACAACGAAATGTTAATATAATGCAATGATCACTTTAGTCACGTGATCTTAGGTAGGTATGAAAGGCGGTACCAAAAAGTACTTTACCCAGAGATCGTAGAGGCTCATTGTGGATGACTTTTCCCTGATAAAGAGAAAAGAAAATGGAAGTGAAGAGAGGGGAAAAAGGAAAAGGAAGAAAAGAGGGCAGAGAAGGAAGTAAGTTAGACAGCATACGAAAAGGACAAACCTAAATTACAAAAAAGAAACGGACACCCAAGTAGATTACCAGGTCACATATACTAGTTGACACCACCTCACCCACGCCATTGAAAAAGTCCCGGCCAGTAATCTGAGCCTGCGCCACTGAAGAGCCGGGTAATGACAGAGAATATGATCCACAGTGCCTGCTTCTCATTTCCCTGTCCTTGCCCTCAGAGCGCAATGCTCAGTAATGCCTCATTACCCCGCACACCACAGTGTCTCGGAACCCAGCACAGCCTAACGTTGCACACATCTAGGAACAAAGTCAGGGTACTTCTGCACAACGCATTAGCCTAGAGCTGACATGGCGTCCAGTTAGCGCCCTGATAGTCGTCTGACTGTCTATGTAAAAGAGCAGCAATTCGCGAAAACACTCAGCCGCCCTAAGGACAGCAAATATATTGGCCTAAAAACGCTGCACCCGTCCGCGTCTATCTGGTGGACAGGTAAAGCCCCGCACAAGTCACGTGATCTTAATCCCATCGGAAACCTGTGGTCAATACCACAGGATACAATCAATCATTTAATCGATTCCATGCCAAGACGATACAAGGCTGTTATTGAAAATAAAGGTATTGCTACGAAATACTGAAAAAGGACGAATTTAAGCAGCTGGTGTGGTCTGTTTGTAATTGTTTTGTCTTGCAGAAGTATTGTCTCTGTTAAGTTGAAGTAAGACAAAACTCGAAATGTTAAAAACTTAAAATAATTTTAGTATAATAAAGCTTATGAATATGAAGTTCATTTTATGTAATAAATAAAAATAATATTTTGATATTACAAACCCAGATTTTTTTCTCAAAGAGTATTGGAAAGAGTCTGTGCAAGAGCAAATGTTTTGTCCGATACTGTACATGGTTGATGTCTCAGGAATCTTAAGTACTATACGTTAAGACGTATTTTAATCTGGCTGTACTTTAGTGAATTTGTGGTACATATGTATATAAGTAGCAGGAAAATACACAAATGTATGCAAGTAGTATAACAGTTCGCAATTCCATACCAAGAATTAGCAGAGATTTCCCGGTTTTTGATAATAACTAAGGCGACGAAAATCGATTGGCAACAGAAATCAAACCTAGAAAAAAAATTTAGGACGCAAATCGCGTAGATTGAATAAATTCAATCTACTAAAATATCTCGACTTACACGATAATCAAAAAAAAAGCGTGTAAAAAAGTATCGTGCAAATCGAGGAATAGGTGTAAAGAGGAGAGTGTCAAACGATAGAAAGAGAGAATGTAATATTGGATCATAAATGTCATTTAAGAATATTTAGAAATAATCAAACAATTTATATGAAATCATTAACTTATCTACTTACATACCATATACAATATGACGAACAAATTTACTCAATTTAAATGTAAGGGCGTGCACAAATGTATGTGAGTGTGATGGTGCGTGAATATTTCAATCGTTTAAAATTCATAAATATTTGTTTTAAACTTTTCAACACAGTGACAAACAATAGTATTGACACATTTAAAATGCTTTCTTAACAGGCTTGGGTAGTTCTGTAGAATAAACGATATGTGTTTGTACGAAGAAAAGTTTTTTTTTTGTAGTTAAAAAAATCTTAACTTTGAGTATAATTTTAGAATGTTGGCGGAATATTGAAACAAAAAAGGGTAATCGGTTTTAAAATTTCATAAATAAAAGACAAAGCTCGACTTCGTTCTCCTGGAAATAAACTTCTGCACTAGTTCAGCATGCTAAGATAAACTAAAATTACACAAGTTCACAAAAATACGTTTATTTTTGTTCACTGAATAAAACATACATATATTTTTAAGAAGGGCCACCTATGGTGATTAATTATCTCTTTTTGTTTGTCCACGTACACGTCACAGTTTTGAAGACTTTCAAATAATATAAAATGAAGTTTCGACACTTATGCAGTCTATATTCAATATTTCCAGGTCTAGGAACATTTGTGGGTTCTCAAAATAAGACAATTTTGAATAATTTAAAATTTGAGATCCCTTTAGTCCCCGTTTATACGAGAAAACATTCAGAAGGGAAACATTTTGAATTCTCTTTTGTTTTTTCCATTCGCGTTCACACAGGCGAACATTTTGTCGTCAACATTCCATTACTATTGTTATTATAAAGAAGTAAAGCAAATAAATATCAACAATGCGAATATGACCACAAAGCGTATCGCCGAGTACCGAAGACAAAAACGATTCTCTTTTCCCCACCTGTAATTTGCTACCAAACTAAATGTTTCCCATCAAATTGTTTCCTCGTATAATGAGGACTTAGCCGGCAATGAACGTTTGGGTGGCATGGATCTCTTTAATACTTGTTCGAGAATTTTTAGGAAAATAATAAACTACAAATTGGGAAAATATTTTTGTTGATTTACCTAAGAATTTCGAAAGGATAGGTGTAATTATCCAATTTTTTACATTCCCTTTTAACTTTTTTCCAAATGCTTTGCAAATATGAGTGAAGAGCTTAGTAAAACACTTTGGGTGAGTTTTTGGACCAGCATATGCTAGGTTGGAGTATCATTAGGTAAACAAATCATAATTTATATAAAAAATAATACTCTTCATTTTGAATTTTTTTTTGCGTACTCTAGTTCCACTCTTTCTTTTTTCATTCTTTATAAATATCACAAACGTTTGGCGTCCTAGATTTTTTTCATTATTTTTTTCCAAAGTTAAACTGTGAACAAAAACGTTGTGAACTATCAGGTTATCAGTTTATAGGATGACACATAGATGGCGTTACCAGAATTTTCTCCATATGATTTTTATTTAGTAGTACCCTTCAAACGATACGTGTATAAACTTAGAAGTAATTTGACTATTGATTCGTGAGTTTTAGCATTTCGTGAAAAGTGAATTTCGAGTTTTGATAAAGCATTGCTTTTTGATGAAAAAATGCAGTGGAAACCAAACAATGGCTTGATAAACATTATCCGAACTCTGCTCCATTGAGACAAATGTTAGCGAAGTTGTTTGCTGTATTAAAATGTGGTCGTACCAGCACAAATGAGGCTGTTATTCCGGAAAACATCAAAAAAATCCACAAATTGGTTATGAACGATCGTAAATTGAAAGTGCAAGAGCTAGCTGATATTGTAAAGATATCATATGGTAGTGTTTTTACCATTTTGCACGAACATTTGGGTATGCGAAGGCTGTGTTCAAAGTTCTCACAAACCGTGCCACAAATCGATGAGAGCGGTGGCAAAATTGAATGAATTGGGCTTTGAATAGCTTAGCCCCAGCAACCTATTCCTGTTTTCAGATCTCAAGAGAATGCTGGCTGGTAAGAAATTTAAATCCAATGATGAAGTAATCGCTGAAACTGAGGCATATTTTGACGAGAAAGAGAATTCGTACTATAAAAGTGGTATCGAAATGTTGGAAAATCGCTATACTCGTTGTATTGCACTTGAAGGCCACTATATTGAATAATAAAAATGACTTTTGTCAACTTTTTCTCTTTTCTTACTTATTCTATGGACTTATTGAGTGACTTGTTAGTGTTATTATTAGAAATTTTTTTTTCGAGTTTTTGAAAAATGTCAAATTGGAGACTTTAATTAAAATAATAATAAAACAATTAAACATACATGACAGCAGTAGCTAACTAAAGCTCACATTTATTACATATTTTTTAACGGCCTTAAACATAAAATTTTGGCCTATTTTACAATTTTTATTAAACTTACCCATCTTCGGTCTCCATAACGTCTGTGATATTGCTGGTTTCGCTCATACTGAAAAAATAAAAAAAAAAAACGAAAATAAATATTTGTTTAAATTTTGTTTAAAATAAACAATGTTTGAGTTTCTTATTTTGTTTAGGTTTACAAAAAAAAAAAAAAAATTAACGGACATTAGTTTAAAAAAAAAAAAAAAAAATAATAATAATAAATATATATTTAAGAGCATATGTAATCTATGCTATTATACAAAAAATTCGAAAAGATTTGAAAATTTATTTCATCCAAGTCTGTGGTTATATACAAACATCGATAGATGAATTCAATGCAAGAATAAATCCCAAAATTTTTAACCACTTTTGATTACAACGATTGTCAGCATGCTATGCTAATTGGATACAGATTTTATTTTGTTTACATTATAGAGCATTCCAAAGCGCTTGTCCGTCTCATGCCTCCAAAGCCGAGCCAATTCTCAGACCCAATTAAAACCCGATGAGTTCCTCGGTTCGCTCAGTAGTCAGACCTTTAGTTTATAGGATGGCCCTTATGACCAGGGATCCAACATAGAGTATCCCTGTTGTGAACGTAATGTTTATAAGGATATATTATGCAGTCCATAACAACCTTGTACTTAACCTAAGGCCGCCTGACTTAGAGCTGCAAAACCATCGATGGCACTATTTCGATAGTATCAACAGTTTTATTTTTAATGGACTATTGATTTATAAAACGTGACTTCGCTCTCACTTTCTTTTAGCAATTTACTGTTGACGCTACTTTTTGTAAGTAATTTAACAAAAATTATATACATACTAGCTATATACACACTAGCCCGGTGTGCTTCGCTACCCCCATCTTATATGTTATCTTAGTTACATATTTTACCCGTTTTCCCCATTTTGTCCCCTTTCGCTCAAAATCCAATCATTTGTTCCATCTAGAAAGCCACAGGCTAGGATCTGTTTTTTAGCTGTATATAGTCTTCCACGTTGCTGGAAGCTATTGTGTTGTATAACTAAAAAATGTATTTCTCATAAAAAAAATTTATAGGAATGCATTTATTCTAACCGTTCTCTAGATAAACAAAAATTAATATTTATTTTGTATTGGTGGTGCCACACCCACTTATTCAATTTGGCCTATATTTCGACTGATGATGTGTATTAACTACGAAGTTGTTTATACCAAATTCAGAACCTTCCACTATTACCGTTCCAAAGATATACACAAATTATTATTTACTTTGTATGGAAGGTGGCACTAACACTTATCCAAATCATTTGACTACGAAGTTATTTGGACCAAATTTAGAAACTTTCGCTATTACCGTTCTCTAGATATACAAAAATGAATATTTCATTAATATTTGAAGTGCCACCTCCTCTTATCCAATTCTGCCCACTTTTTGACTAATGATTTGTATTGACCACAAAGTTATTTTGGCCAAATTTAGAAACTCTTACTATTACCGTTCTAAAGATATAGAGATATAAATAAAACTTTTATATGAACCTAACATGGAGGTAACTCAGTTGAACCAAAACCATCAGTGAAAATTAGCAAACAGTTTTGTCCGCCTATTTTTCTCTACAGAGTGAACATTAAATCACTAATTTATCAATTAAAATCAAAGGGTCTTGAATTTAAAATAGTCAACAAAAGCAATTTTAAAAGTAAACTTTGCTCACAAGATGTCCCGGCACATTCCGAAATGATGCAATTGCTTAGAGCAAAGAATATTGATTCATATTCATTTACTCCTTTGGAGTTGAGACGCCAGTCGTTAATTTTACGTGGTCTTTACTATGATACTAATATTTCTGATATTGAATCTGATTTAAATAAATTAGTACCTGATACAGTTCAATCTATTTCTAAATTTAAAACTTCATTTTCCAGGAAAAACAATGTAGAAACAGGGCTTTTCTTAGTAACTATTAAAGAAGGTAGACGTGGGAATGACTTAACCAGTGTTCGTTACATTTTAAATCAAGAAAGTTGTGTAATGTATTCGTTGTCATAATTGGGGTCACATGTCAAAAAACTGTAATATCTTCTAGTTATGAACATGGTAAGTGTTCATTCGTTACCGATTCCATGAGCAAGGCTTTTTGTTTTAATTGTCAAACTTATGGTCATCCATCCAATTGGCGTGGTTGCCCCCTTTTTAAAAAATAATTGGATTTAAAAAAAAAAAAAAAAAAAAATGCCGTTAAAGTAAAGTAAATGGAAAATTTGACTTCTAATAATATTTCCGTTGTTATAAATTCTAGTTTTATAAATTCCAGTCAATCTTTTTCTAGTCATTTTAGCAATGGATCTCAAAACAAACCGAGTTTTGTAAATGAGTTTTTGAAAATAGCTAAAGTTTTATGTGAACCAGATTTGTTAGAAGTTCAAATAATAAATTTTATGCAAAATTATAAATCGTTTTCGAAACCGAATGCAAGAGTATTTTACAAGAAGTTTTTGCAACTTATGGTCCGAAAAATTGTCAAAGTGATTATTTTTAACGAAAGATCTCTTGTTGATACTAAATGGTCCGCCATCTAACGTTTTTTTTTTCAACTAGTGCTTATTTCGTGAATGGTAACACTTAGCTCCTGTCTGATTTGACAGATAATTAGTTTTATCCTTCCGCTGAACGAATATGGTTGTGTATACGCTTCGCTAAGTGAAGATGCTGATTTTGCCAAAAAAATCATCTTTTCAGATGAAGCTCATTTTGAGCTTGGCGGGTATGTAAAAAAGCAAAATTGTCGCATTTGGGACATAGAAAACCCGCACGCATACATTAAAAAGCCGATACACCCAAGACGACTCACTGTTTGGTGCGGATTTTGGTCCAGAGGCATAATTGGGCCATTTTTCTTCGAAAATGAGCAAGGAGTGGCCGTTACAGTCAATGGCGATCGTTATAGGGCCATGTTGAACGAATTTTTGTTCACAAAAATTGAAGAGGAGGATATTAACAACATTTGGTTGCAACAGGACGGCGCTACGTGCCACACAGCCGAAGCTACACTCGATGTTTTGCGCTTTGTTTTTGAAGATCGATAATGTGCTTAATAATTGGACCGATCGTGTAGGCTACTGCATGGCCAGCCGAGGCAGCCATTTGAATGAAATTAGTTTCCATTATTAACCGGAAAGATTGTACTTTCAAATAAAAAAAGAAATTTGAGAAAATATTCAGTAGTTTTTTTTATAGAATTTAAAAAAAAAAACTATTTGGCGGACCCATAGTAGAAGAATGGAATTGTCAAATTGACTTAATGAAAATAATACAGATTTCGCATTTATTCAGGAAACTCATTTGAAATCAAATCATCAAGTCTTTTTAGAAAACTTCCACTTTTTAAGGGACAATTCGTCGCAAGGTGTAGGAGGTATAGCCATTAGGAAAAATTGCTCTTTTTCCAACTTTGAAATTTCAAATATATCTTTCCCGCATATTTTTTTTTGAAATAAAAATTTTGTTGAACAATTTATTACAAAAAATATTAATAGGATCGCTTTATTAATTTCAACGCCACTCTTTTGGAAAATGGTTTGTCTAATATTGAATTTATTTCCAAAAATTATGACGGATTGGTGGCGATTTTAATTTCAAACATATTTCTTGGGGAGGCAATCTAAACCATCTTAATGGTAACATTTTTGCAAATTGGTGAAATTTACATTCTGAATCTTGTGTAAGACTTTGTGGTCACATTCTCTCTTTTTCGATTAAAAGTTCATATTTGGATCACATCTTTCTGAGCTCCAAATTTGTTGATTTCATTGTTCCAAATTTCAAAATTGAAAATTTACCAACCTTTTCAGATCACTTTGCACTTAAAATTATTCGATTTTAATTTTGTTTTGTTGTAAAAAATTTCTTACTTGTCATTCAAATACTCTTAAAACAGGACTTGAGTTTTCCGCCTTTCTCAGGAAATCTATCTAACGACGAAATTGATTTTATATTAGTAAATTTACATCTATTATTACTGAGTGTACGAATTTTCATTCGAGGAAAATTGAATTAAAATTAGGTAGGTTTGAATCTTCTGATTTTGTTCGAAATTAATTTAAAATTAAATACAATTGGCAGAAGGAATTAAGAAAAATATATAACAAGACTTTATATAAGCAAAACGACGAATACAAATTATTATCTAAGCAAATTTAGCTTTGGGTTAGTAAGGAACGAATTGAAAATTTTAGCCAGAAACTTGAGAAAATAGTACGAACTTCATTTGGAGATATAACTGTAAATGGTTTAAATTTAACTGATGAGAACTTAAAACTAAATTATTTCAAAAATCATTTCTCAGAAGTGTATAATGCCACTACTTTGAGTAGGGATACTTCGGAAATTAATAACTTTCTTGCTTCATTAGATCAAAACTCTTTACTTAATTTTGATAACAATTTTTCGTCTTTAGATAACCAAAATTGCAATAGGTTTACAAATCCCAATGATCTTTTATACCTTGTCGAAGAATTAAATAATAAAAAATCTTCGGGAATTGATCAGATTTCCAATTTTATTATAAGAAATTCCCTATTAAAGCTGTTGAATTTTTAGCCATAATTTATATTTAATCGTTTAAATAATGCATATTTTCGAAATAGTTGGAAAATTTCTAAAATTATTCTTATAAAAAAGAAAAGGAACTCTTCCGATATTAATAATCTTAGGCCTATTTCTCGATTATCAAATTATTTGAGAAAGTTATTTGTGAAAAAATGGACTTTGGTTTAAATAACAATTATATTCCGGATTTGCAGTTTGGTTTCAAAAAAGGTTATTCTTCTGTCCGATTTTGATCGTGTTTCTTGTGGAGTACCTCAGGGCTTATTTCTGGCTCCTCACTTATACAATATTTTTATATATGATTTTCCGCACAGCTTTCTTAATTCGACCGGTGTTCTCTATGCTCACTACTCTATGCTCACAGTGAGTCTCCATTTCAAATTGTGTCTAGACATTTAAGTAAAGTTAAGATTTTTCTGACTTTTGGGGAATAAAGATAAATGCCTCCAAAAGTGAAGCAATTTGTTTAAGAAATGCTTACGGCAAGTGTGCTTATTATGTATTCCCTCAAAGTGAAAGTTTAAAATTTTTTTTAAATGGTGTAGAAATTTCTTTTAAAGATGGATATTGAATTCAATGATCATGGCAAAATTATGTTTAATAATGCTTATAAATTGAAGGGTTGTTTTTTTTTTTGTTCAAAATTATTAATCTATAAAACTGGCTTAAGGTCAGTTTTGATTTATGGATTTCGAACTTGGTTTTTAACTTCTCCAACTTTGATTTGAAATATTTGAGAGAAAAATTTTGCGTTTATGCATTGGCAAAAGTTTTGTTTCGAGATGTAAGAGATATTTTAATAATGTTTTATACAGGGTATCAAAGGTAATTCCTTTGAGTTCATATGTAATTGCTTTAATTGGTGATGATAATTATTTTCTAAAAGAAATAATCGATTCTCAAAGAGATTTTAATTGGACTAACACTTATTATTTGTCTCCACTTGGAGCACATAATGAAAACTTTTCAGCTGATTTAGCTTTCTTCTTACCCGATTTTTTTAAAACCACCCATATTGGCTCTCACAGGGGGTAATGTATAATTTAGTGATTTTATTTTTTCTCTTATTATTCTTAATTTACTTAGTTTGTAAGTTAATTTTTAAGTTTATTCTTTAGTTTAGGAGATACACTCCCAAGTCACTGTTAGCCACGTGAGCAAGGGCTTTATAATATAATTTTTTTAACAATCTTTTGTTTTAATATTTCTGTCACTAACTTATTGTTTTTAAGACTCTACTCTATAATCTTAAATTTTTCCTTTTAGTTACTGAAATACTTATATGTTTTCCATCTTATATTGTTTTAAAAAAATTCTCAATAAAGTATAACTTAATTTAACTTGATTTCAAAACATTTGTTCACATTGTGATAGAGTTTCCGATAATCTGCTACAAATTAAACAATCAATTGCTTTTTTTCTTCATTCTTGGATAAAACTAAATTAAAACCATCCATTAGCTTAACTGTTCTGCCAAATCATTTACAATTTTCATATTTTGAAGGATATTAAGGTCAACGTTAAAACTAGTTCATAGTCTCAAATTTGGAATGTTGGTTCAAAAGTCTATTTGAATATGAAACCTTTGAAAAAAGTGATGTGATTTTGCGTTATAAAATATTCTATATTCTTGTTAAGATATTGGCTTATAGCGTGAAGAGTTACGACCAATTTATTAACTCGGATATAGAAGGATTATCCAAAGCTTGCACCATAAACTTGTTCAACTCACATGCTACTTCTGGATCAAAGACGATACTTCTGGAGATTAATACAACATATGACTACTTAATTTGCTTAGTAACGCACGACTTACCTTGTCATCAATATTCTTATAAGCATGAGAATCTTTAAGTAATTTAAATCCTGCGTAGAAGCTTCTGCTGCAAATAAACTGCGTGATTTTAAATTCATTTAAAAGAAAAAGCACTTGAGGCAATAAATAGCTTTCGACATTAAACGGACATGAAGAAAAGCTCCTGTACCACCATGAAAAACTATACTCAATTGAAGAAGTTCTTTGTAATCATCAGTGGTTATTTTACTCCAATTGCATGTCTCACTTTGAACAGTAGAACTTGATGACTTTTACTTTTTCTCATCGAACACACTTCTTAAAATAATTTCATAGATGTGATGACGACATGGTGTATACAAAAGGTACTTCCCGATCGTTTGGTCCAAAAAAAAACACAAGCCCCTTGAAAAAAAATTAGAGTATTACAAAAGTTGTATAAAAGCTTAATTTGAACCTCATTGATTTTAAATATGTGTATCGATATTGGGGCGAAAAGGCAGAATATGAACGACACGCGAGAACAGGGCCGACTTTAATACGCGCAAGACCCAATGTTGTTTTCTGACACACAGACCTTTTGGTGTGCTGTCATCTGTAACTATGGGTAATGTAGATATTGAGGAAGCAGATGCTGTTGATGTTTTGGGCATGAGAATTCACTGCGAGGTTCGTTGAAACTAGCACATATTTCGAGTGTCGAAAGAAGCACTCAAGAATTACTCCACTTCATCTGATCTTAATATTTATAAGACCTATATCCGACCCAAATTTGAATACAACTCTCATGTACGGACCGGAACTTCAAAGTCTATTTTGGAGCTTTTCGACCGCGTGCGAGGGCGAAGGTTCTAATTAATGACGGTAGGGTAGCTAACTCCATCGATTTATTAGAGCATCGTCGCAATGTGAGTGTGTTTCATTGTTCTTCCGGTACCATAACGAAATGTGTTCTAACGAAATTAGGGAACTAATTCCTGGAATCATATATTCTTACGCAGTATTCGTATATCTCGTAGAGCGCATCCATTCGTAGTTGATTGTTCAGTGAATCGAACAATGCATTATAGGGAGAGGTCGTTCTTTGGTCGCACTGTTCGTTTATGGAACAATCTGCCTGCGAACGTGTTCGGTGCCATTTACGACATGAGCATATTTAAGTCGAACGTCCATAAATACTACTTCTTCTATCTCCCTTCCCACAAGCTATTTTCCTAGTACCAGCACAATGCACTAAATGAGTAGTAAAAAAATGTATATCAATCAGGCTTTATTGGGTTTTTGATGTTTTTTTTTTTGGTTTTATTCCTGCCTCAAAATATCGTTTATTTCGACAATATATTTTGTTTGTTATTACAATTACGTTGTTTTAGTATCTACAATGCAACCTTGAATTCCTGGTAGGATCAAGACGGCATTGTGTACTATAAACTACTAAAACTCGGTGATCGGAGCAGGTTGCAATGACTTCGTTTGAACCGTGAAAAACGGTGCATAACAGTGCTCGGTCTCACCTCGCAAAAGTTGCCAAACAATTGTTAGAAATGATCAAATGTCGCACACGTCGAATTCTCTAAACATTGCTTCTTCTGACTATTATCTTTTGGCATGTCGCCAAATCACTTTGTTTGAAGAAATATAAAACCAGCTTCAAAGTGTATCACGTTAAAGTTCGCGAAGTTTTTCTGAGACAGGTTTCGGATAATGGCTCAGAGGAGGGGAAAAGATGTAGCAGTGATTTGATAAATTTTTATTTCGATAAATTTGTTAATTCATTATCTCTTTTGAGCTAAAAAAAAAACGGACCGAATTAATTTGTACTCGAAATACGTAAATTTTATTTATTTTTGTTGTAAATAAAGTACAAAAACTGGGTAGGGTTTAATTAGATTACCCAGTAAGTTGCCAACCTCAGTATCAATGCTTCTAAACTATTATCAGAATATACATATAAACACTTTACTTGCCGCAGCAATATTTAAAATTCAATTCCACATAAGTTTTTATATTCAAATTGCTTGTAACAAATCATGGCAATTTCCGTAAATTGAATAAAATTTTAGCAAAAAAGCAAATAAAAAATTAATATTTTTGATTATATCACCAACAGGGGTCACCTTGAGAGCCACACCTTCCTTCTATCCGACGCCTATAACTTTTTGCATAACGAATTTTTACACAAAACCATACATTTTAGAGGGGAGTTACGGTCTCTAGCTTGGAAAACAAATTTCTTCCATGCATTTAAAGACCACCCGAATGTACAATGTAACATACTATATATGTATGTAAATATATGTGTATATAGGAATATTTATTATTTAAATAAATAAACTGATGAAATCAATTATATTCACATTCCATTTCTTAGTTTTAATGACAAATAATACAATCACTATACTAGGAAGATCGATTATTCGACTTTATTCAAAAACCGGTTTTCAAATAATAATTCGAAAAATAGCAATTTTAAAAAACCAGTTTTCGGTAAATAAAAATTCAAACAACCGGTTAAGCGGTTCTTTTATTTTCAAGAATAAGCAGAAGCCGACGCAGAGCTTAAAATTAAAGTGGCAATCATACTAATAAATCTCATCAAAACAAAAGCTATTACACAAAGTACTTAAAGTTGCTTACAACATCGATGTTTATGTGAACGATGGTGCATCCCTAGTTGTACCCACTTATCAAATCTCTCTTACTATTCGGCTGATGTGGTATGGACTGCAAAGTTATTTAGACCAAACTCAGAAACTTCCACTGTAGCCATGTTCAAGATATACAAAAATAATATTTACTTGTCCGATTCCGCCCACTTTTTGACTAATTATTAATTATTATATATTAACTACAAAGTCCTTTAGACTGAATTCAGAAACTTCTGCTTTAACCGTTCTCATGATATAGAAAAGTGAATATTTATTTTCTATGGGAAGTACCATGTCTTCTTATCAAATTCCGCTCACTTTTTACTAATGATTTTTATGGATTATGAAGTTTTAGACCAAATTCAGAAACTTCCACAGTAGCCGTTCTCAAGATATACTTTGTATGGGAGGTACCCTCTTGCCCAATCCCGTTCATATTTGCTGCACAGAATCGACGTGCCAAATCTTATTCAAATTTCTCTAAGAGGAACTGAGAATTTTTCGACTTTTTTTCCACCAAACAACATCTCAGAAGGAAGTATCCAATTGGGTCCAGTCCAAACAAACAACAGTCAATTTTTATATAAACGGTGTCCAAAATTGAGGTATCATTTTGATTTGGCTGCCATTTTTTTCTACTGGCAATTTTAATTTTAAATTTGGATTTTCACATTCTAAATACATTCCGGTTAGTTAATGTGGAACGTTACAGGAAGGAGCAACGTGTTTTTATCATTAAAACATTTTTTGAAAATGGCAAAAGTTTTCAAAATGTAATTAGGAAATTGGTGTGGTTTCCATATTTTTTGAAAACGAAAATGGTAATGGGATTAGGTCAGTAGAATTTGCTACAGGGAGATGATCCGAAACTTTTTTTGGCGGAAAATTTATGTTTTAGACGAGAGAATATGTGGTTTCAACAGGACGTTGCCACTTGTCACACAGCAAGAGAAACAATAGATCTTTTGAAGCTTGGTCTTGGAAGCCTGCCGAGCCAGTAGGAACCTATGTGTATTAAACTAAAATAAAAATATTTTTAATATCAGAATACACCCTTTATTTAGCTATGCGCGTTTATAATAAAGCATATTTTTAAAGTATTTAATATTTCAAGTATTATCGAGATATATTGCATATGTATACGCATATATAGACTTTACTGCAAATAATTCAATTCGAATAAAAGGGTTTTGAACAAAACCTATGTCGGAAGTCAATAATTTTTTTAAGAACGACTATTTTGCCAGATTTTGTTATAAATATTTCTGTAAGCCGGTGTTCTAATACACTCATACTATACGGCCCAGATAGGCTCTGACAGTGTAAATACCGTGAAACGAATTTGTATTGTTTGCGTTACACATTAAAAAAAAAAAAACGTGAAGACACCAATATTTTAGCCGTATAACGAGGTAATTTATGTCTTAAAGCGAAGGTGTTTTTCAAATTCAAGCAGGCCAAGATGGCGAAAAAGAAAGGCCGTATAAAGAGGTAGGAATGTATTGGATTTACACTTAGAAACAGTCTTTTTATTTATTAAAAATTCTTTAAAAAAATATTTTTTTAG
Source organism: Wohlfahrtia magnifica (assembly GCA_023159175.1). Lineage (NCBI taxonomy): Eukaryota > Metazoa > Arthropoda > Insecta > Diptera > Sarcophagidae > Wohlfahrtia > Wohlfahrtia magnifica. The sequence goes on along the minus strand of JAKWBJ010000181.1, from coordinate 1,074,338 downwards.
GTAAAGAACAAAAAATAAAAAAAGAATATTTTTATATCGTTTGAATATTGAAAAATAATAGTTCTGGGCAACAGCTGACAGTTGACATTTTATATATAATATTTTTTTTTATATCACTTAAGTAAATGTTTATTTTAATATTGCATTTGATATTTTATTTTATATTATATTGTATTTATTCCAACGATTTTTTGTACATATTTTTTTCTTTTTTTTTAACTTAAACATTTTCTTAAATAAATAATTAAAAATTAAAATGTTTTCAATCATTTACCGTTTGATTTTTATTGACAATTTATTTTTATTTTTCGATTTTGTTTTTTGATTTTAATTTTAATTTTTGTTTTTTTTTTTTTGCAGAAGACACCGTGAACTTATTTATGTCTACTCAGTAGTGGTTTCAAAATAAAGTGCAAGTTTTTAAATAAAAAAAAAGAAACTGAGATCTTTATAAAGAAAAAGAAACTAAAATTGATGATAAATAAAATAAAAAAATGCGTAGATGTGTAAAAACAATACTTATTTATATATACTATACATACATATGTATATACATACAAAATGGATATGTATATGTACGTATAGAGTTTGAAACATCGTAGAATAGTATATGGCCAATTTGTCTAGGGATATAATAGTGTTGCATACCCATATGTAAGTAGCTATGTATGTACATTTATATAGACGGACGGACGTCCATATGACTTTAAGCGGGTTGGGTTAAATTGGTCGCAACATTTGGGTTACGTTACTCTTATTTTAAATTAGTGTCAATTAAATAATTTAAGGGGGTCAATCAGTTTCGTATAGTCCCATGTACGTACATACATACATATGCATGTATGTAAATATGTTTGTATACATGAGCGAATGGGAGTAAAAGATATATTATTTTATTTATTAAGTTCTACTCATATTATTTTCTTCTTACAGACATCTAAACTCTCTGTCTGTTGATTTTTTGTGTATTTTATTGCATTAAAACTGAAATTAATAGTTATAAACATGTACATACATACATATGTATGTATATACATCATGCATCATACAAACAATATATAAAAATGAACAAAAATAAGCAAAAAAAGAAAACAATTTTCATATGAACGACTGAATTAATCTCTTCTGAATTGATCAACGGGTATGAATATATATTTGGTCAAATGTAAAAACGTACAGTTTTTCATAAAATATTGTGTTTGTTTTGGAAATAATTTATTTACAATTTGATATCCTATAGAAACATATTCATACATACATACATACATACATAGATACATAAAAGGGTGATTTTTTTGTCATTTAGTTTTTCAGTGTAAATTTTTCAGTAAAAAAAAGAATCGTGACATGTGACAATGCTAAAAATGCTCAATAAGGTTTGCATTCGCTCTCTCATTCATAATTTTACCTCTAACATAAGCAGCATACAAAATTTTGAGAGCAGATAACCCAAATTGTTTGTAATTAAATTATTTAATCACTAAAAAATTAATGTGATCCAGTAATGGAAAAGTTGATACCATCATACTTTCTTTTAATACCATTCAACTTCAAAATATAACGTAGTACTAATTTCCCTATTTCAACATTTACCATATTACATTCCTTTGTTTAAATATTTTTAGAGGCTAGAGAACATCCGAGGAACCCTATATGGGTTATTACTGACCTTTGAGCTATTGGTGGATATACTTAAAGGATGGAATCTCTGTAGAAGTTACACTAATGAAGAGGAGGTGGAGGAGTCTGCGAAATACCTTCTTTGCCACTACCCAGAACTCGATGGTTTGCGTCTTTCGGTACTTTTTAGGAGAGATTCGACGATAAGGACTACTTATAATTCCAGATATGGATAAAATCCTTGTCTTTATTAGAGTGACTGAATGGCTAGGTTAGGTTAGGTTAAAGGGGCTGCTAGACATGCCTGGCACACTTAGGCCCATAGGGCCCATTGTAATACTCACAAACTTCCTCCGACAGCCTGGTCAGTTATCCGATCAGTTAGCCCTCCCAATAAATTTGCTGATAAGCCATACAGTAGTCTCCAGTAGAGTCCCAATATCAACAACGTGCGCACCGAAAAACCTGTGTCTTAGTCCCACCAACGTCGGACATTCCAACAACAGAAGCACCGTAGTCTCCACCTCCTTTTCTAAACAGCACTCACTTAGAATAGAGTCTCTCTGGCCCAACCCCACTAAGTAGTGACCCATAAGTGCCTCTATTACCGCAGATATCCTGCCTCTCGGTACGTTCAGCAGTTGCCCTGACCTTCTCCTGTCCACCCTCGGCCAGAGAGTTCTAGCCTGTCTACAAGTTGGAGCCCGTCTCCACCTCTCATTAAATACACCATCAGCATAATGTCCTATACGTAGCCGGCAGGTAGAGATCGGTATACCAAATCTCTCCGCCGCCAAATTCATCCCGGCCGCAGTACCCTACTCTGAGCTGGCTATCATCCGCTACACAGTTGCCCGGAACATCACTGTGTCCAGGTATCCAGATGAGATTAATATTAAAGTACTCGGACATCACCCTCAATAATTCGTGGCATTCCCTTACTGTCCGAGACTTAGTATACATAGCCCTCAGGGATTCAATAGCGGACTGACTGTACGTATATATATAGACTTTTCGGATCGTAATGGCACTATCTCTCAGTAGTTTAGCGACCCCACAGATAGCAGTCACTTCAGCCTGAAACACACTGCAATAATCCGGCAGCCTGTAAGACTTATTCACATCAAGATCAGGAGAATGGATATCATAACCTACTCCACCAGCCAGCTTTGACTTGTCCGTAAAGAATCGGATGCTACTCATGTCACCCTCCACCGACCTTTTCCAGGTATTCCTATTCGGAACATATGTCCCCAGATTAGTCGTTGGTAATAGGCAAGGTATACAGTAGTTCGTCCTAACGGTAGCCAAACCCATTCGGTGCAGCAGCTTAGCGGAATTTTCTGATAGTCTTATACCACATTCCCTTATTCTTAGCGGAGCCATGGATGCGGTCGATTCGGCCATGATATCAAATGTCCAGATATTCATAATGACACTGAGCGCCAGACCTGGCGTCGTACACAGTGCTCCCCCAACATCAATTAGCGCCGACCTCTGTACCCTCATCAGGGAATTAAATATATACTTCCTATGTACGGAACTCCACCATAGAAAAGTATAGGTCTGACTATAGCCGACTGAATGGCTAACTGTTGCCAAACAGGAGCTGTGAGTACTATGGTGTGGTAATGGACACATGGTAATACAGCGGGACCTATAATTCTAACTCAAGGAGCTGATGGTAGCTGCCAGATTCAACTAATCTATGTTTAGTTAATAATAAAATGCTTCTTTGCTGTTGAAAATCCGTTAGAAATTAACAGAGTTATTAAGTTTTTAGTAAAGCAGTTCATTAAAAAATATTTTTGTTTTATAAAATTTGTTACTCTCTTGTTGTAAAAAAGAACTCTTAAAAACTTTTTTTGATACCGAACAAAAAAAACTTTTGCTATCACTGATGTGATCTCTAATTTTTATTTCTTAATTAAAGTGATTTTGTTACACATGTAACATTGCGAATTTATTAAATTGACATCCCTAAAGTATGCAAATAAAACTGAGAAATAATTTTGTCTACTCAGTTTGTTTATGTGTTAATCACACGTAACCCGCTTGTCCTGATATTCGCAGTAAGCGATTGTTCGCTATTAGCGAAGAATTTTCGAAACACAAAAATATTTGTTTTTGCTGAAAAAAATGCTTAAACAGTATAGAACATTGCTATTCATTTCATAAAATTTTGTTCCTCCTCAATATATATATATATATATATATATATATATATATATATATATATATATATATATTCTTATATATATATATTCTTATGCTCTTGCTTTTAGTCGCTACTGAAACATCGACCAATGATATTTTTCTGTTTTTGTTTTTATTTTCTTGTTTCTGTAAAGAAGTCAAAGCAAAAGTAACAGCAAAAACGGAAAAGAGAAAAAGCAAAGCAAAGTTATTCGCTTTAGATAAAGGTTCGCTAAAGGTTTGCCACAAACTGAGCGACGGGTGAACTCTGTGAGTTGTCTTTTGTTTCGCTTTCAGTAGTCGTTTTCGAATGTTTTGTCAGAGAAATGTTTGCCAAACGTTCGAAGATGATGTCAATATCGAATGTCGTGGCCAAGCGGAAAACGACTAAAAAAATATCTTGTGAGCTAGGGTGGTTTGTGTAAGAATTCCAAACAGCGAACAACGTAATTCCAAGTGTCGTGTGAACATGCTACATATAACGAATAAAAATCAAATCAAAGAGCAAATCATTAAATTTTATTATCAAAATTTGTGGTGTGTGAAAAATGTTTTGGTAAATTATGTAATTTTATAGCCGTTATAATCACTTTTGACTTAGTGGGTACGTCAACAAATATAAACAAATATAAATATAGTGCGAAGAACAGCTAATAAACCCTGAAAGATGCACTGTATGGTGCGGTTAGTGCCATTGGTGAGATACCGGAAATGCCGGAAAAAGTATGCCAAAATTAGAGTTTACGGAAGGACTTCTTACAGTTTTTTGAGTTCAGCCAAAAATGGTTAAAACTTATGTAAGAAATTATTTATTTTTTTGTAATATTTAAACGAAAAACACTTCAAACAGGTTACATTTAAAAGTTTAATTAAAACTGGTGGATAGTTTTGGAGTTACAGCGGCTCAAATTTATAGTTTGTATGCAACATAATAAATTTAAAGAACAGTATGGAATTTTTACATTTGGTTATGATAGTAAAATTGAATTGAATTGAATTTCTAACGATCGTTAAAAAAATGATTGAAAATACTAGTCTAATATCTAGGTAAAATTGCAACGCTGGTATTGCTTATAAATATTGATCATATGTATATTACCGTTAGCTAAAAGACAATTGTAATAAAAAATTAAAATTTTTGAACAGAAACAAACTTTAGAAGTGAATTAAAAAAATATATCAAAAATTAATTTTCCAATTTTTTATATATTATTGCTACAGGTATGTAATTTGATATGTATAAAATTCAGCTGCCCATACTTGCACTTAAAATTCAGCAATAATTGGAAAAAACACTCGTGTACGAGAAGCAAATTTTGTTAATGTATTAAGTGGCAACAAAAGTAGTATGACTTGTGTTTTGTGTGGTGCAGAGATCTTAAATAAACGATATAAAAATTTTTAAAATGGATGTCAATGAAGAGTGCTACCAGGATGGACTGTCAATATTGCATGCGTGGCATAAAATGTTTTGAATGCCTTTGACAAAGCGGATGAGAACAATTTAAGAATGAAATATGGCTGATACTGGACAAGGTTAAAACAAGCTATGGAACGTCAAATGATGTAAACATGGCAAGGTGTTTTTTTTCAGATATAGAACTCTCTGCTCAGATAACAGGTGTGGATAAAATGTTAATTAAAAACTTTTCCATTTCATATTAATTTTGCAAATTTTGAAATGCTTTTAAGAGAAACTGTACCATTGATATTATATGCCAGCAACAATGCATAAAATTTTAATTCATGGTATTGATTATATTAGGCATTCTACTATTCCCATTGAAATGTTATCCGAGGAGGCCATAAGACCAAGTCAGAAAATTTTACGATATGCCAGGTAGAAGCATACGAGAAAAATAAGTAGGATTAAATCTAATAAAGACATAATAGTTTATTTGATTCTGCAGTCAGATCCAGAGATTTCGATATGATATACAAGGGTTAAAGGCACAGTTAAGGAAAAAACTCTACATACACCCCCCTATTTTGTGTTTTTAAGATATTCGTAAGGCAAATTAATAAAGCGTTTGCATTAATATTTAAAGTACCAAAAACAAAGTTTATTTACAAAACAAAAAGCTAATTCAAAAGCAAAGCAATAACAGAATAACAAAAACAATAAAAATTCATGAGAAAAAAATCTACATACAGTCTTAAAAATCGGATACAATATTAAATTTCTTTTTATTAAGTAAAAGAAAACAATATATTTTAAATATTTTGTAGGACCACCTTGGGCTTCAATAACCGCCTGAAGACGTCGTGGCATAGACATTACCAAATTCTCCGTAATACTGGGCGCAATTTCCGACCATGCTCGAGTCAGGGCAGTTTTCAGGGTTTCACGATTTCTGATATCATGTTTGCGCACAGATTTTTTCCAAAACGGGGAGGTGTACTGAGCTGCCTTGGTGCATGATAAAGGAGCCAGTCTCGAACAATATGTGCAGTATGCTTGGGATCGTTATCTTGTTGGAAAATTCATTGGTTTCCCAGGCCCAAGCTTTCCGTATATGGCTTCAGATTTTGTTCCAATATTGTCTTATACTTATATCTGTTCATAACGCCATCAATGGAGACCAATCGACCAACTCCAGATGCCGCATAGCTCTCCACACCATAACACTGCCTCCACCATGTTTAACAGTAGATATAATATTTTTGAGATCAAGTGCAGTGTTTGGTTTTCGCCAAACCTTGTATCGGCCGTCATTCCCGAAAACATTATACTTACTTTCATCGGTAAATATAACTTTTTTCCAAAAATCCAATCCTTCTGTCAATGTGCCTTAGCAAAGTCCAGGCGAAGTTGACGATTCTTGGCTGAAATAAATGGCTTTTTGCGCTCTATTCTACTTTTAAAGCCGCTATCATGCAAAACGTTTATTACTGTTCTTGATGAAACAGTAATATTCGAACATCTTGAAGGTGTTCGGCTAATTTTGGGGCACTTATTTTTGGATCTTTTTATACTTCTTTAAGGACACTACTAACATCGCGTCTTGAAAGCTTCTTCGGTCTTTCAGAACGTGGCTTGTTTTCGGTACTGTTGGTGTTTTGATAATTTTTTACAATAGTTTGTACTGCAGAGCGACTTAATTTTACTATTTCAGCAATTTCTCCGTAAGATTTGTTTTCTTTTCGAAGGTTAACCACTAAATTTCGAACTGATTGTTGTATTTCTCTTCTATTTGCCAGTTTTAAAGTATACACGTATTTTACAAATCGCTTTCACTATTTAATTGATTGTAATGTTTGAAAAACAAAGCAAATCAAGAAAACTAACGGTTTTTTTTCCTTTATCTTCTTCATTTTAAGAGTTGCCAATGCTGTATGTAGACTTTTTTCCCACGGATTTTTATGTTTATCGCCAATAGTTTATAAATTATCAATATATTCAAACTTTTTTTTCTTCCAACATTCTTAAATATTGATGTCGTAAACATTGACATCAAAATTATGTTTAATATTATCACTAGTTCTCTAGAAGTTCAAAATAGTAGGGTGTATGTAGAGTTTTTTCCTTAACTGTATATATAAATAAAACAGAAGTCTGTACAGGAGTAATGTCTTGTAATGAATAACTGGAAGGAACCGAAAGTGATAATATTAGTGATAGTGAGTAAAATGTCTTCCTATGTGTGCTATTTCCTAAAATAACTGAACTGTTCAATATAAAATTACACTGATGCAATAAACTTCTTAATAATTTTGATAATATAAAATTTTTAAAAATTTAATACAATTAATTAAGCCATTTATGTAAGTAAATAAGTATGGATATGTCCTTGCTGATTTTCGAAAAGAATATTTTATTGACATATTCGGAATGTTATAAGTGTTTCCTTTACAAAATTACATTGCGAAAATTTAAGTTTTTGTAAAATTTGTTTAATTTTTGAGAAAGGATATTTTTGATCCTGTACCGTCCTTGCACCGAATTCATCCAAATTTGGCCAGAGCGTTAAAAATATCCAGGAAATTATTACACAAAATTTCATAAATTTTGATTTGCTTATTTTTTTAATTTTTTAGTATTTTTATGGGAAGAACACGAATCCTTGCTCCAAATTATTCAAAGTCTGCTAAATTTCATGTCTGTACGGCAACTCCTTCTATATTTGGCCAATCGTTATATGAAATCAAAACACTGTGCGGCGGAAACACAGATAACATTTATAAAAAGTAATTGTCAGGCATTCATTCATCGCCACAAATAAATATTTCATTCACTTTTGCAAACTTTTTGTGTTTTTTCCAATCTTCTAAATTGTTAAAAAATCACCCTTTATGTATGTACATATACTATATAAAAAAAAATGAAAACTAGATACACCCCTAGAAACGATCATGTCATTTATTTAACTCACTCATTCAATAAATGTTTAATGAGAGAAAAATATAAAATAAAAATTTATGAACATCAGGTTCAAAGATCAATTATTCATTAATTGAGCATTGTTAGCAGTTTATTGAAAGTTATGAATAAGAAATCTGCAATATTGCTCTCCATCATATTTAAAATGCTTAATTTTAAATAAATGTCAGCTCTTAAAACAAATAAAACAATATTTAAGTTAAAAATACACTCATACCTCTTTAAACGGCTTTATCTATCGCTTTATAGTACAAGTTACCTTATTATACGGCTAAAAAAAATCTAGTATTTACCGTTTCTGAAAAAAAGCGCAAGGCAGGAAAAAGCTATTCGATTTATGGCCTACATTTTCAGTAAAAGTGTAAAAATTAAATAATTTGAATTGTTTTATAGGACGCATCTAAAACATTTTTAGAGTGCCCTATGTTCTTAATACGCAATCTGTTCTCACATCGTAGGTTACTTAAGAATAATAATATTAGTAAATTTTGATCCTTTTTCGCAAAATTATCGTATGTTACAAATGTTTTGGCTGGTTACCAAATTTTAAATGTGCTACAAGAACCGATATGTTGACATAAATTGGAAACTTTTTTTTATGGAGAAGCTTGTTTCTTCAGAAATATTAAGGTTTTTAGGCACATACGATAATTTAAAAACAGCTGATATATAACCTTAAATTGAACACGAGCTGTGCATGAAATTTATTGGCGTCGTAGTTTGGCCCGGAAGTAAAAAAGAAATCTTAATTCTATTGACAAAGTTGGAAAAGCTAAAAAAGTATGCAAACAGGGTTATTACAGCCTTGTTGGGGTTCTGACTGATACAACTGCCACAGCAGAGACTTAGTTTATTACATATATTCCTATGATTAACAATTGTTGTTAAGGGCTGAACCCACTTCATTAGAGACACGTTTACCGTAGCTTTCACTCAACAAAAAACCCGTAACTATTTCTTGTGCCATTTTGGTAAACTCTAAAAATAATAGGCATATTTAAGAGAGTAAGACAATGTAATATTTTTTCAGCACGGAATGTTCAAAACCTTTTGCATATTAAAACCTGCACATAAAAAGTTTTGGTTTTTCTTGCCTTCTGCTTGGTCTTTTTAAATAGGTTTTTACTCTCATCTTTGTCCCTAATGTGTTTTATTGATACATTCCTCAATAATGATGAATTATTTTTTTCCTCTGCCATCAAAAATTATTATTATTGTATTATATTAATAAATAACAAAAATCTAATATTACAATTCAAGGATCACTAGCTTCTTAAGCTTGAATCACACTATTGTCGCAATGCATAAATTTTTGGTACGGCAATTGTATGACCGCCCAATAAGTAATAATGCAGCAACAAAAATATCAAAAATGCGCCAATATTTATTGTGTTCTTGTGCGAAAAACGAAGTCGGCAATGCGTACCAAATTAAATTTAGAAATTTATTTTCGCATGATAAATTGGAATAATTTTGATACTTTATGTCAATAAAACACCATAGAAATTGTGCCATATTGGTATATTTGAGACAATCGTGCATACTAAAAAAAATAGTTGACAATTATTATGTACGTATTACTATGGTATGGAAGAAAGTTCCTGGAACGACTGGCCACGGCAGCATAAGAAGCAGCTGGCCAGAATAATGTAAGAAAACACCAGACGATTAACTATCTCACTAATAGGAACCAAGCTGTTGCTGATCGAAATGGTGCACTGATAACGAACAATGATGCACAAACACAGAGATGGAGAGAACATTTCAAAGAAATTAGTAACTTCAAAAACACTACTGAGGACAGCGAAACAGTTGAGAACATAGATGAGAACAACAGTTTAAGAATACCATGCAACTCTCCCAATCTGAATGAGATAAAAGAGGAGATTGGTAAATTGAAAAACAATAAGGCGGCGGGGGAAGATGGACTACCAACGGAATTTCTATTTCTATTTTCACACATCACATCAGTATGGGAAGAAGGGCATCATTGTAAAGTTCCCAAAAAGTGGCGAATTGAAAGACTGTAATAATTGGAGATGAATTACTCTACTTAACACCATATATAAGATACTTGCAGTCATAATACATGGGAGTCTTCAGATCAGAATAGACAACATACTGTGAAACGAACAAGCAGGCTTCAGACCGAATAGAAGCTGCGTAGATCAGGCCAACACTTTACGAATAATCATTGAACAGTCCATTTAATGGCGTACCCCCTGTATGTACTGTTCGTCGATTTTAAGAAAGCGTTTGATACCATAAGACCAACGGCTATGTGGAAAGCACCTAGAACAAAAGGAGTACTTCAAAAGATAATTCGAATAATCAGAGCGATGTATGATTATGCAGAACTTCTAGTTCTTCACAACAGGAAAATCAGCCAACCATTCCACACCAATGCTAGAGTTAAAAAAAGGATGTTCACTATCACCTCAGCTATTCCCCATCGTGCTGAATAACATAACTCTCACGCCAACTCGAACACTTGGACTATGCAGATGTTATTTGTCTCCTCTCGCATAAGATTTCCAATATGCAGTCGAAACTGGAGGACTTAGAAAGATTGGCTCGTAGTATTGGGTTTGGGATAAACATCAAGAAAACTGAGGCCATGAGAATAACCAATACGAAAACATCATGCTACAGGGTCAGCCAGTCGAGTATGTAGATAGCTTCTGCTATCTAGGAAGTACAATGACTACAAGCGGTGGCGCAGAAACAGACGTAGATAACAGGCTCAATAAAGGCATTTGGACGACTGCAGTCAGTACGACAGAAACCTAAATCATTAACATTGTTCAAGTCCTCCGCTATCTCTCTAATGGTTAATTTGAGGTTATTAACCAACATTTCTTTTACTTTATCAATGTATTCGTCGGTTTTCGATTTCGATGGTTTGCCACTACGTTGATCATCTTCGATTGACACAGGACCACTTTTGAACCGCTCGTGCCACTGGTAAATGTCCGTTTTCTTTAGAGAATCGTTGCCGAAACACTTTTCCAACATTTCCAACGTTCGCGCTAAATTAAATCTGTTTTTTACGCAAAATTAAATAAAAATAATTAAATTAAATCGTTTTTGCAAATTTAAATCCATTTCTAAAATTGTAAAAAATTGCCAACCCACATAGATATAGATGTACTCTGGGCTAAGTAGCTTTTGCAAATGACAAGCTATGACACTAATATTTAGCGGGAATATCAACAACAGATGTACCAGCGTAACAAAAAGAAAAACTCAAATCGGAACGATGGGACCGCTACACTAAGATTATTTCGGGAACTTTTATTTGTATGCAGCCATTTGTAAATATTAAACATACGATAATTTCATTCACAGGAAAAACAACAATGTCACATACCATAAAATGAATTTACTAATATCTCAACACACAACAGGTGTCAGAAAGCTTAGTCGATCTTTAATTATTCTGAACTTATAGAATTACATTACCTAAGTAATTTGACGAATGTGGGAGGAATTGTCTAGGGCAGTTCATAAAAAAGGTCAACATCCCCGTTTGAGCTTAATGCGATATTCTTAGCAACTAGAGCCGAAGGTATATAAAAATCAATTCTAAGACACTTATTGGCTGTGCTAGATTGCAAAGGATATGCAAATTATTACTGATTAGCCGATTATTGCATATAAGTAACTAAAAATTCGCATTATGCGTTGAGTTAAAAAAACGAGTTATTTTTGTTTTTGTACTCAAACTCACAATTATTATTGAATCAAATGCTGGTTTTCCTATTATTCATGAAGATAAATATCTGAAAATATAAATAAGAGCCTGAAGAACAAATCCTATAAAAACTAATAATGCCGATTATTTCGGAAAGTATTTCATCTAGGAAAAAAGTTGTTCTGTAATTTATTAACATTTATATGCATTAAGATTTACAAAAAAAATATATTACTTTATCTCAACGTTTTTTCATAAATCAACTTCAAATAAAGGTGTGCAAAACAAAAGCAAGAAATTAATATTTCGTTGAACCTTGGAATCAATAAGGCAATAAGGAAGGACTCCGAGATACGTTTCCATTCACTTTCTAGATTTTCAAAGAGTTCGTTTTGATTTTTGAATAATTCCTTTTCATTACTTTAAGTCCGGTGATTTGGCTGGCCAAATATGGACTTGAACCCAATTCTCTTCAATGAACTCTCTGACTAACTTCGATGTGCGTTTCGCGCCATCATCGCCGTAAAACGCCCATTGGAATGGCATATTCCACTTACCTTATGGAATCATTATCGTTTGCAAGATATTTTTGTACAAAAAATCGATTCATTATGCCATCAATTATGTGAAAGGGTTGTACTCAATTTGCTGAAAACGAGTCCGCACCATTACGTTGCTTCCGGTATGCTTAAGATTATTTTTAGAATTGCGTGGATCAAGCTTTCTACTGGGTATACTTCTATACTACTTCTAATACACTTGTTATTAAATTGGTTTTGGATTCGTCATTAAAAAGAGCAGTATTTCATTTCTGAGTGGACCCTGCGTGCTTTTCCGAAAATTAGTCTTAAAAACAAAAAAATGATCTGCACAATTAAATTGCGTATTATACCAGTTCAATTTCCTTAAATTAACGGACATAAATGGTAAGTTATAGTAAATAAAAAGGGAACATTAGAAACTGGTGCTAGTCAGTCAGTTATAGTTTAACAGTCAATAAGTAAAGTCGTGTTAAGGCGTAAATAAAAGTACTGAGTTAATTTGTGGATTAAGTACAGAATAAATAATTTGATACTGTACAAATATAAATAATTTAGAGTATAAAGTAAAAGTGTGGAAATAAAAAGAACTGTATAGAACAACAAATTCGTGCTATTTATTTTATTTAACGCAATTTTAAAAAACTAAAACGTTTTTAAAAGATTAAAACATAACAATATTTAAAAATAGTATGTAATTTAAAATATTAAAATATATATATGTACGAGTATATGTATATTTTTTATTATACTCGTTAAACAAACCTTAGTATAGTAATTTAAAAAAAGTATTTCTTAAAAAAGTCTTTTGAACAGTTAAACACTTGAATTTTAGAATACTTGATATATTATTTTTTAACCACTGACTTATAATTTAATTTTAATTTTAATAAGTTACACTATGCGACAAAATAAAGTATACATTTTTTATTAACTAATATGATCATTTTTCTCACAAATGAAATGTAATTTGCTTTTTCCGATTAGTTTCTAAGTTGTGACCACGGCAGACTTAATTTCGCAACGTAACTAAGTAAAAATTGGTGGCAATATCGCAGCTAATGTGATTAACAAAATGCTAACGAAAAATTTTAAGAAACCTGCCAAAATAATCAAATTAGGATCATTTCTGTTCTAACAGCACAACAATTCTGAATACACATTACGCATTGTGAGGCCATTTTTTGAAAGTAATAAAACCCAAATATGGTAAATATTATTAGTTCTTGACATTAAAATATCTTTAAATAGTTAAACTAAAGCCATAAGATTGTCACTAAGGATACAGATTAAATAACGACTTCAAGGTTGGCGAAACAAATAATAAGTAGTTGTAATTTTATGTAGGAATTGATTTAATCTAATTTGTTTGATTTTTATATTTTATTTTGTCGTGTACGAAATATTCTTTAATTCACAATAAAATCCATAAAAACTAATTTTTTTCTATGTTCTATATGTATATCAAAATTGATTATATTTTTTCAAATACGTTACTATTTTATATTTAAAATGAATTCCGGATATATCTTAAGTGGTTTCTAATTTTTAACAAAATTATCATATTCATAAAAAATGTATACTTTATTTTGTCGCATAGTGTATTTTAAGTTTAATTAATTTGAATTATTCCAAGTTCAAGTTTAAGCTGCAATAATAACCTCTATTTAAATTACCAAGTCACGTACTTTTTTGCTTCTTCCGATAATTTACACCAAAAAAACATTGATCAACATTGGTTTTTTAAAAAAGTATTTTTATAATACTTACATATACGAGTACATATATGTATAGTATGTATTTGGTTACATTTAATATACAGGAAATAAATTTGGCTTTGAAGGAGATTATAAAAGTCTACATACTATCATATTCAGTTGAGAAATTACGAAAAAATAAAGGAGGTGCTGTGTTTTCCTTAAACTTTTGCAATAACTTGGCCAATTTTACAGCTCTAACTTTTGGATTTTGTGCCACTTCTTGGCTTAATCTCATAGAATTCATTGATGTTGTATTTTCTGATTATTGTCAGCATCAAGGACTTAAACAAACTTAATGTCGGAGCCACTGTAGATAGTGTTTTTCACGACGGCTTCGCATAATTGAAGAGCAATTTATTTTCTCTTTGTGATTTTTTAAAAAAATGTTAAAATAAAACGAATTTTCCTATATCACATTAAATATCACAATGTTGCTAGGATTTAAAAGAAAAAACGATCACGTATGATCAAGTGAAGTAAACTGATGTAGACTTTTACTAGGGTTGTATTTGCAACGTACTTAATAAGTATTTATGACATCATTTATTGAATTTTAAATAATTGCCTACAATTGAGTATAATACTTTTTCACAAAAATTAAAAAACTTTTATTACAATTTGCTCTTTCTGATAAGCTTTTTAGTTGGAGGAAAAGATGCAATGTTTATACGCAATTTTCAATTTAGCTCGCAATTTACAAAATTTAACAATGAACAAAAATAAAAGAAAGAATTTGGAAGTTTTGGAAAGTCTTAAATATGTTTTTAGAGAACAACTCAATACACTTCGCTATAGAAATATATGGAGATAATAGGTCGTCTCAACACTCAATGCATTTTTTCTACTATTGAAGACCACTGACGGATCCTTTCCTTTAAGGTCTTTTCAAATCAAAGCAATAAGCTTAAATAACTTAAGAAAGTTAAATTGACACAATTGGTGGATTCTATACCTCGTAGGATACAAAAAGGTTTAACTAAGCCGTGTTTCATTAAGCGCTTTCTAACTTTAAATTTAAATCAAACAAAGTGTGTGAGAGATATCAGTGAAATCATTTCCGTGGCTGAATTCAAATGTTATTGAAATATTAGATAATATTTTTAAAAATTATTTTCCAAATTATTCGAAAATGTACGTTTAATATACATCTACATTAAATGTCTAAACTAGTGGTCGGCACAAAGAGAGCTTGCTTAAAATGCAAAAATATAAATATATTAATATATATTTTTTAAGTATGAAATATGTGCGAAAATAAATTCGAATTTGAAAAGCGAAGGCAGCAACCATATTTGTTTAACATGCTCAAATTTTGCGGTAACAGAACACTGTTAAGAGGTTAACAGTGGCTATACTATTTAGAATATAAACCATACTATATCCTCTGAAAAACAGTTATCATCAAGAGAAAATATGAAGTTGCTCACATACACCACTAAATACATATATATAGAGCCCCTGTAGTGGTATGTCTGAAATAATTACCGGATTCTAGAAAATCGAATTCAATAAAATCAATTTTTTGAAAGATCTGAAAATATAATAAGGGATGAGTGACCATTTTTCTAAAATATGGAGGTGCTCACATATGCCACTATATACACATGATGGTACAAAGGGTCTAGTATAGAGTCCCTATAGTGGTATGTCTGGAAAAACCACTGGACTTGAGAAAATGTTATTTTAAAAAATTACCTATTTGAAAAATCGGAAAATGCTTTGGAGGAGTAGTAGCCATTTCTTTACAATATGAAAGTGCCCACATATACCACTATATACATAAGGTGGTCCAAGAGTTCTAGAGCCCCTGTAGTGGTATGTTTGGATAAATAATCAGATTTTAGAAAATATAATTTTTAAAATCACCTTTTTGGAAAATCTGACATACAACTATAAAGGGTCTAAGGTAGACCCTTTAGACCACCATTTGTAAATCGTGATATAGGGGAGCACTTACATAAGTTTATTAGAAAAATAGCCCTTCATTCTCCCAAGTATTTTCAGATTTTTCAAAAAGTTGATTTTTTAAATATTTATTATCTCAAATCCGGTGGTTTTTCCAGACATACCACGACTAAACTCTAAACCAGACCTCTTGGACCACCATTTTTATAAAACAGTATATCTGCTTCCATGTACTGTTATATAAAAATATTCATATTTACCCGAAATGTCTAATCCTCTAAAGATATTGTATATTTTATATATACTCATAGTCACTGTTAACCTCTTAACAGCGCTCTGTTATCGCCAAATTTGAGTATTTAAAAAAATGGCTGGTTTTTTCGCTTTTCAAATTCGAATTTATCTTCACACACATGTATGTATTAGACTGGACCTGCTTTTCCAAAACCTAAATTTATACCCGTAGGTGCAACGTACGTACGTTGTATTCGACTAGTTCTGTTATGGCACAATTTTTGTTTTTAAATTTTTCAATGGGGAACCTTTTATACTGTTCTTTTTAGTAAAGTTATTCTTTTTGGAAACAAGATCTTAGAAGTTCCACAAACATTTTTTTTGGCTCATTTGAATGAATTCTACGAAACTTATTTAAAAACTTGATAAAACATATTTTTTTTATAAAATTTTTTTATTTGTAAGGTCTTTTTATAATGTTTGGAAATTAGTATATCATCCTTTTTTCGATATCTGTAACGATATATGTAATACGATTTGGGAGGGAGATAACAAGAATTTAAATTATTGATAGCGAAATTTCGGCCCAAGCATTTTAAATTCCTTCAATTAAGGCTTCTTTTGTTTCGTATCTTCTGCTGGAGTCGTACATTTTGCCAAAATCAATGCCTAAACATTTTCTATAGTATTAAGATCAGAAGAGTATGATGGTCACCCCAAAATATTCACATTCTGGCTTAGAATCCATTCTTTTACAACCCATGCATTGTGAATCTGGGCCTTATCTTGTTAAAATATCTACGGAATTGGTGTAAAGACAGCAGAAAAATGTGAAAATGCCTCTTCAAATACAACTTCGTATTGATACTAGAAATTGAAGCTCACTTGTACCATATGAAATCGCCCTCTACATCATTACACTTCCTTCATAGCTGTGCAGACGACTAAGGTAATGTTCTGCCTTACGCAAATCAAGGAAATAATAACTCTATTCATCTGGACCTTCCAAACTAAACTTTTTTTCATCTGGAAAAACAATACGGTGCCACTGATTTTTGTAATACATGTGATCACGTGCAAACAGCAGCCGTTTTGCTTTGCTAGCAGCATTTAGAGTCTAGTACGTATATTAAAAATATGGATAAATATTATCTAATAAAATCCAAATGGACCTTAAAACTGAACAGTTGAATTAAGTAATTTTTTTATTATATAAAAATAAGCTTAGATAGTCTCGTCTTCTGTCTGCAAGCTTATTCCGCTCTTAATGATTTTGTATTATCAGGTATGTATGTTATGGAAAACGATTCAAAATCGAAAAAAGATGTGACGGCAACTTAAGATTTGTTTTCAAATCGATTTTAAAACGAGTTTGATTTCATTTTCCATTTCGTTCTATGAAAATTTTAACAAAAACAAGTGTGATAGAAAACGGATATCGAATTGTTTTTACGTTTTCAAATCGAAATGGCAATGAATGATTGGTGAAATAAAAACGATGCAATTTTTTTTTAAGAAATTTCTTCAAAATGCTACTGAATCTTAAAAATATGAATAAAATTTTTAAGTAAAGCCCACTGGAAATGCAAATAATAGCTGAAACTATTTGTTTTCTTTTTGATTAAATAGATAAAATATTTTATTAATAGATAAACACAGCATTGGAATGCAATATTTTCTTGATTCACTTCTATAGATTTAATAATCAGTGAATGCTCTGCTTTCTGAAATCTTCAAGGTGTCAAAAAACACCTTGTGGTAGAAATAGGTATACCATATGCTTATTTTTGAACCAACTTTAAGCTGGAGAAAACTGATATCGATGAGTCATTTTAACAACTGTTGTACGAAAAGTAAAAAATTATTTGTGGAGAAATTATTAAACCGAGAGCATAATGTTAAGTTAAAATTTCAAATGTGTTCAGGAAACTTAACTCTATTTTGAGAAATTAAAAGAAACGAAATGAGAGAAAACGCTGCGCAACAAGATGCTTTAGAAATTTAAATTTTTTTGTCCTTTAATGTATTGTATTGAGAAATTAAACAAAGTAAAGGAGGAAAAATAAAAAATTTTTACATAAACTATTTGAGTTGTACTGTCCAAAAACATAATTTTTGATCGAAGGCCGTGGCTACGTATGGCAGTCAGAGATACCTAGAGATACATAAACCAGTAACTCTAATAGAGGCACTGATGCCTAAGACGAATAGACATTTAATGTTGTATCATATTCCGAGGTGGGGGAGACGTACACAGCGTCCATCATCTTCTCCTTGATCAATCCCAGCAGCTAAGGCGATTATAAAATGGCAATCTGCAGACATTTAAGGAGCTTTGGAAGTTTTCAAAGGCACAATATATTGCTGAGGCTTCACCTTGTACATGTGGATTATCACCTTGTTCTTGGCTGCAGTAACTTTATTTTGCTCTTTTGGATGTCATTTCACCGACATACCAGCCGACGACCAGCAAAATGTTATAACATTTGCATAATGTGATTCCAGACTCCAGATATTGCAACTATGACCATCACTTCGAGAATCAAGAAATTAAAAAATGATGAATTTCTATTTACGGAAATGTTTAATAAATTTTTTTTACAAAAGATATGTCGTATGTGTGTATGAAATATTAAACTCTGAATTTTAAATAAACAAACAAATGAAAAGTTGGTATTTTAATATGAATTGCGTTGAAATAAAACAAATACGGAAAATGAAATCGATGCGATTTTTATCACACCTGTAGTTGATTCGTTCCTTTTGAACTTTCGATTTAATTTTAAAACGAAACGATATCCATCACATACCTGTATATTTTCGCAATAACAGAAAAGTGCTTAAATTAATACAATACATAGGTATGTAAAAATATTACGTTTGAATATTTTTTATTTAATGGATAAATTCATTCACTTTGCTAAGTTCGAAAAAAATAAAATAAAATGAATCACAGCTGTTTTTTACAAGAACCGTGCCATAAAACTCTTTTCTGAGAATAACTTATTCGTTTTTATGGCATATTTCAAAACATTTCATTTTAATAAATCGTGAAAAAAAATCGCTATATGTATATACATAAGCATGCATGTATGTATGTATGTCTATTCCATACAGAAGATGTATAGAAAAATAATACTACTTATGCTCATTTTTCAAATATTATATTATAAATAAATAAATTGCGAATATCCCATCCCATGGTGTACATTTGAATCTGTCAATGAATTTCAAAAAAAAAAAAAAAAAAAAAAAATAAGAGGAGGAAGATTAATTTTATTGCATTTTTCATAAATTGTCTATGAAATTGCTTCAGTAGTAAATAATTAATACAAATAGAGTTATGCGCAAAAATATAGCACATAAGTAGTAAAGTTAAAACAGATCGCAAAGTGATTTTCGCTCGAATTTTATCAATAGAAATTGCTTCCAAATATTGTGTTGGGAAAGTAATAAAAGAATATTTGTAGAGAAATGATTAATGAAAGAATATTGGATTTAATTGACAATTAGTACTGATTTTCCATAAGGCTATTGGGTAGTATGGCGTGTGTGATTTCAATTATCATCAGGGTTGCCAGAATCTCTGGTTTTTTATACAAGCCCAACCCACCGGGTTTTATTTGAGTTTTTTGATGGGTTTAAGTCGTTCAAGTCAACATTATTTTTTGTTTTTAGTACAATTACATTTTTTTTTAGCATTTATAATGCATTTTACATTGTTAGTGCGATCAAGGCATCATTGTGTACTATGATCTACTAAAACTCGGTGATCAGAGCAGACTGTAATTATTTCGCTTAAACCATGCATTATGAGAAAACGGCCGTAATACAATATAAAAAGTGACAGACAGATAAAGTTTTCCTTTTACATGACAACGCTCGGTTGCCAAGTGTTAGAAACAATCAAATTCCATACCCGCCGTTATCTCCAGATATTGATCCTTCTGAATATTGTCTGTTTCGACGAATACAATATCTTTTAGCATGTCACCGAAGCATTTATATCAAAGAAATATAAAATCATTTTCAAAGTGTTTCGATTAAAAAGACGAGAAGTTTTCGGATAATGGCCCAGAGGTGAGGAAAAGAAGTAAGCAGTGATACGATAGATTTTGCTTTGTTAAATTTTTTAACTCATTATCTTTTTAATCTAAGAAAAAACGGACTGAATTAAATTATACTCCCAATATGTAAAATTTCATTATTTTTGTTGTAAATAAACTACGAAAACTTTAAATAAAAAAACCTACCCGGGTTTTTTTAAATATAATACCCAATAAAACCCGGGTGGGTATAATTGGGTTACCCAGTGAGTTGCCAACCCTGGTTTTTACACCTAAATGAGGATATGTATGTTCCTTATTTTTAGCTTGTAATTTAGTTGTATTAAAAAAATAAACCTTCACGCAACCTAAGTTAAGAATGATATTTTCTTGTTTTTATTTATTTAATTTTTTTTTAATCGAGTTAACAATAATCAAGTAAACTATTTTCGTCACCCATCATGAAATACAGTTAGAATTTATGGATGATGTATTTTGTGTCAATCGATAAATTTAGTTACGCAACGTACTTGTTTACGTATTTGCTTACATGTGGCGAAATCAATTGTTTACTTTACTAGTTTGATATGATTCTCAATATGGTATTAATTTAAGTAATTTTGAATCCAATAACCATTTTCTTCTTCTTGATTAGTCGTCAAGTTATGGCATTTAAAAAAAACGAATAATTAATTTGTTGAACATCTAAGTTTACATTATATTATGTATTGGGGTCTTGTCAGGCAACGGGCCAAATTTGGGGCAGTGACACTGAACGCTCTATCAAGCAGGCATATTATCCTCTCGTAACACTCATCTTTCTATCTAAGGAACTTGTGATACTGGGTGATATCGACTATGTCTTATCCCGATCTGAACTATATAAAGGATTCCGCGTCATGATTCCTAGTAGGGAAGATTGGGCCTCTGGCTCTCTCACTCCCAGAGATTGAGTGGATGTATATACTGACGGTTGCAGACTAGACAACAGGATGGGTAGTGGAATTTTTTCGAGAAGCTCAACCTTGGTGTTTCTGCTTTGCCTTCCGGACTACTGCAGTGTGTTTCAGGCCGAAGTGATGGTCATTTTTCATGCTGCAAAGTGGCGCTTCTACCGACAATATATATATCTGTTCTGATAGCCAAGCGGCAATCAGATCTCATTCGGGTGTGACCTTCAACTCTAAACTAGTCAGGGACTGCCGTGATTCCCTAGTGGCAGTACCACGACAGCTTTGTGTACACCTCACCTGGGTTTCTAGTCACAATGAACATCCCGGGTGACTGTGCTGCTGATGAGCTCGCGGATGAGGGTGGGTGTGCCTCTTTTCTCCGTTAAGCATGCGATCAAGCAAAGTTATATGTTGGACGCTGAAAGAGCATGAGCGAAATGTGACCCTTGCCTTATTGTCAGACTCACCTGGCCCGGGTTGGATATGAAGCGTACCAATCAACTGTTCAAACTGGACCGTGGGAGCATCTACTCCGTTGTGTTCATTATCACCGGCCATTGCGTCATTGACAGGCACGCACATAGGCTGCGTTTACCTGCAAATTACTTTTGTCGTGGATGTAGGTTGCCTGAGGAGAAGGTCCACTTTATCTGTCCGTGTTCGTTTCTTGCACGGCGGATACTTCTAACACTGGGCTCCCTCTTTTTCGATGGCTTATCTGAGCTATCGATCCTTGACACAAACAACGGGCAGCTATACAAGCTCAAGTGAGCCTTGTCTTGCGAGCCTGCCACTCCTTCCTATCCTATCCAATATGCCGCTGTGGTATAATAGTTCAGACACCCGTCTCCATGAAAGAGGTCCAGCGGTATCACCTACTAACATTGCTAGCAACTGAATATGAGTATTTACGCTATGAAAAACCTCTCTAACTAATGCATCTGCCGTTCGGAGACTAAAAATAGAATCGGGTGCAGTTCATTGAATGAGAGAAGTCCCTCTTGTTTCACTTGAATGACGCGGGAATTATGTATGTATGTATGTATGTATGTATGTATGTAGGTAATGTATTTCGAATAACATTGTTGAATGTCATATAATTGTTTTATGCGAATTCAAAGTTAAGCGAATTCTTATAGAGGTGCTACTATTATCCGATGACGATATTATTAGTTAAACTATAGAACCTGTTATCATTATTATTATCATACCGACCAGGCACTATTGCAAGACACTGCGATCCATAGGATCTATTGTGCCACGAACCATGTACCCGTTACTTCAAAACAAATTTGAGAAACTAAGCTTACACATTTTAGAACGAAATTTTCAGTGTGGTTCAGACAGGGAACGAAAATAGCTTCAGCGTGGTCTTAACGATTTATTTTCTGAATATCAGAATCTGTATAAACACCTAAAATAATTAATGTCACAAAGTCTGATGGCAAATTTTTTTGCACGAGAAGAAAAAGATGAATCTGAATCATCAATCGTTCCTTCTAAGCGTAATGGTAATATATATGGTGATAATAAATTACATGTGTCCTCTATTAATCAAAGTGACTTACAACGGTGAAAAGCGGTGTAGAGACGTACATACATATTTGATGATTGTGAGGGGTGTTTTTTATAGAGATATAGAACTTTAAGGTGCAATAAAACAACGATGGATTATTCGATTGACATGAATTCTATTTATCCGAAAGATAATTTTGTGGCATTACATTTTATATATGATTTCTGGCATATGACCGCCACGACTGGCGCGGATGTAGTCCAATCTGGACGTCCAATTTTCGATGACATTTCCCAACATTTGTGGCCGTATATCGGCAATAACACAGCGAATGTTGTCTTCCAAATGGTCAAGCGTTTGTGGCTTTACCACATAGACCAATGACTTTACATACCCCCCAGAAAGTAGTCTAGCGGTGTTAAATCACAAGATCTTGGAGGCCAATTCACAGGTCCAAAACGTGAAATTACGCGGTCACCAAACGTGTCTTTCAATAAATCTATTGTGGCACAAGCTGTGTTACATGTTGCGCCGTCTTGTTGAAAACACATCTCCTGGACATCATGGTTATTCAATTCAGGAATGAAAAAGTTAGTAATCATGGCTCTATACCGATCACAATTGACTGAAACGTTCTGGCCACCATCGTTTTTGAAAAAGTACGAACCAATGATTCCACCAGCCCATAAGGTGCACCAAACAGTCAGTTTTTCTGGATGTAACGGTGTTTTCACATACGCTTGAGGATTACCTTCACTCCAAATGCGGCAGTTTTGTTTGTTGACGTAGCCATTCAACCAGAAGTGCGCTTCAGCGCTAAACAAAATTCGCTTATGAAAATCGGGAACAACGATAATCTCGTTTAGGGCCCATTCGACGAAGCTACGACGGACGTGAGTCTATTCATGATGAATTGCCAAACCAAACTGAGAATAAGTCACTTGACAGCTGTTAAATCTTTCGCCATCTTGAAAAGTAATGCCAACTTAAAGTTCTATACCTCTATAAAAAACACGCTTTATTATTAAACAATTATTTTTATCTTTCTGCGCTTTATTGAATAATTTGTTTTTTATTGTTTTCGTAAATGAAAAAAAATTGTCGACTTTTTTTATGCGAATTTTCCTAACTTTTAATGCTTTGATTTAAATGTATGCGTTTTTTCAAATTCGGTAACGAATCAGTAGTTTTTATATAGAGTTAGTGTCTCGTTTTATGCGAATTCGGTTTATGCGGATTTTCGTGAAAAGAATTGATCGCACAAGACGAGGTCTGAGTGTACTTACTAATACCGTAAGAGTAAGGAATAAGGCGTCAAATTCAATTTTATAAGCTTTTTAGATATGACATATATAATATATCAGACGGAAATAGCAACTTCACTATTGATGCACTCTATATGCTAAGGCCGAAGTTTTACCATAGGCAACTGGTCATTTAATAATTAATATTGATTTCTACTGTAAACTGAACGACTTATCTTACAACGATTTTTTTTTTAAGTTAAAAAAGTACTGACCCTTATCTTGGCTACATTTTTGGTATGTCACGTGTTATCCACTAACAGTCTTGTTTTAAGTTTATATAAAGTCTTACAGACTGCTATTGGTCTTAACATCACTGTATGCACTCAAACGATTCTTATCAGTACAACTTGCACTTGTCGAACACATTTACGAATGTGTGAAAATAAATAAGAATACGAGAGAAAAAACACGTTTATCTCAAACCGAAAAAGGGCAAGCACGAGCATCTTTCTTGCGTAATTCGTAAGGTAGAAGATGTTGTAGTGTGTGAGTATTTAATGAGACTTTTTTAAGGTACTGGTCAGTGTTACCGCTTTTGACCAATCGCCCAAAAGTAGTAATATTGTTTTGCTACATTTTTTTTGGAGAAATTTGGTAAGAAAAATTTAAATTTAATAATCAGTAAGAAAGATTAAAAAACTATTTTATTACAACTATTTTATTACCATCGTTATGGTATAGAATAAATAAGATAAATAATAACTAATAATAAAGAGAGAGAACTCTAAACTTAACCGATATTTTATCTTTTTATTTATTTGTTAGTCATGAAAAAATATATATTGATGTATTTATATGTTTGAATAGTTAGGTTTTTGGTTAGGCTTTTTTATACAAGTCTTATATTATAAATTTATATACATAATTGATATCATTAGTGTTTAGGCCTTGGCAACACTGTTGCGGTTATAAAAAAACTTTTTAAGAAAAACCTCTACGCTCTGGTATCGTTAATGAGATGAGTAACAGCGTGTAGACATAATGCCATTACCTAAAGAAATTTAATATTTAAGGGGATAATAATACTTCTACAAAATTATATTCTTTTTTACCTAGAGAGGTTAACTATAGAATTGTAAAAG
The DNA here is from genome assembly GCA_023159175.1 of Wohlfahrtia magnifica. Classification (NCBI taxonomy): domain Eukaryota; kingdom Metazoa; phylum Arthropoda; class Insecta; order Diptera; family Sarcophagidae; genus Wohlfahrtia; species Wohlfahrtia magnifica. The sequence goes on along the minus strand of JAKWBJ010000181.1, from coordinate 1,049,105 downwards.
CATTTTCACCCTTTTTTAAAATATATGGCGATGTTAACTTTTTATGTTACACTTTGTGTAGTATTTTTTTCTGATAAAGCTGCATTCATTAAGTGCAAAAATGTTAAATTTTTTGCTGTTGAAAAACTACCAAAATGAAAATGGTGTTCTAAAAACGAATGCCATTTTTATTATAAACTAGAGTAATAGCGTAGACAGACGACAGGGTTAATGTGCATTAATACAAATTAAAATTTTACCCGGACAGACAACAGTTTTTTCATTAAGAAACAGCTGTTTGTCTGTTAATAATTTTTTTGTTTTTGGCACTTATATCTAGATCATATGAATAGAAGACAAAAAGTATGATTAGCAGTTATGCTATCGGTGAAAAATCACTATTTATTTTAAGAAAAAGCTGAAATTACTTTTACAGAAACTCTGCCATTATCCATTTGTATCTCTTTCAATTTTTTCAGTTAAACATTCATTCACAATAGTAAACAATCCACAATTATCCACAGCATTGCCATATTGAAAAAGTTAAATGCAGTTTGGTTTTGTGCATTTACAACAAACATAATGCACTTAAATTAATGATTTGTATGGACTACCAGGTTATATAGACCAAATTCAGAAACTGCCGTTTTAACCGTTCTCTAGATATACAAAAATTAAAATCAATGAAAAATGTTGGAAATGACACTCCCACTTATTAAATTTCGCTTTTATTTAGACTGATGATGTGGATTGTATACGAAGTTATTTAGAGCAAATTCAGTACCTTCCTCTATTACTGTTTCAAAGATATACAAAAATTAGTATTTGGCTTTTATGGGAGCTGCCACTCAATTCCGCCAAATATGTGACTGATGTGACAAAGTTATTTGGGCCAAATTTAGAAACTCTCATTATATAGACAGTTGCACCAAAACTAACAGTGAAAGTACACCATTCAAACGTATGTCGGTTTGTAAGTCGGTTTAGTGCTTATATATATTTTGACATTAGTCATAAGCTATTTATAGTCCCTGTTCATAGGGACTATAATTGTAGCATACAGGCAGACAAGCTATGTAGCCAGAACGAGAGTCGTAATATCTTACGACTCTTATTTCAAACGTCTAAAAATATAGTATATGGCGTAATAAGGGCACATTTAGGGTGCTAAGTTAAAGTGCACTATCCAAATGTGTAGTAGAAGGGTTATATAGAGGATTCCCATCTGCAATGTTGCATATATACAGCGGGCCCCGGTCGGCTGGTTTTTTTGATGGAATACTGGACCTGTATAAGTATACAACCGTTTGAAAAGAAAACATGTCAGCAAGTGTACAAAAGTTGGCATTTTGGACAATTTTATCAAGATAACGACCCGAAGCACAAAGCACATAATATACGAATGTGGTTATTGTACAACTGACTCCATGTTATGGAAACGCCGCCATAGTCTCCTGTTAGCAACGTTATAGAAAATTTTTCGGCATATATAGAAAATAAATTAAAATCTCGGTCCATATCTAACATCACTGAGTTAAAAACCGATCTTAAAGAGGAGTGGAAATGAATTGACATTAGTTAGTGGAATATCTTCCAAAGACCAAAAAAGACTGACCACAAAATACTCAACTAAAAACAATGCTGACTTAAACTTAGACATTTTTAAGTGTCCGATTATTAATTTTCCCTAATTATGAATTTTGTGTTGTTGCTTTTTGTATAGATATTTTTCCATTCTTTGTACACATTTCTATAATCAATCCCATGTAATTAAATAAAATTTAAAATATTTTTTAGTTTTGTGTTGTTTAGATAGTTTTGTGTTGTTGCTTTTTGTATAGATATTTTTCCATTCTTTGTACACATTTCTATAATCAATCCCATGTAATTAAATAAAATTTAAAATATTTTTTAGTTTTTTTAAATTTTTTTTAGTTTTTTTTTTAGTTTAGTAGGCTTGAGTAGAGAATCCTATCCTAGTATTGGAATAAACAATTAATTATTGTGGTATTAATCAATTAAACATGCACGTTAAATACCTGGGTATACTTGATCGGTGCTTGACGTCAAAGTCTCATGAAGAAGCAAAATTGGTAGAAATAAAATTAAAAACAATTCAAACTGATTGGTTCAATAGTAGAAACTAAGCTCAAAATAAACACCTACGAATTATCACCGACGCCCTTTGGTATATCCAAAATTCAAACATTCAGAAATACGAATACCAAGGGTTAAAATGAAAACTGTTAATGATACCAACACTTATTTAGGAAAGCTTAACTTTCATCCAAACCCACTAGTTCGTGATAATCTAAATGACAGTGGCTATAGTTCACAAAAAGAGAAGGACACTTTTACTCTCAGCCGAAGACAAGAAAGATCAAGTCTAAAGTCTGTGATGACACGATGTCGCAAATGCATCAATTATTGGTTGTTGATCTTGTGATAGCATTTCTGCTTCTTGATGTTCCTTCCTGCAGGAGAAATGGAAATTCCACATTAGACTAACTTATGGCATTTGATCTAGTTTGTATTTGGAAATGTTGCGCAATAAGGGTCGGTCGCAGCCACAGGTCTATGGGGCGTAAGTCTGTGGCTTGCTGGAACATCGAATTATATGCGCTATATCATGTGGTCCCTGTTGGCAGTCTGGGCATCTATTGAGTGTGCTGGACACCATCCGCTCGCGGTAGCAGTTGAGGATATTGCTCCATTCTGCTCTTAGTTGCACTATGGTTGTCCTCCTTTGCCTCGGTAGGAGCCGTGTATTATCTGCAAATTCCGGTGGGTGTTGATTAAGGATCTTGTTATTCTCATAATTATTAATCGAATTTACACAAAATGTGGGATGACATCTCGGACACCATTGCAGTATCGCCGAAGGTTTTGTTGGATGCGTCAAGGAGAAGAATCCTGTGTGATAGTCCCGAGATGTGGATGACTGATCAGGTAACAAGCAATCAGGAATTGTTTGGTCATAAGCTCATTATGAGATGTGACCGGCAAAAGCCTGGTCTACTCAAGATGATCTATGTTAATAATCTTAACGCATCCAGTGACGATTATCAAGGAGTTGTTCTGGGCGGTTTGCAGAAACTGCCACCTGATGTCGCATATAAACGTGGTCAATGTCGGGGCAACATAACTGAGGAGGGAGCGGCCGAATGTCTTATACGTGGGGACAATGATCTTCTTTGTCATACCACAGGAGGTACCCACAAGAGCCTTTTAAATTGTATTCTGTGCTCTTACCTTCTGACCGATAAGTGGCATATGAGTCAAAATGAAGGAGGTTATCGAATACACTACCCAAAATTTTGGTGTTGCAAATGATGGGTATTCGTCGGTCCTCAACCGAAATGTCCAGCTCTAGCCTCTCTTCCTTCGCCCACGTGATGAAGAGAGTAACGAAGGAGTTAGTCCGAGATGGTGTCCAAGTAGTTCGTGATTTTGATATGTATGTCGTCTACTAACACTGATGCGTAGACACCATCTTAACTTCCTGGGCGGCACCAATTATTGGTACGACAATCGTGTGACGGCTTCATAGGCAATCATGAGGCAACAAAAATGTGAAGAATACTCAAGTATTTATTGTGTTTTAGTTTCAATTTTTTAATTTTTTCCCTAAAATAAGTTACGTCAATTATGCTGTATAATAATTGTGTCATATTGGAGCATTTGCGACAATCGTGTGATCAGAATTGCATGCCACAAATTATTTTATCTAGCACTGATTAGAGATATATGTAAGTATGTATATACATTGATAGATCTGAGATTTAAACAATTATTTTTTTAGTTTAATAAATTCAGGAGTGTGTAGCGTACGGAAAAGTTTACCCGTTAATAATTTTTTTTATAAAAATTGGTAACCCTTTATATAGAGGTGATGAATAAGAGCTGCTTGTCGTCTCTTACTCATCATCTACTGGTACAATGGAAAACAAAAGATGCTAAATTTACTTTGTTATTTAATACACTTACTTTGGTGAGTAAATTGTTGTTTGTTTGTTTGTTTTTATTTTAAGTTTTATAAACGTTGTTGTTGTATGGTGCTCGGCTATATGGTACTCATATTAGAGAAATTCCAGGTAATTTTGTTGTTGCTTTTTTAATTTGTACAAAACGGTGATTCAACATTAAACACCGTTTGCAACATCATTTAAATATGAATCGGCAATATGACTGGAACTGAGACAGAAAATGATTACAATAACAAAAAAAAAACTCAGATGAGTAATCAAATTTGAATTTCTGAATCGAAAAAAAACACTTGTTGCTTTTAATTGTTATTTATTGTTGTTTTTTTTCTATTTAACACAAGTACATACCCTGTAGTTGTTTGTTTGTTTACCTTAACAATAATTGTTTGTTTGTGTGAGTCCGTGTTTATGAGAGAGATAAAAAGCAAATGAGCAAGAGAATTTAAAAAAATTCTAGTTTTCACCACAGAATGATTTATGATGGCACATATCTATCGATTTGTTTGTATTTCTAAAATGGAAATATTTCAAATTGTTTTGTTTTTACAGTTTATCACTTCAATAAAGAGTTGAGTTAAAAATTTTAAAACACACATACATACATAAGTATGTACATATGTACATAATTATTCACTTGTGGTAGTGGAGGTAATACTCATAAAATTAGCGTAAAATATTTAAAATTTATTCTAAACACAACCGATCGAGCAAATCTATCATACACCGAAAGTAAAAATAACACTTTTCATTTTATTTTTTTGCTTAATCAACATACATTTTTTACATCGGTTTATTTACACTGAAGTTTTGTTTCAAATTAAATAAATACGATTTCAAATTTTAATGTTTACTTTTTACACACAAAAATACATACATACAACATACGAGTACATAAGTAAATAATGAATTCTTGTTGGTTTCTGATTCAAAAACTGACCGATAAATATTTGTAATTCTCTATTTTGTATATATTATATATATTTTTTTTGAATTTTTAATTGATAAGCTCTGTTAATAGAGTGAATGGTCACTAACAACAACAAACAAATTAAATCTTTTTAGACATTGAAACTAAAAACACACTCATACATTTGCAATCGCAAGTAAACACACAGATACTTGAAATTAAATTTCGATCTGATCTTGAAGGTTTCGTCGCGTTATTTATTTATTTATTTTTGTTTTTTCAAATTTGTCGCCCGTTTTTTTGCTGTGACTCCGTTGATTGTTTATCAACGAATGCTTCAGAATGTTATTGGAGAGGCTATATGAAGCGTGTTAATAACAACAATAATTATGCGATCAAGAGAAAGAAATAAAAACAATTATACCATGAGCGGGCGATTTAGCAGTGAATATAACTTCGCGCCCATAAATAAACGTGCGTTTTGTTCTCTCTTCTACTACGTCTGTAACTTGTTAAAACTTCGTCATATAATATTTTGTATGACCATTGTTGCTTTTTTATTAAAGTTTTTGTTGTTATTACTGCTGCTGTAGAAATATTAATTTCATTTTTTTTAAGCTTTACCAGTACATTTTCAGTGAATATGAGTACGTTTTTCGTATTGTCACCACTCACATTTCGTTTTCAGATGAACTATAAGTAGTCACAATAATTGCGAAAAACTACAATTGGCAGACCTCAAATCTTTTTCTAAATCATTAGAATACACCAGCCTATGGTGAAGAAACAAAATTGGGCATCAATGGAGTTTCATTGACCAGGAATGAAATTTGTGCTGTTCACTATTTAGTGTAATTCTTAAGCGTCTGCTAGATGCACCAATACTTGGTTTCTGCAAATATTTAACGAAAATAACGTGATCATTATTTCATAGAAATATTTGTTTTTTTATTATTTATTTTTTAAATTAAGTAATTTAAAATTCTAAATATTTTTTGGCACTGAAAGGAATGCGAAAAGTCGTGCAACAGTTCTTCGTGGTTAGTTACCTACTAAACTCCACTTCTTAAAGCGGCTTAATTTTTAATTTTATTAAAATGTTGACAGTATTTTCTTCGTAGTAAAATTGAACAATTTTTACACAGTCTTGAGCTGAGAACGATAACAAATAAAAAAGTTATAAGCATTTGAAATCAGTCAAAATCGTTTAGGCGTCCCTGCACACATTGCTTTTTCAGTGATTTTTATCCAGCAATCCCGTCAGACTCCCGTTTACACTTCTGAACTGCTGATTAAATCCTCTCCATGCTTTATACTGCTGCTAGCGTATAATGAAATCTAGCTCTTATTAAAAGCCTTCGCAAACTATCTGGATTACTTAGATGACGTGACATGAATGCGAATCTTCGTATGATAACCGAGATTACTGAAGCAGCGGCTCCGAAAATAAATATTGTCAAAATAGAATATTTTTCGCATAAACAACCGACAATCCCAGATTTGTTTAACATAACCAGCAGCCAGATGGAGATTGTTAGACAGTTTTGCTATTTTGGAAGTATAATCTCGAAAACTGGTGTATTAGGATTAGTCATAGATTCGGCCAATTAAAATATTCTGGAAGTCAACATCCTTTTCGCACCGAGTTAAACTTAACATCTTCAATACAAATGTAAAGTCCAGCCTACTCTATGGTTGCGAAACGTAGAACACCGCTCCCCGAGATACTCAGGGGATGCGAGCGTTTGTTAAACAATGTTTCTGAAGAATTCTGCGGATCTTCTGCCTAACTAGGATCATTTCCAATGGCAGATTTAAGAGACGTAAATCAAAACATGCAAATGGCAATGGATTGAACACACTCTTAGAAGAACACGAGATGACATCACACGAAATGCCATAGATTGGAACCCACAGGACAGTCAAAGAAGGGGATGGCCAGTACATACTTGGAAAACATAAATTGAAGCCGAAATAAGAGCGATCCGCAAGACTTGTCGAGAAATAAAGACGATGGCTCAGGTCAGGATCATGTTCACATGATTTGTTGAGGCCCCATGCTCCTTCTAGAATCGATGGAAAAACATTAATATATGTATATGTACAAACATCTATATACTACCCTGATCAAAAACTTTTCGGAATAACCCCCGTGTGGCGATCCCATCGATCCGATTTGAATTTTTTTTTTTGTCAAGTTGATACATATGTTGTTAATATTCCCGCTAAATTTTAGCATCATAGCTTGATATTTGAAAAAGCTACGTAGCCAAGAGTATATCTATCTCTATGTGTGTTGGCGATTATTTACAATTTTAGAAACGGCTGCTGAAACGCGTTCCCTGTAATGGTTTTTTAACTCGATTGAACAAAAGGAAGTCACAGAAAGCCAAATCAGGTGAATTCGGTGGCTGTTGGATGGTATTTGTTGCATTTTTCGTCAAAAAATTTCGAATAATTATGGCACTGTGTGATAGTGCGTTATTATTGTGCAATATCCACGTGTTTTCTGCCCACAATTCTAGTCTCTTTCAGCGAATTGCTTCACACAAACGTATCAAATAATACTCTTTGTTTACTGTCAAATAATTCAATAATTCATGATGGATTACACCGTTGTAATCCATGAAAACCGTGAGCATTGCCTTCTTTTTTGACTGGAAACGACGTGGTGTTTTTGGTCTTGGCTCATTTGGTAAAAGTTTGGATTGCGTGTCACCATGAAAGGTGATAGGTCAATACTAAGGTTTTTATGTATATGCGGTTTTTGTAGTTACGTTGGTTCGCAAGTTATTGACGTTAGAGTTATTGACGTAGAGTAAATTTGGCCTAAATAACAACTTAATCAATCCACATCATCAACCGAATTATGAGCGAAATTGAATGAGTGTGTGTGGCATTTCCCATACAAAGCAGTACTGCCACCTTGTGTGTAATTACATATATTCTGTGTAATTTTTCATTGTGTGTGTAGCGGGTGTGTTATTACCTCTGTGTGTAAAAAATAAATAAATAAAAAATATAATCAAAAACTAATGTTAAGCATGGAGGATAGTTTGGAATACAGTCTTAAATGGCTGGTTACAAAAATTCACTGTTTTTTTATCTTAAAATTCGAAATGAGAATATGAAGCAAAATACAGAGAAAAAGGGTATCTCAAGCAATATAGCATTCCATCAAGACAACGATCCCAAGCAAACATCGGGTAATAGAAAGATTAGCTCAGCCGCTTCTGACCCAAACTTACAAAGACACCTGTGCTGAGTTCAGAATCTAACTTAACTGATCATCGTTAAAAAGAAGTGTCTAGAAGAGCTTATCATTAAAGATTAACACCCTAGTTTAGCTTAAGACGACATTATCAAAAGTATACAACTCCACTGAAACGGAAAAATGCTAAAAGTTGATATAATCAATCGCTTACTGACTAGTCTGGACTACAAAGGATATTACTAATTGTTCTATTATTGCATTTCAAGTATTTATGCTATGCTTTGAACGAGTCGGCATTGAGCTAAAAAAAATTAGTTGTTTTTCTATTTCTAACGAAACTTACAGTTAGTATTGGATACAATGATGGTTATTTATTATTCATTTAGGCTCATATTTAATGTATCAAAAAAGTGATGAGAAAAAAAAAAAACAATATTATATATATATAAAGGGTCCGCCAACTAATTTTTTTTTTGAAAATGCTATAAAAAAAACTACTGAATATTTTCTCAAATTTCTTTTTTTATTTGAAAGTAAAATCCTTCCGGTTAATAATGGAAATTAATTTCATTCAAATGGCTGCCTCGGCTGGCCATGCAGTAGCCTACACGATCGGTCCAATTTTTAATTTGTGTGCAGCTGTATTTCACCAATGGCTTCACGAATATTGTCCTTTAAATAGTCAATTGTCTCTGGCTTGTTGGCGTAACACATATCTTTGACGGCACTCCACAAATAATAGTCCAACTGTGTCAAATCGCAACTCTGAGGTGGCCAAACGACATCAGCTCTGCGGCTGATAATGCGATCTTCAAAAACATGGCGCAAAACATCGAGTGTAGCTTCGGCTGTGTGGCACGTAGCGCCGTCCTGTTGAAACCAAATGTTGCTAATATCCTCCTCTTCAATTTTTGTGAACAAAAATTCGTTCAACATGGTACGATAACGATCGCCTTTGACTGTAACGGCCACTCCTTGCTCATTTTCGAAAAAAATGGCCCAATTATGCCTCTGGACCATAATCCGCACCAAACAGTGACTCGTCTTGGGTGTATCGGCTTTTCAATGTATGCGTGCGGGTTTTCTGTGCCCCAAATGCGACAATTTTGCTTGTGTACATACCCGCCAAGATCAATATGAGCTTCATCTGAAAAGATGATTTTTTTTTGGCAAAATCAGCATCTTCTGTAAGTCGATCGCAGGCCCAGATTCCCAGTGTTGTTCAAGCGTATACACAACCATATTCGTTCAGCGGAAGGATAAAACTAATTATCTGTCAAATCAGACATGAGCTAAGTGTTACCATTCACGAAATAAACACTAGTTGAAAAAAACATTAGATGGCGGACCCTATATTTTTTCCTTTACACAATAAGAATAATTAAAATTGATTAATATTTGTCTAAATAATAGTGTTTTTTTGACATTCTTTTTTGGCAAAAATACTTAGCACTAAAGCGTTTAAGACCCCGAAAAATCTACTTATTTTTTTAGTGGACTTTTCTATAAAAAAATCGCGTCCGATTGGAGTCGTTTTACGTATATAATATTCGTAAAAACAATTTTGTATATAATTTTTATTCATGTTTGTAATTCTGATGTCGGCTGTGCGTAATTCACAATGCTGATAGTGGCAACACTGGTACAATTTAAATATTGAGTTTTGTATATCTAGAGATTTATTAGAATGAAATAATTTCTCAGGTATTAGAAACCATAATTTAAAAAGTGGGCGGAATCGGATAAGTGGGCATGGTACCTCTCCTGGTAAATTATGATATTTGTATATCTTGAGAATGGTTAGAGTTGAAGTTTCTAAATTTGGTCTTAATAACTTTAAACAAAACTTTTAAAATGGTAGCACAATGCATTATTTTTATTGAAAGGAAAGTAAAAATATTTTTCTAAAAATTGCTATTGAGTACAAGAATCTGTTTCTGAAATTTTCGCAACACCTGCAAAATTTGAAAACCGGTTTTTCTTACCTTAATGCACTTATAAGCTAACAACTAAATATTAATCGAGTGAAAGTTTTTAGCGAATTTGGAAAGAAGAAATTGTAAAAAAAATAATATCACTTTTCAGGTATTTCAAATTCATTTTTCTTAATTTTTAATTTTCTTATTTTTTCAAATTTAAATATTTAAAATCTACACTATAGGTGTTCAGTTTTTTCAACTTACACGAGTTTTGAAAGTTGCGGAACAAATTTACCATATGTCTCAAGTATTTTTTACAGATTTATTTGCACGCTTTTCTAACGAACGTGTCTACCAAGTCAAAAAAAAGTTGGTTGTATGGAGAAAGAGAGAGAAAACAAAAAGAGAACACAGCAATAAATTCGCAGAATATTTGTGTGTTTAAACGATTAAAATGTAATTTAAGTGCTTTTAATTAATGTACATGCTTACCTACACACATACATACATATTTATGTACGTGTGCATGTGTATATCGCTTATTATATGACAGTACGCTGACTAAAACAACGACAATAATAATCATAGTATACATGCACCCAGACCTATTTTTACACGGTACAAAGAACAACACGTAAAAAATTTAGTAGTCACAGTATTCATAGGAAAATAACACTTTGTTTCGACAACCTCTAAACATAAAAAATAATTATTTCAAACAAAAATGTTTTTTTTCTTTAAAAGTAAGTATTAAAAAATAAAGTAATAATGAAATCCATATAACATAAGTAAGGGTGTCCCAAAATTAACGCAAGATTTGAATTAAATAGAAAATACAATTGTTATTCTTTTGAGTTTTATTTTTTTATTTGCTTATAAAATACAAAGGACAGGGTAATTTATGGAATAACACATTGGGTAAGTGCCTTCCATGGATCTGCATGCACATACACATTCGTTTGTTGAAATATTCCATGACCATTTTGCATAAATGTGGCTGAATTTCATTGATCTCCTCTGCACGAGTATTTTTTTTTTTTTCAATAAGACCAGCACTCAAGGGATAACCCCTACTCATGCAGTGAATTGTGCTGGTACTAGGAAAATAGGTTGTGGGAAGGAGGATAGATAGAGTAGTGTCGGTGGACGTTCGATTTAAATTTGCTCACATCGTAAGTGGCAGGAAAAACATTCGCAGGAAGATTGTTCCACAGACGAATAGTGCGACTAAAGAACGAATTCTCCCTGTAATGCGTTGTGCGATTTACTGGACAATCAACTACACAGGGATGAGCTCTACGAGAAATACGTTTGTGAGTCGTTCATATTCCGCCTTTTCGCCCCACTCTCCAAAAGGCTCGGCCTACGATCAAAAGAATATGAATGACAAATGTTGCTGTCATCTGCAAAAGAGTAGATAGGATTAGAAGTGACAAAAAGAAAGTCATTAATAAATATTAGTAATAGAGTTGGAGAAAGAACAGAGCCTTGCGGTACCACTAAACTTATCCTGAACGCGTCGGATAAAATCCCGTCTATAACCACTCTTATAGTGCGATTTCTGAGAAAGCTCGATATGAATCGAGGGAAGTGACTACCGACACCAAAGGCAATAAGTTTGGATATGAGAGCATCGTGCCAGACTCTGTCAAACGCCTTAGAAATATCCAGGGCCACAACCTTACTCTCACCAAATCTATGAATGGACCTGTTCCACCCTTCAGAGAGTAACGCCAGCAGATCTCCAGTAGAGCGACCTTTACGGAAACCATATTCGCGATCGCTCAGCAAATTGTTGGACTCTAAATATTTCACAAGGTTATGATTAATCATACTCTCCATAACTTTGGAAAGTGCCAAACAAACTGTTATTTGACAGTAGTTTTCAGGGATTGGCGTTACATTGGCAATCTTCCGGCAAGATGGAAAAATACCCGCACGATAAGACGCACTGAAAAGATTAGCCGTTAGCACTACTTCAGGACCAGCGTTGGAATGCCATCCGGCCCAGAAGACTTACTAACGCCGAGATATGCAAAAATCTTTTTAACTACACGGGCTAGAAATAATATACTAGGCATAGTCACTGATACTCTTTCAAGTTCGGGCAGTGGTTGAACGCTCTCCGGCAAGTTCGAATTACCTGCAAACATTTCAACCAGTAGCTTTGCCTTATCAACCGGGTTATTGAATGTTTGGTCATCCTTTATAAGTACTGGAACCGAACTAGCGCTGTTTTTAAGCCTTTTAATGAATGACGAAAAGCTCTTACTTCCCCGCTGAAAAGTATGAACTTTAGCACGTAGGCGCTGTTCGTATAGAGACTTTTCGCGTCTAAGTACTGCGACACACGAAGATCTCGCCGTAGCAAATCAGTATGATCGGTATTGGCCTTCTGGAGTTGTGCGGCCTGAATGGCGTAGCCAAAACGAATTATGAACTGTGAAATCACCAGCAACAACAATTTCACTCTTCGGGTAATTCGCAGGATTCTCGAATCGGAAAGAGTTGTGGTTTTGTTGACATAGACCTGTAATTTCAAATAACCCTATAACAAGAAATTATATATATCGAGCCATAACCGCAAAAAGACGTATGCGGCAAAACACTAATTTTATAGGAGAAGGGTTTTTCGAATATTTTTTATTCTAGTGTAATACATAAGAGTTTTGTTTTTGCTGTAAAATCATAAAGGTACATTTTACAGTTATAAAATTTTGTGTACTGTTGGGAGTACTATCGAGTGCTATCGACTTTATCAAAAAACGAAAATCGATTATCATGGCGCTTATGTCTTTTTGGCGGTTATGGCTCGAAATATACTAATTACCATAACATTCCATGAAGGAACACGAGGACTTCACTTAGTCAATGAGCTGTACCCGATTCTATTTTTAGACTCATTGAAATGGAACTACAGTTTAATGTCGGCTCCGAACGGCAAATGCATTAGAGAAGTTTTCAATAGTAGTAATATTCATAACCAGCTACTAACTAATGTTATGAGGTGATAGCGATGTTTAAAAAACTTTTTCTTTTTTCAGACGGTCTGGTCAGATATTGAACCGAGGACCTTCTGGTTGGTAGCCAGGCGTCTTACTTACCATACTACAGCGGCAAAAAAGAAATCTAATGGTGTTAAATCACACGATCTAGGAGGCCAATTCTGATCGCCGAAACGAGAGAGTACACGACCTGGAAATGTCTCATGCAGTAATTGAATTGTTTCTCGGGCTGTATGACATGTGGCACCGTCTTGTTAAAACCACATATTGGCCACATCAATATCATCTAATTTCCCCAGAAAGAACTGTGCTATCATGTCGAGATATTGAGCACCAATAACAGTCACTATGTATGTAAAGTATGGTCCAATTATGCCTAAAGCCGTTGTGGATGCATTTGTTTTTCGACAATCACATGTGGGTTCTCAGAACCCCAAATCGGCAATTTTGGCGATTAACAAAGTCATCGAGGTAAAAATGTGCTTCATCGCTTAGGATGATTTTGCTCGAAAATTCAGCTTCCATTTGTTAATGTTCAATAATCAATTCAACGAGCTTTTTACGCTGTTTAAGGTCATTTGGCTTTACTTGTTATGTTAGTTGAATTTTGTAAGCATGGAGACACAGATTTGTAGTATACGCTGTAGAGAGCTTCTTGAAATTTGCAATGCTTGTCTCACGTACTTCTTCGATATTGATATTTTTACTGCTTGTTTTTGAGCGACCAGTAAGTTTGGCGTCTCCAATAGATTTTTCAACTAAAAACACTAATTCCTATCATATTTTGTATGACATTTTCGAACTGTGGCCACCAAGCATTCATTATTTTTGAAATATTGTTCAACAAAGAAGTCACGTTGCTCTGTCGTGTAACCCCCACTTTTACTAACACTAAACTGTCAGCTGACGAATTGTTGTTTTTTTTTTTTTTTTTTTTTGGTTGCCAAATCTTTCGTTAATTTTGGAACACACTTTACTTAAAAGACAAAAACAATTCATTTTTAATACAAGAAAAATTAAAATTTATTTACGGTAAAAATTCGATTCATAAGTACAAAACATAATAAAATAAATAAAAATTCAAATTGAAACTATGTAGGAATAAAAATAAATTTTGCATCTATACATCGCTACTTGTACACGTTTATTACGGACCGGGCCAAATATGATGTCATCAGTGGATATGTATAAAAAAACAACTGCCGTGCTTGATTCAGGAAGGAAATGAGAATAATGAGAGGCGGGTCTGAAACGGTCTAAATTTTTGCTTAGTAACTATGACAGGAGAAGATTAGAATCCTGCATAAGGATGTCCAGAGATAGCCAGAGGATACTGACCGGGCTTTTGACCGGTCATTACAGACTAAATGGACATCTGAGTAAAATGGGATTAGTCTCAAGTCCAAAGTGCAGATTCTGTGATGAGAAAATCGAATCACCGACATCCTGAACTTCGTCAGATTGACAAGATTGGGAAAATATTATAGGAAATCTTATATAGATGGAGGGATGTACAAATTATTGGAAGGTCGCAGAACTTTTATACCTCGATAATAATAATAAAGGTCTCAGTTAGTTTTTTTCTTTTGTTGTTATAAAGTCTGTTAATAGCAGCTGGTTTTTTCATTTCTCCAGTTGTTTATATAATTCCTGATATCCAGCCACATAAGACTTAAGTCAGTCTATGTCAGGATCTTGAGTAAGAAAATGTAGTTTCATAATTGTATCGTTAATAGCTGAACTTCACCTTCGTCTTCGCCGATTTTACAAACTGCCATAACTTCGATCAAACTGTCCTCATACACACGGCTTTCTCGCATTAATTAATCGATGTTAGCCGTTTGCATGTTGTTAAAACCTACGTTACGCGTTATTTCAAGATCGTGTAAAAAAAGAGTTGTGTGTACATACATATACTATTTATGTAGGTATATAAATACGTCGTTTGTTAATAAAATCCCATTACTAATGCAATCGTTCTTTGAGAGCGTCTCCCTATTTTCTTGTCAATAATAACAAAACATGATCGAAACCAAGCGCACATTTATTACACACGATTACACTAAAAAGAAAAATTATTTAGATACAAGGAATGTCCAACAACCCGTAGATTACAATTTTATTAAACCAATGATTGAACTAATAACCAGCATAACTTAGAACCACTCTGTCTTCCCCTACCTATCTAATAGAGAGCGTGCGTGATATCAGCAATGCCAGCAGCGTTACCATTGTTAATAGAATTCTACCAAAACTGGTGGAATATTTTGCGTTTGATTAGATGGAAGACTAATTTCAAAAGTTGGTAGATTTTAATCGATTTTCGAAGACAGTTTGGTATAAAAACAGTTCGTTTTGTATAAAGAAAAAACACTCAAATTCAACAACGCTGAGCATTTCCTTCAACAGAAAGATGCAAGCATCACCTTGCGATTGGTTTTACTGATTGATGTATGTTACAGCTTTGATTTGTAAGTCTTTCTAGAATAATTCTCAATTCGTACATTAATAAAAATGATTACCAACCCCTTTTGTGCAAAATTATCATATGTTACATTTTTTTATGAAATTGATTTTTTGATGCAAATGTATTCTAACGTCACATAGCCACTACATAGTAAAACATATCGATATTTGCTACACTTAGGGAGATATTACTCAATGAATTTGATCGTATGTGGCATTGTTGTTTTTCCTGTGAACGAAATTATCGTATGTTCCATACAAATGAATATATAAAGTTTTGTTAGTCCGACACTTGTGAGCATGTTCTTTTCGTTATACCATTATTTAGGAAATTTCTTTTGCAAAGATAACAACGAGTATATTTAAATAGAGCAGTAATTGTTTAAATAATTCATTTAACTGAAAATTTATGAAATAATCATATTAATAAGAAATCATCTTCTGCCTGCCATAAATGTGGTTTCGGACTCGATGTTAAGCATATTCTACTACTGCAGAAATTTTCTCTGTACTAAGAATTTGATTTAGGTTCTTTAAACTCCTTGGAGCTTCTTAAAACTCGTATCCACAGCAAAGTATATAAAAAACCAACCAAACCTTTTTAAAACATTTGAGTTCGTTTAAATTGCGTTAAAATAAAATAAACACCGCTTTATTTTGTTGTTTTACAGTTTTTATTTATTCCACTATAACTTTTATACTGTTTGTCTTAATACAACACTTAATATTCGTTTATACAAGACTTTTATTTCCGCTTTTACACAACGTTATTTATTGGCAGCCAAACGATAACTAAACTAACTTGTAGGTAAAGCAGCCCCTTTATATAAATAATTCCCTACAGTTTGGAAGGTTCCGGAAATATTGACCATCTTCTATTTTCATATCTGTTAATTCAAATGTAGCGTAAAGATGGTCAATTTGGCAGTGCTGAAGCTCATTTTTATCTTGGTGCGTATGTAAACAAGCAAAACTGTAGCATTTGGGGTACAGAAAACCCGCACGCATACATTGAAAAGCCGATACACCCAAGACGAGTCACTGTTTGGTGCGGATTTTAGTCCAGAGGCATAATTGGGCCATTTTTCTTCGAAAATGAGCAAGGAGTGGCCGTTACAGTCAAAGGCGATCGTTATCGGGCCATGTTGAACGAATTTTTGTTCACAAAAATTGAAGAGGAGGATATTAGCAACATTTGGTTCCAACAGGACGGTGCTACGTGCCACACAGCCGAAGCTACACTCGATGTTTTGCGCCCTGTTTTTGAAGATCGCATTATCAGCCGCAGAGCTGATGTCGTTTGGCCACCTCGGAGCTGCGATTTGACACCGTTGGACTATTATTTGTAGGGTGCCGTCAAAGATAAGTGTTACGCCAACAAGTCAGAGACAATTGACGTTTTAAAGGATAATATTCGTGAAGCCATTGGTGAAATACAGCTGCATACAATCGATAATGTGCTTAAGAATTGGACCTATCGTGTAGGCTACTGCATGACCAGCCGAGGCAGCCATTGGAATGAAATTATTTTCCATTATTAACCGGAAGGATTGTACTTTCAAATAAAAAAAGAAATTTGAGAAAATATTCAGTAGTTTTTTTTTTATAGCATTAAAAAAAAAATTATTTGGCGGACCCATATATTCATTTTTTCTGTTTGTCTGTCTTGCTTATATAAGAAATTTTACCGGTAACTTGACTTTCCTTATAGATTTGACACAATCGAAAACGAATTGTATAAATCTAGGGTACCTTTTTGCCCTCATTTAACAAATGCGCCTAAAACTTTGGCGCTGATTCGAATGGGTCAGCATTAAAAAATAGTAAAATTTGCACATCCACTTTTTCAGAGGCTATTTTATGGAGCTCAGGTTCCATTTTCTGTAAAGTCTGTATTCTTAAGTGTACTTTTGGATTACCTTCCAGATTACCGTGTGATTTTTATACAAGTTTTTGGCTATATATCTCTGCGTATTACCGTTTATATTAAAATTAGTTATAACAGTTAGCTCTTTGACCTTCAATTGTCTAATTTAACCACTTTTAAATTGATGTAAAGATATCCGAGGATAAAACAGATATGTACTATTTAAAAAATATTGTTATAAGAATAAAAACGCCTATATTGTAGGTTTTTTGTATATTTTGTGTCACCCTGTCAATGCCATACTTATTTGTGTATCTGGCAGCATTGCCAATTAAATCATCTCTGGGTAACACAATTTTACATGTTTAAAATTAACGGATAGAGGATATTAGATCATTTGAGACATTTCCGAAACTTTCCATACTGTAGGCAATTAGGTATATAAGGAGACTGCTTTGCTGTCAATAAATAAAGTTGTGTTAAAGCGAATATAAAAAGTGTTGTATAAGCGAATATTAAGTTGTTGTAAACTGTATAAAATATAACTGTTACAATAACAAAGTGATGTTAATTTTATTTTAACGCAATTTAAACGAACTTAAAACATAACAATATCAAGGAGATCTTTTTTATAAAAAAAAAAACTGACTAATTTTACTTATAAATAAATATTTTGAATTCAATTGATTTAAGTTTTTCATATAACAAAAGATTGAATATTTAGCTGACAACTTATTTTTGCAACGTCACACCCGCGGCTATATCAATAGAATTTAGTACCAATTCCACATTATTTAACCAAATCGCATCAAATTCCACGTGTTTTTATTTTCATTACGATACTTCAAAAATATGTAAACACAAAGAAAAAGAGAACAAAGGAAGCTTCTGAGATCACTTTGAAAACCAAGGTTTGCTTTGACAACTTATTTTTCACATACTGTATATACAACATAAAAATTTATGTGTTTTTGTTTAAATACGGTATACAGCCAAAAGGCAGATTCTACAGTCAGTCCTTCTGGAAGGAACTAAGGCTCTCTTAAATGTTTGAATTTAAACCGGAATTATCCTCTTACGGTGAAAAATAAGATATTTAAGATAGGCGTAGCGAAACACGACGGTTTGTAGCTAGTAAAGAAAAAAAAAATCATGTAGTTGTTAAATCTTAAACTTGAAACCTTAAGAGTGTTTGAACTGTAGTATACAAATAGATTATATGGGTCAAAATGATTAAATTTGTTTGTCAGAACTATCATACCTGTAAAAACCCTAATAATGATGCAAACTAATTAAGCAAACACTTAAATTTTTTGTTATTTTGAACAGATATTTAAAACCATTATACAGCTCATTTTGAAAATGAGTATTCGCTGTATTTGTACAAACATTTGTATTATAGTTTTTATACTTGTTATACATATATAACAGGTCGCTCAATAAGTCCGTAGGATAAGTAAGAAAAAAACAAAATTTTGACGAAACTCGATTTTATTATTCAACACATTTGCCATCGAAAGCAATACAACGAGTATAGCGATATTTCAACTTTTCGATACCACTTTTATAGCATGATTTCTCTTTTTCGTCAAAATAGACCTCAGTTTTAGCGACTACTTCATAATTGGACATAGATCTCATTTCAGCAAGCATTCGCACAGTCAAATGATATCTTTTGCAGAGTCAGCTGGCTCATGCACCTTCAATTTGCTTATCATTCATAACCAATTTGTGAATTTTTTTGATGTTTTTTTTTTTTGAATAAAAGCTTCGTCCACTGCGCTCTGCATCATTTTTGCTGGTACGACCACGTTTAAATTCAGCACACTCCTTCTCTACCATACGTCTCGGAGTTCGGAGAAAGCTTATCAAGCAATTGTTTGGTTTCCAATATATCTTTTTTCATTAAAACGCAACACCTTATCAAAGCTCGAAATTAACTTTTTTTCATTTTGTTTTTCAATAACAAAAGTTACTTCACACAAAATGCTATAACTCACGATTCAATAGTCAGATTGCTATCAAATTTATACACGTATCGTTTGAGGGCTAGTACTAAATAAAAATCATATCGCTCATTTATTGCAACAGTGTCATAACTTAAAAAACAACATTTTTCAAGAGAGCTGTTTTAAATTTCAATTTCCCATTACTTAACATTGAAATGGGTATAAACACTTTGCTCCTATGCTCATAATTTTATACGAATTGCAAACAATTTTTACACACAATATACATCACAATGTTTCGCATATTTTAGAAATCACGTTTTTTGAGTTATGAGACTGTTGCACTAAATGAGCGATATGGACAAAATTCTATTAACGCCATCTATGTACATATGTGTCATCCCACGGACTTATTAAGTGACCTGATACTTACGTACATACATATATACATGCAAGTATTTTTTAATAAAATTAAAAAAATACACAATTTCTAGCAACACAATGGCAATTATTTCTTCTGTTGTACTAAAAAAGAAAAAATCCATCTACAAGATTTCTAATGCTCGATATTACACTTAAAAAAATAGTTGGTTATTGGGAAAACTAGAATTAAATAATTAAATGCGGATTTATCCCAGTGTTGTGTGTTATAATTTTTTAATGGTTGAATTTTAAAATAAATTCAAAAATATTCTTCCTCTGACAATGTTGGAAAAATTTAAAAAAATAATAATTCTTTTATTTTTATTACAATAATAAAAAAAATTAAAGATAAAAAGTCAGAAAAAACAATGAAATGGAAATGTCTGAGCTTTTTCCTATTGACTTTCAGAAAACGGTTTGACTAACATAATGTATATATTCGTTCATTATGTTAGTCAAACCGTTCAAAAATTAACTGCGGTATTGGAACTGGAATCTCCGAAAAGCTTTGGATATATATCTCTTAGAGTCTTCCAAATGATTGCAAAGTTTTTTAGGCTAAAATATTTGCGGTGATGGTAGCCTGTAGTGCACTATATGATACATAACAGCTTGATGACCGATTAATTCAACTGACTACTGTTAACTACTTGTTAACAAAAGTCTAAATTTTTTAAAAATAAGGACTGAAATATAGTATAAAGTCTGAAATTACTAAAATGTGAGTATCTGCGTCCAATGTCTTCATATGGCCCAATCGATAAAGATGGAATTATTATCCGTAGACGCAGTGTATTCGTAATACCCGTACTTCCTTTCTAGCCAATTACTAAAGACAGGAATAAGTATTTTGGCCCTAATTTCCATGGCCTTTGATTGAAATACTACGAATGTTAAGTTTAACACGCCGCGTAGTGAAGTCTATACAAACCTTTGTCGGTCAAATGTTTGACATGTTTTTTTTTTCATTTTTTTTTTATTATTCGGTTACAAAACAATTCATAATAACATCTTAAAGGTACCTCTGCGCCTTATAGGCATTATTGAGGTGGGTTAGCAATAACATTCTAACAATAGTTTAAAAGATGTAAACAAATAATAGAAATAATTCAAATAATTAATTTAAAAGATAATAATTATATGCATTTGGATATAATATTAAAAATAAGAGTAAATAATTTTATCGAAACGTCAAAATTTTCAAGGCAGTAAATCTTCCAAGTTATCTAGCAAAAATTTTTTTAAGTTTGTCTTAAATAATGAAATTTTATTAATTGATTTTACGGACTCTGGCAAGTTGTTAAATTCCCGACCACCAATATATTCAATACATAATAATAATCCTATGTGAGTTACGCGCAAATTCTATGCTATGATGACCAATATTGTTCAAGGACTTAAACACAAATCCACATATTGGCAAAATCGTTTTGGAAACATTTCTGTATAGTGATATAGTTGAGTACCTTAGACAAAGGTTGTACACTAACTTTAGAGCTTTGTTTTGTATACGTTGTAGAGATTTTAATTCATTTGTATTTTTACAGCCATACAAGATAGTTAAATAACCAAATTGGCTTTGTATCAATGCTTTGTAAATCGAAAATTTGGTATTTTCATCAAATTTATGTTTGAACTTGTAGAGTATTCCAATCGCCGAACTTATTTTGGACCTAAGATATTGTATATGTATGTTCCAAGAAAGATTACTTTGGAAATGTATTCCTAGATAATTTATTGACGAGACTTCCTTAATTTCGGTACCATCTACCTTTACACTGAAATCATCAATTGGGCAATTAGTTGGCCTAAATTTAACCAGCTTTGTTTTATTAGCATTCAAAATGAGTTTATTTATTTTAACATATTCGACGATTCACGCTGCATCTATTTCAATGTAGGCTTTAGCCACTGTGTCATATATATATATATATATATATATATATATATATATATATATATATATATATATATATATATATATATTTATATATATATATATAGCGATTCGACGATTCACGCTATATATATATATATAAATATATATATATATATATATATATATATATATATATATATATATATATATATATATATATATATAGCGTGAATCGTCGAATATGTTAAAATAAATAAACTCATTTTGAATGCTAATAAAACAAAGCTGGTTAAATTTAGGCCAACTAATATATATATATATATATATATATATATATATATATATATATATGGATCATGGTGTACTTCAGGGCAGTGTATTAGGTCCATTAATGTTTACTTTATATATATATATATATATGTATATATATATATATATATATATATATATATATATATAAAGTTAACATTAATGGACCTAATACACTGCCCTGAAGTACACCATGATCCACGCTGCCAATAAAGCTTTTTTCTTCATTTATCTGAACAAATTGTTTTCTATTTGTTAGATAACTTTCAAATAGATCCAGTTCACGATTACGAACTCCATATGGACTTAACTTTTCAAGTAGAATGCCATGGTCAACAATATCGAATGCCTTCGTAAGATCGAAAAATAATCCTACGACGCCACTGTGCCCATCATCTAAACCTTTATATATATAAATAACTACATTTACCACAGCTTCCTCCCTACCACAACCTTTTCTAAAACCATACTGACAATCATTTAGGAGATTATGCTCCTCCAAGTAATTTGTAAGCTGTTTGTGCAACATCCTCTCGATTACATTACCAATAGCAGGTAATACAGCAATTGGACGATATAATTCGGCTATATTAGCATTGTTCACTTTCGGAATTGGTGTGATTTTATGGATTTTCAATATGTCTGGGTATATTCCCAAATCAATCATGTTGTGAAATATGCTCATAAGATGAGTAGATACATCATCTTTACAATGTTTTAGAATTTCAGGAGAAACTTGATCGTGACCAGAACTTTTCCGAATATTTAGATTTGATAAGATATTATTTACTTCCGTCGAAGTTGTGTATCCCAGTTTGAGAATATACCATCATAAAATCGCATTGTTCACAGAGAATTGTACGAATCAACTGGATTTCGTTCAATTATATATCTTAAATCCTTAACTGATTGTATAAAAGAATTATTTAAAGCTTCAGCTTTGCGAGAATCACTAGCAATAAGTTCACCATTATCATCAATTATATTCATACATGTATTAGAATCTCTAACAAGTGATTTATTTATAAAGTTCCAACTCTTTCGTGGATCATGCTTTATTTCATGCAAAACATCACGATAATAGTTGTTCATGGATACTCTGTAAGCCCTTTTAATGATATAGCGAATTCTTTTCAATCTATTGCTTAAGTCCATCCTGGTACGGTTTTTTTTACGTTGTTTTAAAGTTTCTGCTTATAGACAATAAGTTTTTGTAAAGGGCGTGATTTCATTCTTAAGTACCTTTTTCCTAGTTTTTATGGAACTTGAGTTTGATACTGCGTCTTTAATGCACGATATTAAGGCCGATGGATCACCAATTTGATTTATACTAGATATGTGATTTTGAATATATTGTTTAACATACACACAGTCACACTGAGTATATGAAACTTGTCGAATACTTTTTCTATAAACGTCAAAAGCAATTCTGCAAGATACAATATTGTGACCTGATATATCGCACTCAACAGAGTCTATATGCAATAACCTTTGTACATTACTATATACGTGATATATTGAAGTTTTACTATCCGGACGAGTAATTAGTGTATGACAGTTATTAATATCGCAATGTTGCAAAATAGACAACAATTCTTCACTTTCTTGCTCTCTCAACATATCAATATTTGAGTCACCTACAATAATGCATGGAACACGACCATAGCACGAAAGTAAAACATAGAAAATTGTTTGTACTACACTTTTGAGACCTATAAAAAGTCCCAACGATGAGCGGCTGTCCTTTTATTGTTAATTCGTATAATGTCAAGACTATGTAATCAGCATAATTATTGCTCTCACAAACATTGCATGTATACTTTAATCGATCACTAATAAAAATAGTGGTACCACCGTAACTATCCTATCAACAAGAGTGAATACTGCGATATCCATATATATTATATAATTGCGTATGATCACTATGAAACCATGTCTCCTGAATTGCTATAATATATGTGTGTGTTTCTTGGCTTAAATAATCACGGCTAAACACCTTTTGAGTGGCTAAATTTTCTTTCAGTTTTGGTTTGACGTTCATCAGCTGCTCCTTGGTTAACTTTGAGCTAAACTTAACAACTAATTTCTGTTTATTTGGGGTATTACTATGACCATTTCCATTTTTAATAAAAAATGCTTCATCAATATTTTCAGCTTGCAGTGTAACGCCCACATCATTAGTTAATTTAATAACTGAATCAACTGCCGATAAGCCAGGTGGAACATCCAAGCCAGTAATAATACGATCATGCTTAACACGCTAATCATTTAAAATCTTTATGGATTTTTTAGATTCTAGATTCTTTTTAGATTCTTTTTCTAGATTCTTTTTATTTTCAGCAATAGTTTTTATAACATCATCAAATTGTTTTGAAAAAAAGTAATGGTTTCGTTTAAAGTCGACACCTGATCAAGCTTATTGAGTTCTGTTTTTTTTTCTTTTAGTTTAGCTTTTACATCACCACTACCAATACATATGTGACATTTAAACTCTTCTTCATTATGATGTAAAAAAACTCATACTTGCGTTTATCAACTGAAGTGCAGAGAACATGAAAAATTTTGGCGCACGTGTCACACTCAATAAAATCTTCTTCTTCTTCGTTTACCACCAATTTGCATTGTTCACAGAGTTTATGGTTAATTTTTGGAGTCGTTTTAACGCTTCTCCGACCTTTACCCATTTATATTCTTATTATTTGCTTTAACCACTATTTAAGTAATTTTAAAATATTTTGCTGGAGAGCACACAAATTACAACTTCTCAACACCAATGTTGCTATTTGGATACGGGTTTCGTGATTATAGTTTTAAAATTGCAAAACTGATTAAAATTATGTATTTAGGTAACGCCTATGATAGACAAATTTTTAATTAGCGAGTTTCCGCGAAGATATTTTAGCTTTTATTCGATTGTTATTTTAGTGGCAACACAAGCTGTTTGTATAGTCTATAGCCCACTTCTTAAGTAGGAATCTTGCTTGCTCTGGCCTTAGAGCTGGTGTAATTTTGTCATATATTCTTTTGGAAACTGTACAATCTATGACTTTGTTGACCATATCAAGATAAGTATTTGCCTTCGTAAGCTCCCCCTTCCTGGATATATTCATCAACACACATCCCGTCAGCTGATTGGATAAGTTAGCACTAATGAGCATATCAGCTGTAAGTAAATCAGCAGTGATGTCATCTACGGCTTGTGATATGATAGATTTTAGGTGATTAATGGAGTTACAGTATACAAGTTCAATTCGTTTGTTTACATTGATTTCTTATGTTATTTACATACGATAACTTTAAAAATTTTAAAGTAGGAAGCTACTGACCTTAAGAGTACATTTGTATTATGAATATTTTATATAAAAGTAAAAGTAGCATGTTTTGGCGTCAAAAAACCTTACCCAAAAGAAAAAGTCATCTTTTAGTGACATGGTGATCCAAGTCAAACCGCTAAAATTGTCAAAGAATGGCTGTTGCAACAGAAATTTTGAGTACATAAATAAGTGATCACCGTAAAGCCCTAACTCCAAACCAATGGAGAATTTTTAGACAATAGTAAAAAAACGCCTGGAAAAATATAATTAGACTTCGCAGAACATGTTGAAGCTATGACAACGTTTTAGAATAATATTATAAAGAGTACGTCTAAATTCTTCAAATCGCCGCAAAAAAGGAGTTCTAAGAATAATTTTAAAAAATATAAATAAAGGGTCCGCCAAATAACTTTATTTTTTTTAAATGCTATAAAAAAAATTACTGAATATTTTGTCAAATTTCTTTGTTTATTTGAAACTACAATCCTTTCTTGTGTGCAGCTGTATTTCACCAATGGCGTCAATTGTCTCTGGTTTGTTGGCGTAACACTTATCTTTGATGGCACCCCACAAATAATAGTCCAACGGTGTCAAAACGCAGCTCCGAAGTGGCCAAATGACACCAGTTCTGCGGCTGATAATGCGATCTTCAAAAACAGGGCACAAAACATCGAGTGTAGCTCCGGCTGTGTGGCACGTAGCGCCGTTTTGTTGAAACCGAATTTTGCTAACATCCTCCTCTTCAATTTTTGTGAAAAAAATTCGTTTAACATGGCCCGATAACGATCGCCATTGACTGTAACGGCCACTCCTTGCCCATTTTCGAAGAAAAATGGCCCAATTATGCCTCTGGGCCAAAATCCGCTCCAAACAGTGACTCCTCTAGAGTGTATCAGGTTTTCATTGTATGCGTGCGGGTTTTCTGTGCCCAAAATGCGACAATATTGCTTGTTTACGTACCCGCCAAGATCAATATGAGCTTCATCTGAAAAGATGATTTTTTTTTGGCAAAATCGGCATCTTCTGTGAGTCGATCGCAGGCCCACTTAGCGAAGCGTATACACAACCATATTCATTCAGCGGAAGGATAAAACATATATTTTCAAGATGGTGATCGATTTAACAGCTGTCAGGTGATTTATTCTCAGTCTGGTTTGGCAATTCATCATGAATAGACTCACGCCTAAACAACGCTTGCAAATAGTGCAATTTTATTTCGAAAATAATGGTTCTGTGCGGAAAACGTATCGCGCACTACGTCCATTTTATCGTCGACGAAATCGTCCATCAGAGCAGTTAATTCGATTAACCATGGAACGTTTTCGCACCACGTTTACTTTTATTGATAAATCGCATCCCCAGAGACGCTGTACGTTGCATACAGAAGAAGCTATTGCTGCTATAGAGCGTAGCATTGAGGAAGACCCGAATGAGTCCATCCGCCATCGAGCACAGGAATTGGATCTGTGTCCATCCACTTTATGGAAGATTTTGCGGAAGGATCTTGGTTTGCGTGCTTACGAAATCCAACTCGTGCAAGAATTGAAGCCAAACGATCATCAAGTAAGGCGTAGATTCGTCGAATGGGCCCAAAACGTGATTACCGCTGTTCCCGATTTTCATAAGCGAATTTTGCTTAGCGATGAAGCACACTTCTGGTTGAATAGCTACGTCAACAAACAAAACTGCCTCATTTGGACTGAAGATAATTCTCAAGTGTATGTGGAAACACCGTTACATCCAGAAAAACTGACTGTTTGGTCGGCTTTATGGGCTGGTGGAATCATTGGTCCGTACTTTTTCAAAAACGGTGGTGGCCAGAACGTTACAGTCAATGGTGATCGGTATAGAGCCATGATTATTAACTTTTTCATTCCTGAATTGAATAACCATGATGTCCAGGAGATGTGGTTTCAACAAGACGGCGCAACATGTCACACAGCTCGTGCCACAATAGATTTATTGAAAGACATGTTTGGTGACCGTCTAATTTGGACCTGTGAATTGGCCTCCAAGAACTTGTGACTTAACACCGCTAGACTATTTTCTGTGGGGCTATGTAAAGTCATTGGTCTATGCGGTAAAGCCACAAACGCTTCACCATTTGGAAGACAACATTCGCCGTGTTATTGCCGATATACGGCCACAAATGTTGGAAAATGTCATCGAAATTGAACGTCCAGATTGGACTAAATCCGCGCCAGCCATGGCGGTCATATGCCGGAAATCATATTTAAAATGTAATGCGACAAGATTATCTTCCGGATAAGTAAAATTCATGTCAATCGAATAATCCATCGTTGTTTTATTGCAACTATACCTATACCCATTCTATACCTCTATAAAAAATACTCGTTATTTAGTAAAGCAATCATTAGCGAATGTAGGGTTTTTGCATAAGTTTTTTTAACAAATGTTTTTTAAGCTTAAAGAGCGTGGTGACTAACGTGCACTTCAAGTCTACTTTTAGATTTTTTTGCATATGGCCGAAAGAGTTCAAGATTATGTCTTCTACAGCTTAAAAATTACTTGTAAGTTATAAAATCAGAATTAGGGGCAAAAGAATTTGGGAGGGAAAAAGTTTACACAGCCAGTATTCAAATAAACTGAATAATAATAATAATGTGTGAAAAAAAATATTTAATAAAAGTTGGTAACTTGCAATTTGTTTTCTTTTAATTTAAGTAAAATGGTCAAATTTGTTTATCTTAATATTCAAAAACAAAATGTAAAGCAAAGCGAACGGAAAACTGGATATCGCAAGCAATCGCGAATTCTATCACAACAACGAAATAAAATGTGTTACAAAGATTTAGCTGATCCGTAACTGTTCCAAACTTTTGGAAACAACTGCGCAGGGACAATAACCTTATGTAGCTGGATGTCTTTGGGAGGAATTGTCAAGGGGAGTTCGTCAAAAAAAAGATCAACATCCTTGAATAGCATAACGTAACATTATTATATATATTGAACTATTATATATTTAGCCATTCTAAGATGCTTACTATTATTACTGATTGGTCGATTATTGCATTTTAAGGATTCACATTTTGCTTTGTCCGATAATGTGTTGAGCTCATATTTGTTTGTTTTTCTATTGAAACTTACAACTACTTTGGATAAAATGCTATTTATTCTTATTATTCATAAACAGGGAAAATTAGAAGTGACACAAAAAAAAGGTATGCAAAATAGCACCAAAAATCCTTAAAAAATTAAAGGCATAACATAAAACTAAAAAATTAAAATTTAGTACAATTTTGATTGTACAGTATAATAATATGTTTTAAATATTGTTACCTTTTTGAAACATTTGAGTTCTTTCAGTTACCATTAGTTTCGAATGTTCTACATTCTACAACCTACTATTCAGTTGCGGTTTATTCAAATTTTAAGTTTTGGTAAATAACTGACTCATAGTTGTTTCGATAGCCTTGTTCAAATAAATACAACCGTGGCATATTTAACGGGGCGATCTGTTTGATAATTTATCCATTACAATACTCGTGGCATTAACACCAACCAACAGAATAATTTTCACAGAAGTGAGTTTATAGATTTTATGTAACAAATTTTAGCAGTATATTTATAGGCGAATCCATTTCCGTAACAATATTTTCAAAAAGAAATGCTATATTTAGCGCACTTCAACTACCGAAAACTCGTATTTTTACCTTTTAGCACATTTTTATAAGAAATTCAAAGTCACTAAGTTCAATAAACTCATTAATTCATATCAACTACGTAGGTACTTAAAATACTTCATAGTGTAAGAATTACGTTATTCCTGATATTTATTTTATTGAAATGTTATTTAAATTTATATACAATATATAGACTTCACTTTATTACACCTAAGGTGTGCTTCCAAATGTTAAGGTCACCTTAATATTTGATCAATTCATCCAAACTTTAAAATGTTATATATGGTCACCTTATTAAAAAAATTTTACGTTCAAATAAGTGAATAATAAGCCGGTTTTGTTTTTAGAGATGCACCATTATATTATGTTTATTTAAATTTATGTAAATAAGTACAAAATTCAAAGCGTCAAAATTATAAGGTCAGTGATTCACTTATCCAAACTTTTATTTAAACTAAGCATTACGAGGGCGGATTGATATTGAAGCTACCTAAGTAGGAAAAAAAACATTTTTTTTTCAAAAACCATTCATTTCTCAACATATTCTCCTTTCAGCTCAACACACTTAGTAAGACGATTTTCCAACTACCATCTGAATAATACGATTTTGGGAACTCCTCAAAATACGCATTAGTTTCGGTAATCACTTCTTCGTTTGAGATGAATCTTTTTCCTGCGAACCATTTTTTCAAGTTTGGAAACAGGAAAAAGTCACTAGGGGCTAAATCTGGACTATAAGGTGTACGATCAACCAATTCGATGTAGATTTCTCGTAGTTTTAGCATCGTATCTAATGCTGTGTAAACCGGTGCGTTATCTTGAAGAAAGAGCACTTTTTTAAATGTGGTCGTTTTTCCTTGATTGCATCAACCAATTGATCCAATAATGCACGATAATACTCTCCTGTGATTGTGGATCCCTTTTCAAGATAATCGATGAGCAATATTCCGTGTGCATCCCAAAATACAGTGGCCATAACCTTACCAGCCGATTTCGCTGTCTTCGCCTTCTTCGGAGCACTTCCACCAGCTTCCACCCATTGCTTCGATTGATCTTTGGTTTCAGGTGTGTAGTAGTGGACCCACGTTTCATCAACAGTTATTAATCTACGCCAAAAATCAGCAGGATTATGCTTTATCATGTCCAAACACCGCTGTGAACTGATCTGTCGAACTCGTTTTTGTTCAACACTGAGCAAACGCGGCACCCATCTTGCTTTTTCATATGCAAATGTTCATGCAAAATGTTGAACACACGTTCATATGATATGTTTACCATTTCAGCAATCTCACGTATTTTGACCCGGCGATCATTCATAACGATATCGAGGATTTTCTTGATATTTTCTGTAGTAACAACCTCTTTTGGCCTTCTTGTTGATGGTATTGTGGCAGTGCTTGTTCGGCCCTGCTTAAATTCAGCAATCCAATATTTTACCATATAATCTGACGTGGCAGTTTCGCCGTAATGTTTATCAAGCTTTTCTTTTGTCTCTTTCGCCGTTTTGCCTTTCAAATAATAGTGTTTAATCACCACGCGAAATTCACTTTTTTCCATTTTCCAAGAAACGCAAACGTTGTTTACTTCAAACGACTACAACAAATAAACTAATCGATGAGTTTGGCTAAAATTTTAACAGCTGACGTCTGACAGATCGTAATTTCTAAGAAAGAAAAAGTTTTTGTGTTTGTGCTGCCATCTAGCGCTAGGTAGCTTTATTGTCAATCCGACCTCGTAATCAATTATTTTTAATTTATGCAGTTCCCATTTCCTTCTGTTGTCTCAAAAATCCGGGATGGCATCGCACTTAGTAAATTGTCCAAAACGTTGGAGCGGATTTCGAGCCAGCTGTTGCAGATTGCCATTTTTAATTCATCTTTTGTCCGGTAATGTTTATGCAGACAACAAACAGGTCTCTATGCTTATGCAGACAACAAACAGGTCTGCATAAACATTACACACACTGCTTAGTCCTCACAAATTTTCTATGGGGTTTAAGTCGGGAGAACGTGCTGGCCAATCCATTGTGCTCCTCAAACTATTGTCTGGTCGACTTACTGATATGAATTGCTGCTCTATCTTGCTGAAAGGTGAAAGTTTTGTCTGCATTTTGGGCCAAATAAGGCAGCAAACCTTCAGACAGAATGTCCTGGTACTCTAAACTATCCATTCGAGTGGAAGAAAAGTAGAGTTCCAGGGTATCATGTGAGCTAAAGCCAGCCCAAACCATCAAACTGCCACCGCCGAAATTCCGTTTGGAAAAAAACAAGGGCTCCTTCCAAAAATGTATAGAATATCTTATAAGCTTTTTAAAAAAATGTTTACCTGATGCCAATTAGTTGCCATGTTATTTTTCGCAAACTCCTTACGCTTAATCTTATGCTGCTTACTCAGAGGGGGAATTTATTTTAATTTTGCTCGAATACGGTTTGGCTGGGCGTTGATAGCTCTTAGAATTGTGCTTTTTGAAGCTTGTAATTTCAATTCCTCTTTTATTACTACCGCACTTTTCATGGAATTCGAAGCCTTTCGTGAAATTAGCCGGGTTTCACGGGCAGTCAGAACCTTTGGACGACCCGTGCTTTTTAATTTTCCATAATTTTCTCTGTTTTTGAGAAAATTTTGCACAACACGCAAAGATCATTCTAGTTTTTTCGTTATTCCAGGCATACTCACAATTTGTCCTTGTTCATAAGGTCACAAAGGTTTCCCGCGACCCATACTGCGTAGATATAATTTAAATTATGAATTATTACAAAAAAAAAAAAAAAAAAAAACAATTGTGATACCTTCTGATTAGACTAATTGCTTATTAATCAGTGACCTTATAATTTTGACGCAATGAATTTTGTACTTATTTACTTAAGAGCAAAACCGACTTATTATTCACTTATTTGAACGTAGAATTTTATTGAATAAGCTACCACATATAGCATTTTATAGTTTAGATGAATTGAGCAAATATTAAGGAGACCTTATCATTTTGAAGCACACCTTAGTCTAAAACTAAGAAATAATATATTTCCTTTATATAAAATTCATTGTATAACAATTACCAAATCTTCTGGCTTGGTTCTTTTCAGTCCTCTTGAATAAATTTCATCTTTACATAATAGTCCGACTTTGTGATCAGATGCAAATAGCCGTCTATTTCTGTAACCTTTATGACTGCAATATCTCTGTTGAGATCATTGATTCTAATATAAAAGGTGCATTTACCATGTTCCTAAGCATTTTATTCTGAATGCGTTGGATAATATCGATATGATTTTTTGCAGCACGTCCGTGGTTTCAGTATTTGATTGTAAACATGAAGTTTATTTTCAATTGATACTGGGGATTTCTCCAAATGATCCATTTTATTTTATTTTATTTTATTTTATTTTAGGTTCAGCTCTGTTGCTTTAATTTTGATATACTCTTTCCATTTAAGTTTAGAATCCAGCGTCATTCCAAGATATTGTGCATGGTTAGCCGTATAGATTTGCAGGTAAAATCGACATGTACTGATTTACTTTCATTTAATTTCATTTTCCATCTTTCAGTTCATTCTACCAGCTTATCTATAGACGATTGCAATTTTGTAGATAATTCTATTAAAATATATATATATATATATATATATATATATATATATATATATATAGAGTTGAGATACGTTTTAGTATTAGTTTTTGTACAAATATTATTGTTATTATTATAACATTATTGTTATTATATTAACATTTAAGTCTTGAAAAATGGGCCCTTCCTTAGAGTTGAGATACGTTTTAGTATTAGTTATATATATATATATATATATATATATATATATATATATATATATATAATAATAATATTTGTACAAAAACTAATACTAAAACGTATCTCAACTCTAAGGAAGGGCCCATTTTTCAAGACTTAAATGTTAAATATTTTAAAAAAGAAAGCTAGAAATTGTAATTATTTAATTATAATACTTAACTTATTCATTAGCATTATAAGATCCTTTAAAGATCCAAAGAGAATCATACGGCCATAAAAAATTCTTTCCATCTACTTCTATCTAAAGCCAATAGTCTAATCTGGCTCTAAGTCAGAAAGGCCTTCATATTCTTCTGCTTCCCTGGGAGTTTCATTCAATGGCCAGTTTCGCTAAGTCGTAGTTTTGTTTTCTCAGAGTATGCCTAATCTATTTCCATTTCCTTCATTACCCGAACTTTGTGTGGCTTTCTTTCTTGTAGATAGCAGTTTATAAATGCCTGAATGGAATTGAAATCAACCGCAGCCGTATATCATAACTTGCAACCATACAAAACTAAATTTCACACACGAATTAAAAATTTTAATTTTCGTTTTTTCGTATTTCAAAAAGACGGTATATCTCCAAAATTTCTGTTTCCAATACGAAGGATCGTTGTGCGATTTTGGAGATATTTATCCGTAAGCCAGGTTTTCTAACTTATTGTTAAATCTCCAGACTATGCCACGTTGCAATACACAATCGAAGACAACGTTAAACAGCAGTGGAGAAAGAACATTACCTTGACTAACACCAGCTCTGAAAGGTATTCTCTTTATGTTACACCTGAACCCAAATTTGAAGAAAAAGTTAAGTTGTTGTTTTGTTCTAAATCGTTTTATATTTTATTTCTTAAGTAATCGTTCAAATTTAAATAAAGTTTTTGTAAAAATTAAAATTTGAATTATAGATTTTGTTTACAATTTTCCTGTTTTTGAATATAATTAACGCTTTTTTACAGAGCGTTTTGATTATAAACATAAATTATAACGGGTCCGCCAAATAATTTTTTTTTTAAATGCTATAAAAATACTACTGAATATTTTCTCAAATTTCTTTTTTTTTATTTGAAAGTACAATCCTTCCGGTTAATAATGGAAAATAATTTCATTCAAATGGCTGCCTCGGCTGGCCATGCAGTAGCCTACACAATCGGTCCAATTTTTAAGCACATTATCGATTGTGTGCAGCTGTATTTCACCAATGGCTTCACGAATATTGTCCTTTAAAGCGTCAATTGTCTCTGGCTTGTTGGCATAACACTTATCTTTGACGGCACCCCACAAATAATAGTCCAACGGTGTCAAATAGCAGCTCCGAGGTGGCCAAACGACATCAGCTCTGCGGCTGATAATGCGCTCTTCAAAAACAGGGCGCAAAACATCGAGTGTAGCTTCGGCTGTGTGGCACGTAGCGTCGTCCTGTTGAAAACAAATGTTGCTGATATACTCCTCTTGAATTTTTGTGGACAAAAATTCGTTCAACATGGCCCGATAACGATCGCCATTGACTGTAACGGCCACTCCTTGCTCATTTTCGAAGAAAAAGGGCCCCATTATGCCTCTGTACCAAAATCCGCACCGAACAGTGAATCGTCTTGGGTGTATCGGCTTTTGAATGTATGCGTGCGGGTTTTTTGTGCCCCGCCAAGATCAAAATGAGCTTCATCTAAAAAGATGATTTTTTTTTTGGCAAAATCGGCATCTTCTATAAGTCCATCGCAGGCCCAGATTCCCAGCGTTGTTCAAGCGTATACACAACCATATTCGTTCAGCGGAAGGATAAAACTAATTATCTGCCAAATCAGACATGATTTGGTCCGCCAGGTGGCGGACCCTAAATTTACCACTTTTGAGCGCCTTTTGCGTAGGAGGTCTGCGTGTTTTGATTATAAAAAGTTGGGAACACTGATTTTCACATTAAATAGTTGAATACATAGAAAAGACTTGTTCTACATCAGTAGACGTTACTGGAGTAAATTTGAATGCCATCTAATTCAGACACATTTTCAATATATTCAATCGATTTTTATATATGGTACAAGCAACAACAAAAGGTAATATTTCTTATATACATACATACATACATGCATACATACATACAATGTATTTTAAAAATTCACACCGCAAAAATGAATGTTTGCATAATAATAGCATGTTTACAAAGACAGAAAATATTGAGGTTTGGTCTCTCATTTGCGTTTAGCTCCCAAATTATGATTGAACATGTTTCGCCATATAAAATTTTGGGAGGAAAAACTTCATGTGAAATAGAAAATAATTTTAAGACTTTTTAGAAAAACCAAAAAACAAGAAAAAAATATTAATTGTGAAACGTATTTCAACATTTAGAAGGATATCCCATAAAAGATAAATTTACAAATGAAACAAATCCGTCGTTTAAACAGTATGGTTTGCAATCGTGATTAGTGACCCAGGTTTACCATCTCATTATACAACATCTTTATATAGATATTGATCAATTTTTCCAGTTTTTCAATGAATTCCATCCAACTCTAAAGCAACTTTTGTAGTTTGATCCAACTCCAGTTGCTTTGCCACCATCAAAGAAGTCGTCTGTTTCCGAAAAAAGCCGCAGGGCTGTATAACCTTTGCCAAAGGTTGTTGTGAGATGAAACTAAATTTAATATTAAAGGATCTGACATAAGAAATTTCACGATAAGAAGACCCAAAAATGAACACTAAAAGCGTGGTAAAAACAAGGTGGCCGCTCAATGATGGTGTGATACAGATTTTCATGCGCTTGAGTTGGACCAACTCGCAAGTAACTAAAAAAATTGACCGATTTCTATATAAAGACGAGTTGGATAATGTAATATGGCCCTAAGCAGAAGAGAATATGCATATGATTTGAATCTCCGAACATTAAAATGACCCGAAACATGCTTCAAAACATATCAAAGAATAGTTGAGTAATTCAAAATTAAGAATTCTCGAGTAGCCAACTCACCGTTCCTAAAACTCAAATTGAGGGAGTTGTTGAAGTAATGCTCCGCAAAAGCTGCCATCATTAAAAATTAAGGTTACTACTAATTTCGTTTTGAAGTTCCTTGACAAAAAATAAAAAGTTGCTTTAATTTTGACCAGGTATATTTTAGACATGTTTCATTTTTTTGATAACTTTTGATAACTTTTAATCTATATTTTTGTGAATAGATTGTTGAAATAAAAACAGAAAAATTGTCCGTTTAAATTGTTCCTAAGACATTATATTGGCCAAAACGTCGCTGTGTCACATCAGTTACTTTCGTTATTACCACTAATGTATGTATATCTAAAGCAGCGGTGTGCAAAAGAAAAAATGAAGTTGTGTTAGAGAGAACATGGAAATTTCTCTTTTAGAGAGAGTAAAGTTTGTGTTAAAAAAAGCTGAAGAAACTTTTGCTTACCACACATATGCATTCGTCACTGTCCCTCTGACGATTAAAAGCAAGAGCGCAAGAGTACGTCTGAATTGATCGGGAACAAAAGTCCCATCATGACTGATCTAAAGCATAAATCAGTCACCCAAAATTCTACATAATTATCATACACATTGTTACGTTTTATGCTACGTTCGCACGAGACTTCAAATTACTTCGTTCTCTGTTTGTATTACTTAATTGGATTCTACCGTTCGCACGGTACCTTTTAACAGCTAGCATATGAAGTCAATGCAGCGAGCGGCTGTTGTTTTGTTTGTTGTCTTTTGTTCGTTTATTCTATTTTTTATACTTGAAAGCATACTTTAGGGAGGTCAATTTAATAAATTTGCAACGTTAAGTCTATAATTAAAACTTTTTGATGAAGAGCTAATAAGTATGCCAAGTTCTTTTGATCTAAGTTTTATAAAAATTAGAGCTGACACTGATTTTGAAATAATACAAAAGGTAATAGAAATAGAATTACTTACAATTTGAGTGATTCCCACCCAAGATTTTGTATAGAAATTTATTTAATTAACTTCATAATCGGAGGTTGTATTATGAAAGACGGGGCGAATGACGAAAAAACGGTGTGGTTCAAACATAGCATTAACCTTTTTAAAACAGTTTCAGTTCTTTAAAATTTCATAGAATAAAATAAGCAAATTTGTTGTTTTCCATTATACGGTTTTTATTTCCAAAATTAACTCCTTACAGAATGTCGAACTTATTTAACTTAAGGCCTGGTTAGCCGAACGTTGTTGTAGACGTAATGTAACGTAGCGGACTGTAAAGGCCTCATTAACCGAATATAGAAATCGTAAACTTATCGTAAATGTAAATGTAACGTAAATGTAAACGTTTTGCCATTTAAAAACGTGTCAACATAAGTTTGTCAATGTGTGTATATAAATAATTAAAAATGGAAGAGTAACAGCTGTTTATATCACAATGATGAGTATTATAAATGTTCTAATTGTGTACGGTTTGAAAAAAGTACCAAACAGGTTTAAATAGTATTTTTTATCTAAATATATAAAAATAATATAATGGTATATGTACATATTTACAAATATAAAATATAACAAATTATATACCAAATTATTGCCAAAAAAAGCTCGTATGGAGTTTAAATTTATTTATCAAATAAATGCTATTTTATAACAAGTCAACATACAAAAGTTTTTCTTTCTCCCTGGTTAACGATAGACCAATGTAGCCCAGTTTTTAGCACACCAAATTAAAGTCATTGGAAGTATCTTTTACCTGATATCCCTCTTGTTTTGTTTATCAAAATTTCAAGATACTACTCAGTTAAATGTTGAAACTAAGTGGCCTACACCTCAGAAACTAGTCGTTGTTGATTTAAAGTTCTTTTAAATTTGATTTAAGAATTACATACATCACATACATAATTGTTGATCTATCATTAGCGTGAAAATGTTTGCTTGTCACCTTGGAATGTTTATTAAAGCTAGGACATACAAACAGTCCATCACTGCTTAACAAATGTCACGTAACACTGTTGAGAAATTCTATTTTATACAGAATGTGACGTTACAGCAACGTGACATTAAAATTCAGTAAGCATTTACATTGATTGCCATAATTACAAAGCGAACAACTGACACGTTACGTTACGACAATGTTCGACTAATTCTACTTTTACACTTAAAACACAAATTAACTCAACATTTTTATTAACGCTTTAGTATGACTTTACTCTTTTACCGTTCTATTACGACTGACTGACTAAAATTGAAATTAGTTTCGAATGTTCTAGTAAATTCCTCAACCTACTATTAAATTGCTGTCACGAATTTGAAATATAGCATTGACAGGGTGATCGTAGTCGTGACACAAACCAAAAAAATAACTTCCATAATAAAGTTTATAACTTTAAATTTACAAATGTTGGTGTATCTTTTTAGGCGAAATAATTTTGTTAACAATATTTCTATACGTTTAGAATACTTATCAATTAGAAAAGCTTTTGTAAGATTATGCGTTGCAGTCACTGTGCGGATAAAGTGATTTTATATTTATATTCTTTTGCCAGGTATGCCACAGATGCAAGAGTAATAAAAATGATACTTGTGCTGAACATTTGCTAGATTTTCATTAGAAATACGGCCGTGATAAATTTTCTTCAATTTTTTGTAGCAAAATGAAAACTTTAACGTTAACAATTGAATGTGCAATTTCGAAAGGGGTACATATCCGAATATTTAAACTTTCCAGGAAATTAAAAAGCTAATTATTTTGTAATAAAGTATAATAGTTCACAAAATTTTATATGGATTATATTTTGTGGCTAATTTGTAACCGAAATTTACGGAAGTATTTGGATATTGATAGTTTATATACATATTTAAAATTAATGAGATGTGCCCTTTTCGGACAGAGGAAGTAGTGCTCATAAATTTACTCATGTCGTAAGTGGCAGGGAATACTTTCACTGGAAGATTGTGCCACAACCGAACAGTGCGACCAAAGAACGAATTCTCCATATAATGCGTTGTGCGATTCACTGGACAATCAACTAAAAAGGGATGTGCTCTACGAAAAATACGAGTACAACGTAAAAATATATGATTTTCAGGAATTAATTACTTAATTTCGACAGAACACATTCATTCTAATGTATCGATAGAGCTGACTACCCTACCGTCATTAAAGAGCATCTTCGCCCTCTCCTGTACGCGGTCGAGAAGCTACAAAATAGACTTTGAAGCACCGGCCCATACATTGATGTTGTTTTTTATCTTGGGTCGGATATATGTCCTGTAAATATTAAGGAGACCAGATGGAGTGAAGTATTTCTTGCACCGTCTCAAAAAACCAAGGCACTTGAATGCTTCTTTCGACACTTGAAATATGTGATCATTCCAACGAACATCGCAATGAGTTCTCATGCCCAGAACATCGAGAGTATTTGACTCACCTATATCTACGTTACCCATGGACACAGATGACAATACATCACCACGTCTGTGTGTTAAAAAACAACATCGAGTCTTGCGTGCATTAAAATCGACTCTGTTCGCACGACCCCACTCGGAAATTTTCACCAGGTCACTTGTGAGTGTGTCATTCATATTTATCCTTCTCGCCCCAATCTCCAAAAGACTCGGCTCACGATCAAAAGAATATGAGTGACAAATATTGCTATCATCCACAGAAGAGTAGATAGGATTAGAAGTGAGAAGAAGAAAGTCGCTAAGAAATATTAGACAGTAGTTTATCCTGAACTCGCCGGATGTGACCCCATCTATAACCACTCCTATAGAGCGATCTATGAGAAAGCTCGATATAAATCGAGAGAAATGACTACCTACACCAAAAGCATTAAGTTTCGAAATGAGAGGCTTGTGTCAAACTCTATCAAACGGCTTTGAGATATTCAGAGCCACAACCTTACTCTCCCCAAAACCGTGAATGGACTTGTTCCACTTCTCCGAGAGCAACGTTGGTGATTAATCATACTCTCCACAACCTTGGAGAGTGCGGAACAAACTACTATTGGACGGTGGTTTTCAGGGTTACTAGCCTCGCCCTTTTTTGTGATTGGCGTCACATTAGCGAACTTCCAGCAAGATGGAAAAATACCGGAGCGATATGACGGACTAAAAAAGTGAGCTATTGGACGTGCAAGCGTCGAAGAGCACTGCTTCAGGACCAGTGCTGGTATGCCATACGGTCCAGAAGACTTGTTAACGTTGAGATTTGCAAGGACCCTTTTTACAGCACGGGCTCGAAAGAATATTCTAGGCATAGTTACTGATACTCTTTTAAGTTCGGGCAGTGGTTAGACGCTCTCAGGCAAGTTCGAATTACCTGCATTTCAGCCAGTAGGCTTGCCTTATCAAGCAGGTTAGTGAATGTTTGGCCATCCTGTATAAGTACTGGAACCGAATTAAGCGTTATTTTTAAGCCTTTTAATGAATGACCAAAAGCTCTTACATCCCCGCGGAAAAGTAAGAACATAAGCACGTAAGCGCTGTTCGTATAGAGATTTTTGGCGTCTAAGTACAAAAAGATCTCGCCTGTTTGCCTAGCGAATCAGTATGATCGCATTTGTTATTACTCCAATT
Organism: Wohlfahrtia magnifica; assembly: GCA_023159175.1. Lineage (NCBI taxonomy): Eukaryota > Metazoa > Arthropoda > Insecta > Diptera > Sarcophagidae > Wohlfahrtia > Wohlfahrtia magnifica. The sequence goes on along the minus strand of JAKWBJ010000181.1, from coordinate 1,008,945 downwards.
TCTGAATGCTTCCTCTCTGGATCTGACTGCAAGCTTACACGTCAGATTAAACCAATATATGTTTCTAGGTTTAATCGAAAGCTTTTTGGATGGGATAAAACTATCCATCCCTAGCCTTGTATATAATATTCACTACCATTTCTGCAATGTCATCGACGTATGAGACAAGGAAACAAAGTTTCCAATTAAAATGCCTGAAGAAATCGTTGAGCTCAGCCCAACGAGCATTCTCGTAATTAAAAATAGAGCGTTCCGTAGTCGTGAGTGCAACCTCACGAAGAACGGAGGACGAGAACGAGGCAGAAATTGTGCAATGATCTGGTGTATTGTTCTGGTGTCCATCTACACACAATATATGTGTAGGTTCATTCACTAATTGCGCAGGGTGTGCGCGGCACATACCTTCTGGAGTTGTGGCGCCTGAATGGCGTAACTAAGACGAATTATGAACATTGAAATCACCAGCTGCAACAATTTCACTGTTCGGATAATTCGCAAGGATACTCGATATGGAGTCGGAAAGAGAGTCGGAGCCAGATATGGTAACCTCTCTTCCCGCGTTTGGGCTTCTATACAAAAACTCGAAGTGCAAAAGATGTGTCCTGATTCTGAACTTAACCCGTAGACAGTTAAATTCCGCATCATACATGCCAAGAGGTTATTGGCATTGGTACATGACTTCATTGCGAATGTACATGGCAAGACCCCTATGAAAATTAAAAAGGGACAGAAGCTGATACCCAGGGATATAAAAATCCTGTGGATCAGCATTTTCAGAAACCTGGGTCTTATATAAGGCAAAAACATCCGGCCTATGGAGACAAATGTGCGCATACACGGAGAAAAAGTTCGCCCGTAGCCCAAGCATGACATCTAAAGTAGAAATAATGCTAGAGAGGTTAGATTTTCAAGCGTAGTATGTGAAGGGAAGCATTCGGGACTCATTGATATAAAAAACGCATTTACCAAAATATGCGAGATGCGCCCTTTTCGAAATTGCATATTCAATTTCAGTTGCTTGTTTAAATTTGTAAAAAATATTCAAATTTATTCTCTCAGTGTTTATATGTTTGAACTTTTTTTTTCCGCCTCTAGAGTCTATTCATTGAAAATTCAGAACATACGTTTAGCACGATTTTCAACAGTTTACTCGGTGAAAATGTTTGAATTACAAAAACAAAAACAACAACAATAACATAAATGTAAACAAATCTCATTTAAATTACCCGATGATGAAATCAATTGTTGTACACGGGAATTCTTTATTTTTATTTTTTACTTTTTTTATAATCTTCTGTTATTATTCCAATTTTTATTTTTAATTTGTTTTTTTATTTGATTTTCTCGATTTCATTTTAGTATAATTCAGTTGTGTTTCAAGTGTTAATATATACAAAAGAAAATATTTTCCAGATCGCACCGTATACTCCATAGTTATACACGTTCTCTCCAGCAAATTTATATTTGTTCACTCATTCTTACATAATAAAATTTAAAAAAAAATATTTTCTAATATTTTTAAAACTAAACTGTCTTTGAATTTTCGATGCATTTGTTGAAATTTCAACTTTAGTAGCTTCTATAACAATGTACGAAACGAAACATACGCGACGTGAACTCATACAAATCGAAGCAAAAAAGTGCGTGAAATTCAGTGAATGAGCAAAATAAAAGTTTGATAAAAAAGTTAAAAGAAAAAATGAAATTAAAATATGACAAAGATGTAATAATAAAATGATTTAAAAAGGAAAACAAATAATATTTATAAAGTGTATCAAATAATTTGTATACACATACATATGTGTGTATGCATGTATACATTTAAATGTCGTGTTTCAAAAATATAAAAATACTATATTATTTAATCAAATAGAAACATACATATAAACATAAAAAAGCCAATTAAATGAATATATATTTATGCGTATCTACATGAATATTCGAATCTTTTAGTAAGTGTTTATTAATTCTACAGATACATTGAGAATATATGGATGAATTAAGAAAAAAATATAAAGTATTATAGGTTTGCTACAGCCCGGCGTGCTGCGCAAACATTATCGTTAGTTTTGTTTTAGTAATCATGTTTTACACTTTCCCAATTTTATAACGTTCCACTGCAAGTCCTAACATTTAAGACAGAATACGTACATACATAGTTGCTTTCAGGTGCAGTAAAAATTTGGAGATAAAATTTCTGAAAAGCCGTTTAGCTGTATGTATATAAAATTTAAAAAACATACAAATATACATTCGTATATATATGCATATAGAGTCAGCGTCAAACAAAAGTACACCCTTACGCTCTAAATACATAGACGACGGCAGGCTACCGACTAAAAACTACGAAAAATAAATTACACACCAGGGCTGGAAAAGTTGGTACAATTTTAGAATCAAAAGTACAATGGTATACCAATTACTCATTTGGTACACTTTACGAACTTTATCAATTTATTCTTTTAATGTATTTTCCCTGGCTTATAATTTAAGTGATTTATTTAAACGAAAGAACGAAATAGGCTTCATGTGCCTACAGTTTCTGGTCTTATTCAGACAAAAGATTTATTAAGGTCATCAAATTTTTGCTGCTTTAGTTTTAAAATACCAAATAATTTGTTATTAAAATACCAGATAATTGTTATATCGATAGACTTTTCTTGTACATTATTTTACGTTTAAGCATGTACTTATACCTTAGCATGTACTTATACCTTAGTGTACTTTTTTTTAACCGTCTGCAACTGTCGTACACAAATTGTAATAATTGTTTTGACGTGGTGTACTAGTCGTGTAATAGTCACCACTTTTAAACTCATATGTTATTGTAGACGTTTCCGAATACTCCCTTATTTGCTTTATTTATAACGGTAAATAGTTTTCAAGCTATATGAGGTTTAAATTTGAAATAAAAGACATTATTCTTGAAAATATGATTGATTTTATTAATTCAAATTGCACGAACTTAAGCAAAAGAGCGTTTTTGTGGTGTTTGTCAAACTAGACGTCAGTTACAGAGGGTTAAAGATATAATTTTAAAATATAAATAAACTTTTAAGTACTCTTTGAAAAAGTACATTTTTATGAGCTTTTAAGTACTATTTTGATATCCTCATTTTGCAACCCTGTTACACACGTTTATGTGAATACGATTATTTTGACAGCAACGCAGCTACACGACTACTTTTACTGCTGTAGCCAACTTAACCTTATTTCTATTTTGTTTGGCTACAAAATTTTAAAAAAATATAATTATAAAAAATTAAAATTCTAAAAAGTATTGATAATAAAAAAGTGTTGAAAAATTAATGTTTTTGTTCTTGCGTTATAATAATCTTATAGATTTATAGAAATGAATGTATGTTGGTTTGTTTGTGTCTTATAGTCAGCTAAACGGCTAAACCAATTTTCTTGAAATTTTTACGGTATCTCTCTGTATGTCTGGAATGAACTTTAGGCTATATACACTTTAAAAATTTTAGCTGGGCGGTGCCAAGCCCGTACAAAGTTAGTATTTATTTGTCTTTATCTTTAAACTGGTAACAGATAGAGTCTCCAAATTTGGCCCAAATAGATTCATAGTCAATACAAATCATCAGTCAAAAAGTGAACGGAATTGGACAAGCAGGCGTGTTACCTCCCATAAAAAGCAAATATTGATTTTAATATATGTTAAGAACGGTTACAGCTAATGTTTCAGAACTTGTGGGCGTGGTACCTCCCATACAAAGTAAATAATAATTTTTGTATGTCTTGAGAACGGTGAGAGTAAAAGTTTCTAAATTAGGTTTAAACAACATCGTGAAGAATACGCATCATCAATCAATAAAGGGGCGAGATTAGATAAGTGTGCGTGTTACTTTCCATCCATACAAAATCAGTACTTATAGATCGACTTCAATGTAAGCTTTGTTATATATAAACATTAGCCGATTATCTTGAAAGTTTTAGTGGAAATAAGTACAGGCTATCTTATATGTTCTTTTTTTTGAATCAGCTGCTTATTATTATGTATATTATTACGTTTTATCCTTTTCAAAATAAAATTAACAGCTTTTTTGTTGTTGTTACAGTTATATTTTTATTCCACTACACAATAATTTTTATACAGTTTACAACAACTTAATATTCGCTTATACAACACTTTTATTTCCGCTTAAACACGCCTTTATAGTACGACAGCAAAACGATAACTGAAACTACGTGGGCAAAGCAGTTTCCTTATATACTTAATTGCCTACAATATGGACAGTTCCGGATATATCTCAAATGCTATCATACCCTCTATCCGTTAATTTGAAACATGTAAGATTGTGTTACCCGGAGATGATTTAATTTGCAGTGTTGTCAGATATACAAATAAGTATGGCGTCGACAGGGTGACACAAAATATACCAAAGTCCTGCAATTTGTTTTACTTATTTATTTTCATTTATTTATTTAAGTAGCTGATTACACGACTACAAATGCTGCTAACTTGTATGTAGTTATGTCATTGTGTAGCCTGCCATCGTCTATGTGCTTATAGCATTATAGCATTATTACCTAGAATTTCGTTTTTATTTCAAACCTAGTACTCTGTTTAAATTAGTGAAAAATGTTGTGCAACATTTATTTTTTCATTTGAAAAATTTCACATCCAAGCAATATTGTCATCTATTACTTTTTCCAAATTTGTCGCTTTTATGGCTTATAATATATTACCAAGATGGTTTTACATGTATTTCCCAACAGCATAGAAAATGATATTCAATGTTTTTTATTTATTTGTTGATATACAATTAATCACTTAAGTAAGTAAAGCACTATTCAATCAATATATTTCATTGTAATAAAAGTCTATAAATTTATTCAAACAAAAAAATTTGTGTTTAGTTTTATAGATTTAATATTAATAAAAAGAAACTAACAATATTCTTGTATTTGTGCAAGGAAAAAAATAAAATTCCCTAAATTTACATTACAAAAGTAATAAAAGAAGAGGTAATATACTTACAGTGGGAAGCAAAACCAAATGAATGTCTCGAAGTTGAACGGAAAAGTTCCTATCAAAATTTACATCATACTCATTCAAATAAAACAAAACTGTACACATTTATTCATTGTTAAGTCCTTTAAAAAAAAGGCAAAAAAACATTAACAAAAAAGTATGATATTTCAATACTGGAATGATTGAAAGCCTAGCATGTGAAAGAATTCGCATTCACATATGTACATAACTAAGTGCATGTGGATTCTTTTACATGATTGGCTGTCTCTCATTCCAGTATTTTAATATCATACTTTTTGTTAATGTTTTTTTTTTTTAACGATCAACGAATAAATGCGTGAAGTTTCGTTTTATTTGAATGAGTATGTAAATTTGTATAGGAGCTTTTCCGTTCAACTTCAAAACATCCACTTAATTTCGTTCCCCACTATATGTATTATGGTTTTTAAAACAAATTTTTTGTCAGTTTATTATAAAAAAGAATGAAGTTGAAATACCTAGTAAATGATGCTACTTTTTTAATAGGCGCTGTCGAGTAGAACAAGGATCTGTTTTTGAAATTTTCAAAACACCTCAGAAATTTCGAGTTATAGCTAAAAAAGAAACGGTTTTTCTGAACTTAATGCACTTATAAGCTAGTAATTTAGCTAAATATTACCCGATTTTAAATTTTCTTTTCAGATTTGGAATTTTAAATGATATATATGTCGTTTAAGTAGTCTTCAAAGATAAAGGTGTATTTCCCAAGCAAACACATTTTACATCCAGTTTCTTACATATTTTTCAAGTTTATAAGCGTTTTGACGCACTATTTTGTACAAGAACCGTTATATCTATGAATTAATTAAGAAATTATATTAAGTTATAAATAAAATCAGACTAACGGTTTAGAAATCCGTTGGGAATTGACGCAGTAGTTATTTTTTTAGTAAAGCAACTCATGAAATATTATACTTTTATTACAAAATTTAAACATTATTTTAAAAATACAGTTTCAGAATCCCAAATAATTTTATAAGTTTGTAAATACTAAAAAGCGTGCCACTGATATCTGGAATGAAACATACGAGTTATGAGTCATCTGGTAACATATATTAACAATATGTTGATTTCTTTGCATCTACATATTCATCATCGATTTATAACTCTGATACAAATCCGTGTACAATTTACGAATCAACAGCAATTAATACTAGATGACCCGTGCTAATAGTTCGCACCCCTAGTGGTAATTTTTGTATTGGTTACTGCAATTTACTTTATTATAAAAAATAAGAACAAAGTCAGTCGTTTTTAAATGATATTAATTCATATTTCTTATTAAATCATTTTATAATATTTCATGAAAAACAATCTTTGAGGTTATGATGTGATTATTGTTTACTTTTTGCCCGTGCAGAAAAAAAACTTTTAAATGTCCGTACTCGTGAAAATCTTCATATAACTGTCCTTGAGATAAACAAGTAAATGCAATCCTGCCTTTTGAAGAGCTTACCCTTAGGCCTTGTAAATAGCTAGCGAAGGCAACTTTTATAGGACTTTTTTATCATTCGAAAAGACAGTTGGATCAGAATAAATTTTATTAGAATAAATAATTTTTGCAGTAATAATGTACTCACCCAAATGTATTACGATAACCTTGTGTAATTTATAAATAACTATTTAGCATCAAGATTTCTAATTAACATTATAATAGCATTATTCATTAAAATAAATTTGTGAGGTGGTAAGCCGGTGTATTTAATGTATTTTAAAATTCTGTTGGGTACAACTGATTATAGTCTGTTTCTTTTTGTTGAACACAATCAGTACTAAAGTTAATCTTTTTCTCTCCAAGTAACAAATGGAAATAATATTGTTACGTTTTAACTTTTTTAAACGTTTGAGTTCGTTTAAATGGCGTTAAAATAAAATGAAACCACTTTGTTGTTGTTACAGTTTCTTTATTTACTTCGCCATAACTTTTATACTGTTTGTCTTCATAGAACACATAATATTCGTTTATACAACACTTTTATTTCCGCTTTAACACAACTTTGTTTATTGACAGCCAAACGATAAGTAACTGACATGTAAGTAAAGAAGCCCTTTATATACCTAATTGCCTACAACTAGAAAGGTTCAGGAAATATCGACCATCTATTTCCATATCCGTTAATTCAAATGTAACGTAAAGATGATCGATGTGGCAATGCTGCCAAAATGACAGGGTGACACAAAATATACCAAAATCCCACAATGCAGTGTTGTACTTTTATTTTCGTAACACTGCCTCCCGCTTAAGCCTGTTCTTCCCTAATAGACTCATTATCCTTCTTCCCATAACTCGCAAGTCGTTCTAAATATACCACTTTCATTTTGGATCGCGGACTATTGTTCTTCTGTGTTCTGTATATCACGTCATTTAACCCTTTGACTACTTTGTAAGGTCCATCTCAGTTAGTTTGCTGCTTGGGAGATAATCCTTTCTTTCGATGTGGGTTGTAGAGTAGAACCAGTTGTCCCTCGTGGAAACCCTTCGTATTTGCTGCTCGATCATATCTGGCTTTCAACCTATCACGGTCCACGTCTAGTCGTGTAGGTATCGTTTCACGAAGTTCTTTGGAACTTTCATTTTTCTTGGCATTACCGACTGGTGCTCTCGATTTGTAATGCTGCAGATGATTCTGATTTGTTCTGACTGCATTTTTAGCCGCAATACATTCAGTGCAGTTTGCTATACATACGGCAGCAGCTTGCTGGTATCCAACCCAGTAATAACGCTGGTTTAATTTTTCTACAGTCTTTGCCACCCTAAGATGCCTTCCGCTATGTTTCTTATGAGACTGATTTAAAATTGCATTAATTTTTGAGGAAGAAGCCACTATTAGATTGGAGGTTGTATTTTCGTCTGCACTTTCCCACCTTCGATATAAGCACCCTTCTATCAGCTTTAAACTATTCCATTGAGACCAATAAGCATTTATTAGAGGGCTATCTGATATCTCTTTACTTTTACTAGGCGGTTTGTCTCTTTCTTTAGCCGCTATTATCCTTGCCAGTACAGGTTCTTTTCTCTGAGCCGTTGACCAGTTCTCGTTAAGCTCCAGACGTAATTGTCGGATGTTGATAACAGTCTTGTTGGCTTTATCACTTGTTTTATCAGCGGCTACTTTTCTGTCGTATTTACTTTTTCCGCTTCGGTAACCAGCTTCATTGTTACGTGGAAATCTTCACCACAGTTTCTATGATACCCATTACCATTATGGTCAGCCTCATTTACATTTCGGCGTTCATTCATTCGTACCCTGTTGTGTATACCTAAGTGCATTTTATGCGGCTCTCCTCTATCGGTAAGTTGTTTGTCACTAAGTGTTTCGGGTGTACTATAACTGGTGTTCTTCCATTTGTTATACCTCCATGGTGACGCGAATCTTGTACTTATGAGTGGTGCCCTGCAATGCCTTTGAAAATGACCGCTGTTGCCACAGTTTCGGCACTTCCTTTTTGCCCTTTGCTCTTTTTCGGCCAAAATGAAATATTCTTTGGTATTTACGGTTTTCATGGTATACACTTTATGTACCTGTTGCTTGGATATCCCTCGAGCAGTTTCCTGTGCCAGTGCAAACACTACTGTCTCCGCAAAGGTTGCCTTATGAGCAGCACACACGGCATACTTAATATCGGGGTTCCTTATATCATTAATGATCGTCTCCCCTGGATAACTAAGCTACAACAACCTCTCGACCTCCATTGCAAAGCCTTGTAATGATTAATTAGCCTTTTGTGCTCGTTGCCAAATTTACGCTGTAACGCCACCATTAAATCGTTGTAGTTGTTTCTACAGCTGGCTGGCATAGTTTCGAGAATCTCTCCTGCAGCACCTTTTAGCGACAAAATTAGTTCCACAGCATTATCTTCATCATTCCATCCATTTTTACTGGCTACTGTGTCGAATTGAAATTTAAATACCACCATAGGTGTACTACCGTCAAAGAAGGGTGTCTTTATTCTGCTGGAGACTTCTGGTATAATTCGTACTTGTTCTGGTCGTTGGCACTGTAGACAGTTTATATTCTATTACGTTAAGTTTTTCTTCAACACTCTTTTGCTTACTGTCTCGCTTCTCTGACGTGTTGCACTCTTCAAATTTATTTTCTATTTTTGTCAGAAAATTCTGGTTTTCCGTATTTGAGTCAACAGCCTTTTTATCAGCTTTAGAAATTTCTTGTGCATTCGCCACAGCATTAATTTTTTTCATGAGCTTTTCATTATCAGCTCTAGAAGATTCTTTTACCTGCGCCAACAGCTTTTGATTCTCAACTCTAGAAGTTTCATGTGCAGTGGCCAATACTTGCATTTTTACATCATAGCGGCCAGCAATGAGTTAATGTCCATATTAGTTGTTGTTGTAAGGGCACTTATCTCAGGATCATTCTCATCGTCAAGTTCGTGAGTATCAATGTCTATACCGCGTTTCTGAAATTCCTCTAACACGCTTTTTTGTAATTCGGTTTTATTACCGGTTGTGAACAGCTCTAATTTATTTATTACACGTTTGAGCCTGTCCACTTTTAATTCTTGGAATTTCATTTTTGTTCTCCTTTTTTTATTCATTTAATTTTTATTTAATTATATTTTTATTTTATTTTACATATGCAGTCACACTTCTGACACTAATATTACTTTTTAAACTTTTTAAAACGTTTGACTTCGTTTAAATTGCGCTAAAATAAAATTAAACTTTGTTGTTGTTACAGTTTCTTTAGTTACTTCTCTATAACTTTTATACTGTTTGTCTTAATACAACACATAATATTCGTTTATACACAATTGTTATTTCCGCTTTAACACAACTTTATTTATTGACAGCCAAACAATAACTAGCTGACGTGTAGGTAAAGCAACTCTATATATATCTAATTGCCTACAGTTTAGAAGGTTCAGGAAATATCGACCATCTTCTATCCGTTAATTGAAATGTAACGTAGAGATGTGACACAAAATATACCAAAATCCCACAATGTATCGTAAGTACAATTACGATGCCTTGGAACTTTAAATAGTTCGTTATTGTAACTTGTTGTAGATTTTAAATCACCATAATACTTTAAGTCAACTCATGAGTTTTAACATTAGACCATAAGGTTTTCTTTTTACCGTATTTTCAACAGTGGCTGTTTATTGGCGTGTCTTAAAACGGGTAACACCAGCCGAAAGTCTCCACGAAACAGAATTATTTTTCTTCATAAATAAGGCCATTGTTCTTAATGCTCTTTAAAAGGCAATCGTCAACGCTTAGTGCACGTTTGGGTATCACTGAAATTTCATCTCAAATGATGAGATTTGTTTTATCTCTTGGTAAAAGATTAGCTGCAATGCCGATCCGTGCAACGCGTATAAAGTCTGACATTATCTGACTCCATATATGAAACAATCCTGTATTAATACACTTGGTAAACAAACACTGCGTTACGACTTGAAGTCGTGAGCAACCAACAAGAAAACATCTTTGAGAAATGATATGTATGCAAATGGTGATTGTTACGATAGAAAAAACAATTACTTGTTTTACTATAAGACACTTAGTTTATACATTATTTATGTGCTTATTTCCTTGAAATTTCTGTAACCGTTAAAGTTTGGCATCACGACATTATTAATTAAACAACCCTGTATTAATACATTTGACAAAACAAACACTGCATAACCGACAATAGTATTACCAAAAAACGGTTTTTGCAACAACAAAATATTTTATGTTAAATTATAATACAGAAAATTATGAACCTTAAGGCTTTAAAATGCAATTTTTTTAACGGAAACATTAACTTTTAGACTTCTCACAATTTTTCGTCATTAGAAAAGAAGATTATTTTTAATATGAATCATCAATCATTAATTTTGATGCAGTAATACGGAAGATATTCGCAACTAACAAAAAATACCTTTTAGAAATAATATATATATTGTTACGAAAATAAAAATACAACACATCAGTGCTTTAAAACTGTATTGTGGGATTTTGGTATATTTTGTGTCAACCTGTCAATTTGGCTGCATTGCCAAACATACCGTCTTTACGTTACATTTGAATTAACGAAAACAGAAGATGGTCGATATTTCCGGAACTTTCCAAATTGTAGGCAATTAGGTATTAAAGAGGCTGCTTTACTTACAAGTTATTATTTTAGTTATCGTTTGGCTGTCGTAAGATAAAGACCTGTTAAAGCGGTAATAAAAGTGTTATATAAACGAATATTAAGTGTTGTATTAAGACAAACAGCATAAAAAATATAGTGGAATAAATAAACACTGTAAAACAACAAAATTAAGCGGTGTTTATTTTATTTTGACGCAATTTAAACGAACTCAAATGCTTTAAAAAGGTCACAACGTAACAATATTAACTTAACCATTTAAATAAGTTAAAATGGTGTTACTCTGCTGACCCCAATGGTGGTGGCTGTTTTAAATCTCTATATATTCCATTGACATTTATTTTTAACAAATCGCTGCAATTGGGTTATTTTCCATCTGCTTGGAAAGAGTCACATATTATCTCAATGTTTAAGTCCGGATCTAAAGGGATCGTGACTATTTATAGAGGTATAAGGAAATTAAGTACTATACCGAAATTATTTGAAAAAAATTGTCTATGTTTATATATCACATCAAGTATCTTCTATTTTATCATTATGTCAACATACTGAAACTTACTGCTCATGTCAATGAAGACTTTGTTAATAGAAAACAAGCGAATGTAATTTATACTGATTTCAGTAAAGCGTTCGAACAAGTAAATTATGGACTTTTGTTGTACAAACTTGATAAGATCGGGTTTAGTATATTATTTCTTAAAGGGATTGGGTCATATGTATACAATTGAGAGCAGTGTGTCAAATTTCGAAATTCGTTTTTTAAATATATAGACGTTTCATCTGGTGTCCCACAAGGCAGTCATCTTGGACCTTTCTTATTCACTTTATTTATAAACGATCTTTTTTGAGTTATCACGCATTCTAAAACTTTGATGTACACAGATGATAAAGATAAAAATGTTTCTTTCATTCAATTGTAATGATCAAATATTCTTACAAAATGATATTGATCATTTTACTAGCTGGTGCAAAATAAACTTAACCCTCTGTAACTGACATGTAGTCTGACAGACACCACAAAAACTCTTTTTTGCGTTATTTCAATTTGAATTAATGAAACCAATCATTTTTCAAGAATAATGGTTTTTATTTCAAATTTAAGCCTTACTATTACTGTTATAAATAAATAAGACAAATAAGGTGGTATTCAGAAACGTTAACAAAAATATATGAGATTAAAAGTGATGTCTGTTAGACTCCAGGTCAATACAACTGTTACAATTCGTGCACGTCAGCTGCGGAGGGTTAATTAACCTTAATATAAAAAATGCAAATATACGATTTTTTCCAGGCTATCTCCTACTAATAGTATTACTCTTGAGTTAGTGAAGTCATTTAACGATCTTGGCATTGGATAGAAAATTGGACTTTAGATCTCATACAAATCTAACAATTAATAAGGCAACTATTAGGATTTATTAAACGCTGGAGCAAAGAATTTGGTGATCCAATTATTTGTAAAACTTGTGAGACTAATTCTGAAATATGGTTTTGTCGTATGGGATTCTCAATACCTTATCCATTCTAATTCTATTGAATCTATTCAAAAACAATTCCTGTTATTTAGTCTTCGTGGGTTGGGATGGAATGTAAATCTATCATCGTATCAACATCGCCTTTCATTTACTAAATTACCTGCATTAAAAAGCCGTAGACTCTTGTTAATTCTGTCGTTCCTTTTTTAATTTACTAAATGGAAATCTTAGTTCACCATATTTATTAAGTGAAAGTAAATTTGAATGTTCCTCTTCGTTGTTCAAGAAATTATGAATTTTTAAATATTAAATATTATACGTCAAATTTTGCAAATATTGGTCCATTTCGTAGAATTTGCAGTGAGTTTAATTTGTTATTTCAAATAAATGATTTTAATAAAAATTTAGTTATTGTAAAAATAGATATTATATCTTACATTTAAATTCTTTAAATTAATTAAACATTCTTTTAATTTGTATTGTATAAATTTGTATCTGTATTTAGAGTCTGTACGGATTATTTCCATAGATTGTAATTGAATAAAAAAAACGAAATTAAAAAATATGGATAAATAACTGGTTTTTGTACCTTCACGCACTTACGAGCCAGGGTTGACAACCCATCCGGGATGGGTTTTATATTTAAAAAAGACCCGGTTGGCCAATTTCCGAATCCAGTGTCAGAAAAACTTCTTGCAATCCACTTAAAACTTATTTATTTTATTTTTATTTTTTGCTTGAGACCAGCACTCATGGGTTAACCCAGTACATTGTGCTGGTACCTGGAAAATAGGTTGTGGCAAGAAGGATAGAGAGAGTAGTGTTTGTGGACGTTCGATTTAAATGTGCTCATGTCGTAAGTGGCAGGGGAGACATACGCAGGAAGATTGTACAAACGAACAGTGCGACCAAAGAACGAATTCTCAGGAATTAGTTTCTTAATTTCGTTAGAACGGCCATATATGAAAGTTGTATTCCCATTTGGGTCGGATGTAGGTTTTGTAAATATTAAGGAGATCTGATGGAGTGAAGTAATTCTTACACCGTCTTAAAAGGCCGAGGCATTTCAATGCTTCTTTCGACACTCGAAATATGTGCTCGTTCCAACGAACATCGCTGTGAATTCTCATGCCCCGAACATCAAGAATATCTGATTCCTTAATATCTAAAGTCGACCCTGTTCACACGACCACACTCAGAGATTTACGCTATGTGGCTTGTAAGCGTGTCGTTAAGAAATATTAGAAATAGAACTGGCGAAAGAACAGAGCCTGGCGGTACATTTGAATTTATACTGAACTCTTTGGATGAGATCTCATCTATAACTACTCTTATAATGTGATTTCTGAGAAAGCTCGATATGAATCAAGAGAAGTGACTACCGACACCAAAAGCAATAAATTTAACTTTTTAAAAAACCGGTTTTAAAATAATTCGAAAAGTCGTTCGATCTCCCTAAATAGTGTTGCCAATTTAGCGTCTTTCGCGCTATATTTAGCGCGTTTCAACTACCGAAAAGTCGAATTTTATCTCTTTATCGCTTTTATCAAAACACGCGCTAACTAACTTATTAAATTCATTAATTTTTATATGAATTAATGACTTAAATGCTTCATGCTGTAAAAATTACGTAATTCCAGATAATATATGTGAAAAAATGAATAAAAATAGTGTTTTTGAAACGTACCTCAAATCTAAGAGCCCATTTTTCAAGACTTATAAGTCATTTTATAAGTAAGCTTCAAATTTTAATTATTTATTTAAAATTAAGTGTCCGCCATCTAACGCTTTTTTGTCAACTAGTGCTTATTTCGTGAATGGTAACACTTAGCTTATGTCTGATTTGACAGATAATTAGTTTTATCCTTCCGCTGAACGAATATGGTTGTGTATACGCTTGAACAACGGGCCTGCGATTGACTTACAGAAGATGCCGATTTTGGCAAAAAAAAAATCATCTTATCAGATGAAGCTCACGCATACGCGGATTTTGGTCCAGAGGCATAATTGAGCCATTTTTCTTCGAAAATGAGCAAGGAGTGGCCGTTAAGTCAATGGCAATCGTTATCGGGCCATGTTGAACGAATTTTTGTTCACAAAACTTGAAGAGGAGGATATTAGCAACATTTGGTTTCAACAGGACGGCGCTACGTGCCACACAGTCGAAGCTACACTCGATGTTTTGCGCCCTGTTTTTGAAGATCGTACTATCAGCCGCAGAGCTGATGTCGTTTGGCCACCTCGGAGCTGCGATTCGACACCGTTGGACTATTATTTGTGGGGTGCCGCCAAAGATAAGTGTTACGCCAACAAGTCAGAGACAATTGACGCTTTAAAGGATAATATTCGTGAAGCCATTGGTGAAATATAGCTGCACACAATCGATAATGTTCTTCAAAATTGGACCGATCGTGTAGGCTACTGCATGGCCAGCCGAGGCAGCCATTTGAATGAAATTATTTTCCATTATTAACCGGAAGGATTGTACTTTCAAATAAAAAAGAAATTTGAGAAAATATTCAGTAGTTTTTTTATAGCATTTTCAAAAAAAAAAAAAAAAATTATTTGGCGGACCCTTTGCAAAACTTGTTATTTGTTATTTCACCTTTAAAGATCCCAAGGAGATTACAGAGCCATAACGCATTCTTTTCATTTACGCCTATCTAAAGTCGATGATCTAATCTGATACTAAGTCATGATATGGGCTTTTCTTTCAATCTGTCTTCTCTAGTAATGGGCTTGCTTTCCGATTTTTCTGTTTATCTGCGAGTTCCATTTAGTGGGTAGTTTTACTAAGTCGTAGTTTGATTTCCTCAGAGTGTGTCCAGTCCATTTCCTTCATTACTTGTGATCTAGTTTCCGGCCAGAAAATTTTCAAAATTCACCGTAGACAGTGGTTTATAAACGTCTGAATGGAAGAGAACGCCCTATAGCAATCAGTAGGCCTGAAGAGGTCCAATCTGTTCTGAATATCAGTGCTGGAACCTTCGAACGCCGTGAGGACGTCAAAAAGACGGGTCATCTCCAAATTTCTGATTCAGAATTCGGAAGATCGTTGTGTTATTAGCGTTGGTTGATTCATATAATTTTGATTTGAAGATTTTTTATCCGCATCTCACTCCGTATGCTTCTGACTATATAGAGTCAAGTTTTCATTGCTTTTCGCAATGTCTGTTAGCAAAGAGATAGATTTCATCTAGATCTTACAACTTTGTGTTAAGTCCCAAGGTTATACCACGTTGCAACAGAATCGAGTACTACATTAAACAGCAGTGGAGAAAGAACACAACCTTACCTAACACCAGCACCAAAAAATTAAGAAAACGTTTTTAAGCTCTTTGTTCTAAATCGTTTTTAATTTCATTTTTTAATCGTTCAACTTATCAAAAAAAATCTTTGTAAAAGTTGAAATTTTAATAGTAGAAATTGTTTCTTTACAATTTCAGTATATTTTTTGGCTTTAACAGCGCTTTTTTACAGCGCGTTTGGTTTACAAATAGTTACTAAAATTATAGTTTAGTGCTTTTTAGCGCCTTTTGAGTACTAAGTCTGCGCGTTTTGATCATACAAAGTTGTCAGCACTACCCGCAGGTATTTGTCAGTCACTAAATAGCCTGTTATCTAAAGATACGACAAAATATCGAGAAAGACAGAAAAAAACATCAGTACTCTCACAATTCAATTTGTTACACCCAAGATAATTAACATCTCTTTCTAATTGACGAATAGTGGAATGCTATTTATGGAATTCGAACTGAAAAATCGAAAACTCTTCTGTTTATTATTTTTCCAAAAACTTTGTTCAAAATACTTACAATGCAGACTCGCCTATAGCTGGAAGGTAATATAAGATTAAGGAACTGGAATTACTTCAGCTATATTAAAATTCATAGGAAAATATCCCTTTCTATTGTCGGGCTTATTCTTGAGAATAATATTAACACCATCCAAACCTCCGCGGACTTAATATTCTGTAGTAAAAACACAAACGTTTTATTGGTTAATTCCATACTTTATCTGCCAAGAAGCGAAGAACTAGCGAATACGTCCGCTACTGCATTCCGGCAATGGGGGCAAATTTTGAATAACTTTTGACCTTAAATCAGTTCGAGTTTAAGGTGGAAGTCAATCAGCTTATTCAATTGCACCAAAATACACTTTAATTGATTTTTTTATATTAAAATTCTTACATCTCTGATAGTTTCGTCTGTACTTATTTCTCTAACCTCTTAACATTTTATTTACAGTGATTTGAAAAATAATAAGGACACTAATGTGTCACATTAATATTTGATGAGAAAGAAATTAACATAAGAAAGTTCGCCGATAAATGTGTATTTAAATGTGCTTATAAATTAATTATTTTAATTCACATCGAGGTCTACATACTGTAAGGAGACCAAATAACACTGCGTAGAGTACTAAGTACACTTTTTTAAGACAGTAAAGCATGGAGGCGGTAATATTGTTGTTTAGAGGTAATTTTTCTACCATGATGTTGGGCCACTATTTTGTATATAGAGCATTATGAAAGAAACGGAAGAAAATTAGTCACTTCATAGGCGGGAGTCTGACCTACCATACCACAGCGGCAAACATCATATCACCAAATAGAAAATTATGTCTATTTATCCAAATCTGTTTTGGTGGTGGAACTAGATAATACGCCGATGTAAATATAAGAGAGTGCCTATTAATCCTCACTTGTATTGAAATGCTCTTAGCAATGCATGTTTTGATAAGACAAAAACCCTTCGACGTCTAAAGATTAAATTATTTTATAAATTTTGACACGTTGGACTTAAGCTAGGATCACACGATTGTCGTAAATGTATCAATATGACACAATTTAAATTGTGCTTTATTGTCGTAATTTATCAAAATTAACCAAATTTTTGTTGCAAAAAAAAAAAAATTAAATTTAAATATTGGTACGTATTGCCAACTTGGATTGTCACACAAGAACACAACAAATATTGGCGAATTTTTCATATTTTTGTTGCCTCATTATTACCTACTGGTTGGTCACACGATTGCCGTGCCAATAATTGATGCATTGCGACAATCGTGTGATTCCAGCTTTAGAATCGGTTAGAATCGATCAATGCTTTTAATAATTGAAATAAGTTCTGATATAGTTTGAAAACTATTACGAAATGAAATGTTAGTCGATTTTTACAATAAAATAAGAAAATAATGTATTTGACATCTCCTGTGAAACATCATCGACTGTAAACCATTAAAGTTTTACAAAAA
Organism: Wohlfahrtia magnifica; assembly: GCA_023159175.1. Taxonomy (NCBI): domain Eukaryota; kingdom Metazoa; phylum Arthropoda; class Insecta; order Diptera; family Sarcophagidae; genus Wohlfahrtia; species Wohlfahrtia magnifica. The sequence goes on along the minus strand of JAKWBJ010000181.1, from coordinate 991,084 downwards.
AATCGTATGTAAACTAATTTTTTAGATTCTTTTATCACATAGACTAACTTGACTAGTTCTTTATGAAGTAGAGAGAATACGAATATTCGAAATAGTTTTTATTAGCTTTTACCATTATGCTTTTGTATGTCGCTTCATGTAAAACTTATTGCTATTAGTATTGCGGTATAAAGATACGTTAATTAAGCTATTTTTTTAAATATATTTTCAGAATTTATTTTTACAAACAACTTTCACAATGCCAAACAGTATTTTAACAAATAGTATTCAAAATGAACTCTTTGAGGGGTATTCCGATGAGCTTCTTAATTTTGCTGCTATATCTTGTATAATATTTGTAGTAATTGGGGTGCCTGGTAATATTTTGACAATAGTTGCTCTATCACGAGGGAAACAGGTAAGGTTATCAACTGTTATACTATATTAAAAAAAAAAATCTACAAATGTTTTAATATGACACATTTCATTTCAGAATCGCAATTCTACAGCAGTTTTCATAATTAATTTATCAGTTTCTGATTTATTATTTGGATGTTTTAATTTACCTTTGGCAGCATCAACTTTTCTACGACGTTCCTGGATACACGGTGATTTGCTATGTCGTTTATTTCCCTTATTACGTTATGGTCTACTCGCAGTATCACTTTTTACTGTTTCTCTAATTACCATTAATCGATATGTTATCATTGCACATCCTAGGCAGTATGCAAGGTACAGTTTAACAAATATTTTTTTTTAAACTAGATAAAACCCGGCGTGCTTCGCTACCCACATCTTAATTATTAGCTTAAATAATATCTTAGTTACAGTTTTTTACACCTTTTTTTATTTTGTGCCCTTCCGGATTTTGGCCGGAATGCCAAATTTATATATATATATATATATATATATATATATATATATATATATATATATATATATATATATATATATATATTGTTACGAAAATAAAAATGGCTACATATTGTATATTTGGTAGTTATGTGCCACCGTGTCAATGCCGTACTTATTTGGGTATTTGGCAGCACTGCCAAATCGACCACTTTACGTCACATTTGAATTAACGGATATAAAAATAGAGGATATGAGATATTTCCGGAACCTTTCCAACTGCAGGCATTTAGGTGTATAAAGAGGCTCCTTTATCTACACGTCAGTTAGTTATAATTTTGCTGTCGTAAGATAAAGACGTGTTTAAGCAGAAATAAAAGTGTTGTATAAGCGAATATAACTGTACCAACAACAAAGTGGTATTAATTTTATTTTAACGCAATTTAAACGAACTCAAACGTTTTAAAACGTAACAATGTATATATTAATTCCCATAAAATTCCATGCACATGGAGACTTCTCTCACCCGATACTGAGCTGCACCCGAATCTATTTTTAGATTCATTGAAAGGGACCTACAGTTTAACGCCGGTAAAATTAAAACTAAATTGTAACAAATATGGAGGTGCACTTTATTCAGACGCTCACAGTAAATTTATTCTTGTTGTTTTGCTGTTTTAGTTAAGTTTTTTATAACAATAGCTTGTAACTAATTGTGTTGACTCTTCTGTTTGTCTGTTTTTCGTTTACAGACAACAAGTAGGATTGCGAGCAATTAATAAATTTTAATAACAGAGTGACTTTTCAATTTTTAAACTTCTAAAATCTACCAAAATTCTATTCAGCCTACCATCCTACCAAACGTAAAATTTTCTGCCAATTTTGGTAGAATTCTACCAACAGTGACAATTCTGATGCTGATATTCTTCTATTTTTTTTTTTTTTTTATTTGCCTTCTTATTTCTTTAAAGAAAACTTCTCTTGTTTTTAGCATTGAGAATTGATAAAAATGCTAAAGTAACGGCAAAAACAAAAGAGAGCAAAAGTAAAAACAGAAGAGAGCAAAATAATGTTATTGGCTTCAGATAAAGGTTAGCTAAAGGTTTGCCGTTGATATTACAGGCAAGCGTTCAAGATCGAAAGATTTGCTGCCACAAACTGAGAGACGGGTAAACTTTATGAGTTTTTTGTTTCGAATGTTTTGTCAGAGAAATATTTGCCAAACGTTCGAAGGTGATGTTACTATCGAACGTCGTGGTCAAGCGGGAACACATAAATTACACAAAAGTTATTATTCTGTGTAATTTTAAAATACAAATACTTAATTATTTTAAAAAGATTCGCAATATTGCTTTTTGTTAAAAACATGACACAATTTTGTTTAAAAATTTTCATATTTTCGGTATTCGCACATATGCGCAATTCACAAAACAAACATCGCCAGATTTAATTAGTTCATATTGGCGCAAGTGAAATGTATTCCAAATGCATCACTGTGCTGCATCACGACGGCAAACTTTTACCACAAAAAATAGAATGGTAAACTATTAATGCTTAGAAACTTCCAGCAATACCGCCTTTTATTTTCATGAACAAATTTGGAGTACAATATTAAGGTTAAATTATTTTAAAGTGCCAATTGTGTTATAATGTAGTGATGAATTTTCGAACAGGTTCATATATAAGTATTAAGATGCGCCTTGCCTCGCCAAAATTGTTTGCAAGTTTTCGGTTGTAACTCTCTCTCAAAATGTTCTTCACATCGCAAAAATAAGCTGCGGAGAAAATTGTTCGGATCCATAACGGGAAAATAAATTATTGATGTATGCCAAATATCAATAAAATCTAATCCAATAAATTCTAATCCTATCTAATCTTTTGCGGATAACAGCAACATTTGTCATTCATATTCTTTTGATCGTAGAACGAGCCTTTTGGAGGTTGGGGTAAAAAGGATGAATATGAACGTCACACTCACAAGTGACCTGGCGAAGGTAACCGAGTGGGGTCGTGCCAACAGGGTCGATTTTAATGCACGTAAGACTCAATGTTGTTTTTAACACACAGGCGTGATGGTGTGCTGCCATCTGTGTCAATGGGTAATGTGGATATTGAGGAATCAGATGATCTTGATATTCTGGGCATGAGAATTCACTGTGACGTTCGTTGGAATGATCACATATTTCAAGTGTCGAAAGAAGCATTCAAGTGCCTTGGTTTTTTGAGACGATGCAATAAATACTTCACTCCATCTGATCTCCTTAATATTTACAAGACCTATATCCGACCCAAAATGGAATACAACTCTCATGTATGGGCCGGTGTTTCAAAGTCTATTTTGGAGCTTCTCGACCACGTACAGGAGAGGGCGACGATGCTCATCAATGACGGTAGGGTAGCCAACTCTATCGATTCATTGGAGCATCGTCGCAATGTGGCGTGTGTTTCATTGTTCTATCGGTATTATAACGGAATGTGTTCTAACGAAATTAAGGAATTAATTCCAAAAATCATATATTTTTACGTAGTACTCGTATTTCTCATAGAGCGCATCCCTTTGTAGTTGATTGTCCAGTAAATTGCACAACGCATTATAGCGAGAATTCGTTCTTTGGTCTCACTGTTCGGTTGTGGAATAATTTTCCAGCGAAAGTATTTCCTGCCACTTATGACATGAGTAAATTTAAATCTACCGTCCATAAACACTACCACCTCTGTCTTCCTTCCAATAACCTATTTTCCTAGTACTAGCACAATGCACTGCATGAGTAGGGGCCATCCCCTGAGTGCTGGTCTCATATAAAAAAAATCAATACAAATGGTATTTGTATGTACCTTCCAAATAAGTTTGTCTATTTTTAAGTGAGTTACAGTTAACCGATTGGTTAACTGTATAATGTATAAAGTCCCTAAAAACGTGTCATACTACAATTCTTTTATAAATAATTCTGCTAAAAAACTATTAATCCCCCAAGCTTGAAAATTTTTACAAAATATTAAAAGGTTCAATTTAGTATACACAAATAATTTTTTATTAATAATTAAATGCAATTTTTGTGTTATATTTACTTTTTCGTGCATTTAAACAATTAAGAGTTTATGGTAGATTTGGTTGAACGAGAATATTTTTTTCTACAATCTGCAACTGTTCGCATTATTATTTGCTTTTCTTCCTTGTCACGTGACAACACTTGATTTTATTCCTCCATCAGCTTTACTACTCGTTCTGCAGTGTCATTAACAACTTCTGGATCTTTCTTTAAAAAATGCGTTGAAATCGAAAATCTTTTGAAGAAATTTAAAGTCTTTTCTAAAACAAATTCCTCAATATTTTTACACATGAACTGGCTTATGTTAGGAGGGGAATGTTAAACTTTTTGATGTCAGTTTTATTGGGCTTTTGTAAAGCAGCCACCACAAATTTTCTTGCCTTATTAGATATTTGTTCATTGAAAAAGGCCAAACCTACAGTACCACAAATGGTTGCAAAATTTCTGTAATAATTGTTTACTTATAATTTCACCCACCAGATCATAAAAATATAAATTTTTTAATAAATTTAAATCTTGATTAGGGGCTTCAGCAGCAATTTCTTTTAAATATATTTTCACTATAAAAATACATACTGTCTCTAAAGTTAAACTTTTCAGAATCACTTTGAGTGAAGTGTTCTTTAAATAAAATTATTTTTAATGTATAAATGACCTTAGACATCCAACGCGCATGGTGCAAGGCACCCAGTGTTGCCGTTGAAAATTTCGAAAAAGGGTCAAAAAAGGTATTTTAAAGTAAAATAGGGTCAAGTTTTTTTTGCACAAAAAATAAGATTTATTTCAATTAAAAAACAAACTAATTTTAACAGCTAATTAAATATATTAAAAAAAATGGAAGTAATTATGCATACTTAAATTATAAATTAGTCTTGAAATTAAAAATACAATTCACAGATACATTAAAATATTAGTCATATCAAAAAGAAAGAAGATACTTTAAAAAAATTTTTTGGTATTTATCACTTTTTACAAATACCTATTCTATATTTTGTAATTAATTCTTTACTTGGAGTCCATTTTTCCAGCCCCCATTATAGCAAAACGAGAGTGGAAAGCATTGATTCACAAGTTCATATTTTAAGTTTGCTTCTAAATTAATTTTTAATCAGTGATAGTTTTGGAAAATTCTTTTAGCGAAAGCAGTACTAGGAGGCAACGTAAATGTATATGCATGTAACGAATTCATATAAATTTGAATATACAGTCGCACAGGAAAGTATACATATCACCTCGAAAACTGGATTTTACATAGAACTATAAGGTTTGGACTTTCAAAAAAGATATAATGTAAATCTACGCGAAAAATAAAACAAAAGTATATGAGCTTTTGCATACATATCATCTAAGCTTAAAGAAAATTCATAAATTAATTTTCTGCACACAAAAAAGTATACATGCTCTGCAGTATTAGGTAACTAATTATCGCAAAACAAAATGTTAAAAATTGTTTCACTTGATTTTTTGTGATATACTTTAGGAAAGGCAGTATTACAGCCTTATTTATTTTTAATTGCACTTCTTTTGTACTATGTTATCCAATTTATCAAATAAATTGTCTGTAGGACTTATTTCAGGTGACTAATAAGTAGAATGAAGCCGTCAAGTCAAGTTTTGATGTCAGAAATTCTTTTGTTTTCGTCACACTTATATATAATATTCCTACTTTCATCGCTCAAAACGACTTTACTCCAAAATTCTTCAACATAAAATTTTAATACCAGCGATTATATATGTTAGGCAGTTTTCTGATGGTTTTCCATATTGCTTAATTAATCCAGCTGCTCATCTATTCCTTTTGATTTAACTACAAACAAACAAATATATCTTTATACATAAGTTAAAAAAATTAGATATTTGGCACGCGAAACTACAAAATTAAATGGAAATCTACTAAAAAAAATATATATAAAAGCTTCTTGCTGTGAAAACTTAAGCCGAAACACATACATAAATTAGTTCATTTTACACAATTGTCAAACTTTATATAAAAAAATAGGTATGCATAGAATATGACAGTTGCATAAAAGTCAGTTGTAATAATAATATCAAATGCAATTTATATATAAAGGGTCCGCCATCTAATGTTTTTTTTCCAACTAGTGCTCATTTCGTGAATGGTAACACTTAGCTCATGTCTGATTTGACAGATACTTAGTTTTATCCTTCCGCTGAACGAATATAGTTGTTTATACGCTTCGCTAAGTGGGCCTGCGATCGACTTACAGAAGATGCCGATTTTGCCAAAAAATCATCTTTTCAGATGAAGCTCATTTTGATATTGGCGGGTATGTAAACTAGCAAAATTGTCGCATTTGGGGCACAGAAAACTCGCACGCATTATCAGCCGCAGAGCTGACGTCGTTTGGCCATCTCGGAGCTGCGATTTGACACCGTTGAACTATTATTTGTGGGGTGCCGTCAAAGATAAGTGTTACGCCAACAAGCCAGAAAGAATTGACGCTTTAAAGGACAATATTCGTTAAGCCATTGGTGAAATACAGCTGCACACAATCGATAATGTGCTTAAAAATTGGATCGATCGTGTAGGCTACTGCATGGCCAGTCGAGGCAGCCATTTGAATGAAATTATTTTCCATTATTAACCGGAAGGATTGTACTTTCAAATAAAAAAAGAAATTTGAGAAAATATTCAGTATTTTTTTTTTTATAGCATTTTCAAAAAAACAAAATTTATTTGGCAGACCCTTTATATGTTCACAAAACTCATGCGTGTTATGTATGTATATATACCACATACATATATAAAAGCTAAGTGCACTGAGAATTTTCGTGAGGGATTTTGGAACTTTACTCATTTTCAAAAAGGCTCAAAAAGGGATACATTAAAGAAGGGTCGTAAAAAGTGTCGGCATGAAAAAGTGTCAAAAGTGATACCTTAGTGTCACAACGGCAACGCTGAAGGCACCTGGCATTCGGAAAGTAAATTTTGAAACCGACTCTCCAAGAAAAACTAAAGCCAGCTGGATAAATTCTTTTTAATCATCCTGGGGCTGCCATTCTTTTAGGGTAATGAAAGCAAACTTACCTATATAATTCAAATAGCCTAGTATGTTTTTTACATGCAAATCTTCCATTCCAGCTTTAAAAGACTTTTTATTTCTGCCCACTCTTCTCTAAATATGTTAAATATTTGTACAATGATGACGATAAGGGCAATACAAAAGTTCTTTTTCCAATATTTGCTCCGAATGAACGCATGCACCATGCTTACGTCCTAAATTGGATGCTGTAGTTTCGCAGCATAGATCCTGCACCTTTTCTTTTAACAAATTGGAAATAGCTGTGGCCTGTTTCTTTCCCGAGCCGGTAGAAATTGCTGGAATCATTAAATGAGATTACTACTGGTAAATGGTTAACTTTTTCTCTACCCAATAATGATGGCAAAATTTTACCGTCCCACTTAACAGTTAATGTTGATATTTGTTTGTTTTTAAATACATCACAAATTTATTGATTTTTTTTATATCGAATCCATTTACGACATCGGCGGATAGACGTTGTGTTTATCACTAAATCGCTAACGTCATGTTTCAAAGCTTGAGCGGTTGCTATAAGAACTCGTACGGTATTACGATCGCTTATTTTACATTTGTCTAAAACTGACACTAGTTTCGGTGTTATAAAGTGATATTTACCTGGTTTTGTTTGTAGCTGGCTCATCTTTCGATTCTTGCGTTCCCTCTGAATCATTATCGCCTAGTTTTTCCTTATCACTTGATTCAAAATCCAGAATTTCGTACTCATCAATAAAAAAAGTTGATGGTTACTTTTATAAAAAATTATGCTTTGACATATTGGTACATTTTAAATCCACTCGAAAGCCAGAACGTGCTTAATAATAACACTTTTACATACTCACCTTGCAAACTGGATTCATGTTTCTCTTTAAAATTTTGCTTTTTCTCTTCGAGAAGACGTTTTCTTTATTCTTTTTTTGCTTAAACCCAGTCGCTGCCCAACATTGAACCAGGACTTATATATTTTTTTTTTTTGATTCATCAAAAATAATTTGTCTTCTATATTTACCATACGTACATCAAATAGATCGTTAAACTTTTCCGAGAGTTCCTTCTCGCAGTTCTTTTGCAATAATGATCGGCGCATCCAATTTTTCTGCAATTTCTTCCATTCAAAGCATAAACTTTCGAATTTTAAAATGCCGAATGCTCTTGGTGGAATTTTCGCTTTGTTCCACAAAATTTATATTTCTCTTACTACAAGAGATGCACTTGCTGGCAAATATAATTATACTTTGCGCATATTATAGAATAATTGGAAGGTATAGCTTTTCTTATCCTCTTGTATTCTTTCATTTCAACTTTTTTTGCTTGTTAGCGACAAACAACGGAAATAATTCAACTTTGTTCTTTAAACTTTAATAATATTCACTTTTAGCTTTATTTTTCACAATATTTTCGACTGTTAACATCAGTTTCTAACACACTTTTAATTAATGTTGAAGAATAAAAAACTGTCATTCTTATTGGGGAGTTCCCTTTTTATGTAGCTAAGAAATATTTTCGCTGTTCGGAGCTGCCAGAAATTGTTAATACGAGGGCGGATTGACATTGAAGCTACCTAGCGCTAGATGACAGCACAAAAACAAAAACTTTTTCTTTTTTAGAAATTCCGATCTGTCAAACGTCAGCTGTTAAAATTTTAGCCAAATTCATCGATTAGTTTATTTGCTGTAGTCGTTTGAAGTAAGCAACTTTTGTGTTTCTTGGAAAATAGAAAAAAGTGAATTTCATGTAGTGCTTAAACATTATTATTTGAAAGGCAAAACGGCAAAAGAGACAATAGAAAAGCTTGATAAACATTACGGCGAATCTGCTCCGTCAGATTATATGGTAAAATATTGGATTGCTGAATTTAAACACGGCCGAACAAGCACTGCAACAATACTATCAACAGGAAGGCCAAAAGAGGTGGTTACTGAAGAAAATATCAAAAAAATCCTCGATATCGTTATGAATGATAGCCGGGTCAAAATCCGAGAGATTGCTGAAATGGTAAACATATCATATGAACGTGTGTTCAACATTTTGCATGAACATTTGCATATAAAAAAGCTATCGGCAAGATGGGTGCCGCGTTTGCTCAGTGTTGAACAAAAACGAGTTCGAAAGATCACTTCACAGCAGTGCTTGGACATGATAAAGCATAATCCTGCTGATTTTTGGCGTAGATTAGTAACTGTTGATGAAACGTGGGTCCACCACTACACACCTGAAACCAAAAATCAATCGAAGCAATGGGTGGAAGCTGGTGGAATTGCTCCGAAGAAGGCGAAGACAGCGAAATCGGCTGGCAAGGTTATGGCCACTGTATTTTGGGATGCACACGGAATATTGCTCATCAATTATCTTGAAAAGGGATCCACAATCACAGGAGAGTATTATCGTGCATTATTGGATCAATTGGTTGATGCAATCAAGGAAAAACGATCACATTTAAACAAGAACAATGCACCGGTTCACACAGCATTAGATACGATGCTAAAACTACGAGAAATCCACTTCGAATTGGTTGATCGTCCACCTTATAGTCCAAATTTAGCCCCTAGTGACTTTCCTGTTTCCAAACTTGAAAAAATGGCTCGCAGGAGAAAGATTCATCTCAAACGAAGAAGTGATTACCCAAACTAATGCGTATTTTGAGGAGTTCCCAAAATCGTATTATTCAGATGGTATAAAAAAGTTGGAAAATCGTCTTACTAAGTGTATTGAGCTAAAAGAAGACTATGTTGAGAAATGAGTGGTTTTTGAAAAAAAATGTGTTTTTCCTACTTAGGTAGCTTCAATATCAATCCGCCCTCGTATTTGCATTTTTTAACTATGCACTGGACTTCGATTTAGAACCTTTGTGGTTTGACGGTAAATATATTTATTTCTATGTATCCTGTACGCCGGTAAGGTATACTACTTTGTTTGTTTATAATTTTTGATTATATGAAAGAGAATGGATCTTATATTGATAAATGTTTTATTTAATATCGTTAATTATGTATGGAATACAATATCAGATAAATGCCCGCCTCTGTTAGCCAAACAAATGCAAGCCCTTTTGAGCACATCTTTTATTACATTCTGTCACATTTCACGCGGTATTTAATTAATTTCATCACGAATATTTTGTTTGAGTTGCTCCAGCTTTTCTGGTTTGTTTGCATAAACCTTGCTTTTCAGATATCCCCACAAAAAGATAAATCAAATCAGACGACCGTGGAGGCCAATCAACATCACCATTCTTTGAAATAATTTGTTGTGGAAGAGGTCTCGCAGTAATTCCATTGTAATCCTGGCTGTATGTGATGTGGCACCGTCTTGTTAAAACCACATGTCAGTCAAGCCCAAAGCATGCAGTTGTAGCGTTAAAAAGTTTACAATCATATCACGATATCGCTCCCCATTGACAGTTACCGTTACGCCGTTTTCAGTTTCAAAGAAGTAAGGTCCAATGATTTCTTCTGACCAAATTGCACACCAGATTGTCACTTTTACTTGATGCAAAGGTGACTGATGAATAATTTGAGGTTTTTCCATTGCCCAGAACCGACTATTCTGTTTATTCACATATCCATTCAAATGAAAATGTGCCTCGTCACTCATTATGATTTTTTCATGAAAATCGATGATTGATTTTGATAAAATGTTTTAACGATTAAAACACGTTGGTTTATTGAATATTTTTCCATAATAAATTTGCCACATTTATACGTCACGACTGCCAAATATTTATAAACTATCAAGACTGTTTACCAAAAATGGCGACAAAGCAAAGTAGTAAAATATATAATAAAAAAGTTGCGACAGTATCTACGAGTAAACGAATAACTCAATATTTCGAGAATTATTTAAACAATTATAAAAGTTAACCTTATGGTGCGACGGGTAAATATCTAGTCTCCCCCCGCCTTTAGGCCGCCTGTGAATTATTTGATGAATTCGGATTCCTATATTATTATGATTTATTTTTAAAAAGTAAAGAGTATTACATTAGTTTAACTCGCAACAAACACTGGTGAAAATTGAATAATCTTTGTCATTTTATCGCAACTTAAGGGCGGATAAGCCACGCCTACCCGATATGTGATCAGCATATTTTTTGCGAAACATAGTTTTTTGATGGGGAGAATATTTCTAGGGGGAGTTACGGTACAATTTCGCAATTTGAAAAATGTTACGAATTATGAGATTTTGGTATATTTTGTGTTACCCTGTAAATTTGTCAGCACTGCCACATCGACCATCTTTGCGTTATATTTGAATTAACGGATATGGATATAGAAGATGGTCGATATTTCCTGAACCTTCCAAACTGTAGGCAATTAGGTATATAACAGACTGCTGTCAATAAAGAAAGTTGTGTTAAGGCCAAAATAAATAGTGTTGTATAAACGAATATTAACTGTTGTATTAAGGTAAACAGTATAAAAGCTATAGTGAAGTAAATAAAGAAACTGTAAAACAACAAAAATAGTGGTGTTTATTTTATTTTAACGCAATTTAACAATATTAAGAATTTATAGTATATGAAAAACACTAAATATCTTTGGTGTAGTTTATACAATATAATTTAACTTGTTAATTTAAACTTGTTAATTTAAAAATTATATACAACATATATACAAGTATATATAATTATACATACAACAAAATATAATATAAATACAACCTTTACGGAATTTAACATTATTTTATTATTTTTTATTTCCCCTTCATTCAATATTTGTTAGAATTTATCAACATCGTTACTTAGCATTAATGGTCATCGGTACTTGGCTGTTAAGCTTTTCAATAATGATTCCAACATGGCGTGGCATTTGGGGTAAATTTGGTCTAGATACTGCAATTGGCTCCTGTTCAATACTTCACGATCAAAATGATCGATCACCCAAAGAATTTCTATTCATCCTGGCATTTATGGTACCCTGCATCTGTATTGTATTCTGTTATACGCGCATCTTTTATTTGGTTCGTAAAGCAGCGTTTCGTTCCAGAGAACCGGCTTCAAAATTGCTTACGTCACCTAAAAGTAATGAAACTAGTCGAGATGTTACTAAAGAAAAGGAAATTATAAAAACTGTCGATAAAGTAAACGAGGCTGGAGGTGAAGATTTAAACCTGAAACCTTTTACCATTAAAGAAGATATAAAATTTATAGACGATAACTATTCCTTAGACAGTTTGCCAATTTCATACGAGAAATTATGTCAGAACAATGATAGCAAACGAGATTTATGTTCGAATGTAAGTTTTTTATAACTGGAATCCGTAATATGGTCTAATATGAAAAAAATTCTAATTATGTATTAGGAAACCACTAAATATACTCAACCATTGAATAGTTACGATAGCAGATATACAACAGCAGTAACAACAGTTGGGCCAGTCAGCCAAAAAGATAATCAATCCATGTAAGTTGAAAGCGTTCTTTTAAAATATTAATTTGAATAATGTCTGCTATCGTTTGATTTTAGGCGCCATAATCCAATTAAAACGTCTATAAAAACGTCATTTACTCGCTTTACTCCTCGTAAAAATCACTACGTTTCCATGGGCAACACATCAAATGCATCAGCAATATATCCGGGTCGAATGAGCGTCAAAGATCGCAGACTATTGAAAATGATACTCGTTATATTCGTATCATTCGTTATTTGCTATTTGCCTATAACTTTAACGAAAATCTGGAAAAGTGCCAATGATAATAACGTTTTCAATATCAGCGGTTATCTATTGGTCTATGTGACGACATGCATCAATCCGATAATTTATGTTCTCATGTCACATGAATATCGACAAGCCTATTGGAATTTATTAAGATGTCGATGTAAAACAATATCTTCCCAAAAGGATTTAAATCGTGTTCCAAAAACGTAAATACATACTTATTTAGTTTGCCAAGTCTATTTAATTTAATTTAATTTCTGTTAAGAACCAAATACAAGTATTATTGTTTTTTAAAGAACTTATGTAAGTATGTATAAAATGTATATAGTATGTTATGGTATATAGTATAAATTTATTTTTAATTAATTTACACTCTCGTGTTCTTATTACAGCGTTTTATAAAGAAAATGTGCAGAAAAACCAAAACTCGAATATTGTTCTTAGTTTAGTAGAAAGCTATTGCAAATTGTATTAAAAAATAATAAGAGAGAGTGCAATTGTGCAGGTTAATATTCATATAATTTTAAGCGAAATTCTTAATGTTTAAATTAATTTTTTCTATGATTTACATAAGTACTATACCAACTCTTTTGTAACTTTTTTTAACATAATGTCAGCCGCAATTAAACTATGTTTTATAGATAAAATTGTCTCTTCCGAGACGTTCATGTCAATAAAATTAAATTATTTTTGTAATAATTTTCATTTATTTATTAATTATTTCTGGGACAATTGTAGAACAAAAGATTTTCTGGCCTTTAAATAAAATTATGTATGTACATACATATATGGAATATAATGATTTTGATGCACTGAATTCAAATCTGTTTTCAGTTTTTTTCGATAGGTCTAAAATTTTTTTTATGGGCGTGGCATATATTTCATCATAACTTGAAAACGACTTGAACGATTTTAATCCACGTACCATCAAATGTTTAGGAACAAATTTTCCTATAAATCACCTGAATAAATTTTTTGCTATTTCAACAGTTTCTGAGTTATTTATACCTATGTAAGTTGCAAAAAAAAAAAAAAAAAATATCGCGCAAAATTTGAGCAATTTTTCATTTATTTATTTTTTTTTTTCTTTTCAAAAAGTTATAAAAAATAATTTAGAATGATAATTTTACATTCTAAGCACTTAGATTAAAGTTTAAAATGTTGAGAATAAAATAAGCTATAAATCGTGCAAATTGGCTATTGCTGATTTTATTCAAAATTATATGCAGGTATCCAAATTCGACAAAAATTAGCGAATAAATTTGCTTTTACAAAATTAGTTGAAATTTTTTTTCTTTTATTTACAAAAAGTTATAAAAAAATTCTTAGAATATGAATATTACATTGTAAACATTTAAATGAAAGCCAAATATAAAAGTAACTGACAAAAGTCTCAATGGCAACAAATATGCATCGAGTCCAGTAGCGCATGCAACAAACGTGAAAAAAAACTATACAAATATGTGTGAAATTATTTATCAATAAAATTAATATTCTCAGTACACATGGAACATTTGTGCTGCTTTAAAAGTTGTCGCTCCGCTAATTGGACTAGAACTGAGATATACAAAGTTTTGTTGTTTCCTATGCGAATGGGATAGTCGTGCAAGAGATAAACACTACGAAGTAAAAAATTGACCATGAAGAACGAGCTTAATTCCTGGAAGAAAGAGCGCATCTGAAGAACCTTTAGTTTAAAAAGAAAAAATATTACTACTATTTCTTCATATAAAGCTGGGTCTAACGAAAAACTTTGTAAAACCAATGAATAAGGATTATGATGGCTTTATATACCTTAAAATTAAATTCCCTCGAATCAGTGACGCAAAACTAAAAGAAGAATTTTTTAGGCCCACAAATAAGAGGGCTTATGAGCTTGGACGCAACTTTTAATATGAAGTTAAATGAAGTAGAAAAAGGAGCATGGATGGCTTTTGTAAATGTGTGTTACAACTTTTTTGGGAAATAAAGAAACTGAAAACTACAACGAAATCGTTCGAGAACTCGTTTCTGCCTATAAAGCTCTCAAATGCAAAATGTCGCTTAAAAGAAAGATTTGACAAATTTCACCAAGACATGTTGCATTTAGAAAGGCATTTTTGTTGATCGATTCTACGAGAAACTTCAACTGAAAATATGAAAAGAAGAAAAATAAAAACAAAATAACTGGGTCCAAGATAATTGTATTTTTATGAAAAACATATATATGAGGTGTGCTTCAAAATGATAAGGGACTGCTTGTGCGTAATGCTTATGCAGACAATAAACAGTACCGGACAAAAGATGAATTAAAAGTGGCAATCTGCAACAGCTGGCGCGAAATTCGCTCCAACGTTCTGGCAAAGGTTTCCCTCGACTTATACCCCGCAGATATTATTAAATTATAAATTATTATTATTTAAATTATAAATTATTAAAAAAAATAACAATTGTGATACCTTCTGATCAAATTAATTGCTTGTTAATTACTCACTCATCATTTTAACGCATTGAATTTTGCACTTATTTACATAAATTTAAATAAACATAATATAGTGGAACATCTCTAAAAGCAAAACCGACTTATTATTCACTTATTTGAACGTAGAATTTTAAAAATATGGTGACCATACGTAACATTTTATAGTTTGGATGAATTGAGCAAATATTAAGGTGATCTTATCAATTGAAGCACGCCTTATAACTGTATTAGTTCGGTTCGATTTGTAGGGACGCAAAAAAATCACCAATGTGACAATAAAAGTCGTATTGTATGGATCAAGATAAGAAACTTTGCCCAAGGAATCATATCTCTAAAATGAATTCTGATGTTCCTTATTTTGATTTTTTTGCGTCCCTATATATATATATATATACATATATATATATATATATATATATATATATATATATATATATATATATATATATATATATATATATATATATATATATATATATAAAATTTGGCCTTTGGGTCAAAATAAGGAACATCAGAATTCACATACATATATATATGATTAGGGCGCTTTAAATGGGTCAAAGTGTATATATATAGTAAGTATATATATATATATAGTAAGTATATATATATATATATATATATACAGTATATATATAGTAAGTATATATATATATATATATATATATATATATATTTATATATATATATATATATATATATATATATATATATATATATATATACAGGTTCTAAAATTTAATCGAGAAAATATACTTCTCCTGAAGCCAATCTTAGGGCATTGCTATGCGAATTTTTGTCGATAGCTTTTAATAACCAGGACAACTAGAAATATGCTCTTAAAAAGTGTTTTATGCGCATAAAGTATGCAGTAAAAATCGCAAAATATGATTCAAAAATTTGAAAACATGCCCTAAAAAAATAAAAATTTCTTCATTGTTAATAGAAAAAAGGTTTTTTCAACAAACTCAATATCTTAACAATACAAAAAACAGTAAAAAAAAATTTTTTTAACCAAACCTAATATTTTACTTCAATTTCTAAGGAGAAAAGAATACATATGTATGTATTGTAATAAACAACAAAATATTGACTTCAATTTGCAAATATAAAGCGTTGTCTATTAAATCTAAGCAAACTTTTATACATTAAAAATTTCAATGTCTCCTGCTGTAATGGGGACATATTTCAAGTATAACAATTCCTTAAGATCATATTTTACAACTGGATTTGATGAAGATGCGCTAATTGAACGCTGTTAACCTAATCGAACTCAACACAAGCAAATGTAAACACATTAGGTTTTCTCGCGGCAACTACATTTCTAATCATTTTTATTGAACTCGGTACCATTGGAATTGGTAAGTTCTTTCTTGGATTAACAATTTTTCGATCCTTATGTTATTAGGCTGCTATTTACTTCCTTAGTTAGACCTATACTGGAATATGATTCAATTATTTGGGATCCTGTTTCAGAAATCACATTGATCGGATCGAGTCCGTTCAGAAGCAGTATCTTTTATTTTGTCTTCGGAGCTTACGATGGAATCAAAGATGTAATCTACCAGCCAATCGTCACAAATTAGCCCTTATCAAGTTACCTACCTTGGAAAGCAGGAGAACTATGTTGAATGTTTCATTCTTATTTAATGTTATCAATGGTGATGTAAACACTGAATTTCTTTTGGGAAGGATATGTTTTAAAATTCCGCACATGCCGACACGCTATTTTCATCCATTTACTATTAGATATTTTTGAAACAATTATGCTAAGTCTGACCCACTGAGTAGAATCTAACTTTTCTTTTAGTTTAAGTATCATTAAATAAAATATTAAAAGTTTTCTTAATTATTAATTTATTATTTGTTACATTTAAATACATATGTTACATTAAAAAAAAATAAAAAAAAAATAGATGTTCACATAAAAATCTCTTTTAATGTTCAGTTTCGTATTAGAATCTTTCATCTTGCTTAACTAAAGCCATAAGCTTCTTAACGTAATCGAAGTTTGCAGCAATAAAAATCAGTTTACTTTTAATATTTAAATTTTTTCTTGATCTTAATTGATGAATGCAAGCCGAGTTCTCCAACGAGTTATAGCTGGGTCGGCCAGCAATGGATGGTCTACATATATTTCTTTTAAAATTTCAACTGTATTTAGACCTTTCAAGCACACTTTCTTTACATTTGCAATAACTTTGCATACATTTTCGTACTAATCTCCAATACGAACAAAGTGACACTATACCAAAATATTTTCGATCGCTTAAAAATCATACATTTTAATTATTTTTTCCAAAATGTAGTTATTTTCATATTTGTGTATATCTTCCACATACAAGAGGAGAAACCAACTAAGAAATTTAGTAATTGTACGTAAAATTGAAGTTGAAAGCGCTTTGAAAGTTAAAATGACTTGCACAAGCTAAATTTGGACAGTAACTTTTATGGGTTAATAACTGCAACTCTGTAATTTCAATACGGCCAACTTCGCTGATCAGTTCAGTTTTCGAAAATTATACAGAATAAACAGAGACAACGAGGACATACTAATATCGAAGTAAGAAAGCTTATTATTGAGCATGCAAGAAAAGGAAAAAGTGTTCGCGGAATTTCAAAATTTGTTGGCAGAGTCATTCAACTGTGCACGACATAATAAAATGTTTCAAAGTCAATAAAATGGTGCACAATAGACCAAAATATATACACAACAAAATATTTTCCGAGGCAAAAGAACGGTTTTTTGTTAGAAAAATAAAAGCAAATCCCTTTCTAAGTGCTCCAAAACTTGCTGCTATTGCTAAAAGTGACCTCGGTAAGAAAGCAAGCCCATCTACAATAAGAAACTTTCTTTACATAGTTGGTCTTAATGGTAGAAAAGATAGACAAAACCATTTTATTAGTAAGCGCCATTTATTTTATTTATTATTTATTTATCTTCCACTTATAATATACAGGGAAACCTGTTTTTGTGCGGTGGATAGGGACCGTATAAAACAAATCGCATAAAAAAAATTACACAAAATTCACAACACGCTATAAAAATAGTTTTCACAACATACATAAATAAAAATTATTTTTTTGAGCGGATACTACGGACCGCATGAAAAAAGTTTCGCGTCGAATATAACTCAAAACTTTTTTAATTCATTTAATTATGTACACAAGTAAATATTTTTAAACTATTTACATATGTACTTATTTTGCATATAAAAATCGACTTAATCCATATTCTTCATAATCGCTTTCATAAATAAAATACACCACCTCACTTGCCATTTTTTGAGTTACCATGTAGTCGGTATCAGTTTTAACGACGCTGCTTGTTTTACCATACGCTTGTATATATCTCGATAGTCAGATATACATGATTAAAGGTTCTTTTGGAATTTTAAAGCTCTTTCAGAATTGTGATCGATGGCCAGGAAATGACGTTCTAATTTATTGCAAAGTTGGAGTCCGGCATAGATGTTATCCGCTGTAATTTTATAGGGTTCCTCTTTTTTATCGGATATATGATAATTTATAAAATCATGGTCCGTTGATATCATCCTGAATCATTGCGATAATATGAAAAACATATCAATAATCGATATAAAAAAGTGGCCGTGGTTTTCGTCAACAACATATGTCTATACAAGGGCGGATTGACATTGAAGCTACCTAGCGCTATATGGCAGCACAAACAAAAAAATTACGATCTGTCAAACGTAAGCTGTTAAAATTTTAGCCAAAGTCGTCGATTAGTTTATTTGTTGTAGTCGTTTGCAGTAAGCAACTTTTGTGTTTCTTGGAAAATAGAAAAAAGTGAATTTCGTGTAGTGATTAAACACTATTATTTGAAAGGCAAAAAGGGGAAAGAGATAAAAGAAAAGCTTGATAAACATTACGGCAAATCTGATCCGTCAGATTATATGGTAAAATATTGGATTGCTGAATTTTAACGGGGCCGAACAAGCACTGCAACAATACTATCAACAGGAAGGGCCAAAAGAGGTGGTTACTGAAGAAAATATCAAGAAAATCCTTGTTATCGTTATGAATGATCGCCGGGTCAAAATACGTGAGATTGCTGAAATTTGCAATTACATTTGCATATAAAAAAACTATCGACAAGATGGGTGCCGCGTTTGATTAGTGTTGAACAAAAACGAGTTCGACAAATCACTTCACAGCGGTGTTTGGACATGATAAAGCATAATCCTGCTGATTTTTGGCGTAGATTAATAACTGTTGATGAAACGTGGGTCCACCACTACACACCTAAAACCAAAAATCAATCGAAGCAATGGGTGGAAGCTGGTGGAAGTGCTCCGAAGAAGGCCAAGAAAGCGAAATCGGCTGGCGAGGTTATGGCCACTGTATTTTGGGATGCACACGGAATATTGCTCATCGATTATCTTGAAAAGGAATCCACAATCACAGGCGAGTATTATCGTGCATTATTGGATCAATTGGTTGATGCAATCAAGGAAAAACGACCACATTTAAACACGAAAAATGTGCTCTTTCTTCAAGACAACGCACCGGTTCGCACAGCATTAGATACGATGCTAAAAGTACGAGAAATCCTCTTCGAATTGGTTGATCATCCACCTTATAGTCCATATTTAGCCCCTAGTGACTTTTTGCTGTTTCCAAACTTGAAAAAATGGCTCGCAAAAGATTCATCTCACACGAAGAAGTGATTACCGAAACTAATGCGTATTTTGAGGAGTTCCCAAAATCGTATTATTCAGATGGTATAAAAAAGTTGGAAAATCGTCTTACTAAGTGTATTGAGCTAAAAGGAGACTATGTTGAGAAATGAATGGTTTTTGAAAAAAAAAAATGTTTTTTTCCTACTTAGATAGCTTCAATATCAATCCGCCCTCGTACACATGTATTTCAATATTATATACCAAACAAGAAATGAGCGAAATTTTTTTTAATTATCGCACAAAAAAACATAAAATAAATCGCATAAAAAAAGAAATCGCACAAAAAATGTCGTACAAAAATAAAATCGCACAAAAATAGTCCGCATAAGTACAGGTTCTTCTGTACATCTATATAGATTTTCGGTCAACATCGGATGGGTGAAACTAGTAGTTTATAGACATATTAAGAAAATAATTATTGTTTCATTTTGAGAACAATCGATGTTTATTAATAAATTTTTTGTTTGTTTATTTATTATAATATATTTCGTAATAATTACCATTATTTTAAATTGTATAAATGCATTTGAATAATTGATATTTGTTTTCATTTTATTATAATAAATTTATTAATAATTATTTTTAAACTTTTATTTGTTATTTGGTTTTTCAATATTTGCAATATTCAATATAATTATAAGATTATTATTGTTTTCGTTATATTCTTCATGTTGTTTTATTTATTTTTTTTTTTATAAATTTTAACTTTTTTTCTTATTTTTTATTATTCTTTTCTAAAACTTCAAATTTAACTATAATTAAGTAACACAACTAGGGAGAAATATCATTTTTATTCTCATTGTAATTAGAATTATTAAATTTTATAATTAATACTAAACTATTTAAGAATTTTCCAAAAGAAAATCAAAATAAGAATACCTATTTAAATCGTTTATAATTTTTAAATATTTTAATTATTGTTTTGTTTATAATTGCAATATATGATTTGATATTTTATATCTAATGATTATTATTAATAATTTTATTTGATTTCATTGAAATATGCATGTGTGTATATATGTATGTATGTATTGATAAAAATTGGTACGTGGGGACTATTGATTCGATTCGATAGATACATATGTATGTATGTGAGTATATAGTATATGAAATCATCACAAGTATGGTAAACTAATCATTTTTAAAATATTTATCTAAAATATGTCATTTTAAAAAGCAACTAATTTACATACATGTATGTAAGTATGTACATATGTATGTAAGTATGTAGCGCACAAGAACTTAAAAGTTAAAATTTTATCTAAGCTTTTTAATCTTTTTTTTAAATTTTGTTTTAGATGAAAAATGACTATTACGAATGAAGTGCATATTTTGCTTAAATTTAATTTTAAGTACGATTTGCTTAGCTTCTAAAAGGTATCAAGCGAGAACACAAATGTACATACATACATACCTATTTTATATCCCATGGTATATATGTATATAGTATATGTAAATAGTACGTATTATATTTTAGTATATTTTCCAAATGATCTATAATTTTTCAAATGAACTGAAGGCCAAACTATAATAAATTGTGCTTCAAAGTGATAAGGTCACCTTAATATTTGCTCAATTCATCCAAACTATAAAATATTATGTATGGTCACCTTAATAAAAAAATTCTACCTTCAAATAAGTGAATAATAAGCCGGTTTTGCTTTTAAAGATGTACCATTATATTATGTTTATTTAAATTTATGTAAATAAGTGCTAATTCAATGCGTCAAAAAGATAAGGTCAGTGATTAATAAGCAATTAATCTAATCAGAAGGTATCACAATTGTTATTTTGTTTTAATAATTAATTATTTAAATTATTAAATAATATTTGCGTTGTATGGGTCGCGGGAAACCTTTGTCATCTCATGAAGAAGGACATATTGAGGCACTTCATGAGCAGGGATTGAGTATGCGTGGAATGGCAAAAAAAAACTGGGACGATCTTTGGTGTTGTGCAAAATTTTCTCAAAAACCGAGAAAATTATGGAAAATTAAAAAGCATTCATTCATTCAAAGGTCCTGACTGCCCATGAAACTCGACTAATTTCACAAAAGGCCTCGAATTCCATGAAAAGTGCGGTAACAATAAAAGAGGAATTAAAATTACAAGCTTCAAAAAGTACAATTCTAAGAGCTTTCAACGCCCAGCCAAACCTTATTCGAGCAAAATTAAAAAAATTCCATGTGTGACTAAGCAGCATAAGATTAAACGTAAGGAGTTTGCGAAAAACAACATGGCAACTAATTGGTACCAGGTAAACATTTTTTTAAAAAGCTTATAAGATATTCCATACATTTTTGGGTTTGTAGGTAATTTTTTCTGATGAGAAAAAATTTAACCTGGATGCACCAGATGGTTTCAATTGCTATTGGCGAGATTTAAGGAAGGAGCCCTTATTTTTTTCCAAATGGAATTTCGGCGGTGGTAGTTTGATGGTTTGGGCTGGCTTTAGCTCACATGATACCCGGGAACTCTAATTTCCTTCCACTCGGATGGATAGTTTAGAGTACCAGGGCATTCTGTCTGAATGTTTGCTGCCTTATTTGGCCCAAAATGCTGACAAAATTTTTACCTTTCTGCAAGATAACGCAGCAATTCATGTCAGCAGTCGACCAGACAATGGTTTGAGGAGCACTATATTGAAGGACTTGATTGGCCAGCATGTTCTCCTTCATGGAAAATTTGCGGTGACTGCTTGTGCGTAAGGTTTATGCAGACAACAAACGGTTTTTTCGCCGTACCACGCATACCCAATCCCTGCTCATGAAGTGCCACAATTTGTCCTTGTTTATAAGGTGACAAAGCTTTCCCGCGACCCATACCGCGCAGATATTATTTAAATTATGAATTATTAAACAAAATAATAACAATTGTGATACCTTCTGATTAGATTAATTGCTTATTAATTACTGACTTATTTCACTTATTTGAACGTAGAATTTTTTCTTATAAGGCGACCATACATAACATTTTATAGTTTGGATGAATTGAGCAAATATTAAGGTGACCTTATCATTTTGAAGCACAACTTATACTTTTGCTTACTTAAGCTTCTGTCAAAAATCAACGAAAAGTCTGTTAAATACTTAATCTACTTCTTTTGCTATAATGTACCTTTTGAACTAAAATGCAAGCTATTCTTAGTTGCCCTAATATTTCCTATCACGAAATTTTAATATGTTAAACGAGTTAATTTTATTATTTATTTTATTAAAAAATTTATATCATAAATAAAAAATAGTATAAAAATGCAGCAGTTGCTTTCAACATCGAAAATCACAACGTGTTTCTTGCTTTGCATATAACACACAAACATCTGTTTACGTACGAGCAGTGCGATCAGCTTCGTTTAAAACGTAAACAAATGAAACTGAACGAAACTCGACGAAAAGTTTGTGAATTACATTATAGTTAAAAACATTTAATTGTGTGTACTTGCACAATTGTTTAAGCTAGCCTGCGCATATTGTGGTTGGCCCTTTATAAAAAAGACAATTTTAATTTTCAAAACAAGTTTAAAAATCCTGTATGTCAACAATTGGCCGAAATTTACTTTTATGCGTCTGGCTTAATATTAATAACATACATACTTATACGATCCTTTTATGTTTTATGTATGTATGTATTTTTCGTATGACACGACATAACAACAAAATGTAAACATCGCAAACAATAAAACCAGGGACTGAAAACCTGTAAGAAATGTGTTCAGAGGCTTATTTCTGGCATTCGTGATCGAAATGAAATTCGAATCGAGAAAGATTTCGATATCGTAAAATTTTCTAATGGTGTTACTCGATACGAAACGAATATAATTACAGCTTAAGTGCATTAGAAAAAATTTTTTTAAAACACTGTATAAAATATTAAAAAAATTATAAAATTGATTGTAGGCAGAAAATAAACAAATAAATTCAAAAAATAAGTAAGTGGCGTGGTGTAGTAGTTATCGTGCTTGATTAGAAGACAAACGGCACAGGTTCATACTTCACGAAGGTTAAAAAATTGTTGAAATCTTTTTTGGATTTTTTTAAATTATCTTTCATTGTTTTTGTTGACAAAAGCGGTCGAAAACTTTTAGAGCCACAACAGGAATATCTAAGCCTGCAGCAGTCAAAATGTTCAAAAAAAAACTTGCTCTTTATTCTGCCCTCCCCCTATTTTTATTGTTGATTAAAAATAAAGAAAAAATATTTTTTCTTTATATGTCACTTTGAGCCACAAGTTGAAATCTTTAGTTGATGGATCTTAGACTTTAAATAAACTTAACGGATGTAGAATTAAATCAAAATAATTATGAAAGACATAAACAAATTTTCCAAATTAATCAATTAAAATTTATCAAATATCACAATTAACAAATCGACAAATTCTTATATCAATTTATGCCAAAAAATAACTAATAATACTCTTCCTAAATAAATGTGTGTTGCTTATGACCTGTAAACTGTGTGGAATATCGTTCCAGAGGCTGATCGCATTAACAAAGAATTGGTTTAATACTATATCCGTTTAAGTTTATTTTGTATTCGCTTGAATATTAATATTTTCTTGTACAACTTATGTATATTCTAGCCTAGCTTCTTATTTTAATATTTATTTCTGTATGTACTTGTACTGAGTTCCGTGCTGTATTATGAGACTCTGAGTCTAGTGTGCGGAACATTGATAATAATAAATAAATAAATTTAAAGGTAAGGTGCACCTAAAGTTGGCTAGCTCACACTTTTCTTTGGGCACTATTTGGCATTAAATTTTTTTGCTAAGTCTGTTTGCTTTGTCATAAAGTTCCTAAGTATTTCCTTTTGCATTGTATTATTTTTTGTACTTTGGACCAAAACTATCCCAAATACATTTTCAACTTCAAATTTTGATTCATTTTATTCGTGATCGAATAAGAGAACTCCAAATAGTTAAAAACTCGTTTGGTCGAATAAGAATTTATTCGTATTTAGGGTTCGGGTTGGGTTCAAAATTTAAAAAAGTACAAATGTTTTACGAAAGTACGAAATTTATTTATTTTTCAAATAAATTTTCATTTAATTTTATAATTAATATACTTTTCAACCTTTCTTCCTTAAAATGTGTTCCTTGTGGCTACGAAATAAACTTCAAGGCTGAAAAGGCTCTCTCGAGGCTTACCTGCGTAGCAGACACTGCGGCTATAATCTGTAGTTTGCTTTGTCCAGTCTTGAATATTTTTCATACATGTACTGATTGCAATTTCATTATTAAATTAGCTATCAATCGAATCGGTGGCATTTACATTCGAAGAATTTGATTTGCAAAATCATTCCTTCTTTTTTAGAATTTGTACGAGCCAATCTTCATTGCCTTCTGAAGAACAAAAAAATGATTCTCCTTTAAAACTCTCTTTCCTTTCCTCTTGTAAATTTTTGAACAGAAAAAGAGGATTTCCTTTTTGAGCGAAGATTGATGTTGGTTACTTTTTCGTTACAAATAAACGGATTTTTTTGTTCTATTTTTTATGAACCACTACTGACATGGATTTAAACGGATTCGAGTGTAAAGTTTTTATAAACAGCAAACCTGAACCCGTTCGGGTTCGGTTTCAGTCCCTGAATAAAACGTAAGTAGAACTGTTGCAATTATATCAAATTCATATTCACGTTTTTCATGAATAACATGGGAAATTATTATTGCCATGAAATTTTCATTTCCCTCGAAGGGCAAATTGCTATCGTGAATCGCCCATAAAATTTTTGTTCCCTTTTCACAAGCTATCATTTTACGTTGGATGTTAACAAAAATATGTAAACAAAGAAAAAATGTGGGAATTTTTACTGAAAAATAAAATGTTTACACAAAAATTATCATAATTAAACGGTGAAATTGAAGAAAAAAATTTTCAGGGAAACAAACTCCAATTGGCATGCAAAGAATTGCACAAACAAAAGCTGGAAGAGAAGAAACAAAACAAAAGTGTACTTTTCTTCAGCCAGACGGACGGAAAGAAACTGGTGAATTTGGACGAATAGTAACAATTTAAAAATGGCTTAAGCGCCAAAAAGATAAAACTAAATGTATATTATTCCCGATGACATAATAATCGAACAATTTGTATCAATTAAAATTAGAAATCAACAAAACAAAGAACTAAGTAGGAGCTATGAAGAGCAAGATGAGGATGTATTTAATGCCATATTTGGGCGTCGATGCTATTGTAAATATTTTTTCTTTCGTGAGCGATTTTTAAAATTCAGCCAACGCATCTCTTAAGCTACAATTTATCCAATCAAAGAAATAAATACTTATGTAAATGATAAATACAACTCCCCAGCAAAAATGATGTGAACAAATCAATAGGAAAAGGGAACAAATTTTGAGGGAAAATACTATTCACGATCAGGCAAATTTTTACAGGGCTATCATTCCCCTCTGAATAATTATAAAAGGGGGAAATATTTCATGAGAAAATTATTCATGATTGCAATTGTGGGAAATGGGAAAACATTTCGAGGGAAAAATTATTCACTATAGTCGTGATTGTTACACGTTTTGAGCGTTATGTCTCTTAATAATTTTTATATTAGATTTGAACTTAAAAAAGTGCCACAAAGACTTTGTAAACTACGAAAATAAATATTTTTCTCCAAGCAAAACTTTCAGAATGTTCATATGGTCACAAAATATAATTCCGTACACCTAATGTGTAGATTGACCGATAATTGTTGAATTTTTAAATTCTTTTTAAGAATTGGACTTATGTTTTGTAATTGGAGTCTCAAATAACTCAATACCGATGGATGACGGAATTAAAAAACAATTCATACAAATAAATTTGAAGAATGTCTCTATTTTGCAATATTGCAACTCGAAGTTAAAAATTAATGCTATTGATACATACATAAGTATATATGTATGTATGTATGTATGCACATAAATTGTACAAGGTGGGCAAATTTAAGGTTAGGGAGTAAATTGGCTGTCAATTGAGCTGTCGACCTTTTACGCTTATTTGGTAAAAAATTGGGAAATTTTAACTATGGAACATTACATTCTTGAACAAAGAACTTTAATTATGAAAATTTACTATTAAAATAGTAAAAATTTTACTGTATCACTTAGTAAAATTCGAGCAGCTTTTCCTCGTAATCAGGCTCCTTTTCCTTCAATAGATCAAAACAGTACGCTCATAGTGGCGTACATCAACACGTCGACGTTCGCAAAAATTGGGCATCATCAGAAGAACTTTGCGCAACATTTTGCATAAAGATCTTCATCTTCACGCTTATAAAGTTCAACTCGTTCAAAAATTACAGCCAGCTGACCATTATTGCGTCGAACGTTTCTGAATTGGCTTTTTGCAAAACTGAACAAAAACAACGCATATTTCAAGAAAATAAAATTTAGCGATGAGGCCCATTTTCAATTAGGCGGCTATATAAGCAAACAAAATTACCGCATATGGGGCTCACAAAATCCACAAACAGCCCTCGAAAAACCATTACATCCAAGGAAAGTAACCGTATAATATATATGTGGTTAGGCGGCATTATTGGCCCGTATTTTTTTCGAAAATGAGCAAGGAAACGCCGTCACCGTGAATTCTCTGCGCTACCAAACCATGATAACCAATTTTTTGTGACCACAATTGGCTAATGTTGACATCAGTGACTTTTGGTTTCAGCGCCACACAATTCAGTTATTGCATGAGAAATTTACAGGTCGCGTAATTTTACGATTTGGCAATTGGCTGCCTCGTTCTTGTAATTTAACGCAACTGGATTATTTTCTGTGTGGCATTTGAAAGATCCGGTTTACGTTAACAAACCACCAACAACTGACACTCTGAAAGATGAAATTCGGCGTTACATTGACAAGATAAGCGAAGCTTTGTTTCAAAATATGGTTCAAAATTTGTAAAAAGAGCTGACGTCTGCCGACGTGATAGAAGTGAACATTTGCCCGACATCATATTCCATTATTAGCTCCCATATTTCTATTTTATATTGGTATGAATAAAGCTGAATTTGTCCAAAAAATGTTTTTTTAAGCCAATTTACTTCCTAACCTCCAATTTCCATCATTTTTTTGCTCATAGTTTTTCCGATATTAATATTTACTTACATATCTAAATATGATATGTTAGAATATCGCTTAAGAAATACAAAAAAGGAAATGGGTTCCATTGCTTTTAGGTTAAAGCAAAAACTCAAATTTAATTTTTCTTTGGTAAGATACGATCACCGCTCTTGCGGATTAATATTTAAACAGCTTTAATATTATGAATATTTTTGTTAGAAATTATGTTATTTGTTAATAAATACTCGTATGACTAGATTTCTTTAAATGAAATTATGATCGAAAACGAAATATACATACATATGTATATATATAATATACATACATATAATAATATACATACATATCATTCATGTATTAATTACTGGTCTTATATTTCATACATATATATCGTCATATGAAATCCAAAAAGCCCTAATTTACAAAAAGTTCGAAATCGACTTTTTGATTGATTATGATGCACCCTTTCGAAGTACATGTTCAAATGAATTTTTAAATTTCGGCATTTAATATTCTAAGCTTAACCCGCCAATGGTGACGTACTGGTCTGTGAGACCGGTTATGTTAAAAAATTCGTATAACTTTATTCTCCGTTATTGTTTTTTGTTGCGATTTCGAGTAGCTGCAACATTGTACATCCTCCACCATCAGTTCATGACGAAACTGCTTAGTGAGCACAACTTCTGTATTTTTTTTTCTAACCTGGTGTATGAGACCGTGAGTCACCGTGTATGTAAGTGAAATAATAATCGAATTTTTTATTATTCGCTTATTTTATTGTGGTTTATTATAATTGTGTGCTCTTTTAATTTATTATATACATATATATGTGTATTTGTCTGCTTATATGAGTGTGTATGTATTATGTGTTTCATAATATAAACTTTTTACTGCATATCTTACGAAAGCATCCAGCGTCGTCTTGAAGATCTTCTACGAGAAACAACATTTGATTCGGACGGATCACCAAGTTCTTTAGATAGCGAATCCGAGAATGATTATGAACCAGAGGAATTACACAATTCAGACAGCGAAGAAGAATTGAGTGACAGAGAGCCTTCAGGTAACAATAACTCATCATTTTATATTGGAAAAGACACAAGTACGAAATGGAGTAAAAAACTTCGCGCCAATCTGTTCGTATTAAAAGTGCCAACATAGTTTCACAGTTACCAGAACCAAAGCGAATTATAGCCCATGAAAAAGACCCCTTAAAATTTGGAGACACTTTTTTGATGACTCTATTATTCATATAATTGTCAAGTATACCAACCAATATTGCTACCGTAAAAGATGCATTTTGCAGAGAAACATACGCCAAAGAGACTGAAATCAAGGAAATATATTGCTTGATAGTATTGCTCCTTTTAGCTGGTGTTAAAAAATCTTACCATCTGAACGTTGATGAGTTATTTCGAACAGATGGCGGTTCAATCGAAATATTTCGGCTTTCAATGTCTGCCCAGAGATTTAGATTTTTACTGCGTGTTTTGAGGTTTGATGATGGTACTACGAGGGCAGATAGAAAGAAATCGGACAAAATCTGCCATATTCGAGAAATTTGTTTACAATTGTAAGGCTAATTACACTTTATCTGCTTTTGTGACTATAGATGAGTAGTTGGAAGCATTTCGGGAAAGGTGCTCATTTAGGCAATATATTCCAAACAAACCAAATCCATATGGTATTAAAATTCAAGCCCTTTGTGACGCCAAAATGTTCTACACATACAATATGGAAATTTATTCTGGAAAGCAACCAGAAGAAGTCCCGTACAATTTGGACAATTCTGGCTTCGCTGTTGTTCAAAGATTATGTGAATCAATTTTCAACACAGGTCGCAATGTCACAACTGATAATTGGTACACAAGTATACCTTAGCTGAAGCATTGCTGCAAAGGGTTTAACAACCGTCGTAACCATCAGGAAGAACAAAAAGGAAATTCCTACTGACTTCAACATATTGCGCGGTCGAAATGTAAAATCCAATATGTTTGGTTTTCGTGACAACCTGGTTTTGGTGTCACATGTTCCAAGGAAAGAAAAAAATTTTCCTCTTATAAGTACAATGCACAATGATGCTAAAGTCGGCAGCGAAACTCAAAAGCCCGATATAATTATGATCTACAATGACACCAAGGGCGGCGTCGATGTCGTAGATCGTTTATGTGCGAATTGTAATTGTGCTCGAGCAACAAGGCGGTGGCCTATGGTTATCTTCTACGCTATGCTCAATGTCAGTACCATAAACAGCCAGGTGATACATACAGCCCACAATCAAGACACAAAACTACTATGTCGTAACTTTATTGAGAATTTGGCTATGAAATTAATTGAACCACACATAAGATATCGGCAAATAAACTCGAACTTGCCACGATCAATAAGACTAAGACTGTCAGAAATTTTGCATATAGATGATGCACCTGGGACATCTGGTCCTTCAAGAATAGGTCGGTGCTATCAGTGTGGCTGGAAAAAAAAAAACAGAAAAACCATGTACTCTTGCCAAAAATACCAAAAATATTTGTGTCTTGAACACGTAGTACCATATTGCAGCGGCTGTCTGCCAGAAGAAATTTAGTTTTTGAGATGTATTTTTTTTTTTTTTTTTTTGAAGGAATACCAATTTTTGTTTTTTTATAAACGACTATTGTCGAAAGACTAATTAACATTATTTTCCTTAATGAATATGTGATTTTTTTATTTTTTCTTAATTTAAAAAAATGTATTGTTAAAACATTGTTATTTTTAATGCTCTATTTAAAAACATTTGTGAATTTTAGTATTGAATTTAAAATGATTAAATATCTTCGTTTTATTGTCAAAGTGTATAAATAAAAAAAAAAAAACATTAACTATTAGTAACACGTTTCGAAATATCTTCAGTTCACCATTAATCAAAGTCAAATTTCCGTCACCATTGGCGGGTTAACGTTTGGTTTATTTTACATTTTAAAAACTTTTTTACTTCTCCTGTAAAAATTTTAAAATGTAACCTAAGGCTTTTTATATTTCTTATAACGATATGTATTGTATAATTTTTATAAATACAAATGTTTATGCAAATTTAATTTTGTAATAGAAAGTTTAATTAAATGTGTATGTATGTATGTATGCATTTATGTAAGTTTATGGAACTTTAGTTATACGAGGACCTACATATTGTATATTTTTAAATATGGCTCTTGAAATATTGAAGATTATTTGTATGAGAAAATATTGTCTACAATGAAAAAAAAACAGGCGAAGCAAATTAAGCATTTGGATGAAATTTTAAACTGCTGCATCCTATAATTTGTTCATGTGCTATACGAGCACTATCACCTATTAATTCATAAACTAAGATAATAATTCTGACATAAGATAATAATTCATGCCATATGTAAATATCAAGATAGTTTTACTTATCAAGCATAGTCGTATCTGTTGTGGCAGAATATTTAGCAAATCCAAAAATATATACAATATATATTTTCGATTTATAACAGGTTTATAAAACATAATTTGTATGCAATTTTTTATTTAAGCCTTTATATAGTGCGCGCCAATTTAATAGTTATCTCTTTTCTTTAAAGAAAAAAATTTTTACAAAAATAATTTATTAAAGTACTGACGGAGATTGAAAAGGGAAAAATCTAAGCTTACAAGGATATACTCGTAAGTCTATCTATTGCTAAGATATATAAAAATTTTTAAAAAGTCGGAAAGTAAGAACATCATTTGTGCCCAATGAGTCCACATACTAAAAAAAAACATGAAGGCTATACACAGAGTGTGTTATCTAATGCAGACATAACAATAACACATGTTTTACGTAAAACTATTGATTTACAGGACTCAATAGTGTATATAACAAAAAAAACAAAAGCGAAATCAGTCTAAACTATCATACAGTTATTCAACGGCTGAAAATATAAGGAGAATGAAACTAAGGGAAAAACATCCATTAATACTTTCCTCAAAGAAAACAGCACAACTTTTGCTGCACTCACATGACCTAAATTACTAAGACACCTTGCTTGGATTCTTCCACATGATAACGCACCACAGTTCGGATTGTAAAATTATATAGAGAACTAAAATATTAGAATTTTAAACTGGCCCCGTATTTCCCTTATTTAATCATAATCGAATATGTATGGGGATGGTTATTCAAAAAGCTTATAATACTCGAGTGTTCCAGAGCTTATTCAAGCCATAAAACTTGCCAGGGACTCAACTCAATCGGTTCTAGGCAATGGAAAACCCTTAAATTATGCATCAGTCACCTTTGCATATATTAAAAGTGACTGTCTGGTGTGCAATTTGGTTAGGAGGAATCATTGGAACTTACTTCTTTGAAACTGAAAACAGCGATATCGTGATATGATTGAAAACTTTTTAACTCCACAACTGCATGCTTTGGGCTTGACTAACATGTAGTTTCAACAAGACGGTGCCACATCGCATACAGTCAGGATTACAATGGAATTACTGCGAGACCTCTTTCCGCAACAAATTATTTCAAGAAATGGTGATGTTGATTGGCCTCCACGGTCGCCTGATTTGACTGCTCCAGACTTCTTTTTGTGGGGATATCTGAAAAGCAAGGTTTATCCAAACAAACCAGAAACACTGGAGCAACTCAAACAAAATATTCGTGATGAAATTAATGAAATACCGCCTGGAATGTGTGAGGATGTAATGAAAAATGTGCTCAAAAGGGCTCGCATTTGTGAGGCTAACAGAGGTGGGCATTTATCTGATATTGTATTCCATACATAATTGCCGACATCAAATAAAACATTTATCAATATAAGAACCAGTCTCTTTGTTATATAATTAAAAATTATAAACAAACAAAATAGTATACAAATAGTACCCGGCGGGCACCCCGTATATGTATTAAAACAAAAAATTAGTGCCCACACTTTTTAAATTTTAAATAATATTTAAATTTAAGCGTAAACTCGCAATCCAACAGAACCACTAAACATTAGAATTGTTGAAGCATAACTGATCTTCTGTGCAACAGGAGTAAAAAAAGCTAAAATTGTTTATTGTTATTGGAAGGTAATATGGTACTATATATAATGATCGATACATATAGTATATCGCAAAATTATACCTGTATATAAAGTAAAGCATAAAAATAGGTAACGGAACTTGTAAGTACCGTCGGGGAATAAAAGGTTAAACGCGATTAAATAGCTTATATCCTTGTAAGCTTTGATATTCCTTTTTGACATCAGGCAGTTCTTTGCCACGCCTAATTTTCAATGACTTATTTATTAACGTTAATGACAAAAGATGGTCTTTGAAGATAATTTTTTGAAGCTACAAAAGGTCTGCTATTCAAGTGGCAAGCACTGTAAATCGAGAATAATTTGTTTGAATAAAGAGGTTAAAGTTAGTTATACAATTAATTACATACGTACATAGAAGATTTGTGTTAAAATGATACCAAATGTAGCGTTGAAATTATTATTTGTTTTCTGGATACTCAAGTCAGTATACAAACAAGAATTGGCAATAAGAGGTCCATAACCACAGTGCCAGGGGGGTATTTCACAAAATAGATAATAATGCGATACATGTCTTAATAGTGATTAGGGCTCGTATAATCAGATGCTATTTTGTATAAATTATTTAAAAGAATATATTTTAGTTTTTACAAGTATAAATATGCGCTCATTTACCACAACAGTTGCATAATTCCAAAAATTTGATTTCTTTAGTTAAGTATTCTAAGTATTCTAAAATATGCAGAAAATTGAGATGTACACTATTGGACAAAATAATGTGCAATTACGTTTTTTATATTTCATCCAAGAAAGAAAGAACCAAACTCAATATTATTGTTAAAAATTAATTGAAAAAAAAATTAAACCTTTCCAGCAAAACAGCATATATCAAAATGCTCCTTACCAGACGAAAATAAAGTGCAAATGCAAAATATTTGAAGACGACAACAGAAATATGAAAGGATATTACAACAAGCAGAGCTCTCTCCTTATTAACTATGACGTTGTGAGGTACAGCTGAGGTCGAGTTTTTCAAAATTTGTGTAGGAATCTCTCTCCATTCGATTTGTATTTCTATCCAAATTGTTTAACTGTTTAATCATATATTCCATTGAAATTTTGGTACCTAATATGGCCCACAGGTCTTCCACTGAGCTTCATATCTGTGCTCTGAGCCGGTCATTCCAGTATTTCGATACAGTTTTCTTGAAAATAGCTCATTGCAACCTTGATTGTATGTTTGGAATCATTATCTTGTTGGGAAATAAAGTACCTCAAGCCCATTACCATAGCACTACTGCTCATTAGTCATTTTTGCACCAATTCTGACTATTAGACTCACTCGAGAGAAAAAATCAGCGACGCACACCATGAGACTTCCACCACTATGTTTTATAGTACAGGGTGTCCGCCGGGAAGGTATACTACTTTGTTTGTTTATAATTTTTGATTATATGAAAGAGAATGGACCTTATGTTGATAAATGTTTTATTTAATGTCGGTAATTATGTATGGAATACAATATCAGATAAATGAACGCCTCTGTTAACTTCACAAATGCGAGCCCTTTTGAGCACATTTTTTATTACATTCTCTCACATTTCACGCGGTATTTCATTAATTTCATCACAAATATTTTGTTTGAGTTGCTCCAGCGTTTCGGGTTTGTTTGCATAAACGTTGCTTTTCAGATATCCCCACAAAAAGAGAAATCAAATCGGGCGACCGTGGAGGCCAATTATCATCACCATTCCTTGAAATAATTTGTTGTGGAAAGAGGTCTCGCAGTAATTCCATTGTAATCGTGGTTGTGTGCGATGTGGCACCGTCTTGTTAAAACCACATGTTAGGCAAGCCTAAAGCATGCAGTTGTAGCGTTAAAAAGTTTACAAGCATATCACGATAACGCTCCCCATTGACAGTTACCATTACCCCGTTTTAAGTTTCAAAGAAATAAGGTCCAATGATTCGTCCTGAACGAATTGCACACCATATTGTCACTTTTAATCGATGCAAAGGTGACTGATGAATAATTTAAGGGTTTTCCATTGCCCAGAACTAACTATCCTGTTTATTCACGTAACTTTCTCATCGTCAGAGTAATCGATGATTGATTTTGATAAAATGTTTTACCGATTAAAACACGTTGGTTTACTGAATATTTTGCATAATCAATTTGCCACGGCTCTACTTCACGACTGCCAAATATGAACTATCAAGACTAATGTTTACCAAAATGGCGACAAAACAAAGTATTATACCTTCCCGGTGGGTACCCTGTATATGTAATGTGTTTAGATTAGCGACCGGCAAACTAATATTAATGCATTTTACAATTGTGGTATAATTTGAGAGCTCCCACTCAGGCCACTTTGCACTTTATTATTCCACTTGTTTTCTCTTTACTTCTCTGTGTTTATCTTTTGCATATTTCTTTCCTATGCGTGTGACTACGTACGTGAGAAAATAGAAGAGAAGAGTAGCTCTCTGCCGGAATCTGGTTTAGATCATTGTTGTTTAGATTAGTTGTGGAATAGATGTCAACGTGAGATGACGATGATGATTTCTCTACACAACTAATTTCTCTTTTTGATCACCTTTGGTTTAGATCAAGGCAGGGTTGAAAAAATTGGTGCAATTGCACTTTTTTTGGTACAATTTCGGATCAAAATTACAATGGTACACCAGTTACTTATTTGGTACAATTTAAGAACTTTCTAAGTATTTTTTTAAGGAATTATCCTAGTTTATCACTTAATTGATTTATTATAAGGAAATAACGAAATGTGCTTCATGTGCCTACAGTTTTCGGTCTTATTCAGACAAATGATTTATAAAGGTCATCAAATTCTTCCTGCTTGAGTTTTAAAATAACAAATAATTTGTTATTAAAAATAATGTGATCTTATTAATTTTTACAGTCGCTCACATTAAAACCCGTGCAACTAAAAAGTAAACGTTTTCAATTTTTTTAAAATTACATTTAATAAAGCACTAATTAAGCTATAAAAACAAATAAAAAATGAAAATTCTAACTGTAACATAAAATTTTATAAAACAAACCAAAGACAAAAACTGCAAATTTGAGCTCAATTTGTAAAATAGTCGGGCAGGCCCTTCTATCTAATTTAAAATGAAAATTATTATTTTCTTGCATAGCCTTTGCGTCTGAAGTTCTTGTAATGAGTTGCTCGGCTTTTAATGTGAGCGACTGTATATATATCGATAAAAATTTTTTGTACCTTATTTTATGTTTCAACATGTACTTATACCGTAGTGTAGTTTTTTTAAAGTATAAAAGTACTTTTTAGTACAAATGTAATTTTATTGGATCAGGGTTTGTCAAAAGCATTACGCGTCGTAAATTGATTCTTTTTCTCTCACACCTAAATGTTGCTCACACATTGAACAAAAATAACAAAAAACTATCAGCCTCTCAAAAGAACACTCAGCGAAATGTTTAATTAAAGTTTTTTGGTTTAGTTTGCCAACGCACGTTGTCATGCTGCACTACATATGACGTAGCAAGACATTTTAACTCATTTCTATTTAATATAAAAATGTATCTAATTTTTATTCGTTAAAAAAATGTATAAATTTATACCAAATATATTTCAATACTTTAAAGATGTATTCCTGTTTATACTTCTTTTATTTTAAGTTATAAGTTTCTCTAAGTGCATTGAGTGTAAGAGAACTCACACACAAACAAAATGACAATGTTGTGTTTGACAAGTTCCGGTTTAGCTTTAAGTTTTTGTGAACACGTTTGCATTTTAACACGTTTTGCATTTTCTAGTTTATATTTCGACTCATTTGATCAAATCACTCTATTCTAATATAATTCTGGCACAGTTACATACATATGGCAAACGCTATAAGCTTACGTATATTTGAGTCTTGCAGTAATGGTTTTTTCTTTGTGTAAAAACTTTTTTGACTGCTCTGTAGGTGATAAAACATTAAAATTTAATTCTTTTATAATCTTCATAAAAGAAGAAAATAGTTGTTATTTGGCCAGGATTATTATCGTTCAGATATTTTTCAAACTTTATTTGATTTTTAAATCCTGACTGTTTTTTTCCTGAAATGAATATGTTCTACTTTTTGAACAATTCATTATTTTTAATTTCATTTTTAGAGTCGTTTGTTAACAGATTCCGAAAAGTTTTCGACAACAGATTCATTTTGTTGTCCTGTGGAGATGTCGGAGGAAATTTTAATTTTTTGCTAATTTCATTAAAGACTAAAACGCTTTCAGAAGTCATAGTTAATAAAGGGCCAGCAGCTATTAAGTTGTGCTTATTTCGCATTTGCACTTTACTTTGTCCAACCGTAGGCAAGGGGCATTTTGATTTATGATGTTTTTTATATTAAAGTGTAAACGAATTTAATAAATTCAATAAATTTTTAACAATAATATTGAGTTTGTCTTTTTTTTTTGACGAAATGTAAAAAAGGTAATTTGCACTTTATTTTGTCCAATATTGTACATATAATGCGTACAAAATTCTTCGTTATTCGTACAAAATTAAAAGTACAAAAGCGAATTGCTTATTCCTACATCAATGTAAAATTTTAGGAAATTGATGGTTAAAGCAGCTCTACTGAAAAAACATTTTTTTGTTTTTTTTTTTTTTTTGTTTTTGAGTTATAACACTGATAATAATAATATTGGGTGTGTAATTATTAGCATGGTTGAATTGAATATGATGCTTTGAGTTTAAGAGATGTAAAGTAGAAAAAAGAGCAAAGAAAGTAGAGATAAGAAGAATAGTAAAAGGAGGGAAGTAAATAAAAAAATTGTCTTAAACGGATTCCATATGTTCGGCGATTTCTAAGATAGGACTTTCACTAAGAGGTTTAATGACAGTCTGCCAATTCGGTGTATATAAATTTGTTGCTGTTGCACACGATGACGATGACGATGTAGATGATGATGTCGATGATGATGCGGAAGATGATTGCTTTGCTGCTAAAGATAATGTTGATGTGGATGGTGCCAACGATGATGATGGCGTTGTAGGTGGAGATGAGAGAGTTGGTTGAATCTGTGAAGGCGGTGGAGTTGATGTCAACGGTAATGGAAAAGAAGATGATGATGATGTTGAAGATGTTGGCTGCATGAAAAAGAAAGAAAGAAAAATATACAGTTGACCAATTAATAATTTGGAAATATAAGATATGATGGATTAACAATTACATGGTATGCATGTGGTGGTAGTAAAGATGTGGGTGTAGATGTAGACGCACGAGCCGTACCATTCTCCATTTTCACCGGTGACAGTTTTTTGTAAACAGTAGGTGTCGCATTTAAAATGTTCCAGGTTTCCGAAGCATGTCGGCTCATATTCGGACTTCTGCTACGGGTCATTGGTAGAACTGCGACATCTGCAGATTGTTGTTTAATGTATGTCGTTTTCATATAATGATTATTGAGAGGGGCATGGTAGTTACTAGAGTATGGAGTTAAAGGGGCCAAGGAATTGTGATGAAGTTTGCCACCTCTTTCGAGCATATGGAGTTCCATAAGTTCGTCTGGATGCGACATAGGTTGTGTTGGCGGTGGTGTGGATGTCGGTGTTATAGAAGCAACATGTGGATGTGGATTCATTTTGAAGCTATGTTCTCTTAAGATATGGTGTGGCCGTGAAAGATGCGATTCTAAAGCATATTGCTTTTGGAATAATTGTCGTTTCTGTTGCAACAGTCTATGTTGCAGCAATTGTTGCTGTAACGGTGGTTTTTGAATGGGCAACATAGCTGCCGCATTTAGTTGACTGTAGAGATGAAGACCTTCATGATGAGCTCTTGGTATATTATTAGAATAAGCGGTATTGGAGGCATCCAAGCGTAGAAAGTGATACAATGATGGATGAAGTGTTCCATTTTTATCTTGAAAGTTTTCCATATTTTCTATAGCTCGCACCAAATGTGGTGTATAAGGTTGATGAAATTCCACGGGTATTCTGTTAGACATTGTGTAGAATTGACTGTGTTGAAATTGACAATTATTAAATTCATCCAAAGGCAGATTTGATCTGTACTTTGACTTAAGTGTATGTGCCTCACGTTGCAGTTGCTGCAACTCATGCCAACCATTTCGTTTATGGGTGTCGTAACGGTAACTACCATACGAAGACCCATTATGAAGTGGTCCTGCTGCACTCACAATACCTTGAGCCACAAGACCATCGCTTGCACGACGTCCTTCCCTGCAAAGTAGTACGAAAAACAATTATCTTTATTATGTTATTTAATCTCTTTTTTTGAGTTGTCAGTCTCAACTGACCGGGAAGTTTTTGATCTTATAACATATGTATATGTAAGTCATGGTTCAAAATCTAGTATGTTAGCATACATACATACTTTTTTTCTTCCCTACAAAATACCATAGTACTACGAATCCAAAATACCATAGTACTACAAATTTCGTAGAAAAACTTCATTTGATTTATTTATTTTTAATTTTTATTTGGAGTTAAGATTTGAAAAGATTAAAGAAATAAAAATGAAAAGTTTTAAGATATCTGAAGGCATCTTCAATGTCTATTAAAATGTCTATTAAAATTCAATGAAAAATACATTTTTTTTTTAAGTCTTAAGTCTTAAGACTTATTTTAATAAAGAAATTTCGTCTTCCGAAAAAAAAAATGTATTTTTCATTGAATTTTAATAGACATTTTAATAGACATTTAATACAACATATCGCAGATTGTGGTTTTATCTAACCAATACCTTGTTAGTTTACTAAGC
Source organism: Wohlfahrtia magnifica (assembly GCA_023159175.1). Lineage (NCBI taxonomy): Eukaryota > Metazoa > Arthropoda > Insecta > Diptera > Sarcophagidae > Wohlfahrtia > Wohlfahrtia magnifica. The sequence goes on along the minus strand of JAKWBJ010000181.1, from coordinate 951,529 downwards.
GATGTAAGGGCGATAAAATAAATAACGCATTCAGATCAGAAGTATTAATAGACTTTTTTCTACGAAATGAGGAAGGAATAAGTAGAGCCACAGCGAAAAGTCTTACAAACATAAGGTGATGGTAAAAGTAATAATCCGTATTTAAACATTATTTATTTAAAATTTATTTATTTCAAAAAGCTTTCTTTTTCAGTCTAAAAACAATTCAATTCAATATATTTTTTATTATTCTCAAAAGGTATACTTCGATATATGTATGTACATTGTACATAAATATGTAATTCACAAGTGCCAGTAGTTTTATAAGTACGGTAATTTCATGTAGTTGTCACCGTACATCCAGATCAACGTTCCCACATCCTTTCTATTTTTTTCAGTTTTAGCTTCATTAGAGGGTCCCCTGGTTGATCTGCTGATGGTTCCTTTAGATTAATTGGTGTTGATGTGTCTGATGTCGATGGCTCCTGTAAAGAAATAGAGTTTTCTGTAGTTGTGCTTTTCGGAGTCACCAAGTTTGGTATTTTTTGACATGACTGATATTTGACATAATTGTTTTACCATTTGCAGTTATTTCCACTTCGTTGCCGTCTCTGTCTACCACCTCGTACTCTGTTACATCAAAGTTTGTTGTCAACTTATGTGAAAATATTACTTTATCTCCTAACGCTATATCCGATTCCTTAGCTTTTGACTTTTGTCTCCTCTTTCTTCCCATTATGTTTACTTATGCAATCTAAATCTCTTGCTGATGAGTCAATACTAGAAATTTTGTCACGTATCACTCGATTAAACATAAGCTCAGATGTTATATTTCGCAAAAATAGCACTGCTTGATACCGCGAATAGTAATCTATTAGAACCAAGACATATTCATTGTTGGGTAGTGGCCCTAACAAATCCGTTGCAACACATTGCCAAAGACCATTCGAAAATGCTTACCTTTGCATCGGAGCAGGATTTGATGTTTGCGAGACAAGCAAACAGTCGCGAAAGTTTTTAACAAAATTTTCCTTATCTCTATCTATTAACGGCCACCAACTTTTGCAAACATTGCGGATTCCCCTGGATGGCCCTCATGTGCTAATTGAAGTACTTTTTCTCGCACCGACTTACGTATTACAATGCGTGTGCCTCTTAGAAGAATATACCCAATGTAGAAGAGCTCAAACCGAAAAAGATAGTATTTACTGCATTTATCCGTATCCCACGACCCTTTATTATAGCACAACATCGCGAGAGTACGGTTGAAAAAATTAAGAGTAATGTAGATGCTAACAGCTTGCTTGTTTTCAATGAACTCAGCAGATAAAAACTTGAAATCAAAATTTTTGATTTTGATGAAATCTCGAATGCAATCCGAAATGAGATCATAAACACGAATACACACGTTGAAATCTACAATCAAATTTGACAGATTTCGTAAATGGATTTCTTTGTGTGTATCCACTATAAAAATCAGCATTTGAAAATCTATTTTTGAATAACATCTTTTAATGAATGATGACTGCAAACAAACGATGATTAAAAAATCTTAAGAATTATGCAAGTTTTCTTCCAAAGTTAGCTTCTCCCAAGGTCCAATTTTGAAAAGAATTATATCTTATTGCATTCTTATTAGCTGAATCTACCTGTGTTCAACAAACATTTAACAAAATCGATTACGCAGTACGGACTTTTAAACAAATTAAATACACAAAAATATTTCTCTGTTTTCTTCACATATTTTTAGTAGTGTCAACTTAAAAATTTTCTATATTATGTGTATGACAAAAAAATTATAACTTAAATCCTTGAGGAATGCTCTAAAATTAATTTATAAATTTTAACACGAAAATTCGAAATTCCCTTTCCCGAAAACTATTCTCACTGATTGTTTGGAGTAGAGGGATTTTATTCCCGGAAAAAAATAAGATACCAGGGAACTTATTTCCCCGGAAATATTCATAATAAGGCTGTATATGTATGTGAATTGAGAAGGACAAAAGTTCTATGCTCTTTTAAGCATTTTTGTTCGGCAAAAACAAATATTTTTGTTTCGAAAATTCTTCACTAATAGCGAACGATCGCTTATTGCGAATCATAGGTCAAGCGGGTAAATATAGATACAGTAGAATCTCGAAAAAGTAAATCCCGATATGTTCCAATGGCAATTAACTTTTCTACGCATTTTTAAAAATTGAATAAAGAAATTAAAAACAATAATAAACTTTAATTTTTTTGATAAAATATGTTAAATATTTATTTATTAAATTAGTCTTAGTTTATACCGGCTGTTTTAAGTTCAAAGTCACCGTTTATTTTCGTGCGTAAAGCTGGGATCACACAAATGCCTCAAATACACCAATCTGACACAAATTTTATTGTGACAAATTAGCGCACAATAATATAATTGTCCCAATTAAAAATTCTGTATTCACACGGTTGTCTTATTTCATACAAAATTTATTATCACAAGATGGCGCGAAACGATGTATTGACAACAATTGTTTCAACGCTGTCACATGATTGTATAATCACACGATTGGCATATAAAGTACATTAATTATTGGTGCATTACGACAATCGTGTGATCCTAACTTAAGAAATATTAATTTGTACAAAGTGGCTTAAAGAAGCAGTCGAGGCTTGTTTTTTTTTTCTTTTACGTAATAGGTCTTGATCATTTTCTTGCGGATATTAGCGAGATCTGCAAGATCAAACCATTTATCATCATTATCGTTATCTTCTAAAATTTGATCATTGTTTCAATTTTCAATATCATCTGATGTCAACATTATCACCAAGCTTTGACACAACAATTGAACTTCTTAAAGTAAGTATATCATTATATGGACTATTTTATTTACTAACATCGTGAAACATCGTCTTCACTATCGTACTGATCGTCATCCCACTTTTTTATCTTATTCCATGTTTTCATAAGAACTACTTGAGGCCGTTTATCCTACACTGACTTAGGTAGCAAAATAGCATTACGGATTGTATGTATCTTTAAAATATTTTTAATTGGAATGTTTTCTTGTGCGACAATATTGCATTAAAATTTACTTCGTTATTCTAACTTGACTAATCTTATTGAATTTTGATCGATGGGCTGCAAAACTGCTGTTACGTTAGGTAGTAAAATCATTACTGCAATATTTCCATCATGTCAATTGGCTTATGGACAGTACAATTGTCAATTAACAACAATGCCTTTAGTGTTAATTATTTTCAGCAGAAAATTGGCGAACCTGCAAAAATTTTCATGCAATAACCTGAACACATTTTTATGAAACTAAAAAAATGATGTGACCTGTTTTATAAATGAATTATGGAACCAGTTGAAATATATCTCTGAATTCATCCACGATTACTTCGAAATTATATAGTCTAATGGGGTTTTAAATCCCTTAAAACAACGTGGTTTGCAGATGTATCAACAATAATGTTATTCTTTCTTTTAAAATTTTTCGACCCTTTGCGGTCTTTTCGTTTGCAGCAACAACTGTTTTGCCGTGTAAAAAACGATAAAATAGTCCAGATTCATTCACGTTATAAAGTTGGGAGTCGGAGATGTCGGATGTTGATTTCTTCAATTTTGCTCGTAAGTTATGAATGAAGGGTGTAGCACCCGACTTTTCGCTTGAAAGGATTTCATCACAAAGTTTAGGATGGCGAATACCGTGTCTCCTTTTAAAATTTGCTAGTCATCCAGAACTGGTATAAATTTATTCCCAGGGTTCATTATGGCCAATTCCTGCTTAGCTCCGGACTTTAAAATTGGACCAGCTACTGTGCAATTATGCTGTCGTTGGTTCAAGGAGCATTTGTACAAGCTTACCTCAAGATCAGCATACTCCGGCTTATGAAGTGTTTTCTTGTGTGCTTTTTCATATGTTTTCGACACAGACTCATAATGTTTTTTCGTAATTTTGAGATGGCTGATTTAGATACAACAGTGACAATATTTTAAAAGTATCAAAATTGCCACATTTATGATCGGAAATATTGTTGTTTAAAAGAAATCATACGCTCGGAAAAGTTAACTGAAAGGTTAACTTTTTAGAGTCGCGCGTTGATGCTCAAATACGGTTAACTTATCCGGGAGTTTAACTTTTACGCAAGTTAACTTTTACGAGATTCTACCGTATATGCTTATAGACAAAAACATACAAATTTACAATTGCAATTGTAAGCGAATCTTCGCAGCATCAATAAATCTGCAACTTTTCGTTTGATATTTATGAACCGCAAGAAGCGAAAAAAAAACAAATCATAATTAAAATCAGTAGAAGCAAGCGCATAGACATTTCAAAAACCAATTTAACTTTGACAGGGCAGCTATACTTTCTTTAAACCTTGTTTCCAACTAGATTAGGGTAAAATAAAGTAAAAAACGAACCTGAGTTCAATTTTCACTCGAAGCGTAGTTTTTAGAAAATGTTGTACATATACAGGGTCCGCCATCTAACGTTTTTTTTCAACTAGTGCTTTTTCAACTAGTGCTTATTTCGTGAATGGTACTACTTAGCTCATGTCTGATTTGACAGATAATTAGTTTTATCCTTCCGCTGAACGCTTCGCTAAGTGGGCCTGCGATCGACTTACAGAAGATGCTGATTTTCCATTTTTTCAGATGAAGCTCATTTTGATCTTGGCGGGTATGTAAACAAGCAAAATTGTCGCATTTGGGGCACAGAAAACCCGCACGCATACATTGAAAAGCCGACACACCAAAGACGAGTCACTGTTTGGTGCGGATTTTGGTCCAGAGGAATAATTGGATCATTTTACTTCGAATTTGAGCAAGGAGTGGCCGTTAATTCAATGGCGATCGTTATCGGGCCATGTTGAACGAATTTTTGTTCACAAAAATTGAAGAGGAGGATATTAGCAACATTTGGTTTCAACAGGACGGCGCTACGTGCCACACAGCCGAAGCTACACTCGATGTTTTGCGCCCTGTTTTTGAAGATCGCATTATCAGCCGCAGAGCTGATGTCGTTTGGCCACCTCGGAGCTGCGATTTGACACCTTTGGACTATTATTTGTGGGGTGCGGTCAAAGATAAGTGTTACGCCAACAAGCCAGAGACAATTGACGCTTTAAAGGACAATATTCGTGAAGCCATTGGTGAAATACAGCTGCACACAATCGATAATGTTCTTAAAAATTGGACCGCATGGCCAGCCGAGGCAGCCATTTGAATGAAATTATTTTCCATTATTAACCGGAAGGATTGTACTTTCAAATAAAAAATAAATTTGAGAAAATATTCATTTTTGTATAGCATTTTCAAAAAAAAGACAAAATTATTTGGCGGACCCTTTACAACATGGCGCATAAACGGAAAAAAAGTCAAATTTTTTTTATTAGAGGGAAATAATATATTTATATATTTTTTGATTACATTTGGTGTATTTTGAAGAATTTCAAGTGGTTTATAGTTCTTTACCATCTTGCATAAGATTATTGCGTATGTTCCCCACTTTATATTTTTCAGACCTCTTTACAAATATTATCAGAAATGCTCATTTCATCAGCAGGTATTTTAAAAAATTGAAAAGGCAATCCTCAGCATCAAAGCCATCCCAAACTCAAGAATTTGTTGCATTTCTATTGCTTTTAAATAATTTTGTCGTTTCATAATTTACTAAATGTACAAAAAAGTCAGTAAAAGTCTGGAAATGAAAACATTATGCGTCATGTTGTATATATATACAACAGATAATTAGAGTCCCCAAATATCGTCTAATTAAAACGTTTACCATTTTTTTACTTATTTTTTCACAAAATAAATATCAAAAATATCGGCAGACTTGGCCGAATGAATGAATTATAATAAGAAACACAAAAATTGTTTTACTTCAGCGAAATTGGGAGAAAAACTGATCTAAAGACAGAATTTCATTTCAAATTGGTACATATCTATGTTTAAAAATAGAATATCGTTAGATATGAGAAATGTGTAGCTAGACACTTGAAGTTTTGTGCAACTGACTATGAAAAACCTATAAAAGACTTACGTAAAAATTGCAGGTGGATCGAGCAGTGCTACGATCACTTCTAGTACAATCTTATAGTTGCTCTAAAAGAAATAAATCACTTGTAATATTTGTGCATAATGAGCTATAATAAGATATAAGGTTGCTGTCGATCTCAACCTTCGTTATAAAAGCAAGCAATTCCGAATCGGAAAGTGCTTTTCAAGCCATCAGCTTACCATCGTTCGTCGATCCGCTACCATTATTTTTAGTTTAATGGACATCTAGACCAATTTTCTTTCAGAAATGTTCTTGAATTTCTAGTTTTCTCTGTTGGATCGAATTTGCTATTCTTTAATATGAAGTCTATATAAAAAATTTAGAACAAATTCAAAACATCGAATCCAAGCATTTTAAGAAATTTGATTTTGGTTGAATCTCTAATGAGTCCAAATTTTATATCGACAAAAACTACTTCGGATTTGCGCCACATATTGAACACGACTGAATACTTTGTTTCTGTTAGTACGTTTAGCACTTTACAATTGAAGTCATTATAAGTTCATATTTTACCGAAATTTTTTTACCAGTTTAAAAAAATTGGCCCATATTCATAGTCCCACACTAAAGTCGACTCTTGCTAGAGTAAGTCTTTAGCTTAAAACCTTTTAGTAACTTTTTCATATTCATAATTGAAAATAAACTATACTTTATGTTGAACTGACTTTAAATGTGTATCAACTGCAATTTGCTTAATATTTATATAGAATATTTTATAAACTAATTAAAAGTGGAAACTCTGAAGAGGTGTTTTTTTTATTTTTTAAACCTACAATGACAAGCAGGGTCTTTTGAGCCATTTGTACACTTGAGTGCTAATATTTTTTGAATAGTTATTAAAGCATAACTATTTCCTTAAAGTGTTTCAAAAGCAAATAAATATAACAACTGTCTAAAAAATTGAAAAGGCAATTTGCTAACATCAGTTACTTTGGCAGCTGTGTTAGGAAGCGTATGTATATCATATCTAATAGAGTAGACAGACGACAACGTTAATCTGCATTAATACTATGGACAATCAACCAAATTGTTTACTATTGTGAATGAATGTTTAATTGAAAAAATTAGAATGGATTCAAATGGATTATGGAAAAATAATTTTAGCATATTCTGCAAAAATAACTTTAGCATATTCTTAAAATTAATAATGATATTTCACCAACAGCATAGTTGCTAATCGTACTTTCTGTTTTCTATTCATTTGATCAAGGTATAAATGCCAAAATAAAATTTATTTATAAATGAATATGTATGTGTAAACATGAAAATAAAAACTCCATAATCATCGATATTATGGATTATATACAAGTTACGAAACAATCCTCATAAGGATGTGAATGGATAAGGATACAAAACGTGTACCAGAAATAAAATTGTTAAATTGTAGTTTGGTCTAGAAAACTGAAATCATATCTAATGTCTCGATTATGAATAACAAACGAAGTTTAGTTGCATTGCTAGTTACCGAATATTGTATTCCGTATAGGAGCTGGCAACTAAAAATCTATTAATATCTATACAGAGTATTAAAAATTTCTAAAGTTCGATTACCATTCAGGTTCGACCCATTAAACCAAACCAATCGATAGAGTACCTTTTTCTAAATATTAGCTCACAGATACTGAAGAGGACATTTTGCGTACATATATGTACATGCATACATATCAGTAGCATTCCGAAGTCTGTAGATTCCTATGGTGCTGTATTTACATAGTATAAGCGAAGATGCAGGTGCTGAAAGTGAAATACAGTAAAGCTCGTCAAAATGTTTTTATTTTTAATAAAGAACACACTAAAAAGGCGTGCAAATCAGAAAACACTAGGGTCCGACGTTTTTTGATAAAGACGGTAGGAGTAAACAGTAATAAAATGAAAATGTGGATGAGCTGTTATAATTTGCAAAATAAAAACATCAGCAGCTTGTGGCAGGTTAAAGAAAATGCATCTTAGAACGGAAAATTCATTCTCTTGTTGTGTCTAAAGCCATTAAAAATGCGTATTTATTTTTTATTACAAACAGCAATTCTTACTTCAAAAATTAATTCCTTCAAGTCATCAAAAAGCCTCAAAAATGAACTTGTTCTCCTGTTTCAAGTCGGGCAATAAAAAAAACAAAAACGTATATAAGCTATACTTATGGAAAGATTCCTCGAAATGTATCATTTCGCAGCAAACGGAAGCAACACCTGCACCGTAATAATTAGAACAACATTATATGGTCTGACGAAACAAGAATTAATTTGTTTGGGTCAAATATAAAATCGTATGTACGAACATATTTTAGTTACAATTCATACTTTATTTGAGTTTAATAAATAGAAGTTTAAGAAACTGTTAAACTGTGTCCCTATGTAACTATAAAAGTTTACAGACGGCTAACAACCTGCGTCGAACAAATTTTTGCAAATGTTACTTTGACTACATTTAGTGGCCTCCGTATTTACCCTTAGAATTTAACGATAGTATCGATAGTGAAAAAGAACTATCGATGGTCAGCCAAAAACAAAACTATCGATTGTTTTGCAGCTCTAGTTCAGTTGTCATTCATAATCGACCCATTATGGCGTTTTCTTTTCTAAAAAAAAATTTTGATTTTTGATGCCCTTACTTTTTTTGCGTTACTTTAAAAATTTAATACAACAAAAGGGTGCTAGGACATCGTTTTATGGCAAAGATCAAACGAAATACAATTTTATTGCTGATACACGTTTTGTTTCTGTATCCATTCACATCCTCATGAGGATTGTTTCGTAATTTGGATATTACGCATAATATCCATGATTATGGAGTTCGTATTTTCATGTTTACATATACAAATTCATATATTAATTAATATGATTATGCGTTATCCTTTATTCTATAATATAAACATATATAAATTTGAAAACCGATAGCCTTTAGCTGCTTGATTTATTTCCAATATTAAAACCAATAATAAGACATTCTGTGACACCCAAAACCGATACTTATTCAAGCTCGAAAACAAAACCGATAATCTTAGATTTCACGACACCAAATTAAGTTTTGTGTCGTTTTCAAATCCAATTCCGATATTATTGGATTCTATGACACATCTGATTATTTGTTTTTAAACAATTTGTTAAGAAATGTGGACATAAAGGAAATGTTTCCATAAAATGTTTATATAAAGTAGTGGTTATGCATTTTTCGTCCAATATTTGCCTCATTGTGACTATACGTTTACAATCATGCTAAGTATTCGATAGAATTACTATTGCAGAATGATCGCATTTTAATATTCTCTGTTGAACTAAATGTTATTCCACGTTATTTAATGAATTTTCAAAGCGTTTTCGTTTGAAAAAACAATGCACTTTTATTTTATTAATTGTACTGCAAATTTTTCCTCAATTTACTTTTTTTTAAATTAAATATCTGGCTACCCTAGTTATAACTGTTTAAATTTCAGTACAAATTTATTGTATTATAAACGTAGTACGTGTGTACATAATCACCACTATCATGAATAAGTTTTCCTTCGAAATGTTTACCCATTTCCCACAATTGCAATCATGATTAATTTTCCCATGAAATGTTTTCCCCTTTTCTGATTATACAGTGGGAAATGATAGCCCTGTAAGAATTCCTCTAATCGTGAATAGTATTTTTTTCCCTCGAAATTTGGTCTCTTTTCCCAATGATATGTTCACATCATTTAAGTATTTATTTCTTTTATTGGATAATTAAAGTTTTTATTAATTTATTTTAGAACAAGAAGTGTTAATAAAGTGCAAGACAATATAATTCACTATAAAATGCAAAGTAAAAAAATTATTTTCTCTAGTTTAAGAGACGTGTTGGTTGCATTATAAAATTTGCTCACAAAAAAAGAAGAAGAAAATTATCGACAACGGCATCGACGTCCTTCAGCAAGCCATCAGATTCTTCGCCACTACTGAATATCCATCCTCACCTATGTAGCTCTTCATCGATTCCACTTAGCTCCTTGTATTGTTGATTTTTAATTTTATTTGATAGAAGTTGATCGACGGGTATGTCATCGGGATAAATATACACTTTTAGTTTTATTTTTCTATTATTTTTAGTGTTTAAGTTATTTTTAAATTGTTACTTGTTTACTGTTTGGCCATAGTCACCAGTTTCTTTTCGCCCATCTTGCTGAAGAAAAGTTTGTTTGGTTTCTTCTCTTCCAGCTATTCTTTACATGGTGATTGCTTTGCAGGAGTTTGTTTTTATTTTAAAATCTTATAAAACTTTTCTGTTTAATTATAATAATAAATTCACGCATTTTTTCTTTATGTATTTTTGTTAACATTCAACGTAAAATGATAGCATGTAAAAAGGAAACAAAAATTTCATGGGAGATTCATGATAGCAATTATCCGTTCGAGTGGAATGAAAATTACATGGGACTAGAAATTTCCCATGTTATTCATGATAGGGGTTAATAATAATTATTAAAAATCAATACAAAACCTTTGGCAAAAAACCGAATTTGCTACAAGAATAATTCGTTATACCTACCTGAAATGTATCGGTGATCTCTTATCAGTGTAGGGTGTTGATTTCGTAGATAACATTGATGATATACTTGTAACCGGTGGCACGTAGACACATGAATTGTTGCTATTGTAAAATGATCGGTCTGACGAAAGTTCCGATTTGACACTACCACTTCCACTACCTCCACCTCCAGTACTAGCCGCAGATGCTGAGGCTGCCAGAGTTGAGTTACTAGCACACGATGGTAAACTTCCCGCTAGGTCAATGCTTGTTACTACATTAAAATCGATACTTTCAAATGTTGAACAATTACTTTTCGAGGAAGCTCTGCTAAGATTTTGACTTAAACTTTTAGAATAGCTACCAATGACACCACTGGAAGAGCTACTGCTAGCATATGATTGTATTCTTTGATTTCTCAAATCAATTGAAGACTGTGAAGTATCTGAAATAATATCATAGTAATAGATTATTTAAATTTATAATCGATTGTGACAATATATTTTAGTTAAAGACCTTTAGCATCACTTGCCCCTCCCATGTCAGTTTCACAACCTTCGTCAGTACTTGAACTACACTGAGCAGAAACTTTTTTTGATGATGTTTTCGTTGTAGATCTTTCGTTGGCATTTCTACTGAAAATACAATAATAGAGAAGTACAGAATTGATTAGAAGATCCTAACACTATCGTTATGTATGTATGTTACCCTGCGTACTTTTCCGAATTATTTTGCATTTGATTTTTGTCGGAGCAATCTGTCTGATGATCATCATTTGAATTTAGGGTAACATTTGATTTAGTTTTAGCACTTTCTTTGTTGCCTGCATCCTACAGAATTTCAACTTAAATTAATCTTAAAAGGATATTGCCTATTGTCTTTTACTTACATCCAAAGGTAATGGACTCTCTTGTAGGGTTTGAAAAAGTTTTGTCGCTTCTGCTGACATTTTGTAGCGAAAACTGAGGCTTTGATCTAAAACAGCAGATGAATCAAAGCTGGTTGAGCTCGATAGGGGTTTGGAATCGTTGAGTTTTGTATCGGATAATTGTTTATCCTCAGTCATTTTAGATTTTGTTTGGTGTTTATTGTTTTTAGATTCTGATATGGCAGTGGCCTTTTGCAGTAAAAGCCTACAGTCTTCTGTGCTCTGTTTTAGGATATTTTCTTCAATATTGAACTGAGTAACACCACTAGGCCCACTAAACATGCGTTCACGCAATGAACGGTCATCAATTAAACGCACTGGTAAACCATCACTTAAGCGTTGATTCGAGGCTAGAACGTCCCGACTATTTAGATTTCTAGTGGCATATTTATTATTGTCTATACTGTAAGATGAACAGCCCATTGGGCGATGATTATTGCACAAGTCCTGCCGGGACATGCGTCCTCCACCTTTTTCCGAATGATATCTCAGATGGTTCTCGACAATTTTTGACTGTAGTTTATGTTCATTAACAGCAATTGCAGCCCCTGTAGCCGGACCACAGCGCTCACTTAATAATGTCTGACGGCTTAATTTCGACAAAAGACTATAGTGTTCCTTGATCAAATTGAGATTATTGCTAACCTGATCCTCATGTAAAACCTGATTTGCTTTCAACCGATGTGGATCTCCTCCAACAGAATGCTTACCATTGTGTTTATATAACATTTTGGAAGAATACTGGGCCACCGACGGTGGCGTTGAAATTGTCGAAACGATGGATCCTCCTAAAGAATGCTGTTTACTCCCACTGGCATGCTTTGGCAGTGATATAGATGTTGATGCAATTGTGCTACTACTAGTGGTATTATTTAGTCCAATATTTACGCCTATATGATGTTTTTCTTGTGCCATTTTCTTATGATAAACTCGATCTTGTAGTAAAAGGTATATGGCGGCCACATGATCGTAACTGTTTTTTTTCAAACTGGCTCTGGTCTTATCCGGTGGTATACCAGCAAATTCGGACATTATACGTAAAATGTCCTCGTTGGGTTCTATATTTGTTGTGCCATCCATATTTACATTAAATTTAGCAATATTCGATAGTTCTAAAATCTGAGGACACATCCAGCGATGGCGTTTAATTTGTTCGATGGTGTAACGTCGCGATGGTTCTAACACCAACATACGTCTTATTAAATGCTCACACTCTAAAATTGACAATTGTTACGGGGGCTCAATGCAATAAATATAATCTTACCTGAGGACATAAAAAATGGTATACGAAAACGCCCAGAGAGTACTCGGTCCCTAAGACTTTGTAGTGTTGAACCATCAAATGGCAGTGCTCCACATACCAAAACGTACAGTACAACACCAAGAGACTATATAGAATGGAAATACATGTGATTAATCACCGAACAAAATTAATTAAATTAAAGTGAATGACGGCTAATAAATCCCACATACCCAAATGTCTATTTCTGGCCCTGTATATTGCTTCCCTTCAAAAACTTCAGGTGCAGCATATGGTGGTGAGCCACACCAAGTTGCTAAAAGTTCTCCTTCTTTAAAATGATTTGAAAATCCAAAATCGGCAATTTTTATATTCATATTATTGTCCAATAGTAAATTTTCAGCCTGTTCCAAAAAACAAAAAAAAACAAATTCTTTAACTAGGTACACAAATTCTCGACTTATGGTTTAATTTTTTCACCTTTAAATCTCTATGAACAATTCCTTTCTTATGGCAGTAATCTACAGCTGATAGGATTTGCCAGAATTTAAAACGAGCTGCATTTTCCGACATTCGTCCATATTTAGCTATGTAATCTAAATGGTAGGATAAATGTATGTAAATATAAATCCTTTTTGCAAATTGTGTTTCTATAAAAAGAGGTTTGCCCCAAAAACAGATTGACTTTTTTTAAATTTTACACATATCCATCTGTTGACTTTTTTTACATAAAGCTGGTATAACTTCTTTTTCTTTTGTTTAGGAAAGTGACACCCGCATTCGGTGTTAGCTCTTGGTAAAAAAAGAATCAACGAAATTGTGTAAAATAAAGTGCATTCTTAAGTATGTTGTTACGTTTTAAAACGTTTGAGTTCGTTTAAATTGCGTTAAAATCCGCTTTATTTTATTGTTTTACAGTTTTTATTTATTCCACTATAACTTTTATACTATTTGTCTTAATACAACACTTAATATTCGTTTATACAACACTTTTATTTCCGTTTTAACACAACTTTATTTATTGACAGCCAAACGATAACTAACTCTGACGTGTAGATAAAGCAGCCTCTTTATATACCTAATTGCCTACAGTTTGGAAGGCTCCGGATATGTCTCATATTTTCTATTTTTATATCCGTTAATTCAAATGTAACGTAAATATTGTCGATTTCGTAAATAATTATGGCATTGACAGGGTCGCACATATCTACAAGATTTAGGCATTTTTATTTTCGTAACAATACTTAATAATTCATAAGTAGTATCGTATATTTGTAATGTTATATTGGTCAGGGCTAAAACGCACTGCAACCCAAAGGAACTTTTATGCAGTCTCCCATATGTTTACCGCATCAAATTGAGACTACAGCTATTCCATATTTATTGATTTGGTGAGAGAAGTAATATCATTTGGGACAAAATAGCAATGCTATCGAAATGGACTTAGACGTTGCCAATTACATAAATGTTGGCATTGGCAATCCGCAATTACTACTTAATTACAATAACAATTGGTTGCTTGTCTCCTTTAATTTTTTCAGTAGTTGGTAATTGTTTTCGTTCAAATGTCTTTAACCGATTACTTATAATAGCACAGTGCGACAAAAAAGCATGAATTTGAAATATCTGGGAGATAATACCACATTTCTAATAGGCGCTATCGAGTAGAACAGGGATCTGTTTTCCGAATTTTCGGACAATTCCAAAATCTCGTTTTACAAGTTAAAACTTAGCTGAATATTACCCGATTGTAAGTCTCTTTACGCTATTGGAAAGAAGAGAAACAAGCGCTTTAAGTCGTATATGTATATGTTGCTTAACAAACAAACACATTTTTCATCCAATTTTTTCCACATTTGTCAAGTTTAGATGAGTTTTTGTGCACCATATTTAAGAAACTATGTTTAGTTATGAGTAAAATTAGACTTAAGGTTAAAAAATCCGTTGGAAATTGACTGAGCTATTAAGCTTTTTAGCAATGCAACCCATAATAAATCATACAATTGTTGAAAAACTGGTGTTTTTTATTACTTTAAATCTTCGTTAAAAAAGTTAACAATTTTGTAATAATCGCATGATTTTTTCATGAGTTGCTTTACTAAAAAATTTAATAATTTCGTCAATTTCTAACGGATTTCTAAGCTTTAAGTTGTATTTTATTCATAACTTAATATAATTCAGGTACTAAAAATCAAAAAAATAGATTCACATTAGGATTTGGATTAATCATAAAAAAAGTTCAAGTTCGCGTCGATTCCGCTATTAGTAAAATAGTATCACTTATTAGGTTTTCTACCGCACCGTGTAATTAGTAGTTTTAAAAGTTAAAAAGTTAAAGTTTAAAAAGTTAATTTAAAAGTTTCTAGTAGTTATTTTTTATTCCATGTTAATAACTATCAATTTAGAAATAATTGATAATTCACTCTAAGATTTAGAGGGAATATCAACAACAGATGTACCAACTTAACAAAAAAAAAAAAACTCAAATCGGAACGAGAAGCACTGGTGAGACTTATTTTCACAGAACTGTATTTCCATGGTTGACATTTACAACCTTTTTTAATTTTTGATTAAAACAGTATCGTTAATATACAGACAGAAATTTCGTTAAGCACTTTGTGGCGTGCAAATACAGAACAAATACTGAACAGTAAATAAATTACGGAACAGTTATTTTTTCCTAATGAATTATTTATATAGAACAGGACTCTCAAATAGAGTACTGTTCTGTATAATACAGAACGGATGGTCACCGTAGATCTAGAATTAGCATTGTATGTACTCTAGGGCGGGTCGATTTGTAGGGACGCCGAAAAATCGCCCAAGTGACAAGGAAAATCGTATTCTATGGATCAAAATAAGAAACTTTGCCCAAGGAACCATACCTCTAAAATGAATTCTGATGTTCTTAATTTTCAAACTTTGACCCATTAAAAGTGCCGGACCCTCACATTCAGGCAATAAGGAATTTGGGAAACCCAATGTACTTATATTGTATGGTTGAGATTTTTTCAGTATTTCAAAAAACTCAACAGAAATGTAAAGAAGTAAAGTGCAAAAAAAACTAAAGAAAATTAAAGAATTTTAAAAGAGTAAAAAAGTTAAAAACATTTAAAAAAATTTTTTAAACATGGAAATAATGCCGAAAAATTGTGTATTGATTAAAATTAATAGAATGCTCAATAAATACGAGCATCAAGCCCAAGGCAAGCAAAGATACTATAACCCGTTTCCAGAGTTTGTAAAATCTCTGAAAAAAAATTTTTACATTGAGAAATGTAAATGCGATTTGAAGACATCTGTATGTACATGCGGATTGATTACAGAACGCCTCAAAGAGTTTATGCATGATCAACATAATCAGAGAAGACTAACAGTCGATGCATTTGTGATGGAAAATTAAGAGCAAGGCTTATATTATCAATGCCAACAATGCATCCCGATGATTCAACATATGTACGTCCGCCATCGGTTGAAGAAAGAAGTAATGGTTCACAATACAACTTTGCCTTGATGTGTGAAAGATTTGGTGTACCTGAAAGAGTAGCATCAGCATTGGGAACCGTTCGTTTCCAAGATTAAGAAATGAAAGATCGGCATGGCGAACCTCTCATCGTGGACAAATCGAAAGCTCGCAGAGAAAAAGACAAATGCAGACGAGAAGTGTTTTTAGACGATACCAATTTGTTAGTAATTTCATTCGATGGTAGAAAAGATGATACTGTAACTAGAGATAAAATTGAAGGCAGGTATCATACTAGGATGGTAAAAGAACCACATCTTGTTATTTTGAGAGAACCAAGTTTTTAGTTGATTGGTTACGTAAGATTGGAACATGAAACGGCTGAATAAAAAACAACAAAATTAAATGATTTTTCCAACGATAAAAACATATCACTGCATACATTGAGCTAACAAACACTGGGTCACACGGTGGAATTATACGACGATTTGCATTGCTGTTGAAATGACCATTGCACTGGTTCGTTTGCCTTCTACACTTCAATGAACTTCCGTTTCGGCATTTGTTTCAAGCTTTGGATAAATCAACCAGCACTGGGCTAAGATCGGCAATCGGAAAACTGAGCAATCAAATCGAAACTTGTAAAATTCTTCCGGTAATTTTTTGCTATCACTTATTTGTTATAAATGTTAACCGTTTTTCATTATTAGACTACTTTATTTTGCTTTTTTCAGGTGGTGGACGGCTTTGACAAAATAGCGTTGAAAAATATGCCCCCTGCTCCAGAAAAAATTAAATTTTCCACTGATTCGAAGTACTTATACAATATTGCCCATGCAATTTCTAGCGGCGTGTTTTCGCTGGATTTGGGTAACATCAAACCAGGGAAAATTGTGCATTCTCACAATAGAAAATCCATCCGAAAATATACGGATTCTGGTTGAATTTATAATTAATTGTTATGTGCCAATGTACGGTTTCTACAACCTCCTTTACACAGTATTGTCAATTAAGTAATAAAAGATAATTCATATTATGGGCATACGAAAAATATCTTGCTATCAATGTTGTTAGACGTTAGCAAAGAAAAGCGAAACTGTGCTATAAAGAAAATTCTACGCTATCAAACCGATGTTTAAGACCCAACGGAACTTAGAGTTTATAGAAAACCAGACACAAACAACTTTCATTGCAAAAATTACACGGAAATTATCAATTTGAATGATATAAATAACGTATTCGAACCACCATTCATGCGAAGCATTCCGTACGATACATTGAAAGAATATTTAAATCAAGATGATCTACCGTTTAATGATCTAAACATCCTGTCACATATACAAATAACGGAACATGTTCAATTATTAAGTTGTATTAAGAAAATAAACTCCAAAACAAAATGAACATAGCGATTTCGCTGATTGTTTCATGTAAAGTGCCAAAAAAGGTAATTTTTTATTTTTGTATGGGGGCCCCCAAGGAGGTTCCAGGGGATGTGCCACTAGCATGGCTGGGTCGGCCGTCCATAGTTAGTGGGGTCTGTCATACATTTAGACTCGATTAGGGCGTTTTAAATGGGTCAAAGTGGGATTTTTCAAAATTTGACCTTGGGTATGGTTAGAGGTATGGTTCCTTGGGCAAAGTTTTAGTAAATATACAGTTGATAACACAAAAAAAAAAGAACTTACCAAAAATTTCACCCTGACTCGCATATTCCGAAACAATATAAATCATATTTTTTGTCTCCATTACCTATTAAAATACAAAATACATATGAACGATGTACATAAATGTAGAAAATATAAATCAATATTATTCAGTCTGTTATTATGAATATACGCACTTGATATAATTTGATTATATGGGGATGATTAAGACGCTTCATAATTTCCACTTCACGATAAACTTTTTGCAAATTTGTTGCGTCTAATTGAGACTTGTCTATAATTTTGATAGCAACCTTCGTAAAAGAAAACTAAATTAAGCATTCTATTTTCACTTGAAATTAAGTTTATTCGAAATACCTCATTTTTAGTAATTCGATGACGCGCTAATTTAACTACAGCAAAATTTCCTTTTCCAATAGTCCGTTCAATATCATAAAAACCAACTCGTATCGGTTCTTTATTTTTTAGCACATCCTTCGCTGATGAACTATTAGTATGACTGGCAGCAGCAATAAGTGTCTGTTTGCTTGAAGCAGACTCTTTTGACTCCTTTAGCTTAGCGCTGACATCGTCTTTAGATGTTTCCGTATAAGCCTTTGTTTGTTTTTCCATCTTATCATTGTCGCCTATAAATATAAGTACAATAATAACAATACTATCCTTAACCACTATAAATTCATATACATATACATATATGGTATACTTATGTACCAGAGAATGACAGAAGTATGATTTTGTATACTTTTAAAGTATTGATGGCCAAACATGTATGAGTGAGTAAAGTTAAAAATAAAACGATAACCATACACATCGTATTCAAAGCCAGCGCAACTTAAATAACTACAAGTAGGAATTGTGTGAAGTGACTGTCATACCCGCACTTATAAGTAAAGTGTTTATGAGCATGGGTATGTGCATATTTCTTCTCGAGTATACTTAGAGTATATTTCTACAAAATAAAACCTTTTGAAATCGCTGTGATACAGTTAATAAAAGTGTTTAATATTTGGCATTTTAGTAATGCTAATATGACTATATACATACATACATACGTGGACTATTCTCAACGGGTTTTATTTAAAAAATTTAACTGCTTATTTCATGATGCAATAAAGAGTTGGACTCATTTTAATTTGGAATATAACACTGTATCAACGCTTAACTTTGCTGTCACCAAAATGCAATGCTGTGGTAAACGAAAATAATGATCTGCCAAAAAAATGTAATGTAATCACATTCAAATCGCAACAAACGTCAAACGAAAAGAAATAAACAACTTTTTGACTTTAGAGTACAGACAGTTTTGTATAAGCTGTTATTGTTTTGGTAAAATAACACCACCATAATTGCATCCTGGCTTGTTTTGTAGGAGGATTTAAAAACAATACTGCTTTATGTAAAATAGTTAAATTTGAACTCCATTTCCCTAAGTGCGACATTATTTTAATCTCTAGAGCCGCGATTTAAGTTTCTTCATTATTTTGAACAAGGCAAACTATTTTTGTTTTATTAAAGGATGGAATAACATAATGTAAGAGAGACACACGCTTATAGTTTTTCCTTGCAAATCTTTGTAGGACCTTGGAGAACAGAATAATTCAAACTTAATATACTTCGTCCTTGAACATTGTCCGCAAGAATTTCATTGATCTTTGTACATATAAATTTCAAAAATTGACTCAAATATTGCGAAATTCGAATTCAACCTTGTGGGACAATTGCTCTTAAAAGTTGTTTCCAGCATGTGCTGCTTTTTAAAGTATTTGTAATCCCTTTTAATTAATTTGAAAGCATCAGTTATGACAGTAGAAAAAAAGATGGTCCGAACAGTTTAATCTTGTGAAATGTTTAATTGCACTTTAAATATGACGAACACCGTATTTGATATATCAGTCACATCGAATTCTTCAAAAAGGTTGCTTATTTTTCTTGTATGTTAACTGCTGTATTAGACATAATATTTGAAGTTCACTTGGAAGTGTAAAGTGGCATACAAGAAATTACTCTTAATGAAATCGTCGCTCCACATATCAATTGTAACTTCAGTCTTACCATTGGTAATAAGCTTTTGTATGTGTGGTTTTATTTTTCTTTTCTCTATGGTCATCGATTTGGTTTTTCGTATTCTTTGCGCTGGGGACAAAGTTGTCTAAGTCAAATTATATACCACACTTTCCAGCAATTTGTAGACACTTTTGAATTAATTTACGAAAACCGGAGGCTTCAACGCTACGAAAAGGATGACAGTCTTTTATAGCAAAATCTATGAATGCTTCAGAGCAAGCACTTCTCTCTTCGGTATTTATTTGAATTGGTATACTGTCATGAGGTCTTGCTATGTACATTCGCAACGAAGTTGTGTACCAATGCCAGCAACCTCTTGGCATGTATAATGAGGAATTAAACTGTCTATGGGTTAAGTTCAGAATCAGGGCACATCTTTTGCACTTCGGGTTTTTGTATAGAAGCCCAAACGCGGGAAGAGAATCTGACTTCTCTGCTGTACCTAGACGCGAAAAGACACTATACCAGCAGCGCCTTCGTGCTAAAGTATTTACTTTTCCGCGGGGAAGTAAAAACTTTTGGTCATTCGTTAAAAGGCTGAGGAACAGCGCTAGTTTGGTTCTTGTCCTTATAAGAAATGACCAAGCATTCACGAACCCGTTTGTAAAGGCAAACCTTTTGGCTGAGATGTTTGCAAGTAATTCTCACTTGCCGAAAGAGTATCAGTAACTATGCCTAGTATATTTTTTCGAGCCCGTGTTGTAAAAACGGTCTTTGCAAATTTCAACGTTAACAAGTCTTCTGGGCTGGATGGTAATATCAGCACTGGTCCTGAAGCAGTGCTGTTCGACGCTTGCGCGTCCATTAGCTCACCTTTTTAATGCGTCATATCGCGCTGGTATTTTTCCATCTTGCTGGAAGGTTGCCAATGTGACGCCAATCCCCAAAAAGGGCGAGGCTAGTAACCCTGAGAACTACCGCCCAATAGCAGTTTGTTCCGCACTCTCCAAGGTTATGGAGAGTATGATTAATCACCACCTTGTAGGATATCTGGAGTCCAACGATTTACTTAGCGATCGTCAGTACGGTTTCCGAAAGGGCCGTTCTACTGGTGACCTGCTGGCGTTGCTCTCGGAGAAGTGGAACAAGTCCACTCATGGTTTTGGCGAGAGTAAGGTTGTGGCTCTGGATATCTCAAAGGCGCTTGACAGAGTTTGGCACGAGGCTCTAATTTCGAAACTTAATGCTTTTGGTGTCGGTAGTCACTTCTCTCGATTTATATCGAGTTTTCTCAGAGATCGCTCTATAAGAGTGGTTATAGATGGAGTCCCATCCGACGAGTTCAGGATAAACTCAGGGGTACCGCAAGGCTCTGTTCTTTCTTCTACTCTTTTTCTAATATTTCTTAACGACTTTCTTCTTCTCACTTCTAATCCTACCTACTCTTTTGCGGATGACAGCAACATTTGTCTCTCATATTCTTTTGATCGTAGACGGAGCCTTTTGGAGGTTGGGGCGAGAACGATGAATATGAACGTCACACTCACAAGTGACCTGGTGAAGGTCTCCGAGTGGGGTCGTGCCAACAGGTTCGATTTTAATGCACGTAAGACTCAATGATGTTTTTTAACACACAGACGTGGTGGTGTACTGTCATCTGTGTCAATGGGTAATTTTGATATTTAGGAATCAGATCCTCTTGATTATCTGGGCATGAGAATTCACTGTGACGTTCGTTGGAATGATCACATATTGCAAGTGTCGAAAGAAGCATTCAAGTGCCTTGGTTTTTTAAAACGGTGCAAGAAATACTTCACTCTATCTGATCTCCTTAATATTTACAAGACCTATATCCGACCCAAAATGGAATACAACTCTCACGTGTGGTTCGGTGCGTAAAAGTCTATTTTGGAGCTTCTCGACCGCGTATAGGAAAGGGCGAAGATGCTCATTAATGACGGTAGGGTAGCCAACTCTATCGATTCATTGGAACACCGTCGTAAGGTGGCGTGTATTTCATTGTTCTATTGGTACTATAACGGAATGCGATCTGACGAAATTAAGGAATTAATTCCTAAAAATCATATATTTTTACGTAGTACTCGTATTTCTCGTACAGCGCATCCCTTTGTAGTTGATTGCCCAGTGAATCGCACAACGCATTATAGGCAGAATTCGTTCTTTGGTCGCACAGTTCGGTTGTGGAACAATCTTCCAGCGAAAGTATTCCCTGCCACTTACGACATGAGTAAATGTAAATCAAACGTTCATAAGCACTACTCCTTTTGTCCTCCTTTCCACAACCTATTTTCCTCGTACCAGCACAATGCACCGCATGAGTAGGGGCCATCCCCTGGGTGCTGGTCTTATGTAAAAAATAATAATATGTATGGTATATCCGGGGACAGTCTTGAGTTAATTTCTGCTCCTTCATTAGCGTAATTTGGACTTCATGTAAAAACACAAATAGTCTATACAATTAAGATCATAGCTCTGTACAAAACGTGACGGCACTTTTTTACATTATATAGAAGTCATTACTTTACTATTAGGGAAAAAAGCTTCATGTCAGCAGCCATAATAATTTACAGCTTTGTTCAAATTTAAACATTAATAACAGCAATCCCTTTTTTCAACAGAAAATCACTGTGATGAACCAAAATTTGCAGCCTGTTTCTAGATGACGAGTGTAGGAAATCGTTCGTCTAACAGGTTGAGTGACTTATATGTAAAACACAAACAAAGCACTCAATTTTTGTTAGTGTTTGAAATGTAAATAGATAAGTTAGTCAACTTGTCAGACGAACATTTTCTTTCGCTCGTCATCTAGAAACAGGCTGTTAATTTATTAGATGATTGGCTTTTTGTGTAGTGAAAAGAATGCCAAGCTTTAGATAACAAAATTTGATGACGCTGAATTTAAAAACCGGTGCTCTAACTGTACAAGTTGTTTTTTGCTGACAAATGTACATATGTACGATATTAAAAAAAATTCTTACTGTAGGAATAAATAATGGTTAGCTACTAGGTCCAACAATTTATTTTTACTACTCAAACCATATTAATTTGCATAAATTTAAATAAGTTTTAAATCACCTTTTTTTGTTTCCTCGTCGAAAGATTCATTTTCGAGCTTTTTTGGTGTTGATTTTGCTTCGGAAATACCACTTTTATTGGCCTTCTTATCTTCGTTGTCACTTTCTCCCATATTGGTGAAATACTGTTGTCATTTAAAAACACATTTTTATTTTACTAAAAAAAGCAAAAAAAATATTTAAAAAAATTAAATAGATGTCAGTATGTATGTACATATGTACAAAAATATATAATATGCGTGCAAAGATTTATAGACCTGCTTAGAACTCCGCTCTATCTATATTTCCGAAGTAATTTGTATGTAATATCCTCTTGAGTTCTGCACAGAATCATCGAAGTGGTTAATTGTTCTTTTTTTTCTACATACCGTATGTCAAGAATGACTTTACACGTATAAAATTTAAATTTAATTGGCAATAAAATGTCAGGGTTTTTACTACATACTTATTTTGTTGTTGTAGATAAATTATGCAGTATCTTCAAAGGATTATGACTAAAAATATTCCAGTTTGTTGCAAATTAGTAGAAAATTCCACAACAAAACCAAATATTACCCAATTTTTTCAGTGTCAAATAACTCTTTACACACCTATTGTTTTTAATCAGTTTCGTATTTCAAGGTCCAATGTGTTTTGCCGTTATGTTTGGAGTTAATTATTGTTTTGTGCAATTTTGTGAATAAGTTGGTGACAATTTTTTTAAATGGAAATCTCATTTAGTTAAATTTTACACAACTTAAAAGATGCTATAAAAAGGTTATCTTACAACGTCATTCAGTTGATTTACTACAATGATCATTTGTAAAAGGGTATAGCCGATTTATCAGTGGCAAGAAAAGCGGCTTAACTGCGGAAAAGTTATGGATACTTCTGCACAAACCCTTGACTTCAACTCTATTAAAATTTGTTGGGTCTTTTGAAAAAAAAGTAGCTAAACGCCGACCAAAGAACATTATAGCATTTAAACTGCAGTAATGGAAGAATGACAAAAAATACCATCAGATTATGGTCTAAAAAAGTTGGTTAATTGGTTGAAAAAAGCTACTAAAAGGTGTAATAAATACAAAAGAAAGTAAAACCAAATATTAAAAGTCTTTAAAAAGATTTTGTTATCCACTAAATTTAAAGTAAGCACATTTTCTAATTTTTGTATAAAGAGTTACCAAATTTCTTATGTGTTTCGAACTAAATTTATCTTATTTTTTACTTAAGATTTCATAATATATGTTTATTATTATAATACGTTTAAAAAAATTAGTGTCAGGAAGCAAAAAGTGTCATTTTATTGGTGATGAAGTTGTAAGTATATAATTATTTCCAATGTGTAAACTCATACTTGACACACTGTACATATACAATCACTCCAAAAACTGAGTGCACATTGAAAATATAAATTTTTAAATGCAGTTTTTAATAAAAGGTACTATTTTTGTATAACTTAGAATAAATTTTTTTATTCCTTACAATATTCAATTCTACATTTAAAAACTAAAAAACAAAGGAGGTGTTACCATCTATTTTGGGGTGTTGTACGGGAGCCACAACTTGGTATCGGCAGCTGTATGTTTGGGTCGTTGTCCTTGGAGAAAATATAATTTGCGGGCAGATCCATTTTCTGAACACTGAACACTAAATGTGTTTTTAAAATGTTAAAATGTTGTTATTATATACAAACTCATACAGCCCTAAACCAATACTGAGCTACACCCATATTTAAATGTGTGGCGTAAGCTTATATCATTCAATGCTTCATTGACCTTCCTCTATACCTTACATCATCCATCATGGCCATACAAATTAAACTTACTTTCGTCTGTGAAAATTACTCGATTCCAGAACTCCATCGTCTTATTTTTATGGGTATTGGCATACGTAAAACGTTTTTGCTTGTTGACATTATTGATGTATGTATGGGCTTATTGTGGCAACCCGACCGTGAAAACCAGCTTAATAGAGTACATTGCGAACTCTGTTCACACATACATATATTGGTGCCAAACTTTATATTAAACATATTAGTAAGTTTTGTAGCTTTAAATTTTACAATTTTTTAATTCACGAACAATGTAACGCTTATTAGCCTCAGACAGTAGATGAGGTCAACCAGATCTTGGCTTGTTTGTCATTTTTTTTTATTGTTTTTATATTTTTCAATAATATTTTGGACGTTCGGACATAGTTTTTTGATTATTTTCCCAATTTCTCAAATCGATTTGTAGGATTCACGTACGTTAATTACGAAGCTTCATTCCGACTCAGTAGTTTCTTTCTGTTTTGGAGCCATGTGTACAATTACTTTCTAATTTATCCAATTCAGACCAAGTGTTTCACAAAACTATTATTAGTTATACATAAAAAAGTCAATTATTCTGATTTATTGTTCTTTAAGTTTCTTAAAGTACCGTTATTTTTCTCCAGCAGTACTAAAACAAAAATTTAGTTACAGTGAGCACTTACTTTCTGAAGAGAAATTTTTTTTATTTCTTTTTTTTATAAAATTTAGAAATGTGATTATTTCTTAAAATATCAAAATACATAATAATAAACGTAAATAAGAAAGTCTTGAAAATATAATTTTTGTAATAAAAAAATTAAGTTAAAAGTTTAAGTTGTTGGTGAGCACTCAGTTTTTGTAGTAACAGTTATACACAGTATATCACCCATTTACTTCAATAGTATCATTTTTTTTATATTTACAATTTCATATTATTTAGCATTGATGTAAGAACATATGCTTTCATTCTATGCTCTTAATTCTGAACGAATCACAAAGAATTTTGTACACAATATACATATTTGACAGTATTCCGCATATTTTTTAATAATGACACTGTTGAAGTAAATGAGCGGTATGTATACATTAGTAATCAAAAGTAATATTAGGCCTCATTTCCATAATATTAGGCTTCCATATCCGTTTGACCTGAGATTTGCAATAAGCAATTGTTCGCTATTAGCGAAGAATTTTCGAAAGGAAAATTTTGTTTTTGTCGAACAAAAATGCTTAAAAGAGCATAGAACATTGCTATTCATTTCATAAGACTTTTATTTCTTCTCAATTCACATATATGGTATTCTTATGCTCTTGCTTTTAGTAGTCACTGAAACAGCAACGAATGAAAACGTACATCAAATATATGCTGATATTTTTCTATTTTTATTTTTGTTTCCTTGTTTCTTTAAAGGAACAGGTGAACTTCTCTCGCTTTTAGCATTGAGCGATGAAAAAAAATGCAAAAGCAAAAGTAACGGCAAAAACAGAAGAGAGCAAAAGCAAAGCAAATTTATTCGCTTTAGATAAGGTTCGATAAAGGTTTGTTGTTAATATAACAAGCAAGCGTTCGAGATCGAAAGATTTGCTGCTACAAACTGAGCGACGGGTAAACTCAATGAGTTATTTTTCATATCGCTTCAAACGGTTTTTTTCGAATGCTTTATCAGAGAAATGTTTACCAAACGTTCAAAGGTGGTGTTATTATCGAATGTTGTAGGCAAGCAGGTAACATCGAAAAACTTTTCAACTAAAAGAATTGAATTAAAAACTATGCCCCATTGTACACTGCTCCATTGTATATAATGCCATTTTCCTTTTGTTTATTAACCAATTTTTCATTTTAAGCCTCATCAGTGTCAAAAATAATTTATCCTCAGCAGTTGATACAACCACAGCTGATAATGCCACAACACCCGGCCCAGTAGGGGAAGTTTTTAGGCAAATTGTGTGTTCGTAATTAATCTGCAGCAATATCTAATCTGAAAAAAATAGTACATGGAAAACTTGAACGTGATTTTGGACAACAAAACTGCTTTCACCAGCAGGACAAACATCATAACTTAAGTTTTTAGATAGAGGAGAGGGTACAAGATTTATTTGAACTTTTTCCTCCTGAGACAATAGAGGATTTCGGCGACAGCATACCGAAACGACTCTGAACAGTGTAGCATTTTACTTTACCGAGAAGCCAAAAATATAAAGTGTTGTCTTAGAGTAAAAAAGAGAAATACAAATTTTGGTAAAAATCAGCCAAAAGACAGGACCCACGACTGTTATATGCTAATATTAAAAAAAATTTATGAGTTCTTAAAAGCTTTATTTAAATTGTTTTAATTTTTAATTTTAATTTTTTGTTTAATTTTTTCTCCAAATTAATTTAAAAAATATATTCTTACCTTGTTAGTCTTTTCCATTTTGTGATATTAAAACACAAACTATACATGGGGTCTACACGTAACATAATATCTAATATTTTTCTGTTAACAAACGTCAAATTCAGTCGCTGAGAGAATTATCTTACGTGTAGACTTCAAATTAGTATTGTCACAGTGTTATAATATTTGTTATAAGACAGTTGTTATGAGACAACTCATGGCAACAGCTGAGCTGCGCAAAAAAACCGCCATTATACAAGTGTTAAATGATTGCAATTTAAAGTTTTGTGATAAATTTATTAATACAGTGCGTCTAAAACAAAATTTAATACAAATATTAATTAAAACAGCATATTAAAAACAATACACTCATAGTGTTTCTTACACGGCTGTCAGTATTTTGTTAATTATTATAAGATTAACAGAAATACAGTTCCCCTTGTCAAATATTAACATTAGGCCTGTTTCTTTACTCTACATTGGGATCCCGCGGGATCCTAATATTACCGAAAAGCATTCCCGTACGCAAAAATTGTGTAAATGATAGAGATTTTGAGAGATTAAAGTTCTTCTTCCTGCGCCAAACATACCGTACTTTTTCTTCGGGATAGTTTGTGTAGGTAAACAACAGTCAGCTATTTAACAAATAAACCATAATAAAGTAAAAAGCATTTTTTTAAAAAGCATTTTTTAATAAAAAAAACTTAAAAAGTTGAATTAAAAAGGTTTAAAAACTTGTTGTGAACAGTTCTTTTTTTGTTTAATTGTCACGCATAAGTCAAATTTATGGAGTTTGTATTTTGTATACATTTGCAATTTGCAAACATTTGTTTTTATGTTCACTAAATTGTCAAAAAATAAAATTTTTGGTTTTTTGCGTTCCCGTACTTTCGTGTGTTTTTGTCTCATATTAGAGAAATTATTTTTCACTCTCAATTTACCGATTTTTACCTAAAAAGAAACAGACCTATTAATATTAAAAAATTAGTTCTCTCATTCTGCTGACGTTCTCTCAGATATTATATCAGGGTTAATCGCAGGTGTAGGCGCTATGATAAGGCAAAGTTTTTATATTTTACAACGATTTTTTGCTGTTTTACAAAGTATAAAATATTCATTCCATAGAGCTCTTTCTGCTCCACAAAACTGTGATAATTATATTTTAAAGTACGGCAAAACCTTCATAATCCGGACCATTGATTGCAGACCATAATTAATTAAACCGGATTACCGAATAAAGATTTAGAGTATTGTTTTTGTATTAAAAACGCTTTTAAAAGACATATTGAACGGTATATATGTATAAAAATGAAAACACACATACATATGTACATTTTATATAAAAGTGGTAACATGTGTCATCTTTACAAGTCATGAAAGTAACAGTAAAACTCTTAAAGCTAGCAAAA
Source organism: Wohlfahrtia magnifica (assembly GCA_023159175.1). Classification (NCBI taxonomy): domain Eukaryota; kingdom Metazoa; phylum Arthropoda; class Insecta; order Diptera; family Sarcophagidae; genus Wohlfahrtia; species Wohlfahrtia magnifica. Next base: position 923,063 of record JAKWBJ010000181.1, on the reverse strand, counting down.
TAGTTTATTTTTGCGGAGAAAAAAGAGAAAAAACAATGTTTTTGGAGTAACAATGAATAGAGATTACCATTACACAACAGTTTGAAAGCAATCCGGATTATAGATGACAAAATGAAATGATAAATCCGGATTATTGAGGTCTGGATTATCAAGGTTTTACTGTACTTAAATTTTTTGTTTCTTTTGAGGCTAAATACGAAATATCCAGGCGCACAAAAGCAACATTTTTGACACCCGACCTTTTTTGCTTTCCATCGAGACCAAAAAGTTGGTGAAGCAGAAGAAGGTGTTGCAGGCAAGTCTACAGCACGGGAGTAAGTTGATAGTTCAAAAATGTTGGGTTTTAAGTCAACAACCCGCAGTGGGAAACCCTTTGAATTCGACGAAGAGCCTTTCAAAGTCAAATAAGTCGTAAATTAATCGAAAAATGAACTACGATCATAAAATGGCTCTTAGTTATCTCCATTCAATAGGATTTGTTTTGTTTAAATAAAAGTCTTTGCTAAAAACGCTACGAACTTATAATTATTTAATAATAAAAACTTGTAATTGACCACCAGGAAAATAAAATTAAATGACAAATTGTTAATCGCTGCAGTCTTATCTATATTTTATTATAAATGTTGCGCTCCGAAATTGTACAAATGCAGATTTTATTTCATTTATTGTTCTTTTAGTATTTCCCCTGAGAGAGGGAGAAAGAAAGAGAATTCCTCCATCTTTATAGAAAACATTTTTCTACGCAAGGTTAGTCTTACCTTTTTGTAAAAGCAGACAAAACACGAATAAACAGATTGGTTGACTGTTGGGGCTAATAAAATTGCTAATAATCCTTCCCTTAATTCGTTGAAAACACTTATCAAAATCTTTAGTCGAGAGTGTTGACATTCAGGTTTTTATTTAAACAACTATGGATCGTTTCACATAATTATTTAAACCTAATCGAAGATAACTCGAGCCATCTGTGAAGAAAAAAGTCTTTTTAAAAACTGGTACTCCCAACAACACAATAACCTAAAGCATACAGCAAGCTTTGTAAAGGAGTGGTTATTATACAACGTTTCCAAACAGCTTCAATCTTCTTCCCAGTCACCTGACAAAAGCCTTATAGAAAATTTATTTAATAAATTGGACCGCCGAGGACAGAAAAACGCAGCCAAAAACAAACAGGGATTAAACAATGGAAATATATTTCTAATCAAACTACAAAACAAATTAGTATTTTCAATGAAATGTTTTCCAGATAATCCAAGGTGGCTCTATAAAGTATTAAAAATAAACAATTAATACACATTTTTTGTACAAAAAGTGACTTTTTATAAAGTATTATTTTGTTGGCAATAAAGTGTTCTACCGCATTTTTCTTTTGTTTCTCATAAAATTTTATGTACTAAATTTTTCACAACTTTTTTTTACCTTTTTTTAATGTTTAACCTCTCTTGATGCAAAAAATCTCAAATAAAAATAAAAGATGCAAAAAATGACAGCTAAAACAACTTTATTTTAAATTTAAATCACTTCTGTACGTAATATATTTAAATTTAAAAAAATCTATCAGTAAACAAAATATCACTTTTTTGTTTGCATTTAGAGTAACGGTATATACATATGTACATACCATACATATGTACATATGTAGATAATGAATGAAAAATTGAAATATTAATGCTACCATATCTTAATATATTTTTTTTATTATTATTATAATCTTTATTGAAATCTGTTTTCTAAAACAATATCGGGTGCTTTTTAGAGGTTTATAACTTTGAGTTGGCAGCACTGCTTTATTTGACAACCGATTTAACAGCTGATAGTTGATTTTTGTTTTTAGTTTGGTTTGACATTTCATTATGGATAGACTTACAGACTGTTTCCAGATACGAGCGTAGGAAAACGTTCGTCTAACAAATTGAGTGACTTGTCTGTTTATATGTAAAACACAAACAAAGCACTCAATTTTTGTTAGTGTTTAAAATGTAAATAGACAAGTCACTCAACTTGTTAGACTAGCGTTTTCTTACGCTCGTCATCTAGGAACAGGCTGTTAAGCTAGGATCACACGATTGACTCAAATACACCAATCTGATTCAAATTTTATTGCGACAAATTAGCGCACAATAATAAAATTGTCCCAATTAAAAATTCTGTGTTCACACAGTTGTATTATTTTATACAGAATTTATTGTCACAAGATGGAGCGAAACGATGTATTGACAATAATGGTCCCAACGCTGTCACACGATTGTTCTAGTTTACGGCAACTCTGTGAATCAGCTGTTGTGGTAAATTAAATTATTTTTTTTTTTTTTTTTTGGTGTTCTAAATAGTTCGTTCTTTAAAAAAAGAATATATCTTCCTCTTTATTTATATTGAGGCCATTGTGTGAGTAAGAAGAAGTGTGTGGGTCGGAGATTGGCTAACAAGAAGGGCCATTGATGGTGCATATGAGAAAACATTTAAATAAATTTAAAAACGTTAATTCACTAAAATATTTTTTTATTTAAATTGGAATATAATTACAACTTATATTTAATTCTCTAAAGAAGAGATGATTTATTCTCTCATAAATAAAAATTGCATCGGCTTTGATTATCAGGTGTCCGCTTGTAACAAAAAAAAAATAAATAAATAAAAATAATGAAAAAAAGATATAGTGGAAATTTGTGATGCAAATTACATATAAATAATTTAGAAAATGCATATTTTAAGGGATGACAATTATAATACCGTATAAACACGTGTTTTTTCAAAAAGAAATCAATTAAAAATAAAAATCGGTAATTATTGTCTTCTTCAATTGCCACACAAGAATTCAATAAATATTGGTGTATTTTTGGAATTTACATTGGTGCATGATTGCCGATAAAGCTCTCACCCAATTGTCGCACCAGGGTTGCATTTGATTGGGAAAAATAAGCACAATAATATTGTGAGTTGCCGTATGAGCCAATAAATTGTATAATCGTACGATTGGCATATAAATAACATTAATTATTGGCGCATTATGACAATCGTGTGATCCTACCTTTACACCAGAATAACGCTTGCAAATTGTTAAAATGTTTATCAAAATATCAAAATAATGCTTGTGTTCGTCAAGCTTTAAAATGTTATTCTCCGATAAAGCTCATTTTTGGTTGAATAGGTACGTATATAACCAAAATTGTCACAATTGGAGTGAGGATAATCCACAAGCTTTTGTCAAAAGAACACAGAAAATTAGTGTTTGGTGAGCTTTATGGGATGGCGTAGTCATTCGTCCATATGACTTCGAAAACGATGATGAATAGAATATTACTGTCAATGGTGAACGGTATGTGCCGCGAAAAGTTTGTGAAAATTTGCGTTCCAGATTGCGTCTTGTATTCACCGCCAATCGTGATGACCACATGGCTGTAATTATATTTAAACATTAATGTTATAAAATTATGTAAAGCCCGTTTCATAGATATTAGTAAAATATTTCTTTGTTTTATTCTGACTTAAACTTATGTATGTAACTCTAAAAAAAAACACCTGACAGTATTACAACAACCAAGATCATAATAATTACAAAAATAAAACTACTAAAATTCACAAAAATAAAGAAAATTTGTCTAAAAAAGCCTTGCACTAACTTTAAATACCATAAGGAATTTTTAAAATACTAAACTAACTCTTTAGTAAAAAAGAGATCTAGTGACTATTTAGCGTTGCCACAACTTCGATTTTTTGTAACCATTTTCAATAAAAAAGTAACCAAAAATAACCAAAAATTTAAAATCATAATTTTAATACAAAAAACAATACAATATCATTTTATATATAGAATTTATAGCAGTACTGACTGAATATAGACTGGTGAAAAAAACTTGGTACAACAATTGATAAGGCATATTCTCCTATTTGTTCTAAATATTTTACTTATGTATTAACCAACTTCGCACAATAGAGAATATCGTTCGCTCATATATTTACTTTAGAGGCTTTAAAATTTACTTGTGGATAATTGTAGCTCAATAGCCTTTACTAACAGATATCTTAATGAATCGCTAAATACCCGAACCAAATAACAGCGTTGAAGTGAAATATGTCTGATATTTGTTCTTACTTAGCTACTGAACGAAATAGTATAAACAACGAAGTTTTATTGCTTTAATTACTTGCCAAAGCTTATCCTGAATATGTTCAACTGATCTCAACGTGCGAGGGACTATTTATGCAATTTAGAACTAATGATTCTGAAAAAAAAAAAAGACCTCTCAGATAAGGCAAAAATGTTCGTGGATGATGAATTGAAGGCATTACTCTATGAAGATTATTTTCGAACTCAAAAAGGAACTCAAACTGGAAAAAATTGTAGCAGTATCCAATCATTACTGGCGATGAAAAATAGATCTATTAGGACAACGCTCGACCAAATGTTCCAAGATCAGCTAAAACTATTTAGAAAGTGGTTTCAACCGTCTTATAATCCAAACATTGCCCGTCAGACTACCATTTGATTCGATCGGAGTACTTTCACTTTTAAACAGAATATAAGATACTGGTTTGATTCGTTCTTGGCCTCACAAAATTTGCAGTCTTTTGGCACGAAATCTATATGTTACCAGAAGGATGTGAATAGCATACTCAAAACAAAAAGTCAATGTTTGCCAAAAATCCCGTTTTTAAAGTGATACACTCAGTAAGAAACTGTAAAATAACCACTAAAAGAAATCAATATCTTTATTTTCTATTTAAAGAAAAAAGTAACCAAAATGGAAAAAAGTACATATCCACTCATCAAAGAAAGGAATAACCAATTTTGGTTAAAAATAACCAAAACGGCAACGCTGATTATATTTATCATATGTAGACTTTCTACACGTTTCTTTAAATGACAAAGTCAGTTTCTTTCTAAATGATTCAAGCGTTACGTGGCCAAAGTTACTGTGCAGCAGACAAATAGAATATCTGGACTTTAGGCAATGAATAATTTTCAAATTTTAATTCTGAGTTACCTGAATTTCCTTTCTATATGTTCTAGATGCCTCATTTCTACAAGATAACCTGCAGAGTAAATAATAAAGACCACGATGCACCTTACTGCCTCCTCAAAAATATATTCCAAGTGCTGTTTAATTGATAGCTTTTTATATAAGTAACTCCTAGATATTTAAAATCATGCCATATTAGGATCAGAACTACCCTAGAATAAATATATCTCATAGGAGCACATTTCAACAACCGACTGACCCTTGCGGCAGACCCGCACGTATTTATCGGCATAGCATGTTATCGATTGCTACAACAAGTGAACGTTGTAGCTCTTTATAATCTTCTGCAGACATGTTGGAAAATAAAAAGCATAAAGTTTAAAGATCAGGCATCGAGCCAAATGGAATCTGAGGCTTTTTCGATATTCAGAAAATAACATCAGTGCTTTTACGATTCCGTTTTTAACACTCGAGATAACAACTCTTTTCAATTGATGCACAATAGAGTGGTAATTGTGTAATCCAAACTGTCGCCGGTCAATAATATTATTCTGATTAGAAAAATCCAACAATTCTTCTGCTAATTATCTTTTTAAACACATTGACCAATAGACTTAAAATGCTGATGGGCCTTTAGCTAGATGGTAATTACTTTAGTAATCGTAGGAAAATAACCCACCAATAAACAAAAATTGAAAAATATACTCAAGGTCTCAAGAAAGTAATAAGGCATATTCTTGAGAGTAATGCTATTAATACCATCTAAACCAAGGCTTTACTATTTTTCAGTAACTTCATCTAAATCGGTGAGTTCTATTTTACATCCGTCGAGGACTTTTTCATCCAGGCCATGAATAAACTCTGAGACAGCCGCGTCCATGGACGAAAAATTATTTAAAGTTATGGTATGTAAAGCAGCGAATACATCCGCCACGGCTCACCATTTACGTGAAGATCACTAAATGATTTTCTGTTATACTTCAGGACACTTTCTAGTTTCCAAAGCTTTTTGGAGCCCGGAGGCAAATTTCCAATAAATTCTGACCAAGAATCAATGTTGTCTCTATCAAGCTGGAAGTCATACTTTTCAATTGATTCTTATTACTAACATCCCTACTATTTTGAAATTTTCTTCTATATTTCTTCCTCTAATCTATTAACATTCTACTCACATCAGAGATTTCACTCTGCCAAGGATTCTTGCGACCTTTAGATAATTTCATAAAAGCTCCAGAATTAGAGGAAAACTGGTTCAAAATCCCATACCCGACCTCATTCTGCAACCAGATTCTAATCGAACATGCCACATTTTTAGCTCGTCCAGAAATAACACAAGTAATCAGCAAATGGTCCGACTACAAAACATTTGAATGTGCCTCAAGGTCCGAAAACTGGAGTCTCGTGTACAACAAAAGAATGTGTACAGTAGACGGCTGGACTGGATTAATGTTCTGTTCAAAACGAGTATACTCTAACGGGTAATATATGTAGTAGCTGGATTGGAGACAATGGCTGTAGAGCCCTTTACCAGCTGAGTTGTTCAATACACAGTTCCAATTTGTGTGTTACGCATTTGTGTCACCAAATATAAATAAGTCGTTAGAAAAGAATGTTAGTATACCCAAATCTGCCTGAAAATTGGTAGTGTAAACTGTATCACATGCCAATGTAAATATAACCGGACGCTTTCTCAGCAATATGCTCAATATCAGACTTAATTGCAATCAGAACACCTCCACAATGAGGTGATCGATCTTCTCTATAAATTTTTAGCCACCAAAACTAAACTTGTGGTACAGTTTTCAAAAGATCTCGTTCAAAAGAAGAATATCAGTTTTCATCTTCTGAAGAGTAAATTCCGATTGAGCAGCAGCTGACTCGGTTGTAATGCCTTGAGCATTCCAAAGTATTACGTGAATCCTTTGTAAACACGTAGAATTATATGGCCTATTTTCTTCATGAGCTACTCATTAGAAATGACATCATTGTTGTTTTTAGCTAGCTCCGAAATCAGGTAACCATAGGTGGGAGGCTTAAGTGCGTTACCTAGAGATTTTTGTTCCTTGGACCAAAAATGAAGATTTAATAATACTGTTTAAGTAAAAATGTATTGCAAAGTTTTGTAGTGATTTCAAAAATTCATAATTCCATCCTATTTTTTTATTTTTTTTTTTACTTGAAATTAATTTAGATACATAACTACGTCACAGAGTTAGTTATCGTTTGGCTGTCAATAAATAAAGTTGTGTTAAAGCGGGAATAAAAGTGTTGTATAAACGAATATTAAGTATTGTATTTAGACAAGCAGTATAAAAGTTATAGTGGAATAAATAAAAACTGTAAAATAACAACAAACGCAGAGTTTATTTTATTTTAGCGCAATCTAAACAAACTCAAACGTTTTAAAAAGGTTAAAACGTAACAATATACATAGTCCCATAATTGGGCTCTTAAGTATTACAACTGTAGTTTGATCACTATTTTTAATTAGATATAAACAAAGAGAAAAATCACATTTTAAAATCGAAGTGGATCGTTGTTGAATTAAAAATTTTTCAACTTGGATTTATTTTACGGTAATTCAACGGTAAACAACTTTGAAAGTAGATTTTACATATTTAATTAGAGTATTAATTTCTAAAACATAAATGTTTTTGTTAATTTGAAAATGTTCAACATTGAATTCGACACAGAAATTTTGGATTTCTAAATTAGTTTATTATCAAAGACAACAGCCGCAAGATGATAATTATTCAATATCGATTTTAAAATGCAAAAACAAAAATTTAAAGGCGTACCTTTTCAAATGAATTAAATACGTTTTTAACTCAATGTGAAAATACTTTTGAAATTGTAATGCACCTGTTGTTGAAACAACACTAAATTAACATTGGTCTATGCTTAAACTCAAAACTCATTGTTGATTTGAGGTTACTCGTCGTTGTTTTAATTTTGTGGTACTTCAGTTTAAAGTTGTGCGACCTTAAAATAGTGTTTAACACTTTACAATAAATTTACACAAACCAAAAGTCAAAATAAAAAAAATTTAAAGCTATCAAATAAAATCCTGGTTTTGGGAAACAAAATTAGTTATGACGATACAGAAATCTCAACAAGTCCAATAAAAAAATTAACATCTTAAATAAAGTATATTAATTTATTGATACTGTTGCCTACACTACAAGGTAAGTTAATACATTCCGTAAAAGACAGTGCCACGTTATTACAATTTTGAAATTTTTAAGAGTTCTCCTGTTATTTAAAGAGCAACTGAGTTCTCAGCTTGAGCCATAGCCTTAGGTATCCCGCAATTACTCCTAACACTCCAGATTTTACCGAGACGCATTCTCTATTCTTGTTCGTTCCCTGTTCTCCAAATGCAGTCTTGTCAGCTTTGTTGCCACTAATACTGCAAAGACCCGTTACTTATAACAATCGGACCACATAATGGTCCATAAGCCCCCTAACTGCAATCCGTTAATCTAATCAGTCTAAATCTCTCTGTCCAACCAGAGCCCTAAGTACCCACTGGCTGCCAACATAGACCGTTGCCCTCTTATGTAATTTTTTTTTTTAATTCAATTTCTCTGTTAGCAGAAGTACTTTCATTGCACTATGTCATCTATCAAATACATACAGAAATGCTGTTTGATGAAATTTATGTATTTTATATCCTACCAAAAATGTTATTGTAAATTATTTATTTTCAATAAAAAATTTTAAACAAATTTATTGTATTTTGAATTAAAAACATTAAAATAAGTAAAAGGTTTGGAACTGTACTAATAAAGTAGTATTAATAAACTAAAGTTGAAACTGCTCGATTCAAAGATTCTATACCTTTAAAATAAAATTGTGCAATGTTAGATTGAATAGTCTCAACTTTAATTTAAAAATGTTTCTGTTTCGAAATAATGTAGAACATATTTAAAATAAAGTTGTTTCCACTTTGATTTTGAATCTAAGTCGTTTTTACGGTGAACGTTGTTGAATTTACGATTTTCCACCTTGGCTATGTTATTTGATTACATTGAATTGATTTAATATTAACTCGTCGATAAAATATTCGAACGCCGTTTTGGTCTTGCATAAATTATTCCCTATCTGAGTATAAAAATGCTTCAGGAAGAACAAAGCTTGAAGATAATGCTTTTGTATATATTCATCATTGATATAGTATGGAGCTATGACCGGATTATTCTCTATACAGTTGAAACTATTTAATATATGATTGCGAATCTGATGAATGATAAAAATGTCTATTCTACTTACTTTGCAGAATTATATATTGACTTTCTGCAGTTCCGTGTAGAGACGTACACGATCTTAAACATTTCCTTTTTAAAATCCTTAGTTTTTCCGTACAGTAAGGTGATATGTTAAACCATATTTGACAATCATAGGTTAATACTGGACATATTAGAGCTTGATACAACAAAATTCTTACTCTTGGGTAAATATATTTTGAGAGAAAAATTTTTTGTATAAAAAGAATGATTTACTTGCTTCTGTAATTTGTAAATCAATATGTTTCTTAAAGTATAAAAATTTGTTCATTTCCAAGTACTTAACTATTTCCTTGTTTTTAATAAGTATATTGTCTATAGATTTTATACCGAAAAGTTTCCAATTTTTCCTTATATCCGAATTACATGTTCCGACAAGAGGACGAAATAGTGTTGATTCACACTTATTAAAGTTAATATATATTTTCTAGTCTGATGCATATTTTTCAATTGAATTAAAATAATATTGAAGTTTACTGTTAATTTTGTTAATTTTGTCATCGGCATGAAATATAATGATATCAGCGAACGTAATGATATTATCAATTTTCTCTAGTAGATCACGTACAAATAAATTAAATAAAATTGAGGAAATTACAGTTCCTTGTTGTAAACCGTTAACAATTAGTAAGTTCTTCGAACTTGTTTGCTTTTTATTACAAACGAAAAAGAATTAATTGTTTAAAATATAATGAATTAAGAATATTAAATGTAAAGGAATTGATATTTCTGAAGTTTGTAAATAAGACCTGGGGGTTACTGTGTAATTGCATTCTAAAGAAAAACTTATCGAATTCGATGAATTTGTACCGTGTAATACGATTTTCGATAAGCAATTATCGAAAGTTATGAAATTCTTTGATCATTTTATAATAAAAACTTCCCTTTTGGTAATACAACTGTGTAATACGAAAACGGATGTCGAAAACCTTAAAAACATTCGTAAATTATTCGAAAGCAATTTTGGCAGTGAAAATCTAAAGAAACTATTAAAATGTAAATATTATATTAATTTTAAACAAAAAATGTAATGGTTTCAAATACAAAACATATTTTACATTCTTTATGTGATAAAGGAGTGCCATAAAACGAAATGTTACACAGCAAAAACAGTTTGAAATTATGGTGGAGTTTATGGTAAAGCACCCGGATTTCGCAAAAGTGGTCCATAAAGTTGCGAATGCAAAAACAAAATTCAAACAGCTATGGGAAAGATTAACCGAAGACTTAAATGCTTTATCTTCACCCACACGGGATACTAATGGTTGGAAAAAAGTATATTTATTTTATAAAAACTCTTAATGCCCTAATTATGTTCAAACTAATAATTCCTAGGTTTGGACCGACTATAAAAATAATATAAAAACAAAGTTCCGCCGCAATAGAAACAGCATTTCCGGAACAGGCGGGGGTCCATCGAAGTGGTCGATCTGCTTGCAATTGACGAGGCTGTTAAAGGTATGGCAGGAACTCTATCATTTGGAGTTCGCCCATCCACTATATAAATCAAAATGACATTCAAATAGAGTTGGACTCGTTAATAGAAGATGTAGGCAATGATGACTGTGTCCTACCCAGACCGGTTTAAAAAAACAAAACTTTGGACAAAGATAGCCTTCTCCAGAAACAAGTAGAAAACCAAATATTATTCCAGGAAAAGATTACCAAAATCCTAGACAATATCAATACGTGTAATGAAAACACAACTAAAACGTTAACTGAAATAAATGAAAACATTGCTAAAGTACATAAATATATTAGAAGAAATAATGAATTACAAGATCGAAAGTATTAACTCGAAAAAGAAAAATTTGAGCTTATCTGGAATTGAAAAGTGTAAAAGAAAGATGGAAGAGCTAGAGCTAAAGAAGCGAATGTTTGAGCTTGAATTGGAAAAACAGAATCTCAAGAAATGATTTTTTTATAAGTAAGCCTTTTATTAATGAATTTTTTTTTTTTTTTTTTTTGTCTTTATAAGTTCTATGTAGTTGTACAAACACCCCACGATTTTGAAGTTTTAGAGAATTAGTCGCGACATTTGAAAAGGCTGTTATACCAATGTTTGAAGTATTTATATTTAAGATTATCTGAAGAAAAAATAATACGAAAAAAATATAACGCAGAATTTTTTATGGGAAAACAAAATAATTAACAGGACAAAAGTCTACATACAACTTGCAACTACTAATATCAAGTAGAAATTTAAAAACAAATAAGGCGAAATAATAGTTAACTTTGTTGATTTATTGAAATTTACAAGCATTACAGTTGTTGAAGTGGACAAAGTGATAATACGAGAAGATATTTTTGAATTTTTATCCTCGAAAATGGAAAATCGAAAAGACACACATATATCAGTTTAAAATATGCTAGTAAATCTCCAAAAGGAAAATAAATCATATCAAGAAATTGCCAAGACAACAAAATTCAGTCGAGCTACTCTACAAACGATCATTGGAAATTATAACAACAACAATAGTACCGAAAATAAACAACGATCTGGCAGAAATTAGTCCATCAGGATCCAACAATAAACGTCCTAAAATTGGCGAAACACATCGAAAAATGTTCCAATTAAATTGTTGCTCCACGAACAGTAAAAAACGTTGTAATGACAATGGATTTAAGAACAGAACAGCGCTCAAAAAGCCACTAATTTCAGCGAAGAATCACAGACTTCGCCTTGCTTTTGCTAAAGCACATATAGACAAGGGTATAGATATTTGTAATCGTGTTATACATAATTACCGACGAAAGTAAGTATAATATTTTCGGAAGTGATGGCCATTCCAAAGTTTGGAGAAAACGAAACACTGCACTTGATCCAAAGAACATAATACCTACTGTCAAACATGGTGGAGGTAAGTTTATGGTTTGGGCCGTTTGGCCTTTGTCGAAGGTAATATGAACCGCTATCAATATAAGAATATATTAGCACAAAATCTGACATCATTAATTGATAGCTTCGGGCTGGAAATCAATAGTTTTTTCAGTAAGATAACGGTCCTTAGCATACTGCTCATTTTTTCTAGACTGCCTTCTTTACTATGCTTCAAAACAGCTAAATTCACCACTCCAGTCCCCAGACTTAAACACAATATAGCACATAAGGGACATTTTTTACGAAAATATGGCATTAGTAACCGTGAAACATTAAAAACTACCCTTATTCGTGCATTGGCCAAAATAACATCCTCTATTAAAGAGAATTTGCTGCCATTAATGCCACGTTTCCTTCAAGCGGTTATTGATGCCCAAGCTGTATTAATAAAATATTAAACTACAATTTTTATTTTATTATTTTTTTTTTTTTTTTGTAATGTAGACTTTTTTCCTACGAATTTTTTATATTTTGTTCTTGTTGTTTTTATTTTTGTAAAAGAATTACATTTTTATTTTATAAATAAACATATTTATTAATGCTTTAAATATTTATATGAATATTTTTTTAATTTTCCTCACAATCTCTTTAAAACCCCTAAATCATAGACTTTTTCTTAACTATACGTTTTTAAACAACTCTCTCTCTCTTTTTTAAATCTCTGCATATTATATTTTATGATGTTTCGAATATTTTTAGCAATGTTCAACAAATTATTTTCTTCTTCAATTGCAACAATTATATTGGAGTTAGAAGGCAAAGTGTCTTCATGTTCAAGCTGTGGACTTTCAACAATAAATTTCACACAGTACGAAATACTTTTCGATACGAACAAAATTACTCGGCAAGGCCACTGATATCCAAATATTGTCGAAAGCTTTCTCAAAATCAATTAAGCAAGCGCCAGTGCACAATCTTCTATTTAAATTCCAGTTTATACTTGAAATAAGCTGATGAATGGCATGTATAGTTGAAATCCAAACTGCATGCACTTAAATCCAAACTGCTTATCGCTTAGTAGGTTCCCTCCGCTACAATGCTTTAGAATATTTCTGACTGCTAAAACTTTTGTCCTTTTTCGGTAAGACAATGACTTTCACGATCTTTTTCAGGCTCGAGGAAAGTAAGAATTGTTGAGCATATTATTAAATGAGGACATATACGAGTACTATACATATATAATTTAAAAGGTCTGTTTCTCTCTCTTCTCCAAATACGAAAAGAAACTTAAAATCGGGTGATATTCAGCTGAGTTATTAGCTTATAAGTGCATGAAGGTCCGAAAAACCAGTTTCATAGCCGTAACTCGAGATTTTGGAAGTGCTTTAAAAATTCGAAAAATAGATCCTTGTTCTACTCGACAGCGCCTATCAGAAAAGTAGTATCACTTAAGAGGTACTTTTTTGTCGCACGTGTTATGCATAGAGCTTGAAAATTCTTCTATTGCCAATCCATTTTGTGTGTGAACTGTGTTGTTTTGTAATATGTTATATTAGGATTAACATTTATGGATTTTCTATTAGTTTTATTTTGTTAAAAACTGTTGTATGGCCAAAAGCTTTTTTTGCAGTTCAATATAGGTGTCGCAGCCATTGTATGATGAAGGGTATCCAAATTTGTTACACAAAACACAGAACAGCTTCTCTCCTTCTTTAATAGGTACATTTTATAATTTGCATTTACCAACATCATACGATTCATTACATTTTACGCATCTAGCTAGCAGGAAGCAATTAGCTATGAAAGAAACTTTGGCACCGTCTACATTGAGGGGTTTTAGGCTTTTGTAAAGCTTTCCAAAGAATACATCGATAAAGAAGACCACGTATAGATTTTAATTCGTGAACGGAATTTCGTTGGTTAATTGCACAATATTGTTACGTTTTTACCTTTTTAAAAACATGTTTTTATGAGTTCGTAGATTGTAGTGAAAATAAAATGAATTTTGTGTTTGGTTTTAATTAAAAAAATCCTTTATTCAACACAGTTTTGTGCACCACTGCTTGTAATCTTTTTACAGGCAATAACAATTTTATTCTTAATTACTCTGTCTGTTTACAATCTTGTAAACAACAACAATTACTCGACAGATCTTTCTACTTAAAGATCTTCCAACCCGATCGTAGTTATAACTTAGGTTCGATCACAACCTTTTCAACCAGAGGTTATCCACACTTAACTCTCTTTACTGAGTTAGCTCCAACTAAACTGGTTTACTACTTCACGATTCACTTCGCGAGTTTACTCCTTATAAACTCTCTTCACACAAACTGCACTCGCTGAGTTTACTTTACTTCAACTGCACTCGCTGAGTTTACGACACATAAACTGATTGCTGTTCGCATCGATGTGCTTTTTATATGACTGAGTAAACAACACATCGAAAGCTCTCGAACCTCTCGATATTTAGGGTAGATTGCATTTCCTTCTTTAAATTTCTTTTTAGTTCTTTTGTAGCCATGCGTATGTAAACATCTACCTCTTTCAGCTCTTAGTGTTTGTTGTCTGTTACTTGTTTTCTTTGCTGCTTAATTGTTGTTGTTGCCGTGTTATTTTTATTTACTTTGTCTCTGCTGATGGTTGTTGTGGTAGATTTGGTTATTTGTAAATAGCACGCATAGTTGTTCTTGCAGTTTTTGTTTATTTATTTTAGCGATGTAATAAACGCTGTGGTGCGCAACCTTATTGTCGTAACATTATACATAGAGAGATCAAAACTTTGATTTATCGATTTCTTGGTTGTGAAACGAAACGCTTTCAAAAACGCTAAATATTCCTTTTCATATTTATTTAAATCCTTGTATATGTCGCTAGGATCGTTGGCAGCACTAAGACCTTTTAATAGATATGCCTTGTGACCAGGTTCGTCACAGCCTTGACCATGTTTTTCAAAATTTTCCTAAAGTTAGGGGTCAGGTCACAAATATCATTATCAAGAATTGGGTTAAAAAAAAGTCAAGAATTGGGTAGTAGTTACCCTTTTGCAATTTAGTCAATGTAAGGCTTTGAGATATTTTGATAATTTTTCTCTTTCGGATTACATTAGTTTTTTCTGAGTTTTGAGTATTAAGCTCACTTATTTCTTAGACGCGAACTTTATAACGAGAAACAATGAATAAATTGTATTTCGAACAAAAATGTTATATGTATATAAAAATTGTTACAATAAAAATTTTTTTAATTTTGAAATTACATACATATATATGTACATATTACTTTCAAATTTATTTTCGTTTTTGATTTAAAATTCACTACCGACGTGTTTCGATTCTAAAATCAAACTCCATAATTCCATCCATTGATACAAAAGAGTTCCATAGAAAATCGAAAATCCAAAAACCACTTTTTTTGTAAAATCTTGTACAAATGAAGGCAAACGCTATTAGTTTTGACATCTAGCCATGATAATAGGCGTGTTTCTGTACTTTACATTGGGCGCCCTCGGGATCCCAATTTTACTGAAAGGCGTTCTCGTACATAAAAATTGGGTAAATGAGAAATATTTTGAGAGAGTAATATTCTTCTTCGTCATGCACAAAACAACCCGTAATTTTTCTTCGGGCAAGTTTATTATTTGACAAAAAAAATTAAAATATTTTTTAAAAAACTAAAAAATATCAAATTTTATAATGTCTTTATTTCCTTATCAATTTTTTGCTTAACCGAGCGTGAGGGAGCCATATAATCACAAAGATATGATTTAGATACTGCGAACAAGCGGACTGCAGGTGAAAAGTTAAAGGGCCCTGTATTTTCAAGAAGTTGACTGGGACTGAGTATGATGACAGGCCGACTCGATCTCTCATTGGTCATGGTAGAAGGAATGTTTCTAGACTGGTGGCAAGCACTGGTCCACAGGATGTGGTTACGATACAATTATCATTGTCGCAGCTGTGACCAACTAACCTCCTGAGATATCTCAACCAGATAGAGTGGGTGTTAGATTTTCTCGACCTTGTGCAGTTTTTAAAGTGTTTGTGCAAATTTCATAACGGTGTAAGAGGACACTACTTAACTATCGTGGTAGCTACAAGTGAACCAACCAACCCTGTGTGAATAAAGCAATTCTCTGTCACCTGTTAATAACATATAAATATCGCCAGCAAATGCCATTGGTCTACACTGTGAGGTTTCAATAAATTAAACGAAATCGTTGATATATAGAATAAATAATATTTGAGACAATGCGGCTTCCTAATGCAAGCCACTTTTATGTTCACTAATTGAGGATACCACTAGCTTGACTCCCATATGCTGTTTCCTACTAAAAATAAGCAAATAAATCAGTTTGCATGAAGTGGATGAAAAGTTAAAGTGAGTATGCAGTTTATTCATCAAGACATTGCGAATATTCTCTTTCAGTGATAAGAGCAGTGAGGAAACACTCAAATCATGGCGAGAACCGAATGTATTATCATTTAACAAATTTATAAGTCCATATGTTTAAAAATCAGGTGCTTAAGGATCGTCTGAAAAATGTGTGCTATATAACCAAAAAAAGTTAAATTGTGTACATACGTACATACATATGCGCTTTTTTATTTTAGCACTTTTTTGTACAAAAATTGTTATTTTACAATTTTATAAAATTTCAAACACAATGTCAAGCAATTTTTTGGGTAAAGTATTTGGTTTCTTGTGTACCCGTACTTTTATACATTTTTCTCTTTTATTGAGTGAAATTATTGCTTGCTCTCATTTTACGGAACTTTACCCAAAAAGTAAAGAAACAGACTTAATAAAAGAAAAGGTTGTCCGCTAAACTGTCAATTTCACCTGCTATAAATTTGCCTTGACACAGCTTCAATGTTTAGCAAATGAGTATGGTGGTAGATATTTGATTAGAGAAGAAATAGAAAATATCCGCAAGAAAAGTGCGTTATTATCAGGCAGCGATTTTGACCCAATGAACAAACAGAGTCTATTTCCAAATGAGAGTGAAAATAATAGTATTCCAAACGAACTAAGAATGCACTCTACGTGCCCAAAGATAAGTCTTGTTGGAGTTCCGTGCCTTTTAAGATCATTTACGTGTATTTAATGTAATTAAAATACGATCCGGTTTGAACAAAGGAAATTAATTTTTTCCTGAATTCGTTATCTACATATCAATACAAATTTACACAGGTGTCACTAGATACGCGATGTATTGAGTGATGGAAATAAAAGATAATTTTTGGATATATTTTCCACACCAAGTTGAAAAATGTATAATTGAAAATACTAATGAATATAGAAACCTTTGGATTGGAATAATGTTCATCTTGATACAGATTTGTTGCATACCTACTTTGTATAGTTAGCTGGTGTTTATAAGTATGATTTATTATTACTCATAAGAAACTGTGTTTTCCTAAGATTATTTCACATTCAGGTTAAGATTTATTGATGCCGACTATGGTCATCCAATATTTCGTTCTATGATATCGAAGTAAACCTTTTCGAATGTGCAATAAAACTCTTCGTCTTAATGACGTATTTAGTCAGTCTCGACGACGCAATGACAACAAATGTTGGGCGGAATTTCTTACAATGTATTATAATCCACATAATTGTAAAAGGGTAGGCGAACTACTTTACTTAGAATTAATTGGATCCATGAGCGATGTAAATTTCGGCGACATATCTCTTCTACACTCATAGAAAAACTCATCTTCATATTTATAATACTCTAACTTCAGAATTGTGACATCAATGTTATGTTATAATAATTAATGAGACAAAAAATTACATCAATCTAATGACAGACGTCATCATAAAATTTTATCACATTTTATGCGTCATCTACGCTATGATTACAGTGGCATCAATACGAGTCACATTTTGTGTATTAACAGGTGTATGAACACATACATGGTGCTACAGTAATTGTTTTTCTGATAGCCGCTAACGAATAGAACAAGAATATGGATAAAAAAAAACAGTTTTTTCGTACCTTCATGCACTTATAAGCTGATAACTTAGCTAAATGCAAGGCAAATTCAAACTAGGTGATCTTGGCTCGCTACGCAAGCAACATCTGATAAGTACCTATATGTCTAAACGATTCGACATTATTTTGTTTTTACAACAAATATATCTTAATTTAAGTTAATTTGTTTACTATTTGCTTACTACAGTGTTGCATTATTTAGACTCAACGTTAAAGTCTTACAGTGTTGTATTCATTTTCAAAATGAGACCACATTCTTAAATACACCTTGGCTAAATGTTAAGCGATTTTAAGTTTCCAAGCTAGGGTGGCCAGATTTTTTATTTGTAGAATCAGTTCACTCAAGAAAAAAGCAATACAAGTAAACGAAAAATAGTACATTTTTTTACAAAAACCAAACTACTCAACTTACTAAGCTTTTTTAAGTTTTAAAATAAATAGCCAACAAAAAATCAAAAAAACGGCAATAGACTAACAAACGGACAACGATTGCAAATCATTTAATTATATTGTCAAAATTTGTGCTGTATGAGAAATGGGTTTCATAACTTACGTTAATTTTATGATCGTCATAACCCGCTCAGCGAACAGGCTATTCAAGCTATTGCGATCAAATTTCACAGTTTCACTTTCATTGAACATTAACGCACCAACCCATATGCGAAGTATTTATTGATTCCCATAACATTCCATGAAAGAACAGGGGACTTCTCGCAGTCAATGAGCTGCACCCGATTCTATTATTAAACTCATTGAAAGGGACCTACAGTTTAACGCCGGCTCCGAACGGCAAATGCATTTAGAGAAGTTTTCAATAGTATTAAATACTCATAACCAGTTACTAGTTTATGTTATGAGGTAATACCGCTGTAGAAAAACTTTTTTCTTTTTTAAGATGGTCTTGCCTGGTATTGAACCGACGACCTGTCTTACCTACCATATCACAGCGGCCACCATATGCGAAGTATGCAAACCGAATAAAATGATGCTGCTGTATTGGCCGTTGTCAACAATTGGTCGGAAGAACTCAAGAAAGGCGACGTACCACAACTTTGTTTGTATAGTAAAAATTTATCTTCAGCCAAGAAGCTCATTTTTGGCTCAACAGGTACGTTAACAAATAGAATTTACGAAATTAGTGTGAAAAGCAGACAGAGCAAGTTCAAGAACTGCCAACACATCGCGGTTTAAATTTAGATTTGCTAAAATAAAAAACACTGATTTCCAATTCGCAACTGGTCTGTGGCAAATGCTTGGATTTCGCCACTGGAGTTTTCTTTAGACACGAATCTTAATTAACCTTTTTAAATACAAATGGAATATGCCACGTTCAAGGCAAGGTAAAACGAGAATTTAATTTTTTCTAATTAAATTCTTTAATAAACTGCACAGTGGGGCAGAATTGTACCATTTCTGGGATCAATTAAACCGCTGGATGTAGGTATAAGATATTGTTTAAGATATCATTGGAAAGGTCTTGTGCATGTTATTATGAATCAATCAAAAAAATTGCGTTTTATTTGCAAGATATAAAGAAAAAGATGAAATTAAAAAGTTGTTGTTTGATTTGAATCATTAAGCCGATGCATATATGCATAAAAATATCGAATATTTGACATTTTTAAGATATCAGGTCACTCAATAAGTCCATAGAATAATACAAAGATGGCGTTAGTAGAATTTTGTCCATATGATTTATATTTAGTACTAACCTTTATACGATACGTGTATAAATTCGACAGTAATCTGACTTGATTCGTGAGTTGTAACTTTTGTGTGAAGCAACTTTTGTCATTAAAAAAATGGGAAAAAGTGAATTTCGAGTTTTAATAAAGCATCGCTTTTTGATAAAAAAAAAAAAAAAAAAAAAAAAAAAGCCAAACAATTGCTTGATAAATATTATCCGAACTCTGCTTCATTAGAGAAGTGTTTTGCAGAATTAAAGCGTGGTCGTACAAGCACAAAGGATGTAGAGAATAGTGAATGATAAAATGAGGCAAATTGAAGTGCACGAGCTAGCTGACATTGTAAAGATATCATGCCATTTTACACGAATATTCCAAAGCCTTGTTTAAAATGGGTGTCGCATGGCCTCACAAATCGCTGAAAATTGTGGCAAAATTGAATGTATTCGAATTGCTTACCGACCCACAGTATTCTCCCCATTTAGCACCCAGCGACTTTTTCTCGTTTTCAGATCTCAAGAGAATGCTAACTGGAAAGAAGTTTAAGTGCAATGATGAAGTAATCGCTAAAACTGAGATATATTTTGACTAGAAAGGGTAATCGTACTATAAAAGTGGTATCAGAAAGTTGGAAAATCGCTATACTATACTATATCGCCCTCGAAGGCAACTATGTGGAATAATAGTATCGAGTTTTGGCAAAATTTTGTTTCTTTTTTTCTTACTTATCATATAGACTTATTGACTGACCTGTTATATTAAGTTATATTTACTCGCTATCAATTTGTGTTTTATCAATATCTTCGTCTCTGCTTTAGTTAGATGATTAAAGAAAAAGACTTTTTTTATTATAAGACCAGCACCCAGGAATTTTAGGAATTAATTCCTTAATTTGGTTAAAACACATTCCGTTATAGTACCGATAGAACAATTAAACACACGCCACATTGCGACGGTGCTCCAATGAATCGATAGAGTTAGCTACCCTGCCGTCATTGATGAGCATGTTCGCCCTCTCCTGTACGCGGTCGAGAAGCTCTGAAATAGACTTTGGAGCACCGGCCCATACATGAGAGTTGTATTCTATTTTTGGTGGAATATAGGTCTTGTAAACATTAAGGAGATCAGATGGAGTGAAGTATTTCTCGCAGTGTTATACCTTCGCTACTCAATAATCCAACTGCAACCCCTCCAAATGGTTCGCACCCAAAGATTTGGAAAGGAATAATGAGGGGAAAGGAAAGCACTATTGCCGTTGGTGTGGTACATAATTAAATTTTCCCCTACGGATCAAACAGTCCTTCATTTTGCTGATGTTTAATCTCGCCCGTATTTGAATTGGTTATTGTCAAGTGTGTGTTTATTTTCAATCATTTGTTTTGTTATTAATACTTTGTTGTTTTAGTTCTTGTTGATGATGTTGTATTTTCTCGTTTTATTTATTTATTTTATTGTTATTGTATGTTCCGTTAGGAGTGTTGGTCATTTTTGTCTATGTTCCACAATTCTCTTTTGAGAAATTGTTTCGTTGAGTTTTTGTTGGTTTATAATTTTATGTTGTTCTTGTAAAAATACATTTTTCTTTTTATTTTTTAAAAATTTGTTATTATTAACTAATGTTTCGTCAAGAGTTGTGACTTTTTGATATACGTACATGTATGTAAATATATACATTTTTAGGATGGCGGATTGATATTGAAGCTACCTAAGTAGGAAAAAACATTTTTTTTTTTCATAAACCATTCATTTCTCAACATAGAAAGACGATTTTCCAACTTTTTATACCATCTGAATAATACGATTTTGGGAACTCCTCAAAACACACATTAGTTTCGGTAAACACTTCTTCGTTTGAGATGAATCATTTTCCTTTTTTCAAGTTTGGAAACAGGAAAAAGTCAATAGGGGCTAAATCTGGACTATAAGGTGGATGATCAACCAATTCGAAGTGGATTTCTCGTAGTTTTAGCATCGTATCTAATGCTGTGTAAACCGGTGCGTTGTCTTGAAGAAAGAACAATTTTTTCTTTTTTAAATGTGGGCAATATTCCGTGTGCATCCCAAAATACAGTGGCCATACCTTGCCAGCCGATTTCGCAGTCTTCGCCTTCTTCGGAGCACTTCCATCAGCTTCCACCCATTGCTTCGATATATTTTTGGTTTCAGGTGTGTAGTGGTGGACCCATGTTTCATCAACAGTTATTAATCTACGCCAAAAATCAGCAGGATTATGCTTTGTCATGTCCAAACACCGCTGTTAAGTGATCTGTCAAAATCGTTTTTGTACAACACTGAGCAAACGCGGCACCCATCTTGCCGATAGCTTTTTCATATGCAAATGTTCATGCAAAATGTTGAACACACGTTCATATGATATGTTTACCATTTCAGCAATCTCGCCTATTTTAACCCGGCGATCATTCATAACGATATCGAGGATTTTCTTGATATTTTCTTCAGTAACCACCTCTTTTGGCCATCCTGTTGATGGTATTGTTGCAGTGCTTGTTCGGCCCCGTTTAAATTCAGCAATCCAATTATATGGTAAAATATAATCTGACGGAGCAGATTCGCCGTAATGTTTATCAAGCTTTTCTTTTGTCTCTTTCACCGTTTTGCCTTTTAAATACTAGTGTTTAATCACTACACGAAATTCACTTTTTTCCATATTCCAAGAAACACAAAAGTTGCTTACTTCAAACGAATACAACAAATAAACTAATCGATGAATTTGGCTAAAATTTTAACAGCTTACGTTTGACAGATCGTAATTTCTAAGAACGAAAAAGTTTTTGTGTATGTGCTGCCATCTAACGCTAGGTAGCTTCAATATCAATCCGCCCTCGTATATGTTCTGTTATTGGTTTTTTATGTTCACTTTTGTGTACTTTTATTATTTATCAATGTTATATTTTATTTTGTAATATTGCACTGTTTTGATTTATTGACACAGAAACAACATGGACGTACAAGCGGAACACGTATTGACGGCACCAACGACAGATCACATTTGCTTCCTTAAACACAACCACTTGCTTTGTCGTGGAAGTCCTGCAAGTAGCTACGGCCACCGGGTCTGAATTTATTAAAAAGAAATTAAAGATATCTTCTAAATTATTATTATACTTCATTTACTTTCGTCATGCTTTCTTACTTTTTATGTATGTATATATTTTATTATTTGATTCTTGCACTTATTCAGGTAAAGAAGCAAATGGTAACTATAAATTTTGAACTACTAATTACAATCGAACTTCTATAATTTGAACTTCAATTACTTGAATTTTCTATAAGTAGAAGCACATCTCGTGGCAACAGAATCTTGAAGAGAAATTCTATCACGTTTTGCTTCTTTAACTTGAACTTCCATAACATGAATTCCTCCATAACTTTAAGAAAAACAGTAGTACAACGGCAAAAATTATCAATAATAGTGAATATACGTTCTTTTCAACTTAATTCGCTATAAAAATCGCAACATTTTTGCAAAATTACGTTAAATTGCCAACAATGAAACTTATACATACATACATAAGGCAGTACTATTGTGTTTATATTTCGGTAAAGTCCCTAAATAAAATTCATGTGTTTACGTAAAATTTCTTTAAGCTAATTAAAGAGAAAGAACAACAACATATTATAATAAAATAGAATTGCACCGAAATGTAGTTTAACAGTCGAAGAAAAGTTTAAATTAATAAAAGAAATAGGCTGTGGATCAAGGACAAAAGACGTGGCAGAAAAATATGGCATATATGGTGAGTACGGTTTCTATGATTTTAAGAAGCAGGGAAAAAATATTAAATTTTGTTTAATCTGGAACATCAAATGAAAAACGAGAGAACAAAAAAAACTAAGATACGATATCATAGACAAAGCTCTATTTAAGTGGTTTACGGCAACAAGAGTCCGCAATAAAGCGACATCTGGAGAAATATTAAAGGACAAAGGCATGAAGTATGCAAATGAACTCAAGGTGGATAATTTTAAGGCAATCAATGGCTAGATTAATGGAAGATAAGATATGCAAAGATAATGTGAGTGAAAAAAGTAAATGTTAAGTAGTCATGTATGCTATTTGTTGTTTTTTGGACATGGTGTTTGTTACATAAAAACTTGTGGTGAAAGCAATGATGTTTCCGAGGAATACTGCCAGGAATGGAGGACCGATATTTTACCGTCTTTGTTGGAAAAGTTCAATGAAAGTGATATTTTCAATGAAGATGAGACTGGGTTTTTTTTACAAAAGCCTTCCTGACAAAACGCTAACATTCAGAAATGAAAAATGTTATGGAGGAAAATATGGGAAGGAACGTGTGGCAAAAATGTTGGCAGCAAATATGAATGGAAGAGAAAAAATTAAAATTGTAGTGATAGGAAACGGTAAGAAACCTCGTTGCTTTCGTGGTGTCAAGTCGCTACCTGTCGATTACAAAAGTAACAAACGGGCTTGAGTGACAAGCCAAATTTTTGGAGAAAGGGTGGTGAAGTTAGATGAACAAAATTCTGCTGCTGGAAGAAAAGTGATATTCTTTGTAGATAATTGCCCGGTACACCCTAAAGATATACAAAATAAATTGAAATCTATTGAACTGGCATTTTGTCCACCAAATAGGAGATCAAAATTACAACCTCTTGACCAGGAAATAACTCGATGTTTGAAATCTCATTATCGAAACAGAATTTTAAAAGAAGCTATAGTTCGAATTGAAGAAAATTGTAAACACGATATTAATATGCTAGAATGTATTCACCATTTATAAAGAGCGTGGGATATTGATGTCACTAGTCAAACAATTTCAAACTGCCTTACAAAGTCTGGATTTTGACAACATTTAGCGTGGGACGAAGTAGATGACATACCTTTGGTATTATTGAACGATTTTATCGAAAACGAAAATGTTTTAAAAAATAACTATGAAGCCTGGTTACATTTGTATGAAGTAGAATCTATAAGTTATACGTACTACTCAAGACTTTTTGGACATCGATAATGAATTGATTACTTCTGAATTTCCAACTGATTAAGATATTATTGATGAATATATCGTCGAATCAGAACCGAACTCTGGAGAAAGTAGATAGCGATGGGGACGAAATTGAGGAAACAGTTAGACAACCGTCCAGACAAGTTATAAGCGATTCATTTAAGAATTTAAATGTATTCTTAAAAACATATGAAAACGCAAAAGAATACCACTACAAATCACTACACAAATAAGAATCACTTTTTGCTCAAAGCAAATGCGAACAAATTCAGTCAAAAATTACTCAGTATTTTAGTAAATAAATATATAGTACCTTTACAAAATTACAAAGAGCTTAAAGTAATTTGGTATTAAAACAGCTGAATTGGTATTTAAAGTAGTTGTTGTTTATTTAATTTGAAACCTTTTTAAATTTAATTCCCAAAGCTGAAGTGTTTTCTGGATAATGGTGGTTCAATTTATAGAAGTTCGACTTCTTGAGTGCGCAGATATTCCGCAATGCTACTAAGAGGTCTGTTTCTCTTCTTTCCAAATCTATTTAAAATTGGATAATATTCAAATAAGTTATTAGCTCCTAAGTCAAGGTATTTCAAAAATTTAAAAAACAGGCACTTGTTGTGCTCGATGGCGCCTATCAGAAAAATAGCATAACATCACAGAAGTTGATTTGTCGCACCGTGTTATTTACTTGTAGATATAAAAAATTCGAATAAAGCAGTTATAAATATTTTTTTTAATTTGAAGTTTGTACTTTGAGGTAGCGACCTTCGTTAAACACAATATAGTTAAAAAAAATTGAAATGCAGTTAAACTAAGAAAAAAGTAAGTTATTAAACATATAAAATAGACTTTTTCGAAATTCGTTCGCCCTACCCCAACGTGCACTGTGCAAAAAAAAATAAATTTTCATAGAAAAAAATTAAAATAACTATTTTTGAAAAAAGTTCAAAAAATATGAAGCTTTTGATAAAAACCGAATTTCTTGGAATATGCAATTTATACGTACATTTTATGAAATCCTTTAGAAAATTTTTGAAATCGGTTTAAAATCGATCTAAAAACGTAAGAAAGTTATAAGTACTAAAGTACTACTACCAAATAATTCAAAATTTTTAAGGAGTTTTAAAATTTTTGACAACGGTTGCTTTATGTCCATACCTGCAGACCTAGGTCACGTTTCAAGTTCTGACAAAAAGTGTTATTTTGTAGCAGTGTGTAATTAATGTTTGTATACACATATACTCATATCACAGTATATTTAAAAAAAAATTATTCTATTAGTTTAAAACATCAAATACTAAATTATGTTGACAGTGTTATTGACACTTGACGTTTCTTTACTTTGTTTTATATTTGACGAAAAAAAAGCTCATATTATCAACAGCTAATGCGAAGAAGAGATATGGTTGAACTCTGAGTAATGAGAATCAAAAAGAACGAGTGAGAAAAAGAAA
The DNA here is from genome assembly GCA_023159175.1 of Wohlfahrtia magnifica. Taxonomy (NCBI): domain Eukaryota; kingdom Metazoa; phylum Arthropoda; class Insecta; order Diptera; family Sarcophagidae; genus Wohlfahrtia; species Wohlfahrtia magnifica. The sequence continues at coordinate 896,879 of JAKWBJ010000181.1, read as the reverse complement.
GAAGGGAAGAAAAAGTGTTACTCTATGTGAAAAATCAATAAATGATTTCAGCTGAAAGAAAATTTATTAATTTTTCTCTTTTTGTTATTATGATAGAATTAATTGTTTGTTTTTTATTTTAGTTCTGCACATTTTGCTACAATAATTTCAGGGTTTCACAAAATAAAATGAATTAGAGAATGAAATATATTTTTACTCTTAACATACCATTTTTATACTTGCTTAGCGTAATATATATATTTATTTAAATCAATATTTTTCTTCCACTTTTCACTGACAAACCAAACAAATTTAATTATTAATTATAAACTTATATACACATGTACCATAGGTATGTGTGTTATACATACATATGAATTGTTAATATTTCTTTAAATTATTATAAAAGTTTTAGGAAAAAGAAAAAAATACATGTACATGTGTATGTATATATGTAAAAATATCACAAGTTATGCTTCACGAATTCTTACAACTTCACACTGCAATGCAAACGAAACAAATTATAGTTTAAATGAAATGAATTTTCACCGCAAAATTAACGAGAACATTGCATATTGGCCTCGAACGAGGTCGCCAATGTCGGCTCTGCCACACAATAGCTGGAAAACAACTACAAAAACATCAACAAATCGAATAAAAAGAAAAATCACGGGAAACAAACATCACAAACATTGTACATATTTGCACAAATATAACATTTTTTTAATTTTAAAAGTATTTTGTTTTACACTATTTAAATAAGAAATTGGCAGTAATTGTAATTTTTTCCAATAATTTTTAAATATTTTTTTAAGCCGTTAAATATTTTTAATTTTTCTTTATTTTAATTCTTTAACAGTATAAAGACGCTTTTCGTATATATACAATAGTGTGACTGACAAAAGCATTGTTTTGTAATGCATTTTGTATGAGAATGTAAAACAAATGGCAAATACTAGAGTTGCTCACAAGTACCCGCAATAGTAACCGATAATTATGACCGTTATTATAGCAGGATATATACATATATGTATGAAAATGTTTCATAATGCTTTTAATGGTGTTTTTTGTTGATACTTTTTTATATAACCCTGTAACATACAGGACATGTCAATCTGGCAACATTATTTGTAATTTTTTATTACTACTCCGTTTACATTAGTTCGAAATCTAGTCATTCAGATTTTAAATTTAACTCAAAATCAAAAATTATTTATTTTATTTTATTTTTCTTACAGTTCACATGGTTTCATTTAAATGTGACTGACACTTTAAAAACAAAATTCAACGTTGCAAAATTTTTGACATTTATAGAAAAAATCTTAATTTCGAAAAAAATATTGACAGTCAAATATATTGGTGTTCAAAAATCTTCAGGATTGACACCAAGAAAGGGAATTGTTCTTTATGAGCTGGTACAACCTGTCTGATTCTGACCTCTACTGTCAACAACTAAAGAGATTGAAGCAATCGACTGAAGCGGCAGGATTGATCAACAGAAAAGGTATTGTGTTACATCATGACAACGACTGACCACATGTATATTTGATGAAACGGCAGAAACTGAGAGAGCTTGGCACAAAAATGCTGTTATGAGCAAAATATCTACAAATATGCACTAACTTATTAATGCCAAGATTCAGAAAAACTCATGAAACTCACAAATATTTGACGTCCTATTTTTGGTTTCCTTGGTCATCACTCATAAGAAATCAAAAATATAAAAGAAGAAATTTTATAGAAAGCAAAAATATAAAGGGTCCGCCATCTAACGTTTTTTTTTTTTCAAATAGTGCTTATGTCGTGAATGATAACACTTAGCTCATGTCTGTTTTGACGGATAATTAGTTTTATACTTCCGCTGAACGAATATGGTTGTGGCTTGGTATGGCTTGAACAACGCTGGGAAATATTGCGACATTACTTTGAAAATCATGGTAATGTTGCAGAATCAAAAATCATCTTTTCAGATGAAGCTCCTTTTGATCTTGGCGGGTATTGAAACAAGCAAAATTGTCGCATTTGGGACACAGAAAACCCGCACGCATACTTTGAAAAGCCGATACACCCAAGATGAATCAGCTGCACACAATCGATAATGTGCTTAAAAATTCGACCAATCGTGTAGACTAATGCATGACAAGCCGAGGCAGCCATTTAAATGAAAATATTTTCCATTATTAACCGGAAGGATTGTACTTTCAAATAAAAAAAGAAATTTGAGAAATTATTCAGTAGTTTTTTTATAGCATTTTCAAAAAAAATTATTTGGCGACCCTTCATTTAAAAAAATTTTTCTTTTCACACAAAATCTGATTGGTGATACGTTATTTTGATTCATAAAACAACAAACACCCCTATTTTGCATTTCGATTCAAATCGAAATTTTCTCGATTTGACATATTTGGTATTCTGAGTTCCGATTCCGTTCAGTTTATATCTTCATTATGATCGTAACTACGTTTTTCTAAGTTGTTAAAGTTGTTACGGAGAGCTTTTTTTTATTTATTTATTTATTTCTTTTTTTTTTTTTTTTTTTTTTTTTGTCCAAAGTGTATTATTTGAATAAAATTTGTTATATTTATGAAATACAAAATGAAAATATAGTTAGTGGTAAATAAAACGCGTTATTTTACTTTTAAACTATTTAAAATTCTTATTATTTTATTTTTATTTTACAGTTGTGACAGCAAAGACGACGCAAGGAATTAATATTTGTTTTCTTTTGTGTTCTAAAGTGTTGCCAGATTCACTCCGTTCACTAGCTGACAAACTTGGTGCTGTCACAAAAATATACAAAATGTAAAAAAAGTTATATTAATATAAATTTACGATTGTCTATTTGTTAAAAAAGAAACAAGCAGCACTTAAGCGTTTTCTTATTGAGCCCCTACATTTTAATATCTTATAAAATTTGGCTTATTATTCTATTCATATTTCATACGTTCCTATGCTTTCGAGACCAGTATTGTTTTCTTCTTTTTCTTTCGATTCAGTTTCGATCGAAACATAATTGAATTCAGAGATGTAATCGAAACGCGGAATAGAGGTGAATAATTATTGAACTTTAAATACACACCGCAAAAAAAAATTTACAATTTGGAACTCTTATTTTTACAGTTAGAGATGTAGAATTTTATTTATTTTTGAATGATATAAAACATGATGCGTTCTTTAGAAATTTTTACTTCATTAGCCAGAATTGCCATACTTGTTTTATTTTTAGGGATACCAAATTTAAATACATATATGCTTCTGTTCGAGAAAGAATTACCGTGCCAAAGGTTTTACACATTCATGAATCTTTTCAAATTACAAAAATATTTAATTTATGTATCAAAATAAAGATTATATTATCAAGCAAACAAAATTAGAATTTTGTGCACATTTTGGGAATGTGACGTCAAGATATCTGCGTTTCTATTGGCTTATAATTTCTAGTTGTCAATTTTTTTATTATTATGAATATATATACATAACAGTGAGACAATTTATTATTCTTTACAAATTAATTGGTAACAAAAAAACAAATAAATTAAAATGCATATTATTACGAAAATAAAAATGCCTAAATTTTGGTATATTTGGTAGTTATGTGTCATCCTGTCAATGCTGTACTTATTTGCGTATTTGACAGCACTGCTAAATCTACCATCCTTACGTTACATTTGAATTAACGGATATAAAAATAGAAGATATGAAACATTCCGGAACCTTCCAAACTGTAGGCAATTAGGTATATAAAGAGGCTGCTTTACCTACATGTCAATTAGTTATCGAAAATAAAAGTGTTGTATAAACAAATATTAAGTCTTGTATTAAGACAGACAGTATAAAAGTTATAGTGGAATAAAGAAAAATTTTTACAACAAATAAAGGCGGTGCTTACTTTATTTTAACGCAATTTAAACGACTCCAACGTTTTAAAAAGGTTAAAAGTTTTGTTCTCTTCTTTTTGTTGTTTCTAAAATAAAACAAAAATATATTTAAATTTTTTATTTTATTTTATTAATAAAAACAGATATTATTATTAAAATAAGCTTAAAAGTAGTCCATAACTTATTTTTATTCATATTTATATTTTTTATTCTTAAGTTTTTCTTTTCTTTCTTAAAGTTATTTTACTGTTTATATTTTAATAATAATAATAATTTATTTATTTTTTTCCTTAGTTCTTATTTAACTAATTTATTATTTTCTTTCACTTTAAATTCAAATCGATACCTTTCACTTTCAATACCACATCAATAATAATCTAAATTTAGAAAAGTAGGTAATACTTTTATATTTAAAATAATTTAAACAAAACTGAACATGATCGTGCATGCACAATTGGTTTTGTTTGTCTTTTTTCGTTTCTTTTTTTCTTTCTCTTTATATGGGATTTTTAATATTTGTGCCCTTTTTGTGTTATAACGTAATCATCGTCAAATTGCACTACACTGACTTTTCTAAATTTGGCATGGTTTTTCCCACCTCTTTCGCTCTTTATATACACATTTCCTATCTGATTTTTACAGTCCTCACGGCAATTATTTAAACAGATAAAGCTTTTTCCTTAGATTTTAAGATCCTATCTTTTATTTTTGGATACTCTTCAGGCCTTATCAGACCATTTTGGAAGTCTATAGGTCTACATCCTATAGTTGAATGAATTGTTCTATTATAGAAAATAATTATTTTATAAATCTTTTCCTCAACAGAGTCAGTGTCTTTATCAGGGTCATGTCTAAGTAAACGAATGTGTTCATTGATAGTATTATGAAGACGTTCTACGTCTGAATTCGAGGTATGATTATTATTTGAAGAAAAATTAATTTCAATATTATTCTGCCTTAAAAATTCGGCCAATGGTAATGCTTTGAAGCCTAACTCATTGTCAGTTATGATCTTCTTAGTATTACCTACAATACTCAGATACTGCGTAAGGGCTCTTTTGAATTCCAACCACGATCTGTTCTGAATTTTTATTGCTGAGCAAATTTTGAAAACTTATCAATTATTGTAAGAAATAATGTTTTTTGCAAACTATAAAAACATCAATGTGGACTTTTTGTCCAGGACCATCAGGTGTCTCAGTCATCCTAAACTTATGTCTAATTGGGTTGTGGCCATAATTTTCAACATTACATATTTCACAATTATTTATATATTGTTGAATTCTTAACTTATATATTCTATATTCTTCTTCTTAATTGTTCTTCTTCTTAATTGCTCGTTCTTGATAATTTCGTAGAGCTCACTTTTATTAAAAATATCATTTAGACAAATGTCGCATTTTGCTATTTTCAGGAGGGAATTTTGAGAAAAATACTTTGAAACGGTTTCCTTAAAAACTTCATAAATAGAATTATCTTGAATTAAAACAGCATTAATCCTTTTAGGGTGGAAATATTTTTTTATTATTGTTATCATATTAGTTTCATTAAAATTACATGATGTAGTAAGCCTTCTAGTATTTTTAAAAATTGTCTAATTTATTATTCTTAGAGTGGTAGAGTTTGATTTCACAATAATAATCTGATTTTTATACACGTTAAGAGGAGAATTGCTTTCCAATATTATATTTTGTTGTGGTTGGTGAATCAAATTTATTTGTGGCTCAATGCGTGACAATGCATCCGCATTTCCGTTGGTTATGCCACGTTTGTATACAATTTTATAATCATACTCCTCTAGTTTCAAGCTCCTTTTTCTTTCATAGAAACAAGCCATTGTAGTGGCTGGTCATCTGTTTGAATGACGAATTTTCTTCTAAAAAGATATGGCCTAAAATATGTTACGGCCCATACTACTACCAATAATTCCTTTTCCACCGTGCTATAATTTATTTCATGCTGATTTAGAGTCCTACTTGCGTAGCAGATTCGACAGTACTGCTCCCAGTGCAAAATTGCTGGCATCAGTATTTAAAACAAATTGTTTATTAAAATCAGGATATCTGAGGAGTATTATCAACCTTTTAAAACTTTCCAGGTATTCAGGATCGTTTATATCCAATTTCGCATCTTTTTTAAGATATTTGGTCATCGGTTTGACGATTTTCAAATAGTCTCTTATAAACTTTCGGTAGTAACCACTTAGACCTAAAAATTGTTTTATTTGTTTTGGAGTTCTTGGTAATGGATAATTTATGATACACTCAACCTTCTTTGGATTAGGCTTAATACTCTTTTGCGTTTATTTGTTAATCAAAAAAAATTTTTTCTTTAGGTAACGAATTTTATCGTCGACAAAAGAATTTTATACATATACATATATATACTTATATAAATTTTATAAATGCTTGAAATAGGTAAAAAAAAATACGAGTAATATTAAATTATATATTATATTAATACTAAAAGCAATACCTAAATTAAATAATTGAGGTAGTCACTCTTCTGATAACAGTTGGCATCGAGGCTCCAATAGCACATTTTATTTGATGTAAGATGATCACCCTTTGTACAGCGTCAATTGAAGAATTTAGTCATTAGCTTGTAAAAATATTTTTTTTTTTATAATTATATATTTGCTTTTTATAATTTTAATATTATCATTTTTTTATTTTTTTTTTTTTTTTAATTGAGTTTTTTATTATTAATAATTTTGTTTGCACATAACGTCTTTATTTGGAAATTTTTATTTTATTTTTTTTATATAGTCCGTTTTTATTTCACCGTTTTTTATTTTTTTATAAAAAAATGGGCAATTTTTACTGTTAATATTTTATTTTCACACTAAAAGTTTTATTTTTCTATGTATTTTTGAACGTATAAAAATTCTGATTTTGCCCTTAAATAATGTTTTTTATTTATTTAATTATTATTATATTTTTTTTATTTATTTATTAATAGTTTATTTTTTTAAAAAAAATTTTAGCTTTTTATTCACTTCAAATATTGTTATTTAAATTGTTCACAAATTTAAAACATTGTCGTTTTAATATTCCAAGTTCTGGTATGCCCATTTAAACATTAAAATGTTGAGTATCCTTTGATACATATATGATTTTTGATTCTATAAGGTTCATAAGGATACTTTGGTATCCTACCGACTGCGCCAGATTTATTCTCTTCTTTTTGTTGTTTTTAAAATAAAACAAAAATATATTTAAATTTTTTATTTTATTTTATTTCATTTTATATGTGCATGTATAGTAATTTAATTTATTTAAAATTTTATAAACTGTGTTTAATATACATATTTACAATATTATATGTATGCATGAAGAAATTAATAACTGATCTTATTGATCTTAAAATAGAGTTATTATGGGTATTCCTAATATACACATAACTGTTAACTGTTAAAACGCAACAATATTTATTACATATTCATTTTGTATACTTTCTTCTGTCGATATTAGGAAATCTAATGGTTATTATTCGAACGAATACGATTTTTTTTAAATGTCAATTTTTTGAATATCGAATAAACCGATTATTAACACGAATAACCGGTTAAATATATGTAATTTTTGTACGTTTTTATTTTCGTACTACTAATTTAAGTATTTTTCCAAGTTTAATATTAAACGCCTTATGACGGTATATATAACGTCTTATTTTTTTTTTTTTTTGTTACTCCACTTGAATGGTGTGACCGACCTATCCCCATTTTCTTTTCCTTATTTATTTTAGTATGGGTTCCTCATTAGTCATATTCCACAGTTCTGTGTTATTTATGGTGTTAAGCCAGAATACTATATTCTGCATATGATTCTATTAATGAATACCTGAAGTTTTCGCGTGATACTATTTCATACAATCCACGTTTCACTGCTGTACAGCAGAACTGAGAGCTTAGTCCGACTGTATATGTATGTGAGCTTCTCCATACTGACTGCAGTCGTACGAATGCCGCTCTTGCTTTATTGAGCCTGTTTTCTACGTTTGTTTCAGCACCGCCGTTTGTAGTCATTGTTCTAGACGACAAAAGTCGTCTACATACTTGATGTTATCTGCGCTAAAATTGTTTATTCTCATGGTCCTCTCAAGTCCAGCATTGCGAACCAAACTTTCTAGGTACTTCAGTTTCGACTACATACAGGAAATCTTATGCGAGAGTAGATAAATTTCATCCGCAGAGCGGACTTATGTTATTGCTCTTCTCTTCGAATAGACTTTGCTCATTATATCAGCATGATGGTGAATAGCTGTATTGATAGTGGACATCCTTGTTTGACTCCAGCATTGATGTGGAATGGTTGGCTGATATTCCCTTTGTTAAGAACTTAAAGTTCTGCATTCTCATAAATCGATCTAATTATTCGAGCTTCCCATATTGCAGTTCGTCTGATGGTATAAAGTGCTTTCTTGAAATCGACGATAAGTAGTTTAATGGGGTTACACCATTCTATACAATGTTCAATGATTATACGTAAAGTGTTGGCCTGATCCACACAGCCTCTATTCAGTCTAAAGCCTGCTTTAAGTCTCTGCTGTATTATGACTGTAAGCATCTTATATATGATGTTACGTAGAGTAATTTCCCTCTAACTATTACAGTCTCTCAAGTCGCTACTTTTTGTTAACTTTAAATTGGTGCCCTTCTTACACGTAGGAGGCAGCCTTTCTTTCTCCCATACTGATATCATGTGAGGCCATAGATGTTCAGCTGTGATTTGGATGAAAACCCGTAGGTATTCTATCTTCACCTGCCGCTTTATTATTTTTCAATTTACCAATCACCTCTTTTATCAAATTATGAGGGTTGGACGGTATTCTTCAATTTGTTTCTTTATCGCTGTTCTCAACCATTTCGTCTTATCTAGAGCAACGATAACCTTTTCTCATTTTCTGTAAATGTAAATAAATATAAATCGTTTTTGTTAAAAGAGAAAAATTAAAAAATGTACAATTTAGATTATACATATACTACCAAAAAGTACTTAGTTGACAGGGTAAAAAAAAGGTAATTGGTGTGAAAAGATTCAAACTATTAAATTCATACATACAATTATTTTTCTATAGACGTTATAAGAAGTGTGGAAATATTTCGAACGCGATATAAACGATATATTAAGTGTCCTAAAATACTAAGCTACAACAACTGCACAACTTATTAACCACCTTAACTCTGCCCATAAGATTGACATAGTTTTGCAGCATGGGAAACTTGATACTACACCAAGTAGTTCCAAGGCGCCGGTAAATAACGCTCTTACAAAATACGCTGTCAAAAATTAATCACTAGGTGAAATACTAACACGTTTTTTATATATGACGGAATATGAATTAAGGGTATAAAAAAGCCAAATGTTGTTCTAACATACTTTTTTTTAACTACAACATGGTACAATATTTATCAATTTTATTTGATAAAGCAATAAGAATTAAAAAAAAATTATTTAAGAAAAAGAACCAGTTGTGTGATTAATTTTAAACCGAAAACCGGTATTTTAAAATTGTGGCTTTCGAATTATTCGAAAACCGGTTTTTGAAAAAAGTTGAATAATCGATCTCCTTAGTCGATATGCTGAGACATTTCGGTTGCTTGTATCTTTATTCTCAAGTATACTCTGCGCCTAAAATATTTGTTTCACTTCTTCATTAGCTTCAATGGCTTTAAAAGGTCTTAGCAAATATTTTTTCCTGCACAAACAGGCGTTTCACGTTTATAAAACATATTGTTACGTTTTAACCTTTTTAAAACGTTTTAGTTCGTTTAAATTGCGTTAAAATAAAATTAAACCATTTTGTTGTTGTTACAGTTTTATTTAAATATTTACTACACTATAACGTTTATACAGTTTATCTTAATACAACAACTTAATATTCGCTTATACAACACTTTATTTCCGCTTAACCACGTCTTTATCTTATGACAGCAAAACGATAACTGAACTTGTAGGTAAAACAGCCCCTTTATATACCTAATTGCCTTTAGTTTGGAAGGATCCGGAAATATTGACCATCTACTATTTTCATATCCGTTAATTCAAATGTAACGTAAAGATGGTCGATTTGGAAGTGCTGCCAAATTGTTAGTGAGACACAAAATTACTAAAATCCCACAACACAGTTCTAAAGCGCTGATGTTTTGTATTTCTATTTTCGTAACACTGCCTCCCACTTAAACCTGTTCGTCCCGAATAGGCTCATTATCTTTCTTCCCACAGCTCGCCAGCCACTCTAGATGTACCACTTTTATTTTAGACCGCGGGCTACTGGTTTTTTGTATTCTGTATACCACATTGTTTAACTTTTGATTATCTTTTAAGGTCCATCCCAGATAGTTTGCAGCTTGGGAGATAATTCTTTCTTGCGCTGTGGGTTGTCCCTCATAGAAACCCTTTGCATTTGCTGCTTGGTCATATCTGGCTTTCAACCTATCACGGGCCATTTCTAGTGGTGTGTGCATCGCTTCATGAAGTTTTTTGGGACTTACATTTTTCCTGCTCTCGATTTGTCTTGCTGAAGATGATTCTGACGTATTCTGATTGTATCTTTAGACGCAATTCATTCAGTGCAGTTCACTATCCATTCGGCGGCAACATGCTTGCATTCAACCCAGTAATAACGCTGTTTTAATTTTTCTACTGTCTTTGCCACGCTAAGATGCCCTCCGCTAAGTTCCTTATGAGACTGATTTAAAATTTCATTAATTTTTGAGGAAGGAACCCCACTATTAGATTGGAAGTTGTATTACCATCTGCACTTTCCCAGCTTCGATACAAGCACCCATCTATCAGTAAATAACTATTCCATCAAGCCCAATAAGCCGTCTGTGTTTTTCCTTAGCCATTATTATCCTTGCCAGTATTGGGCCTTTTCTCTGAGCCGTTAACCTGTTCTCGTTAGCCTCCAGACGTATTTGTCGGATGTTGATAAGAGTCTCGTTGGATTTTTACTTTTTCGACTTCGGTAACCAGCTTCATCATTTACTTTACTGCGTTCATTTATTCGTACTCTGTTATGTATACATATGCCCGCTTTATGCGGCTCTCCTCTATCGGTAAGACGTTTGTTACTTAATGCTTCGGGTTTTCTATAGCTAGTGTTTTCCCATTTGTCATAACTCCAATGTGACGCAAATCTTGCACTTCTGAGCAATGCCCTACAATGCCTTTGAAAATGACCGCTCTACCACCTCTTTGATAGCTGCAATGAAATCTTCTTTGGTATTTATGGTTTTCATGATATACACATCGACAAAGGTGTACTACCGTCAAGGCAGGGTATCTTTATTCTGCTGCAGAGTTTTGGCACGATTCGTACTGGTTCTGGTCGTTGGCACTGTAGACTGCTTATTTTTTTCCTTCTATTACGTTAAATTCTTTTCTAGATTTGACACTCTTGCGTCGACGTTATCCACCCTTTTGCTTACTGTCTCGTGTATTTCTTGTAGCTTCTCTGACGTTGCGCTAGACGCTTCTTCAAATTTATTTTCTATTTTTGCCAGATAATTCTGGTTTTCCGTTCTAGAACTTTCCTGTATTTGAGCCAATAGCTTTTCATTATCAGCTTTAGAAATTTCTTGTGCATTCGCCACAGCATTAATTTTTTCCATAAGCTTTTCATTATCAGGTCTAGATGTTTTTCGCATATCATTAGAAGTTTCTTCAAGTTTCTTTTCAATACTGGCTAGAAAGTTCTGGTTCTGAACTTGCGTCTGTTGCATCATGGCTGCAAGCATTGTATTGACGTCCAAATTCCTTATGGTTACAGCGGCACTTATCTCAAGATCATTTTCATCATCAAATTCGAAAATATCTATGTCTTTACCGCGTCTCTGAAATTCCTCTAACAGACGTTTTTGTAGGTCTGTTATATTACCGGTTGTTGACAGCTCTAATTTATTTAATTCCCGTTTGAATCGGTCAACTCTTAATTCTTGGAATTTCATTTTTATTCCATTTGATTTATTTATTTATTTTTTATTGTTTAATTTTGTTTTATTTTTATTTTGTGTACGCAATCCCATTTCTGACATCAATGTTACGTTATAACCTCTTTAAAACGTTTAAGTTCGTTTAAATTACGTTAAAATACAATTAAACCACTTTGTTGTTGTAACAGTTTTATTTATTTACTACACTATAACGTTTATACAGTTTATCTTAGCACAACAACTTAATATTCACTTATTCAACACTTTCATTTCCGCTTAACCACGTCTTTACCTTATGACAGCAAAACGATAACTGAATTTGCAGGTAAAGCAGCCCCTTTATATACCTCCCCACCTTTTATGGAATTATAAAAATTATTTGAATTAAGTTATTCAAAATCTAACACATACTATATGGCTTTAAACTTTTCGGAATTTTAACTGCACGTCTTCGTCTTGTCGTCATTGGTTTCTGATGTAAATCTTCAACTCTCGTTGTTATTGGCTCCTTCTGAGGATCGTCACTTATACACTCTCTAATACTTCACCCTTAGGTGGTCTTTTCCATCCTCGAGGGCACATACCACTGGTACTGATGATTCTGACCAATACTCTGTGTAAGTTATTAGGCATCTTAGTTTCGCTGTTATCAATTGATCTATTCAGGTGAAATGTGTTGCACCGATATCTGCCATTATCTGTCTCTACAAAGTATGGCCAACTCTACCCCAGTGTCCCATTCTTTAAATCTGGTTGTTGACTAGTTCCATGATGACGATTATATAGGGTCCGCCAAATAATTTTTTTTTTTTTATTTTCTCAAATTTCTTTTTTTATTTGAAAGTAGAATTCTTCCGGTTAATAATGGAAAATAATTTCATTCAAATGGCTGCCTCGGCTGGCCATGCAGTAGCCTACACGATCGGTCCAATTTTTAAGCACATTATCGATTGTGTGCAGCTGTATTTCATCAATGGCTTCACGAATATTGTCCTTTAAAGCGTCAATTGTCCCTGGCTTGTTGACGTAACACTTATCTTTGACGGCACCCCACAAATAATAGTCTAACGGTGTCAAATGCAGCTCCGAGTTGGCCAAACGACATCAGCTCTGCGGCTGATAATGCGATCTTCAAAAACAGAGCGCAAAACATCGAGTGTAGCTTCGGCTGTGTGGCACGTAGCGCCGTCCTGTTGAAACCGAATGTTGGTAATATCCTTTTCTTCAATTTTTGTGAACAAAAATTCGTTCAACATGGCCCGATAACGATCGCCATTGATTGTAACGGCCACTCCTTGCTCATTTTCGAAGAAAAATGGCCCAATTATGCTTCTGGACCAAAATCCGCACCAAACAGTGACTCGTCTTGGGTGTATCGGCTTTTCAATGTATGCGTGCGGGTTTTCTCTGCCCCAAATGCGACAATTTTGCTTGTTTACATACCCGTCAAGATCAAAATGAGCTTCATATGAAAAGATGATTTTTTTGGCAAAATCAACATCTTCACTTAGCGAAGCGTATACACAACCATATTCGTTCAGCGGAAGGATAAAACTAATTATCTGTCAAATTAGACATGAGCTAAGTGTTACCATTCACGAAATAAACACTAATTGAAAAAAAACGTTAGATGGTGGACCCTTTAGTTTTCTGCTTGACGAAATTGCCTCTTTTCTTCCGATGCTAATATTTCATTTTCATAAAAACCCCTGGGTGTGCCCAAACCGACTGACTGCAAATGGCAATTTCGAGTGCAGCTTTTATCCCATGATATTTCTGAAATTTTGTATCCTGTTACTAAAGGTGTCGTTCTATATTCCAGTAGTGCCATGTAAGGATCTGTGTTCTTCTTAAATAGGTGTTTTTTATCTTTACTGCTGATTCTGCTAAGCCACTGCTCTGTGAAGAGTAAGGACTGGATGTAATATGTTCAAAACCCCAATCACTAGCAGATGTAATAATTTAAGAAAATTATGGACCGTTGTCCGAGCGTACTATTTCAGGGATTGCAAGATGACTGAAAATGCTCTTTAGCTTTTCTATTACACATTTGCCTGTCTGTCGCTCAAGTTCCATAATATCCGGGTAACGAGAGTAACAACTTAAAAGTTCTTACCTTGGTAGTTACACAAATCAAAATCTACTTTCTGCCATAGCTACTTTGGGAACTCAGATGTGATCATAGGTTACCTCCTCTGTATTAGATTATAGATACATATGTTGCAGTTCTTTATCAGCCGTTCCACATTTTCCATACATCCAGGCTACCATATCGATTCTTATACTCTCGCCTTACATCTATTACCATGCAAAGGAATGCCATTATTAACCGCAAGTTTATAACGATCATTGTCAAATAGTTCTGCCTCCAATGAATTTTTGAACTTGTGTGGCCAACCTTCAGTACAATGAGCTATTAGTTCTTTCAAATAACATCCTCTATCTCAATTTATAAACCTGGCACTTGCGTGCAAAATGTTGTTGTTAACAAATGTTTGGAACTCTTCATCGTCCTTTTGAACGTTGGGGGGGCTCGAGATAACACACACGCCGCAATTAAATTATTTCCTGGTGTACAAGTAACACAACAGTTTCATCCTAAGCTCTTGTAATCATGGTGTTAAATCATCAAAATGTTTAACGCTACATTCTCCTGCGTACGTACAATATCAACTGCTTTTTCTAAGGTTAATTCAACTTCACACTTTCTTGTCTCTTATACCAACAACAATTCTACCTCTTATCATCTCCTCACGTAACTTGCTATAATTACAATTTCGGGCCAGGATGTGTAGGGCTGTTATAAAATCTTCAACCATCTCACCATCCATCTGCACTCGTGTATTGAATTTAGCTCGCTCATAAATGAGGTTTGTACGCATCACAAAATATTTTTCAAAAGCGTCCACAACCTTATTGTACTCATCCCTCTCTTTATGGCTTAGCCGATTGTTTATTTAAACGTGTTGCAATTCGGTATCTAGCAAAACGCACAACCATTTTGGGCGTTGATTTAGAAAGGCTTGATTCATTCTTTACCTCAAAACCGGAGCAGTTCTTTTGGCGCGGAATCCAAATGCCACCAGAAAGATGGAAAAAATTAGTGGCTAACGATAAACAATACTTTGAATAATGTATCAATTCGTTTTGTTATTATCATAAATGCATTTTTCAAGCATAAAAGTCGACATTATTAACTTGTATATCCAATATAACATTTTCATACAGTTTGTCAAAAACATCGTTTTACATAGTGAAAAAGTTTTCTTTTTAGCATTTAGCAAAAACGGATTTTCTGATTTAGTTTTCTGAACATTTTTTTATTAATTCAAAATGATCTGATTATTAACTAACAAATAACAGCACAACACAAAAATGAAAAATTGCTATAAGGAAATAAGATAAAAAATAAAAGAAAGTTCAAGATTTTGCTGTCAAGTAAATGTTTTTACAATTTATATTATTTTTTAATCTGATAGATTTTGCGGTCCAAATATCTTCTTATATTGTTTTGTTTCATTAGTCATGTACTTTTGAAAAGTGTATTTTATTATCAAATAAATACTGAATATACGAGACTTTCAAATGTCTCACAATAGAACAGTGTCGGATGTTAATTAGTTGGTTTGCTATAGTCACCCGGTCGAGAAAACGGTTCAAGCATTATCATAAATGTTCTCAACAAGAAGACAAACTATTTCAAAAGTTTGAGACGCGCTAAAAACGAAAATAGGCTAACATTAACACATTCACCGTAGCTCCCACGTAAGGGTTAGAAGACAACAGAACGTGCTTACGAAGAACACTGGACAAAAATCCATTGCTATTCACAAGAACAATTTCTGTTGATTTCAGAGAAGAATGTTGGGTGACAGTTTCCCACGAAACGGCAAGGCAAGTCTTAAAAAAGAACGACTGTTTTATATAGAGTAGCGTTAAAAAACTGCTGCTTACAATTCAACACAAAGAAGGGCGAGTGTCTTTTGCTCTATCGCTTATTTCCAAACTTGACGATTACTGGGATCAAATTATATTTGGTGCCGAGACTATAAAAGTATTTCTTTATAATGACGGCTCTAATGAAGTATAGAATAAACATTTATTAAAAGCGTTGAAAAGTTGAAACACAATTCAAACCTAAAATATGAAGAATTTTCGGTAATGGTTTGGGGGTGCATATCTAGCAAGGGAGTAGGAGAAATATGTTTCATTAAATTATTCCTGGACATATTAAAGTGTCATTTTTAAAATAGCCAATGTTCAAGTTCTATCAGGATAATAACCCAAAACAATAGGCTCTGTTCTTAAGAACCTGGCCTCTTTATAATTGTCGCAAAGTAGTAGATACTTATAGTGAGTCCAGACTTAAACCCGATTGTAAATTTATAACCTTATCTTAAAAGAGGTACTGCCAAGAGTAGGGGGGGCCGAAATTGTGATAGAATTGGATAAAATTCCAACTGAATAAGTGCAATAATTTATGTATTTCTTCCCTAAAAAGGAGTCTCTAGGCTGCAATTGATGCCAATGTTGGCCATACAAAATATTGATTATCTCGCAACTCGATATTTTCATCCCATTTATTAATATTATGTTAGTATGTAAAAACATTTTTTTGACAACAAAATTCTAGAGCTTTTTTTATATCTTATTTTTGAATTAAAATATTTTGTTTTTTTCTGTTTTGCTGCTATTTGTTAGCAAAAAACTTATTCTTTTTAATGATAAAAGTCAAACCCAATTCTTATTTCATTATGTAAAGATTTTTTTGACAAACTTTATATACCAAAAAAATATATGTATATCAAAATGCGTCTTGCCACTTCTAGTCTAAATTAAAATATGTTCTTTATTGTTCTCATTTATATATTAATTCCCACCCGATTCTATTTTAAACTCATTGAAAGGGACATACAGTTTTTAACGCCGGCTCCGAACGGCATATGTATTTAGAGAAGTTTACATTAGTAGTAATGCTCATAACCAGTTACTAGCTAATGTTATGAGGTTATACTGCAGTCGAAAAACTTTTTTTCTTTTTTTTAAGATGATCTGGCCTGGTATTGAACCGGTGACCTTCTGTTTGGTAGGTGGGTGTCTTACCTACCATAACACAGCGGTTCTCATTTACAATGACATATTTTATTCGGAACGGAATATTCCGTATATCTTAGCTGTTCTGTATTCCATTTCCAAATAATTTTTTTTCGTTTTATTTCGTGTAGGAAAATGTTAGTGGAATCAAATCGAATCAAGTTTTTTTTTAAATAAAACTTTCCTGAACTGTTAAAACATCGATTGTATTCCATAATTTCAAATGTTTTCTTTTATTATTCACACAACTCTTCGTACAAAAATTGGTATGAATTATGAAATTAAAATTTGTTTATAAATTTTAACAAAAACTTTCGTAATTACTAAAAAAAAAACAAGGGAAAACGAAGCAAAAGATACGTCATCCAACAGGAAATCATGGGAAACGCGCATTCTTTATTTTGACATTCTTGTTGGAAATTGCTGCCTTTACTGTTAATAAATGTGTAAATGGTTTATTCAATACAATTAAAAACTTCATTATGAGACAATGAAATAAGAGACTTTTTCTATAATATGGATATATAAAGATCCCTTTATTGCAGTATTAATTACAATAGCTAGCGCTATTAATAATAAAATTTCACAAAGCCACCTTTAATTGGTTTTATATTTACAATGATATCGCTGCCCTAAAACGAATGCCTGTTAATTATATACAATACATAAAAAATTTTAGTAATTAATAATATTGATATTATTTGGTAATAACTACTATACAAAGCATAATTTATTTTTAAAACATAAAAAATAATAATTTTTGAATTAATCGGACAGCGATATTAGAAAAGTGATAAAAGTTAGCTTTAAATGTTAATTTAGATTTAACATTTTTTAATTACATTTTTATTGTATACAATGTAAAAAGGACTTAAAATAGTAAAATATTGTTGTGTCGAGAAAAGTTAATCTTAAACTTAAAAAACCTATCCGAAAATTCGCTTAGCGATATATTTGAATTTCATGTGGGAGAGAACAATTAGAATATATACATAGGTGTATGTATATACAGACATGTCACAGATTCCGATCGTATTTGCAATTCCGATCGATTTTGTTTTTGGTTCCTCAGATTCTGAATGATTTTATTCATACCCGAAAATTATAAAATCTCTGTTTTTCAAATAAAGTATGGCAGTGTTGTCCATGACAAAAGAAAAAAAAACATGGTTAGTGAATAAAAAGCAGACAAAAACAAAACAATAAAAGACGCTAATGCAAAAATTTTAAATCAAACTAAATAAAATTTTGTATGAAAAATGCCGGGAATTTTAATTTTTGCTATAGTTGAAGCCCAGAGACGACAAATAATTTTTGAATTTTCTTTTGCTCATCGTTTGTTTTGCCAAAGCTTAAATTTGTTCTACTTAATAAATTTTTGTTGACAAGAATAACTGGTTTGCTCAAAAAAATAATGTGGCAATACTTCGCTTAAAAAATACATCAGTTTGTTTTGTTCGTCTTAACAAGTTTAAAAAATTAAAACGTTTTTGTAAAAATATTAACCAAATACTCAAAAAATCTATGTAATATTAAAAAAAATATTATTTAATATTTCAGTTTGACTTAGTTTTATTATTATTCTTCTTTAATAAATCATGGAAATATCAAAACCACTTTGAGAATTTGAAGTGGTTTCATTCCGAAGAAATTTTTCGTTTTCTAGACTCCACTTTCAGAATTGAAACCACTTTCGATCGGAATCGTGTTCTGTGAAATGGCAGATAATATTATATATATATATATATATACATATATATATATATATATATATATATATATATATATATATATATATATATATATGTGTGTGTGTGTGTGTACCTATATTTTATATATATTATTTTTGTTTTTTATTACATATTTGTGAAAAATTAGCATTAAAATGAAAGATCTAGTCTAATTATTCTCAAGTAAGGGTGAATTCCAAAACGTCAAAATAATTTGTATCAATGCGGTTTTGCTATTGTATCAATACAAATAACATTTCCCACAAAGCGAACCTTTTACCTTTTTTTCTTTTAAGGCAAAATCATCCTCATTTTGTAAGCAATATCTGTAGCTGTTTCCATTCAAAAATCGATTTCAAATTATTTTTTACAAAACTTATATCTCAGTTTGCTTTCGCTTGTGCAGTTAAAACATTTACAATACATTTAGGAATGCGTTACTTTAACAATTTTTGCATGGTTGCGCTTAAGACTGCACGACGTTTTGGAACTAGCGCTTTTATTGTTTACTGATAAATAAAAATGAAATATTGCAATTCACAGTAATCTAATTAATAAAAAAAAATAAATAAAATATTTTATACATTTTAACAGAAATAGTTTTTCAATTGCAAATTTTAAACATAAAAGAAGAATATTTGTTCTTATATATGTATATCTTAAAATATTAATTTTAAACATTAATTATTATATTTATTTTTTGCATAAAATAAGTAATAATATTAACATATACATACACCATACATGCTACACAAAATATATATGAATGTACGTGCACATACAACATTCATATATAAAATATTTTGTAATATGTACTAAAAATGTATTTTCAAGTATTTTAAAAGCTTAAACTAAAATAAAATGTTTTTCCATAGAAATCTGTATATCTGTATATCTGTATGTATGTATAATTAAGAGATGATGATGTTGCTAACGGCGCCTTCTTTGTTTATTTGTGTAAGAATTCACTACTATTATTGTCATAACATCGCCGCTTAAAATCACTTACTAACAGACGACTCTGTAGACTCTGTTGATCGATATTGACGGATTGTGTTGTGTTGCTGAAAAACAAAATATAAAAAAATATTCTTTTAGTGGATATTTTATAATTTTTAAATTATAGCTTATTAAGTTACAGTTTATATAACCTATTGAAACAGTAACAAAAGCGTTTAAGTGATATGTTTTCAAGTTGAAATTATTTCTTCTTTCTGCGTATCTAATTTATCTTAATTTAGATACACATATATGTAAAGGGGTAAGCAATTTATATTATTGACTTTATCAAATTACTTTTTCCAATTTTATTTTGAGAAATGTTTTTTAAATGCACCAATTACTCTTAACGCTGTACCAAAATTACGATATTTTAGATTTTCGTTAAGAGAATAATAAAATGAACCCATATTGCTTCAATACTTCAGATCAATGCTTTTTGCTAAATATCCGAATTTATTACAATTTATTAGCCAACTTTTTTTTTATAAGACCAGCACCCAGGGGCCACTACTCATGCAGTGCATTATGCTGGTACTAGGAAAATAGGTTATTGGAAGGAGGACAGAGGGAGTATTGTTTATGGACGTTAGATTTAAATTTACTCATGTCGTAAGTGGCAGGAAATACTTTCGCTGGAAGATTATTCCACAACTGAACAGTGCGACCAAAGATCTAATTCTCCCAATAATGCGTTGCGCGATTTACTGGACAATCAACTACAAAGGGATGCGCTCTACGAGAAATACGAGTACTACGTAAAAATATATGATTTTTGGGAATTAACTCCTTAATTTCGTTAGAACACATTCCGTTATAGTACCGATAGAACAATGAAACACACGCCACATTGCGACGATGCTCCAATGAATCGATAGAGTTGGCTACCCTACCGTCATTGATGAGCATCGTCGTCCTCTCCTGTACGCGGTCGAGAAGCTCCAAAATAGACTTTGAAGCACCGGCCTATACATGAGAGTTGTATTCCATTTTGGGTCGGATATAGGTCTTGTAAATATTAAGGAGATCAGATGGAGTGAAGTAATTGAACCGTCTCAAAAAACCAAGGCACTTGAATGCTTCTTTCGACACTTGAAATATGTGATCATTCCAACGAACGTCACAGTGAATTCTCATGCCCAGAACATCAAGAGCATCTGATTCCTCAATATCCACATTACCCATTGACACAGATGACAGCACACCATCACGCCTGTGTATTAAAAAACAACATTGAGTCTTACGTGCATTAAAATCGATCCTGTTGGCACGACCCCACTCGGTTACCTTCACCAGGTCACTTGTGACGTTCATATTCATCGTTCTCGCCCCAACCTCCAAAAGGCTCCGTCTACGATCAAAAGAATATGAGAGACAAATGTTGCTGTCATCCGCAAAAGAGTAGGTAGGATTAGAAGTGAGAAGAAGAAAGTCGTTAAGAAATATTAGAAAAAGAGTAGAAGAAAGAACAGAGCCTTGCGGTACCCCTGAGTTTATCCTGAACTCGTCGGATGGGACTCCATCTATAACCACTCTTATAGAGCGATCTCTGAGAAAACTCGATATAAATCGAGAGAAGTGACTACCGACACCAAAAGCATTAAGTTTCGAAATTAGAGCCTCGTGCCAAACTCTGTCAAGCGCCTTTGAGATATCCAGAGCCACAACCTTACTCTCGCCAAAACCATGAGTGGACTTGTTCCACTTCTCCGAGAGCAACGCCAGCAGGTCACCAGTAGAACGGCCCTTTCTGAAACCGTACTGACGATCGCTAAGCAAATCGTTGGACTCCAGATATCCCACAAGGTGGTGATTAATCATACTCTTCATAACCTTGGAGAGTGTGGAACAAACTGCTATTGGACGGTAGTTCCCAGGGTTACTAGCCACGGCCTTTTTGGGGATTGGCGTTACATTAGCAACCTTCCTTCCGGCGCGATATGACGCACTGAAAAGGTGAGCTAATGGACGTGCAAACGTCGAAGAGCACTGCTTCAGGATCAGTGCTGGTATGCCATCCGGTCCAGAGGACTTGTTAACGTTGAGATTTGCAAGGACCCTTTTTACAGCACGAGCTCGAAAGAATATACTAGGCATAGTTATTGATACTCTTTCAAGATCGGACAGTGGTTGAACGCTCTCCGACAAGTGAGAATTACTTGCAAACATTTCGGCCAAAAGGTTTGCCTTTTCAACCGGGTTCGTGAATGTGTGGTCATTCTTTATAAGAGCAGAAATTGAACTAGCGTTGTTCCTCAGCCTTTTAACGAATGACCAAAAGTTTTTACTTTCCCGCGGAAAAGTAAGAACTTTAGCACGAAGGCGCTGCTCGTATAAAGCCTTTTCGCATCTAAGTACTGCGGCACATGAAGATCTCGCCTGTTTGCGAAGCAAATCAGTATGGGCACATTTGTTATTGCGCCAATTCCTGAATGCTTCCTCTCTGGATCTGTCTGCCAATTTACACGTCAGATTAAACCAAGATTTGTTTCTAGGTTTAATCGAAAGCTTTTTGGATGGGATGAAAATATCCATCCTTAGCCTTATTATATTCACCACCATTTCTGCCATGGCATCGACGTTTGAGTCAAGGAAACAAAGTTTCCAATTAAAATGCCCCAAAAAATCGTTGAGCTCAGCCCAACGAGCATCCTCGTAGGTAAAAATAGAGCGTTCCGTAGCCATGGGTGTAACCTCGCAAAGAGCGGTGGACGAGAATGAGGCAGAAACTGTGCAATGATCCGAATTTCCGAGAGGTGCAACAACCTCAACTACATACTTTTCAGAGTGTGTAGTGAGGAAAAGGTCGAGGGTATTGGTGCCCATTTACACACGATATAAGTGTAGTTTCATTCACTAATTGCGCATTGTGCGCGTCAAATAACTCAACGTATTGGCCTCCTGGAGTTGTACGGCCTGAATGGTTGGTTATGCCGAATTATGAACATTGAAATCACCAGCAACAACAATTTCACTGTTCGGATAATTCGAAAGGATACTCGATAGAGAGTCGAAGCCAGATATGGTAATCTCTCTTCCCGCGTTTGGGCTTCTATACAAAAACCCGAAATGCAAAAGATGTGCCCTGATTCTGAACTTAACCCATAGACAGTTAAATTCCGCATCATATATGCCAAGAGGTTGCGAATGTACACAGCAAGCCCCTATGAAAATTAAAAAGGGACAGAAGGTGATACCCAGGGATATGAAAATCCTGTGGATCAGCATTTTCAGAAACCTGGGTCTCACATAAGGCAAAAATATCCGGCCTATGGAGACAAATGTGCGCATACACGGAGAAAAAGTTCGCCCGTAGCCCACGCACATTGCAGAAATCAATCCGAAAGCGTCCAGCCATTACGTAAATTCAGCCAAATAAAAGAAAATAAATATATAAATTAACCACGAGTAAACAAAAATCAAATAACCCCCCTCTGAATGCGTACGACAAGGAAATGGGTTACTGCTGGTTGATTATTCAACAGTCAGTGTTATACCTTCACCACTGAATAATCCAACTGCAACCCCTCCAAGTGTTTCGCACCTAAAGGTTTGGAAAGGAATACTGAGGGGAAGGGAAAGCACTATTGTGGATGGTAGGGCACATAATTAAATTCTCCCCTATGGATCAAACAGTCTTTTACATAGCATTACGTCCACGTTCTTAAAAACTCATATGTATTTCTTAAAATTCACGTTTTCAATTTGAAAACGTCAAATAGGTGTCCTAACAAGTGTTTTCAAACCGATAGTGTATACTGAAACGATGTGGTCTATTTTATTATATTTTTTTAACCTTAATTCATTTGTGCAATTTATTTACAATAAATATGTACATAGGCAAATTTTATAACTTAAAGCTATTTTATTTAAACTGCGCTTTAAAGCGAAAATTTAATGATGCACCAATTAAATTTAATCACTCTTATTACGGTTCACGCATCGAAGTCGTTTTTAGGCATTTTTGTAACATGTTTACTTTTGTAACTAAAATAAACTTTTGCTTTTTCGGACAAAAATGGCGAAAAAGAATTCAACTGCAAGACTGTAATAAGGCTGAATGTTTTCTTTTTACTGGAAGAAAACCGATTTTAGTTAAAAATATGCAATTTAAAAATTTGCTTTCAATTTGTTTACTTATGAATTTCTTTTGATTGTATATTCTTTAAAGCTAATGTAAGAAGCAAGTACGATTGGTTGGGCACCCCTGCGTTTATTACATTGCTAAAAAGAATTAACAAAAGCCCCAAAAGCAACTATACGTGCTGTTTACAAAGAACCGAATCGACCACAACAACATTAGCAGATATAAAGTAAATAAAAATAAAACGGTAACAACAAAAACTAACAGAAAAGAAAACAAGTAACAGGCAATAACAAACAACAAAACAACAAGAGCTAACAGAAGTAGATGCTTATATTCGCATGGCTTCATAAGAACTCAAAAGAAAGCAAAGGAAAGAAACGGAGTCTACCTGAAGTATCGAGAGGTTCGAGCGTTTTCGAAGCATTGTTTACTCAGCCATACTCGCACATCGATGCTAACAACAAGCAGTTTATTTGGTGTAAACTCAGTGAACGAGTTATTGGTTTGAGCTCAGTGTAAAGAGAGTTTGGTGTGTGCTATATACACATTTAAGGTTACCGACCATCAATGCTGTCCAAAATTGCTGTTAGAAAA
Organism: Wohlfahrtia magnifica; assembly: GCA_023159175.1. NCBI lineage: Eukaryota > Metazoa > Arthropoda > Insecta > Diptera > Sarcophagidae > Wohlfahrtia > Wohlfahrtia magnifica. Next base: position 872,579 of record JAKWBJ010000181.1, on the reverse strand, counting down.
AGAATATATGTGTGCATATGAGAATAATTAGTTTAGCGGCAACACGGCTACCGACTACACGACTACCGTTGTAGCCCGTAGCCAACTTAGGCTAATTTATGTTTTTCTTAGCGACAACAAACAGTATAGTGCATGAATAGGCGTTTTAAAAACGCAATACATGTAATATATACATACATTAAAATCGAGAAAAAAATGTATGTAGCACCACTAAAAAAGAATAATCATATGGTATGTTCATTTGTTTACATTTATTTTGTAGCGGTAGTCGTTAATAATTAAAATAAATAATTAAGTAGCTGGTTACTTGGCTACTTTGGTAGCCAACGTCTTTTGTAGGTATGTAGTCGATGGTCGGTAACCTTGAATGGGTTTATAGCATCTAATTAAAGAGGTTGTGATTGGGTTGGAGGATCTTTAAACAGAGAGTGTAATTAAGAATAGAAAAGGTTACGTTAAATTTTAGTTAAATTTTAATTAAAAACCAAACACAAGATTTATTTTATTTTTACTACAATTTACGAACTCATAAATAAACGTTTTTAAAATATAAAAACGTAACAATATTTGATTTATTAAAAGTCAAACACGGTTTTTGTAATTCATTTTACGCCCGTGTGCTATTGCACTGATTTTAAAATACTACAAAATTATATAAAAGCAAGTATTTTTGTAACATTTTTTTATTTCTCTAAAGAAAAGATAAATAAAGCATTAAAGACCACATATGATATTAGCTTTACCGCGTTTATAATTTTAGAGATATAAGACAATTTCTTGAAACTACATAAGGTGTGTTATTTAAGTGGCAAGCATTGTATTGTAATATCCAATTAGAAATTTGAACTCAACCTAACTAATTCGTGGCTAACCTGACAGCAGGTGAGAAATATTTTCTCCAATTGGACCATTGACTTTTTTAAAGCAAAATCAAAAATACAAAATGTTCAAATTTTAAACATCAGACTAATATTTATTAACCATCAAAATATTATGTCAAAAAACTAGGGATATACAACTTTCAATTGCAACAGTAAGCACTAAAGGGTTAAAAATACTTGCAAAATACTTCATCGTAGTTCAGAAAAAAGTTTTAACTTATGGTGTTTTCTTTGGGAAAAAATGTTGCACTTTGTTTTCCCTTTTCTTTTGCGTTCCTTTTTTAAAAAATTTTATATTATATATTTTATATTTTTATATGGTTGTGTTTATCTTTAAAAACATCGCCTTTAAAAATCTTTGAAATTTTTTAATTTTTAATGACGTTTTATAGCAAAGAACAAAATAAATGCAACATTTTTTCAGAAAAGAAAACCCCATTAATGGTTGAGCTATTTGATAATATATTTATAAAGGGATTAACATAGTTAACATTTTTTCAGTTGCTCTATACTTTATAAAACATGGTTAATATCGTATCTAAAATTTCTTTGAACTAATCTTAACTTAATTTTAAAATTTTTGCGCGCTTATTCCGATAATGAATCAAATATTGAAGTGAAGAGAGGGGATTTAAAAATTTATAGTTAATAAAATAGAAATTAATTAATACAGCATTTTAATTTTTTAAATAAAATGCAATTTAAGATCATTATATTTGTATATTCCTATGATGCTTTAGATTTTAATGTTTCTATAGAAACTAAATTTTACTATTTTACTATTTTAAAATTTTTTACACATTTTTTCGTTAGATGTTAGTTTGAGCGGGAATTTGCTTAAACTGCTTGTCTAAAGTTTGTAAATTTTCGGCATTTTTACTTCACCTTTCTTAAACTCTTCTAATGATCATTCTTCATTGTTTTAGAAATGGATACCTCATTTAAGCATTAAAGACATAGACGACAGCAAGCAGAAAACAGCTTGATCGCGAAATTAGTATACACATGTTTTTATGAGAATGATTATTTTAGCACCAGCACAGCAAAAGCCCACAAATTTACATTTGCTGCTGCTGTCCTGGCTAATTTCTGATTTTCTAGGCAAGAAAAGCAAATTAGTGATGCAAAAGCCTGAACTTAAAAAACCGCATAAAATTATATGAAAGCCTTATAAATCAAATAATATCGGAATACATTTGGTGAATTTTGTTAAACAATAAGACGGATTAGTGATGAACCATAAGAACGAACAGAGGAATAAGATTTAATTGAAATAATTAATAAAAAAAAAAAATACATTTTCATTTTGATAAACATTTATCAAATATATTTTCAACACAGCGAACAGGAGTAGTGTTTTCCATTCATTCGAAATAATTTATCAGACTATATGGGTTACTGATTGTTTAAGTTACTTCATTAATGCCTGACATCACTAAATGTTTTTTTTTACCTCTATTTTCTATATGTCGCACCAGTCCACGGATCAAATTTCTAAAGACCACATAAATTTCGTTTGTTTCAGGGATGTTGCGAACAGAGGCATAAGATTTAATTGAAATAATTAATAAAAAAAATACACTTTCATTTTGATAAACATTTATCAAAAATATTTTCAACAGAGCGAACAGGAGTAGTGTTTTCCATTCATTCGAAATAATTTATCAGGCTATATGAGATGCTGATTGTTTAAGTTACTTCATTAATGCCTGACATCACTAAATGTTTTTTTTACCTCTATTTTCTATATGTCGCACCAGTCCACAGATTAAATTTCTAAAGACCACATAAATTTCGTTTGTTTCAGGGATGTTACAGAATCCAAGTTAGAACTGTTATTTATCAGAATTGAAAATCGATTCTGATATGAAATGGTGTCATTAAATCGAGTTACTTTTGCCTTATTCTTAACATAAACAAAATCAGTCCTTGAAACAGCTGTTAAGGTTTTTTTACATTTTGTTGATTATGTTTTACATTTTATAGATTTATAAATTGTTTATAAATTGGCGACGCATAAATTTTAGTTTTGTAAACATTTTTAAGATACATTTTAATAAATAAGTGGTAAATAAAATTTGGTGCAAACTTTTTACAAATTTAAAATGAATGTGAAAATTTAAAAGATTTTAGCAATTCAAATTTATTTTACTTTTACTTAAATGTATTACTTATAATTAGTTTAACAATAATAAACTGCCTGAAAAAAAATAAAATAAAAATGCAATTTCAGGCAGTTTTTAGCTGATCGGATTATTTTCTGACAAAAACGATAAAAACAGATTCTAAAGCGTGTTTTTTTATAGAGGTAACTTTAAGTTGGCATTACTTTTCAAGATGGCGACCGATTTAACAGCTGTCAAGTGATTTATTCTCAGTTTGGTTTGGCAATTCATCATGAATAGACTCACGCCCGGCGTAGATTCGTCGAATGGGCCCAAAACGAGATTACCGTTGTTCCCGATTTTCATAAGCGAATTTTGTTTAGCGATGAAGCGCACTTCTGGCTGAATGGCTACGTCAACAAACAAAAATGCCGCATTTAGAGTGAAGGTAATCCTCAAGTGTATGTGGAAACACCGTTACATCCAGAAAAACTTGACTGTTTGGTGCGCTTTATGGGCTGGTGGAATCATTGGTCCGTACTATTTCAAAAACGATGGTGGCCAGAACGTTACAGTCAATGGTGATCGGTATAGAGCCATGATTACTAACTTTTTCATTTCTGAATTGAATAACCATGATGCCCAGGATATGCGGTTTCAACAAGACGGCGCAACATGTCACACAGCTCGTGCCACAATAGATTTATTGAAAGACACGTTTGGTGACCGCCTAATTTCACGTTTTGGACCTGTGAATTGGCCTCCAAGATCTTGTAACTTAACACCGCTAGACTACTTTCTGGGGGGTATGTAAAGCCGTTGGTCTATGCGGTAAAGCCACAAACGCCTGACCATTTGGAAGACAACATTCGCCGTGTTATTGCCGATATACGGCCACAAATATTGGAAAAAGTCATCGAAAATTGAACGTCTAGATTGGACTACATCCGCGCCAGGCGTGGCGGTCATATGCCAGAAATCATATTTAAAATGTAATGCCACAAGATTATCTTCCGGATAAATAAAATTCATTTTAATCGAATAATCCGTCGTTGTTTTATTGCAACTTAAAGTTCTATACCTTTATAAAAAACAACCCTTATAACACCATTTTCTGGTAACAATTCTATTTCGAACATGAAATCGATGATACTGGATTCTGTGACACCAAAATCGTTTTTATGTCGATTTCAATTCTGTTTTTGACAACAAACAGATTCTATAATACCCCTGATTATTTAGAGATGTACCATTTTCATTTTGTGTTATATTCACCACTCAATGAAAAAATATCGACGAAAGAGTCACAACTCAAAATTATCACTTATTTCGAAATTAACCGCACAATATTAAAAAAAATTTCTTTTAAGACAGTTTCCTTGACTGTGGAACTTAATTTGATTATAAAATTATATATGCGATATGTATATTAACATACATATGTGTGTATGTATGTAGATTGTATTAAATTGTATTGTAATTTTATTCATTTATATAATTATTATAATTTTATTAAATTATACACATCCATATATTGTAATAATAAATTACTTTCAGGAGATTAAGCGTTAATTGTGTAAAAACTACTAATACTAGTAATCATACAGCTGGCACTAGTATAAACGTGATTAGAGTTTTTATAGAAAAACACTAGTGCAAGAAATAGTTCAAATACACCACTTGTAGACTAATAGAATTTTTGTGAAACCAAACAATATTTCAATTGTCTAAAAAATAATAATGTAAAATAAATTAACAACAAACGAAAAACACTAAAAATTAGTAATTCTAAGATAGCAAATAAGCATATATAAACTCTCCAAGTGTGTTAGATCGTAAAAATTCTGAAAAAATATTAAAAGGGAGAGAAAATGCTGTGAATAACATTGATCCTCAAACGTTCTTGGAAGAAAAAAACAACGCCGAAAATCAAACAATTACAAAAGCTTGCATTATAGCAAAAGCTAAAAGAGTTGTTGATCAAAACCAGTAGAAGGTCTTATAGGGGAATATATTGCAAGAAGAGTTCCGCTAAACAGTTGCCAAAATGCAGTGGTTAACGTAAAATACATTGGGGTAAACTACATTGCGTCGATGGCTTTTCGAAAAGCATTATTGAAAGGAAATTGAGCTTCAAATTCTAAACTTGCGCTGTGATACACCAGTAAAATCTCTCATTTACTGTTTTCTCGGACATACCTTCGCAGAAAATTTACAAAAACTATTTGTGTTTCGAAATATTTTATAAATATTAAAATTAAATTAAATTAAAATTATGGGGAGTTTTCCCATACAAAATAACTACTACTAAAGTGGTTTTAAACCTCCCAATTGGATCCAATTATACTAGTACACGATTTTGAGCATTAAGATGTTATAGGAAAGTTTACAGTTTAGTACTAGTGCTTTTGTTTTTTGTACTAGTTAAGTGTTAGTTAGGTACTAGTTCAGGGTTAATTGAATACTATTTAATAATTTCTTAATTTACAATCTTTATGAACAAACACATAAATATGTACAAAATAAAAGGGGAAACGGTACTACCATTGTGTGATCTTTGATGTAACACTTATTTATTATTTAGACTTTATTAGGCAGAATAATTGAATTGAATTCGTTCGTAAAGAAGGATTCTTTTCGCGAGCCGAATTTTAAAAGAATTTAAAATACTACTCGTGAGAAGAATCAAAAACAAAAGAAATTAAAAATAAAATCTGGAACGCAAACCGAGTCGAAAAGCATCAAAACGACTTAAAAATGAGCAAGTCTTTTTAGAAAATGTTGTTTATGTAATATAATTTATACATGTGTGTAATACTTATTGATCGCTGCACACAAAATATACATATATACACACATACTAATGCATACTATTGCATAGTATATTGAAACGAATTGCTCGTTTGCTCGATTCGCTTTTGCTTATTTGTAATTCGTTCGCATAAAATTGTGCTCACGAGTTAAAGAACAAAACTCATGAGTAAAATTTTAATAAATTTAAATTTGTGCTCACATGTCGAGCAAAAAATATTTTGAACAAAGAATATGATTCGTGCTCACGAATTAAAAAATAAAATTCACAAGCACGAGTCATGAAAGGAGCGAAGCAAAAAAATTCTGCTGAGGCGAGTTTTTTTGTACTATTATGAGAATTTTATGGGAGTTAAGAGTTTTACAGTGATGTTGATAACCAGTTCAAATTTCATTTTACATTTCTTTGATTTCCCGAAAATATACTGTTTAATATTTCTTCTGCTTGTAGAAGGAAAGGTTTTAATTGATGCATAGGTCACGTATCTGGCTGCTTCGTTATTACTGTGTTTCCAATTATGCCAATATGCTCTGGAATCCGCTTAAGTTTGGATTTTTTTTTATATCTTATTGTCTCTTATCTTAGATATAACAATATCTTTATTGTAAAATTTTTTTAACAGCTGTAATAGTGGATGTAGAAACTGGAAACTGAAAGAATCCGTGTAGACAATATTACAGTGGTGGTTCTGAACTGAGGATTGTTTGTTGAAAAGGGAGTTATAAACTCTATCTGGCGTTGTACCCCCGGGATAAGTGCATTAGATCCTCAATGAATTTTACAATTTGCACTGTGGTTGAGAAGCTGTAAATATTCTATGTGGTTTTAGGTGCATGTCCATTCCTGAATCAAACTAAAGGATCACTATTATTGTGGACGCATAACGGTGAACCTTTTGCAATTGTTCCGTTTAGATTCCACCTATAAAGTTTTGTTCGGAAGGCAGTAAGGGTTTAGTAATGTGGTAAGCCGTGTTTAAAATCCTGCTTTCAACATGGGTAGAACTGATTCAGCAAATAAATTTATTATGGGTGTGTTTTTTTACTAACCTGATAACTTAATGATTGAGCGGTGACAACTTTTTTAGCTGGGTGTGTGCGACTTTGTCATAAATATAAAAACAATAGCCGATTTTTGCTAACATGATGCTGCGATCAATATTGAGTAACGTATTTGGGTGGGATTCACTACATCTAGCTGTAACGTATTTTTTGATATTTAATGTCATAATAAGTCGTTTTCAAAGGTAATCTATGTGCGTAAGACGATGTACATATAAGATTTGTTAAAAATAATTCTCAATATTTTGAATTATGCTGATTATCTCACTTTCGATGTTGAAAAATCGATTTTCAACATACACTACATATACATATAGAAGAGCTTGGCTTTATTTAAAGATATTTTAATAAGGAGCCTGTTTAATTTTGAATATTTATATTTTTGTACTTATATTTTTGTTATATATGGTGGTGCAACCAAAAAGAATGATATTAATTGTAAATCAAAAAAGTTTTCAGAGAATTATTTTAATATTTTTTATTGTGAGCTGAGCGAACATGCACAGATGTTACCGCATTTCCTATAAACCCGCAGACACAATTGGTTGATTACTTAAACAAAGAATTGTCAAATTAAGTTGAGCAAAAAACTTTACGTTAATGTGTGACTCACAATTAACATCATGCATAATGGTTGGGCCACCCTTTATATGCATATTAAGTATAAATCGTCTGCATATACGCGAGTCAAATAATTATATGTGCAAGACTTCAACTTTAACTGTCAGCAACGGAAACAAGGGAAAAACAGGGGAAAAATTTACAAATGGGGAAAAATTCAGCTAAGTTATCAGCTTATAAGTGCAAGAAAGTCCGAAAAACCGGTTTTTTACCCTTAATTCGAGATTTTGTAGGTGTTTCGAAAATTTCAAAAACAGATTCTTGTTCTACTCGGCAGCGCCTATAACAAAAAAGTATCACTTTGATCGATGTAGGACAAGACATTAAATGTTGGTTTGTTTGTTTTGAAAGCAAACATGTGGATGCTGAGTAGTTTATTTTTAAGTAAAAATTAAGCAATTCGTGAGGCAACAATTTTCTCCAACAATTTAGAAGGGCAATTAATTAGAAATATCCATCTATAACCATCTACCGAATTTTTATCTTTGTTAGGCTTGGGGACTGAATTTATAGTAAAAATCTTCCAGCTTTTTAGTACGGTACCAGAGTTGTGTAGTTGATTTAAAAGCGTTAGCGAATTATATGGTAGTAGCTTCAACTTTGGGTAAGATATCGGGTGGGCCATTTATCGGTTTAAATTTGAACCACCGGTTATTTCGAAACTGGCAATACCTATGTCATTCTATTCTGTCACAAAATTCAGTATACTATCTCCACTGAACGAAATGAATCGATTTACGCTTGAGCAACGTTGGGATTTATTGGAAATTTATCTACAAAACAATGACAATAAAAGCTCATTATCATCTTGATGAGTACGTTAATAAGCAAAATTGCCGTATTTGTGGCTCAGAAAACTCAATCTTGGTCTTACAGAAGCCAATGCACCCATTACGAGTGACTGTTTGGTACGACTTGTGGAGCAGAGGCATCATTGGCATATTTCTTTGAAAATAAAGACGGCACAACCATTACGTTCAATGGAGACGCTTATCGCATCGTGATAACCGATTTTTTGTGCCGCCTTTCATGGTATTGATGTGAACGATGTTTGGTTTTAATAGTATGGTGCAACTTGCCACACAGCTAATGCCACAATCGATTTATTGTGTAAAACGTTTGATGACCGTTTAATTAGCCGAAATGGTAACGTCAGTTGGCCGCCAAGTAGCTGCAATTTGACACCGTTAAAGTCAAGTGTTATGCCGGCAAACCAGAGACAATTGAGAATTTGAAGGCCAACATTCGAGATACGATCCCATACCCTCGAAATAGTTCTCGAAAATTGGTTCGATCGAATGGTGTACTGTGGGGCCAGCTGCGGCAGCCATATGAATGAAATAAAATTTCATTTCTAAACGGGACAATGATTAAAAAAATGTTCTGAAATCAAGTAGTTTCAACAAAATTTTATGATATAAAATGATTTCAAGAAAAATGTTATTGCATTTACACTAATCTCAATCAAATCGATTGTAATCGAATTTGATGCAATCAATTAATATATAGATTGATTTTAAAATTTTAATTCAATCGCTTTTATTGTATTGATTTTATGATTTCAAATTGCATTCGAAAAATCATCAATCGTTAGCACGAAATTATGTGATTGCAATTAAATTGATTGCATTCTTTACAGCTCTGGAAGCATAGGCTATCAAACATTTAGCGGAATTATGGTAGTTAACGGTGGTAGTTAAAATGCAAAAAAGCGGCTTCGGCTTATGTTATTACAAGCTGTAGCCTCTCTTTCTCTCTCTCTCTCTCTCTCTTTATTCCTAAAGAATGCTAAATTGTGATTTGAAATATTCGAAATATGTATGCTGCATAACAGCTATGTGTTAAATAATATTCGAAATAAAAAACACTTTTTTAAAAATGATCTCAGAAAACAAGTTGCTCATATATTTTCGAAAAACTCCCCCAAGTCTAATGTTTCCACTTTTATTTCGCGAATCATGTGCAAAGCTTGTTCTTCTGTAAAACTAGTAAAAAAAACACATAGCTGATTAAATTGGAGCAACGACGATATTTAATATTTAATATTGAAAGGGAGTAACAAACTATTGTATAGTAACAGAGGTGTTTAAAAAAAACTTAAAATTCTATACATATAGTAGGTAGCATTTATATTAACTATCGTTAATATGAATAAATTAACATTAAAAACTAAAAATAAAATTATGGTAAGAAATTTAACTATAAACAATTTTAGAAAATCTCGAATTCCAATTTTATATAAAAAATTTAAAAAAATTTAAATTTATTATCATACCTTGTTTTATTAAGTACTGCACAACCATTATCTAATGTCATTTGTAATGAATATAAGGTAGCCAAATTTATAAGACTGTCATGTTCGTAAATTTCAATATCTGGCAAACGTATTTGTAATTGACGTGGATCTTGAAGGAAACGTGCTAAGCGCTCATTAACAGATGTTTTAATGCTAAAAGCAGGACGTTCACCTTTAACACGTCGACAGCCAGCACGTATTTCACGTACTTCATTCGGCTGACATGGTGGCGATGCCAAAAAAGGATTCGAAGTTTCACCAGACATTTCACTTTCAATCTGTTTTAGAGGCATTATCAAATGGTCATCGCTACTAATATTAATGTTACCGCGGCATATAGACGAAAAACCCGTTTTAGTTGCTATGGTTATGGGTTCAGATGATTGGTATGGTAAGTCCACAGCTTCACGGTGCTCTGCAGCACTTGACGTTATCCAGTTAAGAGTAGTGCTGTCACCAACCGCTGTAGTATTAGACATAACGCTATCGTCCTCAGCCATAGGAAAGGAACTGACACTCTCTGGATCAGATTTGATTTGTGGTAGAGCATTGCGCTTTGTAAGTTTACGTTTAATATCATATTTCAGTTCGCCACATATACTTTCGTTACCAGGCCAGTCGGTCAACTCATCGTCACCTTCACGGTCGGTGTCATTAGCGGCATGATTATCTTCTGAATCAGAAGAACTTAATGAACTCGAACTGAAGTCATTCAATTCTTCACAGTCCATAGAATGTTGATCGACAGCAAATTGTAAAAGATTGCTGTTCTTCTTACGGTGATTACGAAAATTATGTTCCTTTTGCTGCGGTAGCTGCTGTAGTTTCTGCGTCTGTGGTTGTTGTTGTGATAAAACATTTACGTTATTGTGCGCTGGCAAAGATGGTTCCTCTATGGATTCTACAATATCATCGGCAGCCATTAAAGGTGAAGGCACAAACATTCCCGCAGAATTTTGCGTTTCCCCATCTGTATTGCAAAAAGAAGTGCCCGTGTCTGCCTCAATAGTTGTTGAAGAGGCACCATCTGTTTGTTGTTGCACTAGCGTACCAGGTAACGGTAATAATTCTAATACTGAACTACTAATTGTAGCAGCCTCAGTCTTTTGCAGCTGTGAGATACGTTCAATTTTTGACAACAAACCTTTATTCAATGGCAACAATCGATCACTGTGCGGTTTCGAAGTTGACGAAAAACTTCGAGGCCTCATTCGGTATTCATCTAGATGATTATTATGTCGTGGCATACTAGACGAATGATCATGTTCGTTATAACGATCACGATTGGAACGTTTTCGTTTTCCACAGAAAAACAATTGGGAACGACTATTGGGATCTGGTTTAAGAACACGTTTGCGCATTGTACCCGTGCAGCTGGTAGTGTTATTTCCACTATTATTGGCTACACAGTTGTCAATACCACTTGCACCAGCCCCTGGTGCCAAACCATTTGATTTTGTAGACTGGTCTAAAAAATCTGATGCCGACTTAATGTTTGTGCTCATTTCATAGTCCATTGTAATACGTTTCAATTTGCGCTTTCGGCGTGCATTTGGTTTAAAAAATCTAAATTTGGTACACTATTTATTACACACACACTTTTTTATCACTTAAAAAATTTAATACCTTGCTGGACTAAACGTCTCATTTAAGGAATCAGACTCCAATGTTCCTAAAAGACGCACCGATGTTTGATTTAAGCTCATACATGGCAAACGTGGTGCACAGGCATCTTCTTTTTCGTCCGAATCGCTTGGCAAGTGAATGTTTTGTGTGTCAAGTCCATCATTATTGTTTGTTGTCGGATGGTTGTGTATACCTTGTGACGTCCCATGGGCTATGTCTGTTGGACTACTTGAATCCTCTGTGGGTTGTGGTGCACACGCTGCAAATAAAAACCATAATAAATTCAACTTGTAAACTCTTTTACCCGATACACTATTGAATAGCCTCTATGAGATCACACATAATTCTTAAATGACAGATCTTACTTACGTAAATTGCCTGTTGATCGAGTGCGTCTTCTCTGCTGACCCCATCGACTTACACGGGCTCGATCTAAAAGAGAAGTTTCCTCCAAGGCCACTGTAAGATCATGCGAAAACTGATCCATATTCCATATGCACTTCAGTTCAGCACCGGAACTGGCTTTTACCAATCAATGGTAAAAGAACTTTGTTTTTTTTTTCTTTTATGTGTGTTCTTTTCTTCGTTTTTTTTATTTTTATTTTATTAAGGATTACAATAACAATAATATCTCCTCACTATCAAGGGCGTTACACAAAACAAAAAATTTTCCTTTTTCAAGTCAAAATGTATTCTGTGTATAGCAAAAGACAAGACAGATATTATTTGCCACCGAACAGTTCATTATGATGTTTTTAAATTTATTGTATTTGTTATTGCCAATTTGCCTAATGTTCTTAATATATAGAAATGATATCTAAACCAAAAAATCTGAGTTACTATTTTCTGAATTATTTAACGTCACTTAGCTTAAGAACTTTTTTAAAAACTTTATTATCACACAAGTAAGTAATTCACAAAAAATTCAATGAACCGATTTTTTCGTTCTCCTTTATGACACTTTTTCTACGGAAGAGAAAAAAATCAAAAAAAAGAGAAGAATAAGCACCAAAACAAATATCGTAAAAAATTTAAGGATAATCACGCATAGACATTGATAACTATAAGGACTAAAAAAGAAAAACTCAAAGAAGTTCACATGCAACCACAAAATCTTCCTAACAAATATAGAATTTGGCAATAAGTTAAATATAAAACAATTTTTCCAATTTTTAGCAAAAAAGCACAAAATTTCTGTATTAAACATTTATATTCTCTCGACTGACACTTGCTTTTTTTTTCTTCGTAAGCAACTGTTGTTATTGTTGTCCGTCTTTTACCTTTTTTCACAATTTCATAAAATTAAATGCTCTTTTCTTAAAAACTGACTGTAATTTTTTAGCACAAATTATTAATAAATTAATAATTATTTTATAAAAGTATATTTTATTTGTATTTGAAGAACAAATTTATGAGGGAAAAGATTTTTTTTTTTATAAAAATGTCAATACTTTACAGCAATTTTCTTCAGCATTATAGTGCTGCCAGACTGCACAATTTTGCCTTGTGGGGACATTTCTAAGAAAGTACCACATAACATACGTAAACTGTACCATAAGTACCATTATCAAAATACGGTGTAGGAAATAATTAGAGAATGAGGTGGGTAACACGGTTTACTTAAATTAAATCTCTTTTAGTACTGCCACAACTTTTAATTTTTTGTACCAAGTTTCAGTAAAAAATAACTGATATATTAAGACTAACATTTAATACAAGCAACCAGGGACCGTAGCGGTTAAAAATTTCATTAAAATAATTATTCTTTTACCGTTTTTACAAAACGGAAAATAAAAAATTAAACGAAACCGACAAAAAGAGAGTTTTAATTTTTCGTCATAAAATAAAGCTCATTTTGGGACTTATTTTTCAATCAGAAATAAAAGTTATATTGGAGTTTTATTTTTCAATCATAAAATAGAACTCGCTTTAAAAGTTTTATTTTTCTTAATTTTTAATGAATATCTAAGAAAAATTTTCATAATAAAAAAATCAAAAATTTTTCTTTTCTGAATAAATATCGTTAATTTTTATTTATTTATTTTAAGAAACATTATCTTTTCAAATCACTTAATACTAATTTGAGTGCAGAAAATGCTCTTTCTACGCTTACTTGGGTAGCAGGGACACATTGAACAGCTTTCGTCAGAGCATACAAATAAGGATAGTCAATTTGTTTTTTCTCCAAAACTCAAAAAGAGGCTTTTCGATTGAATAGGACTTCGGATTAAAATTATTAATTTCATAGAATTCATCTTCATCGGCTTCTTTCGTATCAACATTGAGGGCGTTCAAAAATTGGTCCAAAAGCGATGTCTGACATCGTAAAACCTCAGAAAAATTTTACGATGATTGGAAAAGATCCTGTGAAAAAGTATCTCTACTTGTCGATGGTTGCTCATCACTTTGAGATGGAATAGTATCATGCAAAGCTTCCCTGCTTGTTGACAGTTCATCGTTATGGAAATTACCTTTCTGCAAATTCAAAACCATTAACGTGTATTCCGAAAAACGTTATTGAAATTTTTTTGCTTGTCTAATGTTAACATTTTAACAATGACCTCTTTAAGGTGACCTCGAGCATACATTATTTTCAACGGATCCTTCACTTTTTACGCACTGAGGACGGAATTCTTCAACAGCTTTTCTTCTCGATGCTTTAATTTTGAAAGCTACTCAGAACTGTTTGGCTTTTTTTCAATTTCCAGCTTCATTTCAAGCCAAACCTTAAAAAAGTCGCTTAGTTTCTGCGATCTTTATATATAATGGTTAAAGCTTATGCACCAAATCATTAATACAATTATTATTGATGTGGTGATTTTCTACCTGCTGAGTACATGTACATTTGTTAGTACATTTTACGATTAGCAGTTAGGTCATTTTTAATAATTGTATGAAAAAGTTACGATGTAAAAAGTTAATACAACAAAAAAAGCAAATATTTAAGAATATATAAATCAAATACACAATAAAATATAAGCTACTATATGCACTGTCATCAAAGATAAATAAAGGAAAACAACCAAAATCCGAATACAAAAAGAAGCAATTAAATTATAATTGTTCTTCAACACCTTGTCTTGCTATTTAAAGCCACATGCATTTAAATTACATCAATTAATTTTGAAAAAACACGAACTTTTGGTAATCTCAAATTTATTAAAAATTAAGAAAAAATAAAACTTTTAAAATAACTTTTATTTCTGGAAAAAAAGTCCCAAAATAAGTTTTATTTTATGACGGAAATATAAAACTTGCTTTACAACTGTTTTATCTGACCCTTAATTTTTACATCGAAAAATAACAGTTAAAAACGGATTTTGGATCGTTTTTCGAATATCACTACAGCTTCAGAAAGGGTACTTCAATACGATTCATTTGGTACATAGCAACATATATGTCACTATGATTTTTTTAGTCAATTTTATTATGAATAACTGTTATTTGTGGTCTCTGTAAACAAGATTAAGATATCATTTTATATATCGATTTTATAGAAGATTTGACTGAATAAGACCGGTCTAACACAACCTGGTAAAATACTTGATAAGTCATATTCCCCTACACATATACACAAACGTTGCTGAGCATACGAGTGAGTGAGTATACGTACACATACATTTGTTTGGTTATATAATAACCGTTATGATGAGGCCCACAGTTTGCCAAAAATTCTTATTTTTAAGTTATATACTCAATAAGAACCTGAGTACTAAACACTTATTCGAGAAGAAAAGTAACCAAAATGGCAAAAAGGTACAAATTTACACATCGAAGAAAAAAAACCAAAAACGATATAAGCAACACTGATCTCATTTAAAGGGTAGTTTACACGATAGTACTTTACGTACGTAACATCAAAGATAAAATATTATAACATTCTATCCATACTTTAAAATGAGAGTAAAAATCTTACAACAAGCCAAACAAAGTTAAATGTAAGCAGCTGTTTTCAAAGATACCAATCGTGCGAGCGAAAACATTTTCTTTTTTCTTTGTTTATTTTATGTTTATATAAAAATATATCCCTGATCTAATGAAATGTGATGGTTTTTAAAAAGTTTCAGAAAACGATATGAACCGTATGACTGCCAAACTTTCAACCGTATTTTTTCTCAATGTCGTACGCTCTCATTACGATCTCTTTTATACAAAAAGTTCCTTAAGCAAACTACAATTATTTTTCTTAAATCGTTGAAAGCTGAGTGGAAAGCTAAAAACAATTTCAATATGCAAGTTTTTTATTATAATCTTTATTTAAATCTCTTCTCGTGTGAAATTTTAATTAAAGTATTAATAACAACAACAAAAATTTTAATAATTAAATAAATAAAACTACTAAAATCACAGAATTAAGGAAAAGTTTAAAAAAAAACTTTATAAAGAGGTTAAAAACACATTTGGCTTAAAAACGTATTTTTTTGACAAATAGAGTTCTATTCATACCAATATAACATAGAAATATGGGAATTAATAACAGAATATGATGTCGCGCAAATGTCCACCGCTAGCACGTCGGCAGACGTCCACTCTTTTCACAAGATTTTGAACCACATTTTGCAACAAAGCTCCGCTTATCTCATCAATGCAGCTCCGAATTTAATCTTTCAGAGTGTCAGTTATTTGTGGTTTGTTGACATAAACCTGCACTTTTTCAAATGGCCCCGGAGAAAATAATCCAGCGGCGATAGATCATAAAAACGAGGCGGTCAATTGACATCAGCAAATCGAAAAAATACGCGACCGGGAAATTTCTCAAGCAACAACTGAATTGTTTGGCTGGCTGTGTGGCTTGTGGCGCCGTCCTGCTAAAACCGAAGGTCACTGACGTCAACATTAGCCAATTGTGGCCACAAAAAATTGGTTATCATGGTTTGGTCGCGCAGAGAATTCATGGTGATGACGTTTCCTTGCCGATGGTACTGTCTAACCACAAACCACACCATACGGTCACTTTATTTGGATGTAATGGTCTTTCGAGGACTGTTTATGGATTTTGTGGACTCCATATGCAACAATTTCGTTTGCTTACATAACCACCTGAATGAAAATGGGCCTCATCACTAAAGATGAAAAATGCGTTGTTTTCGTTGTTTTTCAAACATTAAATTTTCACAGTTAAAATTCTTTGTTAAAGAGTCAAGCGTTCCATAGTTAAAATTTCCCAATTTTTTACTAAATAAGTGTCAAAGATTGACAGCTCAATTCTTGACATTTCATTAGTTTACAGCTAATTTACTTCCTAACCTCAAATTTGCCCACCCTGTACAAACTTTGAATATCATAAAAAATTTTTAAAATATTCACTAACTTAACTCTTTCAGTAAAAAAGAGACTTATTGCCTATTTATTAAATTTCTTATTATATCATACGTACATAAATATGAATCAAACTTTTATATACTTCTTATTAAATGACAGAGTCAGTTCCCTTGCGAATGGTTCAATCATTACGTAGTTATAGTTACTGTGCAGCAAACCAGTAGAATATCTAAGTTATTTATAATTTTTTTTTATAAGCTTTTGAAGCCTTGAAACCATAACAGGCCAAATACACATCTTGTATAAAAGAATGTTATTCTTACAATTAAGTATAGATCTCCTGTTGAGTAAAGGATAGAGGAAACGACCGCACTTTATTGCCTTCTCACAAATATATAACTTTTTATCTAAAATAACTCCTAGATATTTAACATCCTCCCTCAGGGGGACCAGAACTCCCTTGCAAATATTATAGCCTGACTCTTACTATCATTAACCTTTATTTTCCACCTGTCGAAATATTTGTGTATAAGCTTTAAACTATCCTTCATTCTCTTGATTATTACGTTCGACACCTTACCGCAGCAAATAAAAGCACCCAATTAAAATAGTATAGAATTCTTCTGCTGATTATCTTATCAAACACCTTGTCCATTGCTGATTGGCCTATAGTTGGAAAGCAATTTTGAATTCTTCCCTGGCTTAGAAACTGGGATTAGTTTAGCCTTCTTAAAAATCATAGGAAAATAACCTACCAATAAAATACATTTAAAGAGTTTACTGTAGGTCTAAAAAAAGTAGTCAGGCATATTCTTAAAAATAATGCTAAGTCCGGGCCATTATTGATTTTCAGCAACATCACTAATGATTTAATTTCAGCTAAATCGGTGAGTTTTATATTAGATCTGTCAGGAACTCTATCATTCAGATCTTGAATAAACGCTAAGACGCTAAGATGGATTGCGAAAGTACCTCAGTACCTGTTTTCAAAAGCTCACCATTTATATAAAGATCAGTAAATAGTCTCCCATTGCCCTTAAGAGTCCTTGCTAGTTTCTAAAAATTTTCGGAGCTCGGAGGCAAACTTCCAATAAATTTTGAGCATGAATTATTTCGATTCCTAACAAGGTGGAAATCAATCAGCTTATTCGTGTAACTAACATCCCTTCATCTCTGAAGTTTCCATATATGCATATGTATTTATTTTTCTAACCTATTAACATTCTACTTATATCAGAGATTTCTCTATGTGAAGGATTCCCGCGACCGGTAGGTAATTTCATAAAAGCTTCCTTAACTATCTCGTCACAATGCGAAGGCTTAAGTGCAAGGACCCATAGTGAGGCTGTGCTGCCAGGACCTTCAATATCGGAGTGGCTCAGACGTTATCTTCTTGATGATATATCTTGGTCAGGTTTGGAGATCAAGTAAGAATGGTCCGTTGAATTTTAGGATTCCTCCATCCATCACTAAATTGGCCGAAATCCACCAAGGTCTATTTCCGTATTGAGCGGCTTGGTAGTCTGTCTGCCCCCAGAGAGACGGCAGCTATTCACAACAGCGGTTATGTATAAAACGCAGTCTATTTTGTCCGAAATGAGCAAAGAATAATCGAGTCCCATATATCCGGCCGGTGACCCTATTCCCATGACGACGTCCTTGGGTCGTGGTGAATTAAATGGTACCAAGGTCCAGGTTAGTCTGGTGGAGACATCAGGTCAGGCTAGTCTGCAGGCTACTGAAATCAAACCTGAAGCTGCAGGAGTAAGGGGAGGCCTGGACATGCGTAAAACTGGGTCAACACTAGGGTAAGCGTAAAACCTTCTCTGAAAAAGAGTAGTGGCGCAGAGAGGTGTCTCTGAATTCTGAAGCAAGCACCTCTAAAGCTACCTTGGCTCGCGCAGGCAAAGAACCGGCGAAACCACCTGCTTCGGGCCCTGCCAACCGTGAATCTCGGAAAGGTAGATAACCCAGTACCTGTTGTGAACAAGGGAAATGCGAACAAGTCGTCGGTCTACCAAACTTCACCCTCCGCCGACAGTGAAGTTTTCGGTTTCTGAATCTGAGCTTGCAAGCAAGAAGACGTCCCGAAGGCACATTACAGAAGGGCCTTCCTGAATCGATGTGCTGCTAAGCGCTTCGTGGATAAGTTGGGCCCCTGAGGAACTTACTTCCCCCAACTGGGCCAAATCATGTTTGACCGAGCTGCCTAAGCAACCCTCTCTTTCGTTAAAAGACACGTCTAAGCGGCAACGTTCAGAAGAGAAGGTGCAGATGCAGGGACAACAGACCGTGATGAAACAGCTAAAGCTCCATAGATCAGTTAATAAATACTACAGTGAGGCGGCTAAAAGTCATCTCATACGGGCTAACATTGATGAGAGCGGCTTCAATTGCTCTATTTCCTGAGAGAACTGGGAATTAGTGCGGAAAAAGCTGATGGGAGTGTTCTGGAGAATCCTAAGGGAAAACCCAGGCCCTTCCTCTCAGTGCGACGACGCTGGATGGTAACGCGGGCACGTCAAACTCATGGCCTGATGCAGGTGATTGCCATTTTTGAAGGCCTATTGGAGGGTGCTAGATTTGACATGGTGGCTCTTGAAGATATTCCATGTCCGCTTAGAATCATTGCGCGAATCCGGTACGTAAATTCTAGCAACCACACACATGATTGATGGTGGTCCACATGGGATGGTTCATCAGAAGGATGCGGACATGTAGATCCGTCTGGACGCTACCTACTATGGCCAACACCAGTGTCTGGCTACCTCCCTAACAATAGATATCTAATCAAGATTATCCGAATTAGAGGAAAGTTGATCCATGACTACATACCTAATCTCATTCTTCACCCAGCTTCTGATCGCAAGACAGTCGGCACGATGATATAAGGGAATTTATTGTATATTAAATTTGCCCAGAAATAACACCAGAATAATGTTAATTTATCCAAATTTGGTCTGAAATCGGTGGTGTAAACTGGATTATATACCGGTGTAAATATAATTGGGAGCCTATTAATCATCAACTATATTGAGATATTGTCAGCAATATTTGTTTTGATCCTCCGTAACAAAGAATTTTCAATATCACTCTTGATTGCAATCAGAACACCTCCGCTATGGATGGATAGATCATCTATAGTCACCAAGTTTAAGATTGTGGTACGGTTTTAAAGTCTCGTTCAGAATAAGAATATCAATTTTTATCCTATGAAGGATATATTACAACTGAACAGCTGCAGACTCGGTTGTAATACCTTGAGCACTCCAAGGTACTGCATAAACATTCTGCAAACAAGTGGAGGTAACAGGTCATTCAACAAGTACCTAGGATAAGTAACTGTTTGAATATTATACCTTTTGTTAATGTTTTTTTGAAAGAACTTTTTGCCGCGTGAAAAATTGAGTACCTTTCGTTTTTGTTGTACAAATTTAGATGCAAAAATTTTGTTGTTGATTTTTTTATGAATTTTGAAAAGCATTAAGTACAGTCTTAAAACTCATTAATGCCCAAACGCACACGCCATACGTCTAAATTCTTTTAAAACGCCACAAAAAAGGGTGTTCTAAGAACAGTGGTAAAAATATAAGTTCCTGTCTATTTAAGCGAAAAGTGCAAAACTTAGTGCAGATTCTTTTATATCATTGCTTTTCTCCCATTCCAGTGTTTGAATATCATACCTTTTGTTATTTATTTATTTATTTTTTTAAACTTATGTTGCAAAACCTTTCCCTTGTTGTGACTCAATTGGGTAACTCTTCGACCCAATTTATAAGAAAAAAATTTTGTAGTGTTATTTAACAATTCAAACTTAATTCTTGAATATGAAGAAGACACAAAACGCGAACGAAATGATACACCTGTAAACTTATTTCCTAAGGCAGACGTTATTGCCCAGGTACATCATAACCACCCTTCCAAAGTCGTCCCGTAATTAATAATGACCCCAAACACCAAAACCTCAATGACCTAATCACACATGTCTGCACTCAATCATTACCTTTTGGTTTAGAAATTCTTTTAAACAAATTATTCACACATATACATAATTATTTTCATAACATGATTTTATTAAAACAAATATATAATAATAAATAACTAATACAAGCTACAATTAATAAACCAAATAACAATAATTGTGACTTCAATATGCGAAGAAATTAAATTAGAATAAATTTTGATTTAAAATGATTATTCATTAATTTAAAAAAATTAAAGAAACAAAAATAAATTTTAATATATTTTAAATTATAACTTAAATTATAAATTATAAAGAACAAAAAAAAAACACCTACTTGAATTGAAACGGATCGAATCAGTATTTGGTCGGTTGAAAATTTCGACCGAAAATCTGTTAAACTGAATATTATTAAAGATCCCTAAAAGAGCTCTCTGAGGGTCTATTTTTTTTTAATTCGGTAAATCAAACAACAACAAAATGAGACATATTATACACCCAGCTCGATCCACTCCTTACAAGCACAATATACATTAAAAAAATGACATTAAACTATCTTAAATATAGTATAGATTTAATAATAATTTTTTATTTTTTAATTTATACAAACGGTTCTAAATTATTATAGATTTCCTATTTACAACTCTAATCAAAGGAATTCGAGTTACGTAAATTTAATAAAAACATGTATGTAATTGGTATACTTATTGGCTGATATTTCTGTCATTCTACAGGCTGTTGTTGTAAGTTGTGTAGTGTGCATGTACAGTTGGATAGTTGGTGATTTTGGGTTTTTCTCTTTTTTATTCCCAATTGTGATTTGAAAACTAGGGATGATAATAATGCCGTCATTCCTAACAGCAACTTTGGGTCTTCTGATTAAAACGAACTGTTTCCGTGCCGTTTTACAAATGATTTAAAGCCAAAATAATAAGTTTAACTTTATATAAACAACATATAAGTCAGCCAGAAATTGTCTAAAATAATATTATTATTTTGAAAAAAATAACACCTTTCTTAATTTCTTTATTTTTTTATTTCAATCTTCTAACTTATAACTGATTCGATTTAATTTATATTCATGTTTGTATGAATATGTTATCTTTTCTTTTTTTTTCGTTTTTAGTTTTTAATTTTCTTTACGTTTAATTTTTTTTTTTTCAATATTATAATCTGGTTGTTGTTTTCCACATTCCTTTTTTCTTAATTTAATATCAATCGCTAAGTAGGTCAATTTTTTATATAAGCAACCTACCAACAGCTTACATACATAAAAAACATATACCGGAGCATAATATAACAATAAATACACCAGAAACACTAATAATGATAGTAAAGGTCAATGGCCGCTCTTCTTATGGCCTTGTAATAAATAATAATATATACTTTCTTTAACTTTCAGTTCAGCAATCTGACAACGCCATAATTTTCTCTTTTCTTTTTAAGACACCTAAACACAGAAAACATTCGAGCTTTTACAACCACATAAATAAACGTTACATTTAATAATTACAAGATCAGCAATAGATTACAACCAGAAAACAAAATTTACACTTTCAATCAAATGAAATTAAATTAAATAAATTATAAATAAATAAATAAACGACGGACAACAACGAAACAAAACATGTAAACACATATATAAATATAAAAAAAAACGTTAGTTACAAGAAAGTACAAATATACCGAAATCCTTTTCAGCCAAATGTTGACAAAAGGCAATAATTTCCCGCACACATTCGAAAATAAAATAAAAGTTTGTTTTATTTGATTATTTAAGTTTTTGTAGGAACTTCTCTGTTCAACTTCAAAACATGCACTTGGTTTTGCACCCACTGTATATATACAAATTTTTGCACCGACTTTATCATCCTCGGCATTATTTTCGATCATTTTTCTTCTAAAACTAACTTTTTCCTAATAAATTTTTTCCTTTAAGCACAATAAAAATATTTTTCCTTAGTTGATGTATATAAAATCAAAACAAATACACAAAGCTCCTTATTCGAGTATTTATTATTCCACTAATACAAGTAATTGTCTTTATTTTTTTAGGATTTGAAGAACTTTTGCAATAAATATGTATAGCAATTAATAAAATATGAACAGGTAATTAAAACTGAAACGGATTTATGAAAAAGATATTTTATATTAAATTAATAAAAATAAATCTTTTTTGGTTCGACTACTCGTATGTGTGGCATTTTTTTTTTTTTTTTTTTTGTGTCGCTGACACAAGAAATATCTTGAAAACTTATAATGTAGTAAAACAATCATTAGCTAATGTAGGGTTTTTGCATACGTGTTTTTAACAAATGTTTGTTAAGCTTAAAGTGTGTGGTAACTAACGTGCGCTTCAAGTCTACTTTTAGATTTTTTGCATATTGCCGTAATTGTTTTGCAAAAGGTGTTCATATACAATAGTCTGACAGTGAAAACAGTAATTATTGGGATGCTAGTAATTCGGATTCTACATGATTTTTTTATTTCGCTTTGCTACGTATTTAATTATTGTCCAAGTTGAGTTGTTTATGTATAATTTTATTACTTGGATTAGACTTGAAATAAAATAAAAAAAATAAAAATTTCAATTTTTTTAATATTTTCCCTTATTTTACAAAATTGTTTAACAACAATATTTCAATTAAATATAGTAAACCAATAAATTTTTGAGTGATTCATTTCTTTTAATTATGATGACTGCAGCAGATATTTGAAATTTTAAGTATTTTTCCACATTTTACATAATTGGGTAATAATAAGTAGGTGTGCCAGTGGGCGGATTTGTCTAATTTTTTGTACACATTTTTAATGCGTAAGTAATCTTTATACCAAAAATCGTTTTTTACCTGTTTTAGGTTTTAAATAATTAATTTTTAATTTTTAAACTTCAAAACAGAATATTGTAAATAAGTTCAAAATAATGTAAATGAATAAATTTAAGAACTTTATTTTGACTTAATATACAGGTATTACATATATAAAATGTATATGTGTATGTAAGCATATATAATTTAATTATACTATTCTATGTGATTAGAAAAGTTTAAAAAAATATTTAATGTTTTATAGTAAAATTTGTATAAGTAAAATTATCTTGTTCACTGATGGCACCAAAAACAGCTCTATCTATTCGGCAAGTTGGACTTCCAGTTTTTTCAAGCCAAACTTTCCTTTAGGGAAAAAAGGAAATAATACTAATAAAAAATAATAAAATACAAAATTTAAAAAAGAAGATAAAACGTACATCGCTGCAAACTCTTCTGCTGGACCCTCAATTTCACCTTTAACCGTGTCATTTCGAGTATTCATACACCAACCACGTATGCCCAATGATTTAGCTTGTTTCTGTGTATACTATTAGAAAAATATTATAATTTGAGCACAAAATATTTACAGTGATGGAAAAAATAATAGAATCACATTTTTTTAAATTAATTTCATAAAACATCTTTATTTTCTCATTTCATCTTCACTTTCTAAAAGATTAATATGTTGTTGTATAATTTACTGGCTAAAACCCGGAGTGCTTCTCTATCCCCATCTTAATTATTGTCTTAAATGCTATTTTCGTTAATTTTTTTTTACCTTTTTTCTACCTTATGTCACCTTCCGGTCCAAACCCAAACATTTGAGATATATATATATATATATATATATATATATATATATATATATATATAGTTTCTTCCAGAAAGACACTGTAGAATCTGTTTAGCTGTATACAGTCTTCAAACAAACACACATTCATTTTTGTATATAAGATTTATACTCGTATATAGATAATTTCATCCATTGTGCTTTATACAATATGGATAGATAACGAAGCTCTAAGTGTTAGCATTATCCACATTTGTATATTTAATATTTAGTATGAATGGAAGACGCACACCCAAAAAAATCAATATATACTTCGTATGGGGGGTACTACACCTACTTGTCCAACTCCGCCCACTTTCTTTAAATGTTTTGTATTGATCATGAAGCTATTTGGACCAAATACTGAAACTTTAGCTATAACCGTTCTCAAAATATAAAGAAATCAATATTTAGCTTATAAGGGAGGTACCACATTCTCTTTCCAAATTCCGCACATTTTTTAACTGATAATTTGTATTGATTTTAAGGTCATTTAGACCAAATTCATAAGGTTTTGCTTTGACCGTTCTCAAGATATACTAAAATAATTAATTACTTTGTATAGGGGTATCACGCCCAGTTGTCCTAATCCGCCTACTTTTGACTGATAATTTGCAGACCAGACTCTGAAACTTTAGGTGTAACCATTCTCAAGATATACTAAAATCATTATTTTCTTTTTATGGGACGTCTATTCCCACTTGTCCAATTCCGCCCACTTTTTGAATGCTGATTTTTATTGGCTATGAATCTATTTGGGCCAAATTTAGAAACTTTTTCTGTTACCATTTTGAAGACAAAAAAATAGTTATTTACTTTGTACGGCGTGGGACCCCTAGTTGGTAAAATTTAAATTTATGTATATAGCCTATGTAAAAATTTCAAGAAAATGGCTCTGCCGTTTAGCTGTCCATAATGTTCAAACAAACGAGCAAACCAACAAACGCACATTCATTATTCAAAATATATAACATTAATGTTGTAAAAAAGACTAACAATTATTTACGAAAACTTATATTATAAATATATAACATTAATGTTGTAAAAAAGACTAACAATTATTTATGAAAACTTATATCAAACCGAAAATTTTATTCATTTTTAAAGTTAGAGTTGAAAAAATAGAAGCAAAGTTTATTATTAAGGAATTCAACTATTAGAAAATAACTTATATACAATCAAATCAAATTATATAGAATCAAATTATATACAATTACAATGGTGCTTATCCAAATAGAACATTTCGTTATGAAAAAAGCCAGAATTCAAACATTCAGTTCACAATCTTGGGCATTTAGGTGGCAAATTTATATCATTGTAAATATTTGCCGTTAATTGTTAGCGTTTTTTTTTAACTTTGCAATACATTTTGCAGACTATTTTATTTCTTTAAAAGCGCAGTCTTTTTTATTAGGTATTTTTTCTTTTAATACGTTTTTTATGTTGTACGTTTCTTATCTTTCGAGTTTATTTTTCAATGTTTTTATTTCTATGATCAGCTGTTCATTAACTTACATAAGTATGGCAAATATAAACTACGGTTTTGAGTGTGGCATATTTTCGAAACCGTGACAAGGGTATTTCAGTGTATTTTGTATTGTGTGGTAAAAAATACTCAATCATTTGCAAATGTCATGATGCCAGACCATTTGCCCAAGATTGTGAACTGAGCTATTATTTTGTATGTTTCTGTTATATATTACACCACTGCACTGAGGGGCAGCATTGCAACATTTTTGGGATCAATTAAACCGCTGAGTTTAGGTATAAGATGATGGTATCTTTGGAAATGTAGTGGCCTTGGTATTACGAATTAATCAAAAAAAAATCGTTTATATTTAAAAATATAAAAAAATATATAAAATGAAAAAAGTAATTTTGATTTATGAAAATCATTAGGCTAATGAAAATAATCATAAATCAGGTAATAGCCCTGACAGACATACATAGGATTCGTATACTATACTAGCATAGTATACTACATATGTGTCAATCTATACTACAATTAAACCATAAAATATTATTGTTTAAAGCTGGTTCGTGAACGTGGTATAAATGTAATATATTATTACTACTCACTAAACACAGCTCTGTTCAATATGAAATGAGAAGTCGTAACATAAATTCAGCTGGAAATACAGTAAGCAAAATCCCTTTTGCGCATATATTTTCAAATCAAATTTTTTTGATATTTAAATAATCTTTTATATGTCTTTTATTTTATTTCTTAAAACAAAAACATTTTAACATTTCCTCTAAACAAACGACATTTTAATCAATACTTTTTTTAAACAACGAAATTCGAGTAAATTTTTAATGTTGTATAAATACATACTGTTTGAATGACAGTTAATTTTGTATTTTTATTTAAAAATAGATTCAACATATCATCACCTAAAATACAAAAGGGCCTAACATTAAAAAAATTTAATCAAAATTGCGTTTTTAACTGATAATGATACAGCACATTAAAGCACACAAATTTGTAATCCTCTATTTGCAAAAATAACGACTTTGTTCGACAAATTCAAAAGTGCATAACATCAAATGACTTTTTTACAAGTCAAACAGAATTAAAAACATATTAGGCCGCACCAAACAAAGTAGTTCTGATTAATTAGTATATACACAATGGTATATAAACCACATGTCTGTCAGGACTACGTAAAACACAGGAAAACGTAAATTGATTTATGACAAAATAGTGGAACTTCTAGCACTTTATTTTTCACTATTTTTTATAATTGTACCTTAATTTTTATTATTATAAAGAACATCCAAGCGAGTAAATAGGAATGGAGGCAACGAGCCCGTATGGCTCATTGACTATCGTGCAGATTTTAGTAGAAATTAATATATAAGTTGAACTTAAACACTTATACAGTATTGCAGTATATTAATTTTTTTTTTTTTTTTTGTTACTTAAATAAGAAGCTTCTTCTTATTGAGTTCTCCAATGGATACTCCTTCTTAGACCAACTTTTACAAACTATATTGAAGTTGGATTTCATGATGACATTTCCGCTCCTATTTTTTTTAACGTTTAATTTTAGTTTGTTTCGCATAACATATGCATTATTGTGCGAATAAATTTTTTGATAATGACATTACGAATTTTACCATCCATATTTAGTACAATTAACTTGTATAAGCTACATATTGTTACGAAAATGGAAACGCTAAAGACAAAATTCACCACGTTAGAGCTTATAGCTAAAAAATGTATTGGCTTGTGTCACGGCTTAAAAACTTCTAAAATTATCTGCACTAATTGAAAGTGCTGCCAATGCATGGATTGGTTACTTTTTGTGTTATTTTAGACCACTTTGAATTAACGTCGAAAAATCGAATATTCGTGTCCGTACTGGAACATTCTACACTAAAATGAAATACTATAAATTTAAGGATATTTTATTATGTATTTATTCGCAATCACTTTGTGTTTCATCAGTATATTCGCCACTCATTGTCATGAAATAATACTCTTAATGTTCAAATTACTTGCCGCTATCAATAAGTTGTTATAAGTAGGCGTGTTGTTGATTGTGTCGATGACAATATTATGTTGTGCTGTGCTTGGTCGTATGATGTTGGTTATGTTAAAGGAAGTATTTAAATCAGCGTTCGGTAAATAACATTAATGCATTTTACAATTGTGGTAGTGATAGAGAGTCTCTCGCTCAGGCCACTTTGCAGTGTTTTTCACTTGTTTTCTCTTTACTTCTCTTTGTTTATTTTAGCCATAATGCAATGGACAGATCATTATTTTTGTTTACCACAGCGTTGTATTTTTGTGACAGCAGAGTAAAGCATTGACACAGTGTTGTGTTCAAAATTAAAATGAGTCCACCTCTTTATTGCATCGTTTTTTGCCTATGCATGTAGTCACACTACGTACGTGTGAAAACAGAGCAGCTCTTTGCCGAAATCTAATTTAAATAAAAAGATGTAGTGGTAGTTATTTTGAAGGATTTTTTAGTAATTGGTTTGTTTCGCTTGTCTTAGAACTTCGTAGGCAAAGGACTAACTTAAATGATAAAGCATATACGCAGATTTTCGCAGTCTTTTTTTCTGTAGGTTTAATATACGGGTCTTCCATTTGAATTTATTATAAATATATACATATATATATATACATATATATATACATATATATATACATATATATATTTGTATGTTACGAGTATATTAGGGTTTTTTCATTTTTCTGGAGACATTAGTAATTATTAAATTTTAGGTGTATATTTGAATGTGTAAAATGTGGAGGTCTTATATGCACTAATTTTGTTTTTGTTGCATTAATAAGGCCATTGTCGTGACACCATTTCGTTGCTGTATTTAGTTGATCTTGCATTAGTTCTGTGGCATGTGCAACGTTTTTATCTGAGAGAGAGACTACTATTGCGGTATCGTCTGCATAAGCGAATGTTGAGTTTCCATGTAGTGTAATTATCATTTCATTGGCATATATTAAATACAATATTTGTTCTAGTTTAGAGCCCTGTGATACACCGCAATCTAATATAATTTCTTCGATATGGTTATTGCATATTCACACACGATTCGTTCTGCAATCAAGATAGTTTTTAAACCAATTCAATGTGCTTTCTCTAACTCCAATTCTCTCTAGCATTCGTAGAAGTTAGCATGTGTGAGGATGTCAAATGCTTTGCTGAAATCTACGCATAGCACTAGGCAATACATATGCTTACTTAGGCAACTATTGATGAGATTTGAAAAGTTTTGCAATAAATTATTTATATTTTTGCCTTTTTTGGAAACCAAATTGGTTTTCATTTATTACTTTATATCTCTTCATGAACGAGGATAATCTTCTCACAACGACTTCTTCTAGCACTTTCTCAATAGCTAGCAAAATACAATAGGGCTGTAGTTGTTATAGTCTATCTTTCATCCGATTTTATAGATGGGTCGTATTAACGAAATTTTCAAAAAATTTGGTACAATACTGTTTTCTCAACTTAGATTGATAAGTTTGGTTAAAATAGGTGTGAGGTAATTCGCAATATCTTTCAAATCTAATGGTGTTATACCGTCTACTCTCTGGCCTTTCTTTGAGTCTAATGTTCTTAAGATATTAAAAATTGCTTGAAAACGACGGGCTTTGATATCAACTAATTGTACGTAATAGACGTTGTTATTTCGGCCCATTCACGAAGAATGGCAGTTTTTAATGTTTTAAGGCTAGTAATGTCATATGTATTTTCGTACAAACTTTTCAAAATGTCCCATTTGTGCTCTATTGGGTTTAATCATGGTGATTAGGGTACTGAATTAGCTATCTTAGAGCACAGTATAGAATCAATCTCCAATCCCAAGCTATCAACAGATGCTTCTAGATTTTTTTTTAATATTATATTAAATTTATATCGGTCCACATTACCCTCGAAGAAAACCAAATGACAAACTCCAAATGACGACATGGCGCCTCAAACCATAACATTGCGTCCACCATGTTTAACTGAAGGTATAATATACTTTGGATCAAGTGCAGTATTTATTTTTCTCCAAATTAGGAAACGGCAATTATTTTCGAAAATGTTATACTTACTTTCTTTCGTCGGTAAACATAAAGCGATTCCATATCAACGTCTATATGTGCTTTAGAATACTGAACGAAGTTTACTTTTCTTTACAGAAGTTAGTGGCTTTTTGCATGCTGTTCTGCTACAAATCCATTGCCACGTAAAATTTGTATTAGTGCTCGTGGAGTAACAATTTTATTGGAACATTTTTCAATGTGATACACCAATTTTGGGAAGCTTATTGTCGGAGCCCGGTTGAATAATTTCACAATACTGACAACATCACGTCTCGAAAACTTTTTAGGTCTGTCAGATCGTAGAACATTTTCGGTACTAGTTTTTTTTAGTTTTGTAAAAACTTCTAATGATCGTCTGTACAGTAGCATGTCTTAATTTTGTTGTCTGCAATTTATCTATGATTTATTTTCCTTTCGAAGATTTACTCTTTCGAACTAAAGTATATATCTCTTTTCGATTTACCATTTTCAAGAATAAAAATTTAAATAATATCTGCCTTAATTATCACTTTGTTCATTTAAACAATTGTAAGGCTTGTAAGTTTTAATAAATCAACAAACTTAACTATTATTTCTCACTATTTGTTTTTAATTTTCTATTGATGTAGACTTTTCTTCAAATTCATATGTTTTTCCCTAATAATTTCTATGTTATATTTTTTATATTCTTGTTTTCTTAAAATAATCTTAATTACAAATGCCTTAAACTTTGCTACCGATCGTATATAAAATAAAGTGGATAACCTTCTCTAAACTTGAACAATTTGGAATAAATTCGATGAAAAATGCGTTTGCTTGAGCAATTCACACAAATTCCATAAGTTAACTTAAGTATATAGCTTTTAAAAGGTTTGTTCTTCTGCTTCCCATATCTGCTATAATACGTATTAAAATCGGCTAACATTTAGCTAAATTACTCGTATTAGCTTATAAATGCATGAAGGCATGGAAAACCTTAAATAAAAAATTTTCGCCGTAAATCTAAATTTTGGAGACGTTTCGAAAATTTCAAAGATAGATTCTTGTTGTATTCGATAGGAACTATTCGAAAAATTGTATCACTCCCAAGTATTTGACGCATAGTTTTTTCCGTGTACACTTTTTTGCCGCGTAAATACTAGTGTACCTTTCGTCTTTGTTGTATAACTTTAGTTGTTGTAACATTTTTGTTGTTTTTTAAAAATTTTGAAAAGCACAGTTAAGTACAATTGGGTAAAGTTTTAAAAGAACATATAATGTTTAAATGCATCGCATTGTTAAATGAAGAAATAAATACTAAATTCTAGATAAAAATTGTCTACGCTTTTTTGACGCTGACTGTATCGGTTACAGAGGCAAATACTGGGATAGTTAGTTGAGTGAGTCACTGTTTATGTACATATGTATGTATATAGTTCATGTACTGTATTTGTATATAATATGTATACATTTATCTGAATATATACATAAATATACAAATGTTTTCAGTTATCTTTTCGATGCTCTTTTAATTCTAAGCTATTTTTTTAATGTCTGGCAATTTATTTTTAATTTACCATGCGAAATGAGACCCCTACAAAAAAATAGAAATATCACTTATTAATATTTAATATACATACATATGTATGTATATATGAATGTTTGTAAATGAATATTGAAGGAATTTAACTTCTTACCCTGCACAATTCCAAATACTTCGAATTCACAACGTAATATTTTAGACATATTAATTTTAAAGTTTACTACAAAATTCAGCAATTCTAAGTTGCGGAAATAAAATTGCAATGACAAAACGTAATCAGCTGCAATCTGAAATTTTGTGATACGGAAATACATTGTGATGATAAAATGCCTGAGGCAGTGGTGAAAAAGATAGTATAGTTGGTAAAATTAGCAAATAGTACTTTTTTTTAAGTACTGTGTGTGTGTTACTTTTAATATTAAAATATCTCAAAAACATTACTATTAAAAAGTTATTTATCCTTAAAATTATATTTTAATTTTCTTATTAAATATGTAATTATGCCTCAAATTTAAATAGAATAAATTGTTATACGAAAAAGTTGTTTATGGAAATATTGTAGTATTATCAAGAATTTCAATTCGTCAGCAAAAATGGGCTTAGGTTTGAGCTCGGGTTAATCAATTTAGAATGTTAAGGCTCGGGTTTTGATCAAAATTTAAAAAAGTACAAAGGTTCTATTAGTATGATTTTTTTATTTTCCAAAGTAATTTTAGTTAAATTTTATATTTTTAGATACATACATTTTAAGTTTTCTTCTTTTAAATTTGTTCTTTGTCGCAGCAAAATAAATTTCATAGCTGATAAGGCCCTCGCGAAGCTAACAGGTACTGTGAATACTAGACACCTTTTTAAAATATAGAACATATTTTCAGAAAATATAGAGCATATTTTTTAAATTCCGCTTTTTAACCTGATAAAATTATTTTTGTTTGTAGTTTAAAGGCGTACCTTGTTATTATTATGATATTTTTCTGAATTCAGAACAACAATTTATATTAAACTGTTTTACTTCCATGGTAGAGCAACGCATATAGCCTTTTAATGAGGATTATAATACGGAGATAAACGGAAGTCAGTTGGAACTGATCAGTATTAACCCTTTAACCACTTTGTTATCATATGGCAAAGTAATTTTTGTTATTTTATTTTTATGATTTACATATTTAGTTAAAAATACTTGAAGCCAAAGTATTAGGTTAGCATAAGATAATTATTATTGTCGACAAGGATATGCATAAAGGAAAATACTGATTACACCTCTAGATACTATCTTAATATAACAAGTTGTGGTTATAAATATAACCTAAATGTTAAAATGTTTTTCACGAGATTATTGAAATGGTTTAAAAGTAAAAGATATTTAAAAAAACGTATACTACATTTTACATGTAACTCAAAATATATCGCTTTTGTTCTCGGCGACTCGAAATACATTAAAATTCAAAGTAGGCAAAAGTTATTACGCCGTTGTAGAACGTAAGTTTTCAAATATTCTGGTAGCACAGTTTTGCTAGATGTCAAAATAAAAATACATGATGTAGATAAGCAGAAAGCCAGACAGACTGAAATTTTCGCAAATATTGTTCTTTGCAAAAAGAAAAGTGATAAGGTTTACAAAAATGCATTTTATTTTATAAGATTCTATTTGTTAGTGTTGTGATTGTGTACGAAAAGTAATGAGATTTTTTGCATAAAGAATTAAAACTGAACAAAAAATGTGAAATTGAATGTTGATAGACATTTTAGTATTTGTATAAAAAGGGTTGGAAAATTGTGATTGTGGGTGGCGGGAGGAATGAAAAATATGAACGTTTTTAGTAATTAAAATTGTTTTTATTGTGATATTTTGTAAAGTCTGAAGTTGTAGTATTGTTTTCAAGAACTACAGACAGTTCAATAAAAATGGGTACAATAGCTTCCGTGCTGCAATGGTCATGCACAAATTGCAACATTATCAATCCAACGGAATCCTTAAAGTGTCTAAACTGTGGCACAGTGCGCAAGGTACGTGAAGGCAA
This sequence comes from Wohlfahrtia magnifica, assembly GCA_023159175.1. NCBI lineage: Eukaryota > Metazoa > Arthropoda > Insecta > Diptera > Sarcophagidae > Wohlfahrtia > Wohlfahrtia magnifica. The sequence continues at coordinate 839,230 of JAKWBJ010000181.1, read as the reverse complement.
TCTGAAGCATTTGAATGATGACAATAGTTTGAGAACAGGCAAGAATTCAAATACCATTGGTGGGGTTAACAGGGAACCAACGATACCGGGAGACAACAAGTCGTCAACAACGTTGTCAAATAAACATCAACAGCAGCAACCTCAGTTAGAACAGCAACAACGGCAGCAGCCTCTTCAAGTTACACCCATATTAAATCAAGGACTTGAAACTGAACGTGATGAAACATTAGCCAACAACAGGTATGTATACTAACTAAACTCTCTACCAAAGTAATTTCTAATGCTTGATGTTGTCTTTTACTACACCGAGAATGTATTCCTCTGTTCAATTGTGTAAATATTGTGTATGTCGCATTTGTAAACAAACAAACAAAAATTCTCTTAAGCAATTTTCGTAATCAAAGTAATTATTTTGTAAGTCGTATATATCATCATCATTGCACAGTTTCTACTATGTCTGTATTGAAAAATCGATGCTTTATATGGTAAACGAATTGTTTACATTGTTGTTATCGATTTTCAAAAAAAAAAAAGGAAGAAATCAGTCAAACAATAATACACGCACTACGTTGTAAAGCAAACATGAAAGGAATTGTCAAAAACTCAGTAGATAACAATGAAATGTATGAATGAAGTGATGAAAAACGAATAACGACTAAGCCAACGACGACAACGACAAACATCAATGCCAAGTTGAAACGTCATATTAAATGTGTATGACTGAGTGCGTGTTTTTCTGTCAAAGGGCCAGTTTTTTAGGCCACATAACATTTCCAAGTTCATATGAATAATGTATATATTTTTTCGTAATTAAAAACAAAATACTTTATACAAATCTGTTCTGTTTGTTCACTTGTGATAAAATTAATTTTTTGATTATTAAATAAAAATTAGATAAAAATATAGTTGTTAATTCGATTATTTTAAAGTTTGCGTAACTGCTGTTTTTAAATTTATTTAATGTTATATATGCTTATTAAATGTGTCTACAAGTATTTAGTTTTGTCTGTTGATTTATAAGCAAAAAATTAATAATAGGTAATTAAAATTGTATCTTCAGCTTTTCAAAAACGGGTATTGTGGCAACAAAAAATGTCCTTGAAATTCAAATGACGCTTAAAAAAGCTACTAGTTAATATACATAATTACAATATATATATATATATATATATATATATATATATATATATATATAAACATAAAACGGCATGAAGCATCGTGTTATACTTTTTTTAAATGGTTAACAATGTAGAATAGTTAAAAGAAAAAGTAAATTAAATAAAAAACACTATTGTAAGTAAGAAAATTTCGATTTTTTTGTTTTTATTTACCCTTTAATATAAGTTTTGATTTTTGACATACATATGTACATATATAGTTTCTTTTGGAACATTATTATTATTAAGCTGTATGTGTAAATTGTGTAACCGATATTTACTGTGTATTTTTTTATATACTTAAATCGAAATAAATCTATTAGCTGTTATTTTAATGATAGATTTGTAAAAGGAAAAATTATAAGTAGGTACAAAATTTTAAAAATATTAACATTAACTGATGAATTCAAATTCAACAAATACTAGAGGGCAGATAATATTCAAACATTTGTTTCATTTAGATATATAAACGACCTGTAAATAACAATTTACAAATAAACAATGAGAATTAAATATTAATAATGAAGTATTATTAATCGTTGTCCTGATACAATTCAAATTGTGGTCGTTGTCCGAAATACCTAGCACCGCTTATCAAATGGCTTTTTAAAATGTTTTAGTATTGCTGTGCATTCATTGTTGACTCTACAAAAGCCAAAAACACCCGAAACCAAGCCAACATTTTTTCAAATTTAACAGTTGGGATTATTTCGTTCTTTGCCAGCGATGTTGAGAGTTTTCTCCACACACTTGTAGGCCAATCGCTGTAATATTACATTATTATCGTTTCAGAAACTATCTCAATAGTCAGAAAATTATTAAATGTTCATAATTGCGAATTAAAACGTGTTTCTAAGTTTGTTGCAAATATTAATGGATTCTTGTGTACTGCTCCTGAGTAGTACTTATATTTTAAAACTATCTGCCGAACTGATTAATGATAATCAACAACACCACACTTCTCTTTAAGCTCTCCCACAAGTGTTCTTGTGGATATTTGAAGGTTTTGCATGATTTTTGTAATAGTTATACGCTCTGCTTGTTTACTTATAGTGGGCTTAGTGACAATTTACTTTTTTCAACTTCAATATTCCCTTTTTTAGCTCAATTTTATACATTGTGAATTGTTATTCTTGCGACTGAAAGCATTTCTGATAATTCGACCACACTCTTTTCTAAATGATCATTATAGTAAATTAACTGAATGGCTTTGTAAGATAACGTCTTTCCCGACAATTTTAAATTGTGTAATTTGAACTAAATCAGATTTTCATTACAAAGAATTACCATTAACTTGTTTAAAAAATAAGGCTACTTCGGCCAGAATTAACATGTTAACTTTTGTCTCATCTGACCACAAGATATTATTCCATTTGTTTGCAGACCAGCGCAAATGCTTTTCAGAAAATTCCAGTCTTTGCTTTGTGTGTTTCTTTGGAATATATGGTATTTTCGGTGCACTTTTTGCTTTCAAAATTATATTTTATTAACAATTTCCTTATTAATGAAGTAGAAACATCAAGATTAAAACCTTTTTAGGGACAAAAGAGGTAACAAAGGGATCCTTTTTTACTTGGCGTTCAATTTTTCTTTTTAAATGAGCGGTTACTTTAGGTTTAAGGTTTGTATTGATATTTCACAGAATTTTTTATAATTTTTCTTAACAGCCCACATTTTTAGCCACTTCCCCATAACTTTTGACTTCATTATATTTTTTTTTAAATCCATTAGTTGTTGTCGTTGTTGTTGTTGTTGTAACAACATCTCTGTTTCCTGATGTTCCTTCCTGTGGAAGAGATATAAATTCCACAATAGATTTATTAATTTGTGCCATATAAGAAGTAGGTAATCCTAAATGTTGCGCAACAAGAATCGGTCGCAACCATATATCTAAATGGGGCAAGTTTGTGGGCCTGCGTGGACATTGAAATAGATGCGACGTATCGTGTGGTTCTTGTTGACAGTTTGGACATCTATTCAGCGTGCCAGGAACGATTCTCTCACGGTAGCAGTTGAGAATACTGCTCCATCCTGCTCTTAGCTGCGCGAGGGTCATCTTTGTTTGTCTAGGCAGAAGCCGTTAATTATCTCAGATCTCTGGTGGGTGTTGGTTCAGAACCCTGATGTTTTCGTAATTGTCGATCGCTACCAGAACTGTCTGTAACAAGTTGAGTGACTTGTTTACTTACATTTCAAACACTAACAAAAATTGAGTGCTTTGTTTGTGTTTTACATATAAACAAACAAGTCACTCAACTTGTTAGACGAACGTTTTCTTACGCTCGTCATCTGGAAACAGGATGTTAGTTTACAAGATTTTAATATAAAAGCAACTAAAATATATGTGGCTCTATTTTAAGGAACACCACTGTATGTGAATATGTATTCTACAGTAAATTTTTTGTTGTTGAAGGTTAGGTTTAAATATGTTTTTTATTGATTCTCAGAACAAATTTAAAACAAAATTACAAATATTTAAATACAATAATAACATGAATGAATGTTTAATATTTCAGGAATGAGTACAAATGCGTTTATAAGTCTCTATTGAGAGGTTGTCTTAAACGACCGCAACGCAATCAACAAAACCTACCAGCTAATTGTATTGATTGTGAAAATACGCGAAAATATGTTAAGAATTCAATAGAATTATTCCATCACTTTTCAAATCCAGCTTTAAATCGCCGTTGGATATGTGATAGATGTGATACAGATAACAATTCTGTTACATGGCACTGTCTGATTTGTGATACTGTCAGCTACTTGGCACCAATTTATAAGGAAACACTAAGTCACCGAAAATTACCACTACATCATAGCAAGCAATCGAGTTTTGAAGGTGGACAAAACATTGATAACAAATCAAAGCTGCAAGCAAAAAAAGCGCCGTATTTTCGTAGAACACAAAGCCTTACCTCGGAAAAATCATTCTCATGTCGCAGTTGTCATATATGTTTTGTAAACAATCGCAAAGACATTTTTAATTTACCAGAAACATTTATGCATAAATACTCTTCCAATAGCGGAGCTCAAAGCTCAGATGAATTATTTGGTGAGCAAAATAAATTTAATTTTGTAGATAGAAGTTTTGTTTTGCTATTTTTTTTTTCTTTTCTGTTTTTACCAAAATAAATTAAAAGGATAATTTTATGTGGAAATAAGTTTACATATTTACTTTTAACAGAAAGATTGATTCATAGTCTAATGTTTATATAAATTTTCCAAAAATAAGTAACTTTTGAAAATTAATCATACATTTATTAGAATGTGTAATTTTTTTAAATATAGGAGAAAAATATATTTATTCTCTATTTCATATTTATTCAACGAGGAAAAAGAAATGCTTTAATAATTTAATTTTTTATTTATTTCTTGTGAAGTTATAACTCTAAATATTTCCATATCCTTTTGTATTTACTTCAGATGCATGAACTACTATATAGAGTTTGTCATATAAATGGTGCTGTTCGTAAATGCATCACTGCCCTGCATCATGATATTTAGTGCTTTAAAACAATTTAACTTTACTGTTTTATTTCAAAATAATTTTATTCAAATAAAAGGCAGTGCTGTTGTTGTCGTCGTTATGCAGCGCAATGATTCATTTATGAACAGAACAGACCCATTCTTTTTTTGAGAATTCCAACAACAAACTCTTAACATGTTTGCCGAATTTTCTCGATACAAAACGAATCGAATTATAGTTCGAGTGATGTTAAAGGTTTAAAAAAATTTGTTATAACACTCGATAAAATATATATAAAAAAATATTTGATTGTATACAGAAAATTAACAAATTGAATAAAAAATATGAAATAGACGTGGTATAGAGGTTATAATGCTTGATAACAACACAAGCAGCACAGTTTCAAACCTCTTCTACTGTTTATGTTGGCAAAAGTGGTCAAAATCTTTAAACAGTTTTTAGACCCCCGACAGTGTTTTCCTTTTAGACCAAAAGAAAACTTGCTCTTCATACGAGAGACGATCTGACATTATTTTTGATCAGCGTATACCTAATTAAAAGTTATTATTTAGAATAAAAAAATATATATTTTTTAATATGTCACTTAGCGCCACAACTTGGAATCTATTGTTGGTGAACCTAAGACATTTAATTTAAGGTATGGTGCTTCCAAATAGTTCCAGGAATATTTCCAGGAATTTCCTTTTGCATTGAATAATTGTACTTTGGACTTTAATTAATTAATTAAATTATTAAATTTTCTTAAATAAATTTCAAACTTTCCTTTTTTTAATCATATCGATCCATTTGCGCAAAATTATCGTATGTTACAAAAACAAACTTTACAGGAGAACTAATTTTTTTTTTTTTTTTTTGCTTTGGCTGGTAACATTAACTTCTACTTTTATGTCTCCCTAAGTATTGCGAATATCGATATAATGTTTTACTATGTGGTGAGTTTGTAACTTTCAAATGCTTTCGCATCAAATAGTCGATTTCGCGCAAAGGGGCCGATATTCTTGTGTATTAAAGCTACTTCGTATACTTGTTTACTTACGAGTAAAAACACTCAAGTTTACATTATGGTAATTCGAAAGATATCATTAGAAGTTTTTATTCAAAGAATCATCAAAAACTCGTTCGTTCGAATAAGATATCGTTCGTATACGAATATGAGAGTTAGCCATAGGTAAAAATAGGTTTTGGTATTGGCGTTGTAATGTGTTGGTCTATTTTAAAAGTTATGATGTCTGATAGTTTTTAACAGTTACAATAACGGAATGTGTGGAAAAAAACAACATGTTAAGAGTTTGTGGTTGGACTTTCCAAATGAAAGTTAGATTTTCATACTTCAATTTGAAGACATTTATTTGACAAACTGTATTATTAGAAAATAATTGATTATGCAATTTCGAAAAGGGCACATCTCGCACATTTTGGCAAATACGTTTTTTGAAAAACTGACATCGCTAGCATTCTTTCTACTTTAGACGTTATGGCAGATAGGTCACAATTCTGAGAGATGTGTCCTTTTCGAAATTACTGTTTAAACAAAGAGTACAAAAAAATGCAATGCATCACGTTTTTTTTTTGTTTAACGCGCAAAGCCGTTATTTTTTTTTTCTTCTTCTTTATCGAGCTTATAGAGACAAAGTACCTATTAATTATTTGAAAATTGAAGATATTGTAAAACTCAAGCAATATATACCGGCAATATATACGGCAATGGCACTACAAAAAAAGAGCTTCCTGAAGAAGATTTTTGATAAGATTTTATTATTGGTAGAAGTAATGCCTTTAATTTTTTTATATCTAATATAAAATTACTGAAATATCCGAATATTTCTGTCATTTTCGTTTAAAAATTAGCCCCAAAATATAATCCATATAAAATTTTTTGAACCCTTATACATCATTAAAAAATAATTAGTTTATTTCATTTCCTGTAAACTTTAAATATTCGGACATGTGCTCTTTTCGAAGTTGCACATTCAATTAGATTTCTTTCATTCTATAACACAATATAAAAATTAATAAATGATTTGTTTCTGATTTTATAAATTTTGTCAACATTTGTGTCGTATGCAAATGTTAAAAGCCGATGTTGTTTAGATTCCGGTGGAAACATGGGCTGTGCACTATTATTGAACTCTTATTTTTTGTGTGTGAAACTATTTTAATCACGTTTTATATCTAAAAAGAAGCAAATAGTTTCGACCAATTAGATTATTATTTCGAAGGTTTATTTGAACACAATTTCTGTGACATATACACATTTAACAGAGATTTAAAAAATTGCTGTTCTCAACATTCAAGATTTGGCGGCTTTGTCAGTATATTTTTTGTTTATTTATTATTACTGTTTAAATTTGAATAGTTAATGTTTATTATTTAATGGTTATGCATTTGAATAAAATCTTTTATTTCTCTAAAGATAAATACATTATAAAAAATATGTATGTATATGTAAATGATTTGTTGTAAACATATTTAATCTTTAGGAAGAACTTTTGAAGAATTGCCACCGTTGCAGCAGCAGTCATCTAGACGTTTAAACCAGTTGGTTGGAGGAAAAGATACAATTTGTCGAAAACATAATCAGAATCGAGAACCGAAGTGTAATTTCACAATAACAACTCTATCGCGTAGCAATAAAACGGTTAATGATTCTAAACAGTTTACTATACCACGTAATAGTGTGTTCATTGCAGTAAATGACTCTTGGGCAACACAAGACCACGAACTCCATAAAAGTGTTGGGACTGGTCCTGGGAAGACGAGTGGCAGTGCATTCGGTGGTTTAGGCGGATCTGACGAAAGCACTATTCCAGGCGCTGTAAGCATTGGAGAAGAGAAAAGAAGACATCGCCAACCTGTTATAAAAGCTGAATCCTTGCCACAGCATAGCGATAAAAACGATAGCATCGAACGGAAGTCTATTCAGAGACGCAGTTCAAATGAAAGCTGTGGTATTGGAGGAAGTACAGGTGGAGGAATGTGCTATGCAACGTTTAGCAAAGGAATGTATAAGCCGCAGCACATTTATGAAAACGATTGCATTGTTCAGAGACAAACGCCGGCTTCTGTACGCGGCTGTACTTCTTCAACAGCAAAACCAGCAACACAACAGTCGCAACTAGGTACAGATATATCCGATGAAAATGAAAGCGTCAGTACAGCTAACCACCCTTTATATGCCGTCGTCAATAAAAATAACAAATCAAAAAGTAAACAATCAAACGAATTGATTGGTCCGGTGGCAGTCTTGAAGCAACAACAAGTCATAAATGATAGTAATGTTAAGCCAATAATAAATCCAGCAGTAACACCTACGAATAAACTACAAATTAACAATAACAACAATAATAGCTGCAACAACAATATTAAGCTAATAATGGCCAATAATCATCTCTCTGCTCATGGTAGCACATCTGACATCATGGGTAATATGCTACAATCAACAATGCTTGGTGAGTCGACTAGTGGAGAGCAACAACAACAACTCCACTTCTTAAATCAAGGCTTATCTACCACCAAAATACCGTTATCTTCATTATTATCCACATCATCACAATCGTTTGATCCAATGATAACAACAACAACTATTACGGCTGATATGAGAAGCGATAGTGATGCAGAACATTCCATATATGCCAAAGTATGGAAAGGTCCACGTAAAACCAGCGAATCCAAAATGTATGACATTTAAACAAAATCAAACTTAACACAAATAATATTTTTTTCTTTTTTGCTTTTCCTTTTTTACAATACTTGTTTAAAATAATTATAATTAATTTCATGATTACTGTAAATAAATTCTTAAAATGTACTAAACACTTAAAAACCAACAAAAAAAATTTTTTTTTATACTTTATTTTTTAATATGTGTATACATATCTATATATGTATATATGTATATTTATTTTAATATTTATTAACATATTTTATAAATTTTACACCTTTTTATTTAATAAAACAATATCGGTTTGGTTCCTTTTAAACACAGTTAACATATATTTGGCATCAAAAGTGTAACCAATACGAAGAATTTTATGTAAAATTTTTAACAATTTAACTATAATTGTAATTAGTTAGACAAAATATGGGTTACGCATGCCGAATATTTGAGGAGCTTTAGCTCTTAATTCATGAAATAGCATTAAATTGTAAATTAACCATTTTGTTTTCCTTTACAGACTCAATGCTCCAATATCTTCCTCTAATCGTATTGGTGAAAATATAAGTGGTGGATCTCCGGCAAGTAGCCGAACCGACAATAATTCAATTCCAAATTCCCGCAGAATGTGGACTTGTACTAACTGTTCCTATGCATACAATCGTATGTGGACTGAACGTTGCGAAATTTGTGAAAATCTACGTACTCAACCATCATTAACTCAACCCAATTTAATAACTGTTACCAAAGCAGATACAACAGTGGCTGGTATGAAATACATATACTTATTATTATCTCAGTATTAACTTTTAATTCGATAAACAAAATTTAACTTCTTTTCATTAATACATTAGTCGAATTTTATTAACCTCACTTTTTAACTGTTATTCTCTTTAGTCATTGCGCAATAATTACGCGTTAATATCATATTTAAAATCAATCGTATAGGCAAAAATTTCGCCAAGGCCAACACCATTTAGTTTTTTAATTCACTTCGATACCTAGTTAACCTCTTAATTTATAAACAATTTTTATTATGTGATCATGCAAAACTTCACTATAATCGATAAAATTTTTACAATAAATATATATTATTCATTTAGTCTCAAGAACAAACCCTCCTTTTTTAAATACAACATTTTAATGTTTTCGTCCGCACTAAAAGAGTTTATTTAATTACCAATAACACTGGTTTACAAAAACAAAAAATTTTCTGGCCTTTCAATAAAACTATATGGAGTATAAGCTCTTGAAATACTATAATCTAAAACAAAAATCCATTATAAATAAGCTAACTCTATGTATAAATTTTGTAAAACATCAAAATAAAAAATATAAAACCAAAATAGTCCTTAAAGACTACTTTTCAATATTAATTTTTGGTTTTGATAAAATAAAATATCTGATAGGATTTGTCTTTTCGGCTTCGCAAACAAGTGTTGAATGATAAAAATAAAAAAAAATTGTGTTATCTTTCTTAAAAGTGCAGTTTGTGCTGGATTTTTTACCACAATAATAAAAAATGCTATTCTTAAAATATTTTTTACCTACCATAGCCATAAAAAATAAACCCTTTACTTTTGTCAAAGTTAGGTACCTACCTTTATGAGTGACTTTAAACATATCTGGCTTATATTTAAATGACTAAAAACAAAATTGTTCTAATTTTGTGCGAAAGAAATCTTTTTTTCGCAACTAAGTTATGTGTAACTCCGAAACAGTTAAATCAGTTTATGTGTCGTTAACTCAGCGAGTGCAGTTGAAGTAAAGTTAACTCAGCGAATATGTTATTGGTATGAAGAGAGTTTATAAGGAGTAAACTCGTGAAGATAGTAGTGAAGTAAAAAACCAGTTTAGTTGGATCTAACTCAGCAAAGAGAGTTAAGTGTGGATACCCTCTGCTTAAAAAGGTTGTGATAGAACCTAAGTTATAACTACGATCGGGTTGAAAGATCTTTAAGTAGAAAGATCTGTCGAGTAATTGTTGTTGTTTACAAGATTGTAAACAGACAGTGATTAAGAATAAAAATTGTTATTGCCTGTGAAAAGATTACAAACAGTGGTGCACAAAACTGTGGTAAATAAAGGATTTTTTAATTAAAACCAAACACAAAATTTATTTTATTTTAACTACAATCTACGAACTCATAAAGACACGTTTTTAAAAAGGTAAAAACGTAACAATATATAGTTCTTTTGTTGCCAGACACATGTAGTGATATTTCAATTTTATAAATTGATGGCCTTAAAATCGTTTCATTTAGTGCACTCAATTTCCACAACCACTAAAATTGTTTGAGTTAGTGGTTAATTATTTCCATGTTTCACTAGTGGTAGCTGCAATATCGCTGCATTAATGCTAAGTCGTTTGGTGGTAATGGTAATCTTCTACATAGTCAATTTTAGGTCTTCTACAAATATTTCTCCATTTTAGGTCTTCTACAAATATTTCTCCATTTTAGGTATGGAGAAATATTTGTAGGAGACATAGTTACTACATCTACGACAGTCAAAGTATATAAAAAGCCATATAAAAATCAATTTGGGCATATGGAATTAAGCTATGAGGTACAGCAAGCAATTCAGATATTGAGATCATACCAAGCTATCAATCAAAAACTCTCAGGCTTATTTCTCAAGCACCTTGGTTTATAACAAACGATGCCATACATTCAGATCTTAATATCCCTACAGAAAAAGATACCATAAAGACTCGAAGTGATAGATATAGGGTCCGCCTAAAAATTTTTTTTTTAAATGCTATAAAAAAATCTACTGAATATTTTCTTAAATTTCTTTTTTTATTTGAAAGCACAATCCTTCCGGTTAATAATGGAAAATAATTTCATTCAAATGGCTGCCTTGGCTGGCCATGTAGTAGCCTACACAATCGGTCCAATTTTTAAGCACGTTATCGATTGTGTGCAGCTGTATTTCACCAATGGCTTCACGAATATTGTCCTTTAAAGCGTCAATTGGCTCTGGCTTCTTGGCGTAACACCTATCTTTGACGGCACCCCACAAATAATAGTCCAACGATGTCAAATCGCATCTCCGAGATGGCCAAACGACACCAGCTCTGCGGCTGATAATGCGATCTTCAAAAACAGGGCGTAAAACATCGAGTGTAGCTTCGGCTGTGTGGCACGTAGTGCAGTCCTGTTGAAACCAAATGTTGCTAATATCCTCCTCTTCAATTTTTGTGAACAAAAATTCGTTCAACATGGCCCGATAACGATCGCCATTGACTGTAACGGCCACTCCTTGTTCATTTTCGAAGAAAAATGGCCCAATTATGCCTTTGACCGAAATCCGCACCAAACAGTGACTCGTCTTGGGTGTATCGGCTTTTCAATGTATGCGTGCGGGTTTTCTGTGCCCCAAATGCGACAATTTTGCTTGTTTACATACCCGCCAAGATCAAAATGAGCTTCATCTGAAAAGATGATTTTTTTTTTGGCAAAATCGGCATCTTCTGTAAGTCGATCGCAGGCCCACTTAGCGAAGCGTATACATATATATACGTATTATCTGTTAAATCAGACATGAGCTAGGTATTACCATTCACGAAATAAGCACTAGTTGAAAAAAACGTTAGATGGCGGACCCTTTATAAGAAATATGTCAATAAAGTTAGATTTCAGAAATAATTCGACCTCTTGTAAATGAGATTTTCGAAGCCGTTTGTGTTCCACGCTGTTATGCGTAAATATATTGACATAATTTATTACATAAAAGTGTCATCATATTCAATAAAGTTGTCAATTTCATTTGTTTTTCTAAATGGGTTTCTATTTTTTTGAATATTGTATTTTCGTTGGTATTTGTGTTACCTTTAACGGTTTCTGCATATGTGAAATTTTGTGTAAATGATGAATTATTGTTAAAATATGTTTCTCTAATATCTTTATTTAATTTGTGATTTTTCTCTGTTGATTAACATTTATTTTATTATGGATATTTTTCTTTAATTCCTGATGGACAATACAACCTCTATAACTCGAGGGATGAAAATCATGGCAGTTGGCGCACTTAGCAGAAATTTTATTGCCTTTTGTGCATTCAGCAGTTATGTAATATTCTCCACGTTTAACACATCTGTATGGTTTATTACAACAACATCTGTAATATTGTGGGATATTATTTATCTTTCTCGGTGGCTCAATAACTATAATGGCGTTATTAATATGCTTCATATTATAAATGTTCTTATTGTTCTCATTGGGTTCGAGATCAATAAAGAACATGCTAAGAGGTTTCTTTGTTATATGACTCTTGATATTTGAAATGTTTCGTACTTTGTATACTGAGTGTTCGATAAAGGTCTTAATATCGTCTGTATTTGTAGGCCTTTTCCCTTTTGGTCTGAAATGTATGAAAACTTATATTTTTAGACTTTAGATATGTTACAAGTGTTCTATAATAGCAAATCGTTTTAACCATAACTCTAATTTGGCCATCCTTCATAGCTTTGTAGGAATATTGGGTGGGATTATTGATGAAAAATTTTTATTCATATCTCTTTTATTGCTTAGATCTGGTGTGTATAATAGCGTTGGTTTTGGGAAGATATCATTTTCTGGCATATTTGAATCTTCGACTTCTAACACAGCGAATCTGTTGCTCGAAAAATTGCAGCTATATCACTTTGCCTTAAAAGTTTTTTGCTTTGCGAAAAATGTGGAGAATCTGATTTTCTTTGTCTTTTTGAATTTGAATAGCAAACAGATTGCCATTCCACTTCACTTTCTTCACCATCATCACCCATGCTTAAGGCACCAGCATCACCTATGATTGATGTACCAGTAGTGCTCATGCTGAGTACTCTTATTGAATACTGCGAAATTTCTTGACGAGCTTTTGATCGCGTTTTTATTTACTTTTTAAATATATTTTTTAGAGATTTGAATCCTTCTGTATAATATGTGAATATTTTATGAAACACTTCTCGTTTTTAGATATATTTTAAATTGATAATGGAAAACAATATGTATTTATTTTTTTAAACATAAAAAATTTAATTTTTTAATTTTTACTTTAAAGTTTAATTTATAATGCTTCTTGGATTAAATCAAAATCTAAAATCAATTATGAGCAACGAAAAAAATATGCTTGAGAATAACTGTTATTTAAAAACGTAAATTGTATTCACTAATCTATGGCCAACTCTTTTAATGTCAAAAAATTTAATAACAGTACTTTTTTAAAGACGACGAAGGCAAGGAATATTACTGTGAATGAAGAGCGCTACCGCACGATGATAACAGGACGATGTGTCATGCCACAACGCAAGCAAAGCAATGGTCCAATTGAAAGGCGAGCCTAGATCGAGCTATTTAACATCTTTAGACTATTTTTGTGGCGTTATGTTAACTTTTACGTCTATAGGGCAGATCGGCAAAGATCTGCTCTTCTCTTCTGTCTCCACTCGTACATAGTCACACGTTCACACGTATAGGCAAAATAAAGCAAAAAATATTATTATTATTATTTATTAATTTAATTCAAGAAATTAATTCCTAGACTAAAGGTTTAAAAACTAGGGCATTAGCTGCAAAGGCCATCAGCCCTGATTAAATCAAATAGCTTATTTCTAACTATATTGATATAAATATTCACCTAATAATAGAAAGGTAACAATATATGTATTAAATTTTTAGTTTTGTGAAATGAATAAAGTTGCAGATTTTGTTAATATTACTCATAGAGGGTTTCTTCAGAAGTTCCAAAACGGGAATGTTAGCAAATAATTGGCATCTCTTGGCGTGAAAAAGTGGGCATACCAACAGGATATGTCTGATTGTCAGGGGGCAGTCGCACCTCCCATAATTAGGGCGTGGGGTTGATTTTTCCAAAATCCAATTGTGTGAGAATAGCATGACCCATGCGCAGTCTAGAAAATGTTACAATCTTATTTTTAGCGATATTTGTTGGGTAGACATGTGGGTTGTTCAATGGATTTATAATAGCATAGCGGTAGTGTGATGAAGACTTTTTTTAAATTTCCGCTTGGTGCAACTCGAGACGTAGTCGCGAATATCAGTTCTTTCAGTGATTTTGTTCCGCGCAGGAGGCGTGTTTGGCTGCAGAATCGGCAAATTCGTTTCCAATTATTCCGATATGACTAGGAATCCAATGGAGTTTGATTTTGGTTTCATTGCCCATAAGAGCATTTCTGATCAATGTGACCGTATTCCATTTGTTGCTGATGGGGTCGTGTATAGTTCTTAGAACTGATAGGCTGTCCGTAAAGATAGCAGTTTTTTCATTAGCTTTTAAAGCCAGATGGATGGCCTGGTATATAGCACATGCTTCTGCTGTGAATACTGATCCGTGGGCTAAATGATTTCCTGCTACATCCACCACGGCGTAAGCGGTTATGCCATCCTTTGATTTTGTACCATCAGTATATATGACACTCCAGCCGCTGCTTGTGAGGTTTAATTTCAGTTCAGCTACTAACTTGTGGAATGTTGAGTTTGTGGTGATACTTTTATTATATTTGGTGAGCGACATATCTAGCGAAGACCTATTAGATTTCCATGGGGCTTTGCATGTAATTATTTTAATTGTGGCCAATGTAATGTTCAGTTCCTTTGATAATGCTAATAAAGCGCTGATTGCTGATTTGAGACGCATAGAATGCTTAGCAGCGATGGCGGAGCTGACATCTTTGTCTATTACTGAATTGTTACTGAAAAGGAGTTTCGGGAGAATTCTGGCTTTAACATGATATATTCTTTCATCTATTGCTGGTAAATCGGCTTCTTTAAGAATGTTATTTACAGGAGTTGCTCTAAATGCATAAACGCATGCTCTGGCTGCTTGGTTATAAATTGGTTTAACGATATTGATATTAGATTTGCTGGTGTTGCCATAAATAAACAGTCCATAGTCGATTCTGCTAAGAACTATTGTTCTTGTGAGGTAAGTTAAAGTGTTGAAATGAGCAAGGCTTCTGAATGACAAGTAGCGGATGATACTGACTCTAGAGGTTAGTGAGCTTTTTAATTTTAAAAGGTGATTTTTCAAGATATAGTTTCTATTGAAGATTAGACCAAGAATTTAAAGTTGGTTAATTTTTTCTTTTGCCGGTTATTGATATGAATAGGGTAGTTGTCGGAGTCACAATTAAGTTTTTTGCAGATGTGAAAATTTGTAGTTTTTAAAGGATATTTTAGCGCCGGAACATTCTGACCATTTACTTATGGCTTGCAACATCTTTTCCAAAATTCTTGAGGTCTCGTTGTTATCATTTTTCTTACAAAGTATGTACAAGTCGTCTGCATACAGACAGTGGTCGAGGTGGGGATTGGTGTTAACAATTTTACTAATCTCATTGAAAGCGATTTGAAACAGCATTACTGAGAGCGGAGAGCCTTGTGGAATACCATTTTTAAGACGGAAAGTGTCTAAAAATTTTTCATTTATTCTGACCTTGAATTGTCTATTGGATAAAAATGATTTTACAAAATTGAATATTTTCGAGCCGACTGACCAAGATTTTAGAACACCTAGTATGACGTGTGCTCCAATTCTATCGAAAGCTTTTTTGAAATCAATTGAAAGGATGGTCACGTGATTCCTGGCGGATAAGGTTTTTGTTATGTAATAATCTAAGTGGAGCAACGCGTCGTCACAGCCTTTGCCTGATATAAAGGCAACCTGTTCAACAGCTATCAGTTTTTTCTTTGTCATAAGCCAAGCAAGTCTGGTGGCTATAATTCGTTCTAAGATTTTGGATAGACATGGTAGCATGGATATAGGACGAAAGTCTTGGACAGAAGATAGATTCTTGTTTTTCGGAATTGGAACGATGGTTGCTATTTTCCAGCTGTGAGGTATAACTCCGCTTTTGAGTATGGTGTTGTAGATGTCTAAAAGTTTTGTTTTACTCCAGTATGTAAGATTTTTAATCATCTGGTAGGAAATGCGGTCGTAGCCGGGTGTGGAACCTTTTGCTTTTTTTAAGTGTTTATGAGCTCAAGCATGGTGATTGGTTCGTCCATAATATTAGCGTCTTTATCTCTTGTGTTATTTACTGCTATGATTGCTGCGTTCTGTAAGCAGTTGGAAAGTTTTCGTCCGATGCATATGTAGACCTTTCAGTACCGAAGTGTTTTGCAATTTTCGATGGATCGGTTATGGTATCATTGTGCGAGCAAATAGATTTAATGGTGTTGGAGGAGAATTTCCGGGAAATTTTGTTGATTTTGTTCCAAATTGTTGCTGTTGCTGTATCTCGGTTGACTGTTTTTGTGAAGTTTTCAAAGCAGATTTGCTTGGTCTTTTTAATCTCGTACTTGAACTTCGCGTTGAGTTTTTTATAAGTGACGAAATTGCGCTGTGTGGGGTGGTTTTTAAATGTTTGCAGCTTTTCTTTTTTTGCTGGACTCCACCATAGTATTGGAACTCGATCTGGAATTGTTTTGTGTTTCGATTGAGGAATGTACAAGTTTGCTGCTATACGTATGGATTTTGTGATTAAGGCAGCGTCCCTGTTGCTTTGTGAAGCCAGTTCCCGTTTCGAAATTTCGGATTCCGCTTTCCGAGAAAATTTAGGCCAGTCTGCCAACTGAACTTAAAATTTATTCGGCATTTCCGATGAGTTGCTTGTGCCCGAAAGTCTTATTGATATTTTGATGGGGAAGTGATCACTCCCGTGTAAGTCATTGAGCGTATTCCACGAAGTTATGGGGAGTAATCGTACCGAACAAAATGACGGGTCTATGTCTGAAAAAGTATTGTGTGTTGAGTAGTGGGTGGGACTTCCGTCATTGAAGACACAAAGTCCGGCACCAATTATTATGTTTTCTAAGGCTATGCCCCTGTTGTTATTCGAAATGGAACCCCAGATGGTGTTCCAGCCATTAAAGTCCCCAGTGACCAGGATAGGTGTGTTAAACGAGCGTGGAATATCAGAAAGAATCGAGATGGAAATGTCGGTATGAGTGGGCGGTATGTAAACGGATAAGACGGTAAATTTAATTCCAAGATTAATTTCGATTTGATACTGGGAGTGAATGTGTACTTGTTTGTGTGGGATGTCTGATTTGACAAATACTCCGGTACCCTGCTTTGCTGTGTAGTTTTGACTAGAGTTTGTAAAATATGCGATATAGCCTTTTGGCGGAATTTGGGTAAAGTCGTGGGCGCAGTGTGTTTCCTGAAGAGAAATGAAACTGGGGTTCAAGTCCCTTATGAGTAATTGCAACTCAGTGTAGTTGTTCTTTAAACCGTGTATATTCCATTGCATTGAATGAAATCCATTACCACACATGTACCGCACTAATGCAGTTTAATATGTTTTGGATGTTGTCTGAGCTGATTTGCAAATATTCAATTAGTAACGGCGATTACGGTTCCAATGGACTCCGCTCGGGCGATTCGCCATCGCTCAAGGGAATA
Source organism: Wohlfahrtia magnifica (assembly GCA_023159175.1). NCBI lineage: Eukaryota > Metazoa > Arthropoda > Insecta > Diptera > Sarcophagidae > Wohlfahrtia > Wohlfahrtia magnifica. Next base: position 821,523 of record JAKWBJ010000181.1, on the reverse strand, counting down.
AAATATGCGTTATTGTTGATAAGTGTTTGTGTTAGAGATGATATTGCTGAAACAAAAGTGCAGTTATTTGTTTCGAGAGAGAAATTTGTGTTATTTGTGTGGTTTTTTGGTGTTGTTTGTTTATTTAGGTTTGTCTTTGTTCTATGTTCTTTGTTTGAGATTTGTATCGGTGTGTTCCTCTCCATTCGGCTTACTGATGCTTCTTTACGTATAGTTGGTGTTCCTGAGGCAGTTTGGGCGTATGAGTTTCCCATAGTTGTTAGTGTGGGATGGCTTTCTCTGTATTTGCGACGAGTTTCTCCTATGCTGCAATAATTTTGGGTTTTTATTTTTAATATCTCCTTCATTTGCTTGAATCGTGGGCAATTGTTGTCAGTTGATGGGTGTTCACCGGAGCAGTTAGTGCAAAATATGCGGGTGGATTTTTCTGGTGTGTGTGGTGGTAAGCTGCATTCAGGGCAAGTCGGATTACTTTTGCAATGGTTTTCGGTATGGCCAAGCCTCTGGAAGTTCTTGCACCGCATAGGATTGGGGATGTAATAATCCACTTTGCACTTATAAGCTACGTCTACTGTTGTGGGTAAACGATACAGATTAAAAGTTAGGATAATTTTGCCCGTTGCTGTGCGTGAGTTACCATCTTCGCTTGGTCTAGTAAATTTATATACACCGGTGACTCCTTGATCTTTCATCTCCTGTATAATTTCGGCTTCGGGAACATGAATTAAGCACGGAGCGTAGATTACACCTTTGACTGAGTTGAGCGTGTCGTGAAGTTTGCAAGCTATGGGGCATAGATTACCTAATGTTCTCGATGGTAAAAATTTATCTGCGATGCGATCGTTACGAGTGAGAATTAGGAGACTGCCGTCGCGTAGTGCTGATATGGAGTCTATTTCAGTGCTTATACCTTCTAATCCTATTTTAATGGCGAAAGGGCTCAATTTTGATATTTCCTTGTTTGTATCGATGGAAGTAATGACACCATATTTTGGATTATTATTCAAATTATTGCGGCTGATGGGGGCTGGTAAGGTCGGGAAAGATTTGGATTTATGTTTTTTGCTGGAAATTTCTATGAAATCCCCAAGGCTCTGGAGCCATGGTAGGAGTTTTCCTTTTATTTTAAAGGTTTCAAGCACCTCTAAAACTTTATCAATAAATGTTAAATTAATACCATAAAAGTAGAGAACCAAAGAAAAGTAAAGAAGAAAAAACGTGCACGTTTAAAGAACTGTTACGTGAGGTCTTCTATTATAACAATAAGAGAGCCAAACAACCGTACGCTTTGAATGCTAGTCGGAGACTACGAGCAAAAAATAAACAAAGGGAAGTAAAGAGAAAACATGTGGAAAAACAGTTGAAAGTGGCCTCTGTGAGAGACTCTCAATTACTATTAAAATGTAAAATGCATTAATATAAGTTTGCCGAACGCTGCTATAGGGACAAACTCGCAACGGTTGATGCACTGGAAGCCAATATTGAAGAATTTATTCGTTAGATACCGGCCGATATGTTGGAGAGAGTATGCCAAATTTGGACCTAGTGTATGAACCATTTGACGCGTAGGCGCGGTTAACATTTTCATGAAATCATCTTTAACTATTTGAATACAACACAGCGCAAAAGTGCTGCGATCGTTTCTATCGAAAGTTATAAACGCTTTTGCGCTGTGAGTTTCACTTTCTTTAGAAATTATAATTTTCAAAAGAAAAAAAAACTGCATAATTTTTTGAATTATTAAAATTGATTAATATTTGTCTATTTGATATTTAAATGAGAGCATTTTAATTGACATTATTTTTTCCTTTTAAATATGTACAGCAATTTTCATACATTTTTGCAAAAATTGTTTAGCACTAAACGATAGAACTATCGACTCAAATAAAGATTTCATACATTTCTCTAAACTTTGTGTTTTTTAAATCAAATCCGAAAGCTCTTAAAAAATCGCCTGATATATCTCTGTGCCCTTTCAGGTCTTAAACGCATTTTATATTTATTTAATAGCTGTTTTTATTCTGTTCTTTTTTTTTTTTAATTAATTCATGAAAGAAATATCTTTAATTATAACCATTTAATTTGTAAAAATAAGTATGAAAGGTTAATCTAAAAGTTTTGTTTATTTTCTCATAAAGAAAACATACAGAGATCTGGTGAAACTTGGTCATGTAAAAAATGTACTCTGGTCAATTCAAGCAAAGATCATGCCTGTATCGTATGTGGTGGTTCTAAACTAAAGAGTATATCATCTGTGGAAGATATGACGCTGCGTAAGGGAGAATTTTGGACTTGCTCACAATGTACTTTAAAAAATTCTTTGGCTTTTGGAGTGTGTAGCGCATGCAAAGCTGTAAGAGCACTGCCAATTGAGAGCGACAGAGAACGGATTGTTGTTCCAATATCAGAAGGTACAATATATTCAAATCTTAAAAATTGTGTTTTAATTATGTTTTCAAAATTTTAGAACTACATCGCAGTATGAACCATAGTGGTGCGAGTAACATTTTTATTTCTGATGCAATTTCTCCTGGTACTGGACCACCGTCTGCACCACAGAGAATGATACCAACTAGTGTTACTCCAACTGCAAATCTACAACTTCCGCCTATACGCACCTCTAGAAGTCCGTCGCCACGACAAAATCGTTCAACTTCCGGAGCTATTCCTAAACGCCACAGTACGGGTGGAGGACTTGGTATTGTTTCTCGTAGTATACAGGCTACAACAACTTCTAGCAGCAATGGCAGTGGTATTAGTAGTAGTAGTAATAGTAGTCAACAAATTAATAGGCACATTTCTTCTGGAAATTCGTCTGGTAGCTCAATAAAAACCTGGCAGTGTCCCGCATGTACATATGAAAATTGCTCAGCTTCTGTTGTTTGTGAAATGTGTTCAAGTCCTAGAGGTTTAGTTAATAATATTACAAAAATGGCTCTGTTGCACAAAACGAATAGACATTCGGCGGAACTGCAGCAAGAAAGCAAGTTAATGGAGAACCTACGACGATTGGAAGAAGCGGAGGCGTTGCACAAATGGGAAAATATAATACAATATTGTCGCGACAATAATGAACTATTCGTAGATGACTCATTTCCTCCTGCACCCAAGAGTCTGTACTATAATCCACAACAAAGCATGGCCGAATGTAATCCGGTGGTACAGTGGCGTCGGCCTCACGAAATAAATTGCGATGGTGGTGCATTCCCACCTTGGGCGGTATTTCGAACCCCATTGCCCTCCGATATTTGTCAAGGTGTACTAGGAAATTGCTGGCTGTTGAGTGCACTGGCTGTGTTAGCGGAACGTGAAGATCTTGTAAAGGAAGTTTTAGTTACGAAAGAAATATGTCCCCAAGGGGCATATCAAGTTCGTTTGTGCAAAGATGGCAAATGGACAACGGTTTTAGTGGATGATTTGTTACCATGTGATAAACGCGGTCATCTTGTCTACTCACAAGCTAAACGTAAGCAACTTTGGGTGCCGCTTATTGAAAAAGCTGTTGCCAAAATCCACGGCTGTTATGAAGCGTTAGTTTCCGGTCGTGCCATTGAAGGTTTAGCCACATTAACAGGTGCTCCTTGTGAAAGCATACCTCTTCAGGCTAGTTCTCTGCCCATGCCTAGTGAAGATGAATTGGATAAAGACCTTATTTGGGCCCAATTACTTAGCTCACGTGGTGTACGTTTTCTTATGGGGGCTAGTTGTGGCGGTGGCAATATGAAAGTTGATGAAGATGAATATCATCGCAAAGGACTCAGACCGCGTCATGCATATTCTGTACTCGACGTTAAGGACATACATGGACATCGATTGTTAAAACTACGAAATCCATGGGGACATTTTTCATGGCGTGGTGATTGGTCAGACGATTCTGATTTGTGGACTGATGAATTACGTGAATCGCTTATGCCACATGGAGCATCAGAAGGTGTATTTTGGATTTCATTTGAAGACGTATTAAACTACTTTGATTGTATAGACATTTGCAAAGTTCGTTCTGGTTGGAATGAAGTTCGACTTAAGGTAAGACGGAAATTTACAGTTTTATTTTTATTCAAAAAATTATTGCGTTTTTTTTTTTTTTTAGGGCACTTTACAACCATTGTGTTCAATGTCATGTGTTCTTCTAACTGTTTTGGAACCTACAGAAGCGGAATTCACATTATTTCAAGAGGGCCAAAGGAATTCCGAAAAATCACAGCGTTCACAATTAGACTTGTGTGTGGTTATATTTCGAACACGATCTCCAGCTTCACCGGAAATCGGCCGTTTAGTGGAACATAGCAAACGTCAGGTAAATAATTAAAAAGGAAAACCATTTTTGTTTATTTAACATCTAAAACCGAAATATCCTTAGGTTCGAGGATTCGTTGGATGTCATAAAATGTTAGAACGTGATATTTATTTATTAGTTTGTTTAGCATTTAATCACTGGCATACCGGTCTAGAAGATCCTCATCAATACCCACGCTGTATTCTGGCCATACACAGTTCAAAACGTTTGCTTGTGGAACAAATAACTCCGCCACCACATCTCTTAGCCGATGCAATCATAAGTTTAACTTTAACAAAAGGACAACGTCACGAAGGTAGAGAAGGAATGACAGCTTACTATTTAACAAAGGTATTTCGTTTTCCTTTTTTGTAAATTTGCTGATTTTAATTTTGTTTTTTTTTTCTTAATAGGGTTGGGCGGGACTTGTGGTAATGGTTGAAAATAGACACGAAAACAAATGGATCCATGTCAAATGTGATTGCCAGGAAAGTTACAATGTTGTCTCCACAAGAGGAGAATTGAAAACAGTGGATTCAGTGCCCCCACTTCAGAGGTAAATTAATTGAACCTTGCCGATTAACGTTGCTTTTATAATTTATTTTTCAATATAATCCTACTTTAGACAAGTTATAATTGTACTCACCCAATTGGAAGGCAGTGGTGGTTTTAGTATTGCCCACCGTCTTACACACCGCTTGGCAAACTCTCGCGGTCTTCATGACTGGGGTCCTCCTGGCGCAACACATTGTCCACCAATTGAAAGTGTACATGGTTTGCATGCGCCACGTTTAATAACATAAAAACAAATTAAAATAAACAATTTTCTTATTTTACATCACTCTACATTCTAGTCGTCGTTGTTCTTCGTTTAATTAATTATTTTATTAAGACAACGAAAACTGTCATTAACACACACATACACACACACACACACACACGCACACACACAAATCATAGACACTCAATTACATTTATGAATTACACTTAAAATCTCATATATTTGAAACATTTTCCAAAGAAAAGTAAAAATAGAATAAAAAGCAAATTTCTTAGTGTACGTATTTGATTATTATTATAAGTATATGCTCTATGATATTATTATGTATAATTATAATTTAATGGTGTTTTTATTTATTAAAAAAGATGTAAGTACATTATATTTTAAGTGCATATTTAAAATAAATGCAAAATATGAAAAACCATCAATTATATTGTTAAAAAAAAAATAAAAAATTTGAAAATTTTTTTCATGTTCTAATATTAGCCTTTTTATATTTTTATTTCTCCTTTGTTTAACTCTAGTTTTTTTTAACTGACAAATCTATGAAAATTATATTAAATTTCTGAGAGTATTGAATTAAAACTTGTAATTGATCTTTTTAAAGACATTTACTCAATAGAGTTATCGATTAGCAGACAAATCTTTCTTCGCGTTCTTGCTGCTGCTGCTAAAAGTTGTTTTGAAAACTATGATTAAAGTAAAATAAATTAAAACAATATTAAATTGTTTAATAAGCATTTGAAAGAGAAAAATTTAAAGAAATAAGAACATTATTATATACCCGATTATTAAGTGTGCGGAACATCATCAGCCTTATCATGAACAACATTTCCCGGAGAATTTTTTTTCTATTCCCAGTTCCCCTATTCTGAATAAAAACTCTCCGGGAAATTTTTCTCTTTTCCCGTATTCCAAACAACTTCGAAAAAGGACAAATTTTCCCCGGGAAAATAAGTAGGTATTATGAAAGCCATTTATAGGCAGAGTGTGATATAAAATTTTTAACAAATATTCCCCAGCGTATTATAAAGGAGTTGCGCTTAAAATTGTAAGTATCTGCATTTTTCTTTATAAAAAGACTAGCTTTGCCCAAAGTTTGTTAGAAATCTTTATATAAACCACCTGCTTTTCAATATTTTCAAATGAAATACAAAAAGGGGCCTAACAGTCAAAAAATCTGAATACATTTTTTAGTGATACAAGTGCTCATAAAGCACATGTCTTTAGGCATTTTTAGCCTTCTTTTGTAAAAATAACGGTTTTCCTAGGTTAAAAAGTCAAGACATCAAGTAATTTTTATTCAACAGTCAAAAGGGTTTAACATGTTTGGCCATATCAAACAAATAGTTTTGAAGTCCTGGGAGTAAAGTTTCAAAATCCAAAGTTACGGTTGAAAAACCGGCTTTTCGTAGCTTCAAGCAAAGATACTTGATATCTTAAGATCCGTTAAATATTCAGTAAGTCATTTATTTATAGAGATGTACGGTAAGAAGTACAATTGGGAACTTTAATAATAATAAGTAAAAAATTATGAGGGCCTTTACTATTTAGTTACTAAGATATAGCGTAATACTACTTGTTTTGTAGGAATGAAGTATTAACTCAAAATTCTTCTTTTACTCCTTTATTAGCCTCTGAAAAGCAGCATTTGAATATAGTTTCCTTTGAATAGAAGATGAATGTAGGTAAACTTTAATTAAAAAAAAAAAACTAAAGAATATAATTTTAAGACAAAACTCATGAAATTTGCAAGTTTTCTCCCGATTTTAACCTCTCATGGGTGCAATTTTGAAAAGAAATATATGTTATTGCTCTTTCATTAGCTGGAAATACCTGTGTTTAACAAAATCGTTTACGCAGGATGGACTTATAAACAAATTAAATACAAAAAAATATTTTTCAGTTTTTTTTACATATTTTTAGAGGTGTAAATTTTTTTTATTTTCAATATTAACTGTATGATAAAAAATTATAACTTAAATACCTGAGGTATGCTCTAAAATGAGCTTATAAATTGAATAAAAATAAACTGGAGAATTCGAAATTCCCTCTCCCGCAAATTATTCTGCCTGTTAGTTTAGAGTAGGCGGATTTCATTCCAAGGAAAAGCAAATTACCAGGGAATTTATTTCCCTGGGAATATTCATGATAAGGCTGCATAAGAAAATACATATAAGAGATAATTTTGTAGAAAATAAATATGCTTAGAAACGAAAGGCTAAAAAAAACAGGCAATAGTTAATTACAAAAAAATAGATGGCTGCAAAAGCAAGCACGTGGAATTCTGGAAAACTGTTGTTTTCACAGAAAAATGCAAGTCAGACTTGTTTGGAAACGAGTTTGTGTCAAATCTAAAACTGCCTTTCGAACGAAAACTTTGGATCCAACTATAAGACAGCTATGGCAATGTGATAGTTTGGGGAGCACCTGATTGGAATGATGATGTGGAATGGGCTAATATTTTTACAACAATACAGTGGCTCCAACCCAAACTCGTACACTATACCAAAATATTTTCGATCGCATAAAATTCATACATTTTAATTAATTTAAGAAAATGTAGTTATTTTCTTATTTGTGTATATCTATCATTTATAAAAGCAAAAACCAACTCAGAAATTTAATAATTGTACGTAAAAATGAAGTTGAAAACGCTTTGAAAGTCAACATGACACAAACAAAACTCGAACAGTAACTTTTATGGGTTAATAGCTGCAACTCTCTAATTTTAATGCGACCAACTTCGCTGATATAATTTACATATTTAGGGGAAAACCCTTTAGTTAAGTTTTCAGAAATTATACAGAATAAACAGCTAAAACCAAGAAGATGGCTAAACAACGGGGACAAACTAGTATCGAAGTAAGGAAGCTTATTATTGAGCATACAAGAAAAGAAAACAGTGTTCGCGAAATTTCAAAACTTGTTGACAGGAGTCATTCAACTGTGCACGACATAATAAAACGTTTCAAGGTCATTAAAACGGTACAAAATAGACCAAAACATGACCACAACAAAATATTTTCTGAGGCAGAAGAACGTTTTATTGTCAGGAAAATAAGAGCAAATCCCTTCTTAATGTTTCAAAACTTGCTGCTATTGTTGAAAGTGAACTTTATAAAGAAGCAAGCCCATCAACCATAAGAAACTTGCTTTACAGAGTTAGTCTAAATAGTAGAAGAGCTAGACAAAAACCTCTTATTGGTAAGCGCAATCAGACCATAAAACTTAAGTTTACTAAAGAGTACCAAAATAAGGGTTTTTCTTTTTGGAGAAACGTTATGTATATCAACGAAAGCAATTTAACGTATTTGGTTCGGATGGTGAACCAATAGTATGGAGGAGACAAAATCAGGAACTACGTTTGAATAACTTAAAACCGACAGTAAAGCATGGGGGTGGTTCAGTGCTTATCTGTGGATCAGGATCTTTGCATTTTATGGACACTATCATTGATCAAAATGTTTATTTAAACATCTAAAAAAAACTTGCCAAAATGTGTGGATTAGCTTGCTCTGGATAACGGTTGGTAGTTTTACTAAGATAACGACCCCAAACACAAGGCCCACAAAGTAAGCTGCTATATAATGTGTCACACATCATGGAAACACCACCCCAGAGCCCCGATATAAATCCTATTAAAAATTTGTGGGATTATCACAATAAAAAAGTTCAGCGTCAGTCAGTCTCCAGAAAATCTAAGCTAAGAAGGGTTTTGTCAAAAAAATGGGGAAAAAATACCAGCTGGTTAATGCCAAAAATTGTTCGAATCTGTTCTCAAGAGACTCCAAATGGTTATAAAAAGCAAGGGTCTGCACTCAAAATATTAATTTTATAACAATAAGTAATATTCTTGGACATTTATGTAGCCGTCCAAGTTTCGCTTGTGTAGCTTTTTTACAAATTGAAGTCTTTTTAGCTTATTTCTACTTACAACTACTAAATTTTAATTATGTTTTCTATCCTTAATAGCTTAATACATATAATAAAAAATCAAACAAAAGTTTTCCTTAACTATTTCTTAGTTTGATTTTTACCAACAAAATCAGTTTGTTATAGTGTCCGAGCTTGGCTTGTAGCCACTGTATATTACAGGCTGTTAACAAATTATGCCCTTCATTCGGATTTTTCAACAGGATGTAGATCAAGATTAAGAAGAGGCTGCTATGCACTGCGGCAGCCATCCCTAATCACTAGGCCTTATTCCTATCGTGCATATTTGGGACTTAATAAAGCTGAAACAATAGATTATGCAATACAAGCAAGAATTCGGTAATAGAGCCTCTCAAGATAGTCTGGTCAGAAGTATCGGCGTCTAAAACAAATTTTGATGCTTTGCATGCCTCGAAGTCTACATAGAGAGCAAGGTGGCACCATCAAATACTAAGTAGCTTTTTGTTTTCCATTATTTAAAAATTTAAAAGTATATTAATTATTGTTATATTTTCGAGGAACTAAATATTTTTGTTGACGTTTTAACTTATTTATGGAGGTTAATAGAAATATTCACGGGTGTTACAGAATTTAATTATTGTCAGAATAAGAATTGTAATCGACAAAAAATGATTTTTGGTGTCACAGAATCTAACGTTACCGATTTCATATTGGAATCAGAAATGCTATCAGTAAATGGTGTCATAGACTCTGTGGCAGCACCAAGTTTGTCAGCTAGTGAACGGAGTGAATCTGGCAACACTTTAGAACACAAAAGAAAAAGAAAACAAATATTAATTCCTCGCGTCGTCTTTGCTGCCACAACTGTAGACAATTCTTCTCGCAACTTAATTTGAATTCTTTTATACTCCCAAACATGAAAATAAAATAATAATAATTTTAAATAGTTTAAGAGTAAAATAACGCGTTCTATTTACCACAAACTATATTGGTGACCCCGTGCTTGGAACAAATTACATCGAATACCAAATCGGTGAAATTTTCAGTAAAAAAAAATATTTTTCGTGGAAACAGCGCAGTCGCAGCTTATTTGAAATTTTAACGTTTCAACGCTGCGATCAATTTTTTTTCACAACGAACAAGATCAATCCTGCTTATGAGTTCAAGCAAATACAACTTGAGAAGTAAGCAAAGTGTTACAATAGAAAAGACTTCATTCAGCAGTGACGAAATTAAAATGCCTGAAATGGATAATATTATTGCTCAAATGAGGGACCTTCAACGGGAAGTGAATTTACTATGGGAGCAACGTGAGCATCCAAATGAAACAGCAAAATCGAATCTTCAAAGGGTGCATATACCCAAATTCAATAAGCATAACCCACACCTTTAGCTTACTCAGGTTGAAAGGTCGTTTGCCTTGTGTGACATTACATCAGATACAGACAAATTTGATTTTGTTTCGGTTCGTCTTGAAGACGATATCCTTTTATCTATTGAGGATTTAATTACCAATCCGCCCGCAAACGACAAATTCAATGTACTCAGGGAAAGATTAATTTCAAAATTTGCTGCGTCACCTGAATCCAAATTGCGCCGTTTATTACAAGGTGGAGAAACCGTGGGTATGAAACCGTCTGAAGTCTTGGCACACATGAAATGACTAGCGCCTGGTAAGTGCAACGAAGCGATAATCCGTACACTTTTTATTGGACAGATGCCAGAATCGATTCGTGCACTTTTAAGTATATGGGAGCAAGACGATGTAGACAAATTGGCAAAAACGGCAGATAAAATGTTAGAGGCGAACAACAACATGGTAAGTGCCATATCACACAGTACCTTAAGTAGTGAAACGCAACTTTCGGTAAGTGCTATTAACCCTTCAATGGCTGATCTCATTAAATCAATGAATATTTTATCGGATAAAATTGATAAGATGAAAATACAATCAAGTCACAATAATTGTCGTAATCGTTCAAGATCTCGGAGTCGCTCAAAATCGGGTCAGAATCCTTCTGAATCACAACTTTGCTGGTACCATGTAAAATTTTAAAAGAATTCTAAACGCTGTAAACCAAATTGCCCTCATTATAACAATAATTCGGAAAACTAATTGAGCTGTCGTCAATCAACTCAATTGGCGACAGCGACAGCAATAAAGGAATAATTTCGGAAAACCGTTTGCACGTATATGATAACTCGACGAAATCTTACTTTTTAATTGACTCAGGATCAGTGGTCTCAGTAATACCCCCATCTTTAGTCAAGGCGAAACTTTTCCCCTCGAAAATTAAACTTTTGGCAGCCAATCAGAGTGAAATCACAACCTGTGGTCACTCGGTTTTTAAACTAGACCTAGGGTTACGTCGTGAGCTTAAGTGGCTATTCATTATTGCTGACGTTCAATCAACCATAATTGGTGCTAACTTTTTAATTCATTATAATTTGTTAATTGATCTCAAGACCAAACGACTAATAGATGGTACAACCAAACTTGCTAGTAGTGGTAAAATTCGTAAAACGGAAGATTATAATATCTCAACAATTTCTTCAAGCACACCATTTGCAGCTTTACTCCAAGAGTACGTCAGCATTACGACAGCAACCTTAACCCGAAAGGTCACAGGAGGTTTAACCGTCGCACATCATATCGAAACAACTGGTAAGCCGGTAGCAGATCGCCCACCTAGATTATCTGGAGATAAATTAGCAGCCGCAAAAGCAGAAGTAGATTTTCTTTTGAAACAAGGTATATGCCGTATATTAGAGAGTCAATGGGCTAGTCCTATTCACATTGTGGCTAAAAAAACGGGTGGTTGGCGTGCATGTGGCGACTATCGAAAATTAAACGCTCAAACAGTTCCTGATCGCTATCTAATAGCTATTATCAACGACTTTGCTGAAAGACTATATGGTAAGTCCATTTTTATTACATTAGATCTAGTAAGAGCCTATTACCAAATTCCGATGATCGAAGAGGACATTGAGAAAACAGCTCTTTGCACCCCGTTTGGTTTAATAGAATTTTTGGATATGCCGTTTGGACTACAAAACGCCACGCAAACGTTCCAAAGGTTTATGGACTCAGTTCTAAGAGGTTTGAACTTCGTTTATTGTTACATCGGCGATATTATCATAATTCAAATTCAATCGAAGAGCATAACCACCATCTGCGATTAGTTTTTGATCGTCTTCGTCAGCATGGTTTAACAATCAATGTTAGGAAATGTTGGGAAATTACTGCCATCGAAAATTACGCTAGACCCGAAACGATTTGTGAACTACGAAGATTTCTGGGTATCATTAACTACTATCGTCGGTGCATCCCACATGCAGCTCAACTGCAAGCACCGCTTAACAGTTTTCTCACAGACTCTAAAAAAAATGATAAGAGAAAAATACCTTGGACACCAGAAGCCGAAAATGCCTTCGAAGCATGTAAAAAAAGTATATGTGAGGCTACTACGCTAGCGCATCCTGCCCCAAACTCCGAACTGGCACTCATAACGGACGCTTCTGATACAGCTATCGGAGCGGTTCTCGAGCAAAATTTTGATAGTTTATGGAGACCGCTAGGTTTTTTCTCCAGGCAATTTTCAAAGGCGGAAAACAACTACAGCACATATGACAGGGAGTTACTTGCAATTTACGATTCCATTAAACATTTTCGTCATATGTTGCAGGCTCGTCATTTCGTCATTAAAACCGATCATCGACCCCTGATTTATGCATTTTCACAGAAGCCAGAGAAAGCTTCCCCACGTCAATTGAGACATTTGGATTTCATATTGCAATTTAAAACAGAGATAATACATTTGCCTGGTTCCAAGAATACTGTTGCTGATGCTTTCTCTCGTTTAAATGCAATTTCGATGCCGTTAACAATATCATACGAGGAACTACAATCATCACAAGAAACAGATGACGAATTGAAAACCTTACTGGAATGTAACAATTCGTTAAAACTTCAAATAGTCCACTTCGATTCTTCTTCAATCTATTGTGACATTTCGACCGGTTATGTACGACCTTACGTTCCTAATGAACTACGCCAACAACTTTTCAATTCCATACATAATCTATCACATCCTGGTGGTAAAGCTACACTTCAAGAGATCCGAAGGAAATATGTTTGGCCTAGTATGAAAAACAAGTTATCAATTGGGTTCGTACTTGTTTATTATGTCAGAGAGCAAAGATAACTAAACATAATCTTTTAACACAGAATAAGATAGATGTACCTGATAATCGTTTTGACCACGTCCACCTGGATATTGTAATTATGCCAGTAATACAGGGTTTTAGATACTGCCTTACTATGATTGACAAGTTTTCGAGGTGGCCGGAATCAGTTCCCTTGAAAGACATGTCTGCTCAAACCGTTGCAATTGCTTTTTGGACTCATTGGATATCTATATTCGTATGCCCAAAAACTATAACTACAGACCAAGGTACACAGTTTGAATCAGCTCTATTCAAATCATTGACTAATTTCATTGGATTTAAACGAGCCCGAACTACTGCATACCATCCGCAATCAAACGGTATGGTCGAACGTTGGCATAGAACATTTAAAACAGCTCTTCTGTGCCATCCTAATACTTCACGGATTGATATACTGCAGACAGTATTACTTGGTTTAAGAACCTCTTTCAAAGAGGGTATTCAGGCTTCTCCATCGGACTTATTATATGGAGGCCCATTACGTTTACCAAATGAATTTTTTGAAAATACTGCAGATAACACTAATCCGGATGAATTTCTTAAAAAACTTCGCAACCATTTTAGTCTTCTACGACCTATACCAACAGCTCATCATAACAAAAGCAAAATGTTTGTTTTGAGAAATATTAATGATTGCACTCATGCATTTCTGCGCGCCGATTCAGTCGGAGAACCACTTCAGACGCCTTACACAGGACCTTATGAGGTAGTCCAACGTTTATCCGATCATTTATATACCATAAAAATTAAAGATAAAGATATTCAAGACAATTTTCAACACCAAAGACCTCAAGACTCTAAGTCAAAGCAGCATACCACATCACGACAACTGGAAACTTCAATCAACAATGATCTTGAAATTACCACTGACGAAAGTGCATCGTTCCCAGCTGTGGCAGCACCAAGTTTGTCAGCTAGTGAACGGAGTGAATCTGGCAACACTTAAGAACACAAAAGAAAAAGAAGACAAATGTTAATTCCTCGCGTCGTCTTTGTTGTCACAACTGTAGACAATTCTTCTCGCAACTTAATTTGAATTCTTTTATACTCCCAAACATGAAAATAAAATAATAATAATTTTAAATAGTTTAATAGTAAAATAACGCGTTTTATTTACCACAAACTATAACTCCATGGCATACTAAAAAAGTTACTTGCGAGTCTACATATGTATATTTTTTGCTCATACATGTTTTCAGTTTCCAGCTGTCAAAGTTTGTTTACTTTTTCATCTTTTGTTTACATTTTTACATCCGCTATTTCTAAAACTCAAATCTGGGTTGCCAGACTCAAAATTACAAAAATCAGAATAAGTACATTTATAAAAACTATATTAAATATGTAACGACAAACAAAACTTATTCTATTTAGAACAGTTTAAACAAATTTGTAAAATTAATAATTGTTGCAAAAGATACCGTTATTTTTATAGCGATTTTACTAAAAAAATATATACACAATATATACATATGTACTTCTATAAACAAGTTAAATATGTTTATAGCTTTTTTGTCATTTGTGTATATTTTACCGTTTATTTTTCTCTTTTCTTTAATTCAAAAACATATAATCTAAAAAATAAACTAGTTAAAACGTCTGAATGTGCTATAAAAATTGCATATTTTCTCAACATTCTTAAAAGCACTTCTACTTTAAAACTTAAAATTTTTTAAACTTCCAGTTTTTTCGAACAGATTCGGTAAAATTTATAATAAATACTGCCGCTGTGTTATGGTAGGTAAGACATCCGCCTACCAACCAAAAAGACCTCGATGCAATACCAGGCTAGACCATCTGAAAAAGAAAAACTTTTTTCAACAGCGGTATCACACCATAATAATAGCTGATTTGATTTTCAATTAAAAATATTGTTTGGAATATTCTTATTGATGAGTATATACATATATACATGCTAAACATACATATATATTAATTGAAAATATCTTGGCTGTATAAAGGAGATCATGAAATGAAATATTAAAACCTAATTTGAATACACTGGGCTTTTGAAATTTATTAACCTTCATTTCAAAACACTCTTCGGTATAAGATCCTAATGATATTTTATATTTATGTAAAACTGAGTATTACCTTTATTGATACATCGATTCAAAAATTTTAGAGTACTTACTGATAAAACAAAATGTCTGGCAGCCCTATACTTTATCAGCTGTCGTTGACATTCGGAAAAATTGAAAAAAAAAAATAGAAAAACAAATTGACTGTTGTTCTTATTTAAATTGTTGCAGATCTGTATGTACCTTATTTATTGCGCCATGATAGGATCTGTTTTTTATTCCTTTTTGGGAAACATAATCCGATCAGCTGGCAGCTGACAGATTTGCATTGCTTATTTTGATTTTTCTTTTAGACGGTTTATTATTGGCGTAAAAGGCACAGGCATACATGGAATTTAAAGTAAAATTAGAAGTAATAGATTTAAGTTAAAATAAAATATATAAATAAAATAAAAATTATAAATTTAATTTTGATTTTTTTACATAACAACGTCATCCATTAATAACAATGTTGCCACGGCCTCCAACATAATTTTGCTAAAGAAAATTTGCACCACAATTTATTTACCACTAAATTATTATAATGCAACTTAAATTAAAATTTACACGCTACCAAATAAACAAAACCAACAAAATGTAAACACAACCAAAAAGGAAAAAATACAAACGTTATAAACAAAACGACAGCTATTTCGAAAATTGATTTTGTTTATGTTCGAAACAAGGCAAAACCATGACGATTTCATGAGTCCAATTCATATCAGAATTAATTTTCAATCCTGATAAATAACAATTCTGCCTTTGATTCTGTAACAGCCCTGAGTGTCGGTTCTACCGTACCCCTCTCGTAGCCTAGGCCAACGCTGCATAAATGTAAATTAGAATTGTATTGAGGCACTATATGGGTGCCACTTACATTGTCAGTGGTCTCGGATCGAAGATCCATGTAGAAATTTTGCTGGGTACATATTAACTGTCCGATTATTAAATTGAGCCATTGTACTTTGTTTTCGAACATGAATCCGGAAAAGATAGTAAAAGGTTTTAAGTACAATACGCTCTAACAAGATTCGACTTTTGTGTGGGACATTAAATATGGACCAAAGTATTTTAAAATCCTAAATTTTTTAGGGAATATTTACAAGCAAAAAATAACTAAAAATTAGTAAACATTTACATAAAACAAAATAAAAACATTTTTCTTACTCATTAACCTTCTTAGTTAGTGGGCTTCCCTATTATTATAATGCTTTATATGTAGTTTTAATTTCATCTTTTTAAATTTTTAAGTAATCTGCAAATCTGGCATCAGCCAGTTGATCAGCATATATTTCTAAAACTGATTACAAAGTTTACAATATATATAGAAAATATCAATTTTTGCCTTTTGACGCAGACTTCCCCATTTGAATGCCTTGATATACACCCGTGTAATATCCGCTCATATACCAAGACATAAGCATTGCGGAAAGATGTTCCGAATCTTCAGAACTTTGTGTTGCACATAACATCGGAGGCATCGGAGGCGGTGGTGGAATTGTTTTAAGGTTATAAAATGAATCTTTTTTCGAAGCATTGGAACAGTTTTTCCCAACATTAAGTGTACGATCTGTTTCTTCTCCTAATTTGGCTTTTGCGAACTGAATTCGCCGAGCATTCTTCCCCCAAGATGGTATGAGACTGTTTAATAGAACCTCCTGTTCGTTTCCGTAGCCGATATACTTTACAAAACATGTTCCCGAATTTGGATCAATTGATGTTATTTTAGCTTCGTAGTCTACACCATCTTCATATGTAGCACGCACATAGTCTCCGATTTTATATTCAACATTAGGGGAACCATCTTTCATAATTTCTTTATTTATATCCTTGTTGCAATTCGTTGATCCCTTAGCATTATCCTTACTAGTTGATAAAGCAACTCTACGAGCTAATTCCTCGCGTGCTAGTCGGATAGAATCATCATAAGCCTTTATTAGTAACGAATCGTCCCAAGGGTCATCGAAGGTTTCTTCCTGTAGGTGCGTATAAACACAATTAATTAAAATGTAAACATATAATTATTATTTTGAGCAAAAAACTTACGTTTGCTTCCAAGCCATCCATTACTTCTTTGTTTGATACTAAAGTAGCTTCACTTGAATATATGTCCTGCATTCAACAGCACAGTGTTGTCACCACTCCTTTTTAATTTACTAGATATCACTTAAAACGACGCTAAAACGTGTAAATTTTAAAAGTTCTTCGTTGTAATTTACATCGGAGTGTCGTCAATTGAAAAGATTTATATAGTCACGGACAGTGTTGCCACTGCGAAAATCTAAATTCTACCAAAATGTCTGCAAAAATCTACCAAAATCGATATAAATCTACCAACTTTTAAAAATCATTAAACAACATATTTTTGATATGAATAATTTTTTACTGACATTTTTAGATGTGTTGAAATCCTGTGAGCGGCGAAATAAAGTGTATATCCTATTTTTTTTTTCACTGTACGTATGTGTAATGTATACGCTGTAAAGTGTATACAGGGCGAAATACACTATCAAGCAGATGGAAACTGTATTATAGTAGTATAATAGCCGTTTTTCGAATCTAGTGATCAATATGCTCCCGAGAATGTTCGATTGGGCTTAAATTCGGGTATTAGGAAGGATGCCACTTTTGCTCAGAAGTGCGAAAGAGGAACCACTTTTGTCTTTTCTTGTAGTGTGCTTAGAATCATTGTTTTGTCAAAGGAATCAAGATTCTTGCACGCCTAATTTATATTGGTTACCAGTAACTTAAGCATTTTTCAGTACTTTGTGTAATAATCTTTGTTTTTTATGGCCTCCGTACACCGTTCTGGCTTAGTTTTTATGATATTCGCTAGAATTTTTGATAATATTGATTGCCACTTTAATTTTAAACTCTCCATCAGCTTCTGCTTAGTTTTAAAACGACGTAGTCCACCTCTGCGCTTCAAGAATTAGGAACAATTTTATTTTAATAAAAGAACCAGTTAACCGCTTATTTGAATTATTATTACCCAAAAACTGTTTTTTTTTTAAGTGATACTTTTCGAATTATTCGAAAACCGGTTTTTGAAAAAAGTCGAATAATCGATCTCCCTAGGCTCAATTTAATAACCGGATAGTTATATAATATGTATTTTTTACAAAAAATTCATAATTAGCGAATGAAAGATCAAATTAATAATTCCTATTATTAGTTTGATTAAAAATTCCGATCATTAATTCGATCTTTTTTCTGTAATTGTGAATTTTTCGTTGTTGCTTTTTTATAGATATTTTTTCCATTCTTTTTAAACATTTTTATAATCAGTCCCATGTAAATAAATTAAATGTATAAATCCGATTTGGATGAATCTCATTCCCAATACATTGTAAAATGAAATGTACATTAGAAGTAGGAAAACCATCGCACTGGCATCCGATTTTGAGGGCTGTGTAATGCATTACATTGCTATTACAGTTTTGATTATAAAAAAAAAATTATATAGAAATGTTAAAAATATTACAATTTATACGCCACCAAGTAAACAAAACCAGCAAAATGTAAACATAACCAAAACATCAACAAACCAACTGTAAACACAACCTTAACAGCTGTTTCGAATATTGAATTTGTTTCATGACACCAATTCAAATAAAAATTCTGTCTTAGATTCTGTAGCATCCTTGATTGACTTAAAATTTTGACTTAATCTTCTAAAAACTCGAATTTTTTGTGATGTATTTAAATTTTAGTCACTGAATGACTATATATTGCCGGACAACGTCACGCTTTGGGGTATTTGATGCCGGAAAAGGGGATTAATAAAAAAAACAAATTTTAGAAAACAGTGTAATTTTTTGTACCACTTTAAAGTCCAAAAAATTCTATTGTTTACCATAACGTTGTATTTTTGTGACAGCAGAGTAAAGCATTGGCACAGTGTTGTACTGAAAATTAAAATGAGTCCACCTCTTTATTGCATCATGATTTACACTATTAAAAACATCACTTTCTAATGCATCTGCCGTTTGGAGCCGAAGTTAAACTGCAGGTCCTTTTCAATGAGTCTAAAAATAGAATCGGTTGCATCTCATTTATTGAGAATGGAATACCATGGTAATTATGATGTATATATTGTTTGCGTGCTTTTTTAAAAACTGTTAATGAAAATGTTGCTAAAAGATCGCTTTCTTTTTAGCGAATGAGAAAAGTTTGTTTTCTTCACACTATACTTTTAAGCTGGATTCACCCATTGTTTCGGAAAAAAATTTTGTTCCTACCCGAACCAGTAAAAACAATGTCATATGGTAAAACAAAGAAGATATTTGCAAAGGTGAATCAGCAATTAAAAAGGAAAAGGCGATGTAGCTATAGATGAAATTCTATAACTTAAATTTTGTGTAGCCTTATCATTTAGAACCAATGCTGTATTTTCAGCACCAATATCATTAACTAAATAACTTGCATCTTAAAAATCATTGTCGCTATTATAATCAGATATTTCTTCATCTGATAAATTGGGCACTTATTTTATGTTGTACTGCCGAATAAAAAATATGCATACAATGCACTCGGGATACCAGAAACACTCGTTTTCCGTTTCCGTTTCTTTCTAACATTGTCTACTCTAGAACGTCAACCAAACTACAAAGCGCTAAAACATCAACTCTAAATAGAACAAAATTTTACCTTAAAAAATATGATAATTGGTTCAAAATTTGGGTTCTTCTTTTTATAACTATTATAGAAATAAATTTGCATATGTAATGTCTTTCTCTGTTCGGTTGATTTTTTGTTCCCGTTGGAAGACTTTTTTGTTTTTTTTGGATTTATTATTGTTGGTTTTAGTTTATAAACAATAAAAATGCTTTAAACTACACTATCAATAATTTTTTTATATTAAATTTCTACATTCATAAATGTCGACAATCTGATAAACGTCAACACCCACAGGTTTAATTAGTTGACCCGAGTAGATTGTATATAAATTTTTTTATCATAAACGGTCAAGCGTTCCCTGAGGCCTTCATTAAGTTTTTAGTTACAGATCGTATAATATTATGTTTGCATGGCCAATTTTACCTTTAAATGAAACTATTGTAAATGAAATAATTATCAACAAATTTTCGTATAGATTGTTCGGTGTTTTTTCGATATTAAAAGCAAATTTTTCAAAATCATTTTTTCCCTTTCATGGATTTCTTGTACAGAAATGTTTACAGAAAGAACAAAACTCAACTCATCGAATTTTAACGGTAAACGGAATTCTTGGTAACAAAATAGAATGAAACTAAAAAAATTTACGGGTGTTCAACTGTGAACGAGTACTTGATAGCTGCCCTGAGGTAGCCCATACTGTTGGAGTATTATTACGATCTTGCTACTAAATGCTTTTTCCATCAATTATTACAACTTACTGTCAAACTAACAGCTGATTACCATCAACAATTTGCTGTTGCTTTTTTGAGGATGGTATTTTAAAGAACCAACGCATTAAGCATGCCAAGTTCAACAACACACTTTGCCCCGCAGTTACACGATCAAGTTTTTCTTGAAATTGTTTCACATATATTGCTTGTCAAAGTTTACTAATATTTATAGCTGTGACGTAGGCGGCACGCAACTTGAATTCAATATGAAAACAATTTCTTTGTTTAAAGTGTGTTCGCAGAGAAAACAACAAGAATTTTGAATACTAATTATAATCAGCAGTTTCCTTGAAAGCAACATGAAACACCAGATGGGAAGCAAATTTGATTATCAAGTTGGTATTAATTTTTAAAATTGTGAGTGCATTAGTATGAAAGTGTGAGTGTGTTAAAAATTGAAAGGCAAAAGTTGAACGAGTAGCCCCCATGTTAGAGCCGGCACTTAAATCAGATAATTGGATAATTTTCTTTTGTTTACATTATTTTATAAAAAAAATTATGTTGTGTCATACATTATATGATAAAAATTTTAGCGTGTAGCTGCATGGTTCAGTATATTGAAATGTCTGGCAGCTCTGTTTATAAAAACGGTATTTCTTTAACATGCCGCATGCAGTAACCGCTTTTATAGTCGGTTAATTGGTATTCTCTTTAAAGAAATCTGACTTTCCTAAACGTTGTGTCGCTGTATTGAGAAAAGAATATTCACTTTTATATTTATTTTTTTTATTAATAAAAATATTCTTCAATCCTCAGCTGTATTACGAACGACAGATGGATGTTAAACAGGATACTGTGCAATAACCGTTGGAAAAATTTGTGTAGCATATGGACATCAATTCACAAAATTTCCAAGTTGCATTTTTGTTATTTCGTACGACTTGATTACTGAAGTGAGAAGAAACACATATTTGACACTTGGCACGCCGTGTATTGGCTTTGAAAGGAAAAAAAAACAAGACTCATAGATTAAATTATTGTAAAATTTTTATAGCTTCCATAAAATCATAAAATTGTAAGGAGCATAAAAATGTCGTATCCTCCACGCCCACCTATGCCACCATACATGAATCCTTCCATACCACCGCCACATGTGAGTCTATTGTTTAAGGCATTCCTTAACATATAGTATTAAGACGTTTATACTCTTTTATATATATATTAGATGATGGGGCCAATGGCAAATCCACCGCCACATACAAGATATAGAAATTCTGCAACAATCAGTTCTCAACCGACAGTTTATCAACGGCCGCCAGATCCAGTGCCTCAATTCAAAGGACCAATTATCACCGTTTTTGTTGGTATGTATATAATTGAAATACAAAAAAAAATATTTTTTAATACACCTCCATTGTGATTTAAGGAAATATTAGCGAACGCGTTCCAGAAATTTTAATAACACGAATATTGGCTACTTGTGGACCCGTTGTGAATTGGAAACGGGTATCAACGTTTGGTTTCTGCGAATACGAGTAAGTTTTTATGCAACATTTGTATATGAAAATAATGTTAGACTTTTTAAAATTTGTTGAAATGATTAACAGTGGACCAACTGCCGGTATGCGAGCTGTTAGATTGCTAAGCGAAATCGAATTGGATGGCAAAACATTGTTAGCAAAAGTTGATGCGAAAAATAAACTTTTGCTGGACAACTTTAAAGAGGAGGAACGTAAAAATGGAACGAATGACATGCCTGATGAAAAAAATGACGATGAGGAAGCGCTTCATTCCATGCGGCAAATTATAGAGGAACACAAGCATGAAATGGAAGAGTTTGATCCAAATGCTCGTCCCGATTTGTATGGAAGTAGAGGAGTTAAAGCAAAAGCTACCCGCATTGATGAAATCAAAGTTCCAAAAGTTCTTCACGAGACTAATTTAGAGGAGGAGAAACGTAATCTTATAAGCAGTGAGATAGGTAAATTTCGAAAAAGAGCTGAGGCCGATGAACATCGTAAAGAAAAAGAAAAGGAACGCGAAAAAGAGAAAGAGCGCGATAAGGAACAACAAAAAGAAAGGGTACGCGAGAGGGAAAAGGAAAAAGACAAGAAGAAAAAAGGCGAAAGCGGTAGTGAACAAGATTGGGACGCCGATGAACAGGTTGGTGATGATGTTTCAAATATGGCGGTAAACAAAAAGGAACGAATGGGTGATATATCTTCGCCAGTGAAAAGAGAAAAGGAACGTGATGGATCCAAGGATTCCCGACGTAAACGTAGTCGCTCGCGATCTAAGGACCGAGATCGTGAATTTAGAGAACGAGAACGTGAAAGGGAACGCGAGCGCGAAAGGGAGCAAAGAGAAAAGGATCGAGAACGTGAGCGTGAACGCGAAAGAGAACGAGAGAGAGAGCGCGAACGTGAAAGAGAACGCGAAAGAGAGCGTGAAAGAGAAAGGGAGAGAGAGCGTGATAGAGAGCGTGAAAGGTAAGTAATAAGAGAGTACTAGACATAATTGTTATACGTAGAACGTAAGTTAGGTTCGAATATATTATTTATACGAATACGAATCAGTTATTTCGACTACAGTCGAAAATCTAATTCAGTTCACAATAGGCACCTATATTTGCAGCATCGAAAGCAATATTGTTTTCGTAAAAAAAATCGATGCACAACGAAATTTTCAAAAGTGATGCCAATTTATAATACAAATTTTACATTCGATATTCGATAGCCAACGAATATCGTTTGTCGAATGCAACTCGTAATAGGCAAATAAATTGTAAACGTACATATCGTCACCTAAAATTCAAAAGGATTATGATTTAATTAGGCAAAATTCATCGTAATCAATCAAAGTCGATTTTGAATTTTTGTCGCTTACGGACTTTTGGATATTAGGTGACGATATACATAATATAGTAATAACATCAAAATTTATACGCTAAAATATTTGTTCTTGATCTGCACCTCAAAATTGATATCAAGTGAATTCCAACGATCCATTATGAATTTCAAAAGCTCAATGTTAAATTTGTTTTAAACCTCTTAAAATTAAGTAAAAAAAATGCAAAAAAAAAAATCAAAAGGGGGACAATCTTAACTTTGAAGAAAGGAAGAATTTTTATAAAAAAAGCATTTTACATAAAAGAAAACACTATTAAACCCAGGAAAGTTACTTTCAATTTTACTACATTAAGGTCAATTTGACGAACTTTTAAAAAATTCTAGTTGAACGATTTTTTAATTTTATTAAAAAATAATAGAGAAAAAATAAAATATAGAAATAATTCTCCTTCACTCTTAAAATTTGACACAGACTTGAACTCTTTTTTGATTTTTTCTAATTGATTAACTTTTAAAACAACAAAAACATAAAAGATAAAAAAGGACTTATTTAAAGACATTTCGGATTTTCGCATGAGACACAAAGTTCAAGCTTGTATTTTCCACATAGAAAAAAAAGCTATATTATGAAGAATTAATGAGCTTTTTCAATTCGACGAAGAGTAACCATCCAAGATTAAAAGAAATACTTCTTGAGATCAATGTTTATATGAATATAATTTTGTTAATTTAACTTTTGACAATTTTAGGGAACGTGAAGAGAAGGTTGTAAAGAACGTAAGAGACCTGCAACGAGAAAAAGAAATAGAGGAGGAACTACGTGAACGTAAAAAGGCGGAAAAGAAAGCACGTGAAAAGGAAGAGGCATATCAAGAACGTCTTTTAAACTGGGAGCAAAGAGAGAAGCGTAAAGCTAAAGAATATGAAAAGGTATTTTTTCCAGTACAGCAATTTTGAAGGCATTTTTTATTAACATTTCTTCTGTTGTTTTTATTTTAATAAGATACGTTTAAAAGAAAAAATTAAACAAGACGAACGAGAAAAAGAAGCGAAGCGGCTTAAGGAGTTCCTAGAAGATTATGATGACGAACGGGATGACGTTAAATATTACAAGTAAGTCGTAAATTTAGTATGACTCCGTTTTTCTAAAGAAATTAAACTAAAATAAATTCTAAATAAACTAAACTAACTACTCGAAGGGGTCGAGAATTACAAAGACGTTTGGCGGAAAGAGTCCGGGAAGCAGATTTAGATGCAAAAGATCGAAATAAAGAACAAGAGGAACTAGAAGAACTGAAAAATAAAATATTTAGCGGTGAATTTGAAAATCCTTCACAAGAGTATGAAAGGGCAAAAAAAGAACATGAAAAATTGTACAGACCTCAAATAATTATTGATGTTAATTTGGAGAATTTGCAGCGTAAGGAACGTGAACAAGAACGAAGCAGGGATAAACACAGTTTGACCTCAGAAAAACGTCCGAATTCACATGAGGTCTTCCATCGAAATGATGATAATGTTACAGTTGCGGGAAGTGTTAGCTCCACAATGAGGCCAGTTTTTAAAGCTGGTTCTGTTGATTCATCCTCTAACGATAATGCTGCGTCTGGACACGAAACCACGTCTAACGCTAGCAGTCGGTATAGCCGTCAAGATTCAGAGTCTCGTGACTTTACAAGTGCTCCCGATATAGAGACTATGTCACCTGCAACACCTCAAGCATTCACCGCACATTCACAAAATAACGATTCCGCCACAACACCGCCTATGATGCCTACTGTTGGAATAAGTCTGAACCTAGGAGCGAATGCCAAAAAAAAGAAAATTGAATCCACCGCCGGCGTTTTCAGTAATGATGATGACAACGATGACGTTTCAAATCCTAAAAAACGAAAATTAGTACCTTTAGGTGAATATAAATTGTATTAATTTTTAATGCTTTCCGTTAAAATCGATTAAATTCTTATAGACTATGAAGACAATCAGGCAACAAAACAGGGTTCACATTCGTCTAGTACATATACCAATGATCGACACGAAGCTCCTGGAAGCGGTGGCGGAGTTACTGATGGCAATGGAAAAGGGGGAAATGCAACAACAAATAAAAAACATGGTAAGAATGATACTTCTGCTGCAACTGCTGGTAATACAGATGCAGCAAATAGCAAAAAGGATGATAGTAGTGGTACAAAGGTACATGATGAAAAACGACGCCACATAAAAAGCATTATTGACAGGATACCCACACAAAAGGAGGATCTATTCAACTACAAACTTGATCGCAATGAAATTGACAACAATCTCATGGAGCGCAAGATACGTCCTTGGATAAATAAGAAGATCATTGAATATATCGGCGAACCCGAACCAACGCTGGTTGATTTTATATGTTCAAAAGTCTTAGCTGGCAGTTCGCCTCAGAGTATTCTAGACGATGTTCAGATGGTTAGTCAAAAACGTTTCTCAAATGTTGTAAAGAAATAATTTTCATATCAAATCTTTTACAGGTGCTTGACGAAGAAGCTGAAGTTTTTGTTGTTAAAATGTGGAGATTACTCATCTACGAAGTGGATGCCAAAAAGATTGGTTTAGGTAAATAATTTCTAATTTTAATGCAATTTATTTTTGTGTGTATTAACAAAATATCATATATGCAAAATACAATATAATAATTATTATTATATACAATAGTAAAAACATTAAAAAAATGAAAAGTAAAAAATTAAATTACTATTATGTATATGAATCACACTATTCACAAAAGTCAAAAAAGACTCTTGTCGATTAGAACGCTTTATTTATTGATCGATCTACCGACTGCTATACAAACAGACAATTTCAAATAGTTTCTGTCTGTTATTTGGAGCTGTTGTAGCAGCTGCTTAAATAGAAAATAAATAAGAACATTTTATTCAAAATAAATCTAAAAAGATTTCCACTATTTAAATGACAACTACAAAAATTGCTTTTTTCTCTTCTTTGTTAACTTGAAATCAAATTTACGGTAAGAGATTAGACGAGAATCAAAATAGAATAACAACATTTAAGCGAAAAACTTTGTTAATTTAGGTTAACAAACCTTGTTTTTTTATTATTAGTTTCTAGTCATTACATCTTAACAAAATTCTTGGTACAATAAATATGTTTTACAATATTATATATTAACTAATCGATAATGATTTTAAAGAAAACAAATAAAAAATGAATTTAAAAATATATATAAATTTGTTAATATTTATATTACATATAGCAACAGACACATGCGGAAATGCGAAAAAGATCTTTACTGACAGTTGTAGTTCATATTTTAATTTATTCGCCTCCAAACCACTAACAATATTTACAACTCGATGAATCTGTGGTTTCAGTATCTTCACTTATACTAACTGTATTTCCATTGTTAAGATTTTCATAATGTTCTGATGTCACAATCTGTGGGAGAGAAAAGAAAACGAAATAGATTAATTAATTTTTTTTTAACTATCAAGTTAAAATTTGTCTATTTAATAATTTAATGTGGAATTGTGCGACACATTTACATTTATTCTTACACTACATAGATTAAGGTTTTGTATAGTTTAAAGATTTATTTATTATTATTGTTTTTTTTAATTCTAAACCAAATTAATATTTTTTTTTATCAATTATGAGCTTAAGATGTTTTTTGTAAGAATTGTCTATAATTTTCACAATTTTTTGCTGGTCCTTTGAGTAGCATAGAAAAAACTAAACTAAACTGTAACACATTCAACCATTCTATTTGGCGTACGTAACCAACAGAAGACAACAACGTTTTTTATTTTTTGTTGCAAAATCGTATTTCCGTTTTAAATATTGTCATTTATCGATGACTGACGTTGCTGTTCTCTTTAATTGCCTTTGATTTTGTTGGCAGCGGTTTTGGAGTTCTGTTGTTTTAAAAAGCAGTTAAAAAAAGATTGAAATTAAACTTAAAAAATATTCTCCGCTTAAGCCTTATTGTATTTGATAAATTTATTTACAAATTATGTACAACGCGACAAAATGAAGTATAAATCTTTAATGAATATGATCATTTTGCTAAGAATTAGAAACCACTTAAGATATTTCCTTAAATAATTTAATTATAAAATAGTAACGTATCTGAAAAACAAACATCAATCAAAATATACAATATGCAACATAGAAAAAAATACTTTTTATGAATTTTTTATAAATTAATTTTCGCACGCAACAATTTAAAGTACAAAAATTAAAAAAATTAAATTAAATCAATTCCTACATATAATTATAACTAATTATTTGTTTCGTGTACACCTTTTATTTTTAATGACACCTCGAAGTTGTTTCGGTACACTATTGACCAACTTGCCTACTGTTTCTGAAGGTATCCTTGTTTACAAGGATCGTATCGTTGTTGACAAGCTTGTGGCTTTAGTTTTACTATTTAAAGACATTTTAATGTCCCGAATTGATGATATTTTATCAAGAGAGTTCAAATTTGATCATCCCGACAAACTTTGTTATATTTGGGTCGTATTATTTTCTAAAACTGACCTTACAATGCGTAATGTGTAGGACAAGTTTAAAATGGTATATTCCACTTAATTCAATTTTTGCCATTTTTTCACTTACTTTGTAAAAAAAAGCCTTTTTTAATCCACCATACCATAAAAAAGTCTGGTAGTAAAATATTTTATTGAAAACAGAATAAACAATGAGATGGTAAACTCTGGTCTATAAAATATCAAAATAATTTTTGCTATTGGAGAATTACTGATATATTGTATACTTGCATCAGGTATTGTATTGTATTTAAATTACCCTGTTGTATTTTATATCTTTTTGCAAATTGTTTTATAAGATCTGGTAATCTTTTGAAGTAACACATGTACCGGGAAAAACATTTTTACATACAATAGTATCTCAAATATTTTTTTTTTTTTTGCTTTGGTAAAAGATTTCAATTTTCGAATGGTAAAAAAGTATACCAAAATTTTAAGAACAGACTCATCAGTACTATATCACATATTATGCGATTGTACGCTTAAATTGTATAATGTTTCAATACGTTGAAGCATAAAAAGCAAATCGAAAAACATGAATCCTCTCTAGCACAGTCTATATTAACGAATTTGTCAACAGATTTGAATCCATATTTTTTGGATTTGTGTAACGCCTTTTTAGCAGCAAATATATATACCACTTTATAAAATCAACAATCCGGCTATGATTTTTTTGGAAAATACATTAATAATTTTCACCTAGTGAGTCTACTACGGTCGAAATATGTGACAACGATATATGATTATTATGTTAGCGAACTACAAAAAAAAAAGAGTAATTTGGGTATTATTGAATGAAATTACCGACTGCAAAGAGCGAGTGGTTGCCAATTTTTTTTATATGGTTTATTAGAAGAAAAAGGAGTTTAGAATCTCTTAAATCTTGCTCACATTGAAAGTTCTGTGGCTGCTATTGTGGCCAAATGGTAACTGTTTTTTTTTTTTTTTTTTGCAAATTGTTTTAATTTATTTATTAAAATCATTGTTTCGAAAGGGTGTTAAATATAACAACAATTGCTAGCGTTAACGGACGCAACACCATATATGGTTACATGTTACGTTCTGGGCTCATGGATTACATAGATTAGCAGATTTCATTCGCTTACATTTTGAAGATGTAAATTCTACGAACGAAAGTTTAGAAGTTATTGATAATGTGAGAAACAATATTAATGATGCCAACAAAATGAATTTTTTCGATAAAATTATCAATTATTATATATATATATATATATATATATATATATATATATATATATATATATATATATATATATATATATATATATTTTAAGCACGGTTTTTTGTTAACATTCATCATCCACCAAAAGGAATATGTTGTACATATTCAAATGATGGATTTTTAATGACCAATTTGGGGATAAAAGTAGAATTTTGGGTTTATATATAGTCCATTCCTTCAATACATATAGTTGTTACGGTTTATCTTGGTAATTACAAAAGATAGAGCCCCCAAACTTTCGACTTGGTCTTTTATTATTAAGGTACACATTAAGTTATAAAATTAAATCCATAGGAAAATGGAAAATAATATTTATTTTAAACTACTTTTCTTCTACTACTACTTTGATATGGCCTAATATGTTGACTTGTGCAAAAAAAATCATTTGACGTACTCTTAAACTTCTCTAACAAAGTCGGTATTTGTGCAAATGGAAGGCTAAACATTTTTAAAGACGTTTGTTTTGATTCGCTGTACCATTATCAATCAAGAAAATTTTTTTTTTTTTGGTAATTAGGTTGCTTTTGCATTTTATTTTTGCATTAATATTCAAGGGCATTTATTCGCAAAATTTGTCATTCTCCTTTTAGTAGACTTTTATAAAACCTACTCATTTCCCTGGGGAAAAGTGTTTCCACGGGAAGTTTTTTTAAGATTTTATTTAAAATCAGAGCTGGGGTTCTAGGTACTCCCGAACAAATATCGCAAAAATATCAAAATAACATTTAATTAGTAATATTTTGTTAAAAGTGTAACCATGGTAACGGTGAATAAATATAAATTTACTGATGGTTTGGGTTCAACTAGGCAGTACCACACCCATATACAATTTTTATTTATATGTCCATATTTTTAAAACGGTAATAGTAAGAATTTCTAAATTTAGCCCAAATAACTTTGTGGTCAATAAAAATCACCAGTGGGCTGAACCAGTGGGCAGCTAAGTGGGAGTGGTATCTTCTATACAAAGTAAATAGTTTTTTGTGTATATCTAGAGATCGGTAATAGTGAAAGTTTCTGAATTTGGTCTAAAACACTTGGTAGACAATACACAACAGCAGTCGAAATATGGGTGAAATTGAATAAGTGGGTGGGGCACCTCCAATACAAGATAAATATTCATTTTTGTATATCTAAAGCAAGGTTATAATGGCAATTTCTGAACGTGGTCTATATGATTTGGTAGTCAACACAAATAATTAATTTTAATGCATTAAATTTTTCATGAGAAATACGTTTTATAGATATACAACACACATTGGCTCCCAGCAGCGCGGAAAGGTTACTCTAGTGAACTATAATATTTTTTATATTATGGTAATAATATATGTAGAGTTTTAACAAAGTAGACCTCAGCTCATTATTAATTAGCATAATAAACAAAATTTCGTAATAAACTATTTGGTTTTCTAAGGGTTGGATCAATTCTAAAAACAACAGCTTTTAATATTAAAAAATAGGTTGTAAATAAACTCGTTGTAATATAACGTGTGCGCTTTCTACTACTTCGTAGAAATAAAATTCATTGATTATAAAATTCTTGCTAGATATAACATTTCTAGAGACTACGTATTTTTTGGGTTAAAACAATTATCGAGTTTGGTAGCTTGGTACTTGGAAAAACAATTTTGGGGGCATTGCTTTTTATTATATATATAAATGATATGTCAAATGTAATAAATCATTGTGAAATAACTTTATATGCGGATGATACACTTATATACTGTGAACGCCAAAAGAACCTGTACCCTTTGACTTTCAGGACTTTAAAGACTAATTTATTATTCAATTTTGTAATTTAATTAAATCTTTTATATTTTTATTTAATAGATTTATTTTTCTTTTAATTTATTAAAAAAAAAGCAATAACAATACTCCAACAACAACAATAAATATAGAACAAAAAAAGGAACTCAATATTTTTAGCACCAAAAGAAATTGTACAACTCTTGTGCACATGTTACAAAGAATTTTACAATAAACAAGTACCGTTATTTTATGTGATTTGTTTTCCTAAGACATTTTATGCAATTTTAGCTTGTTGTAGTAGTTATTAATACAATTGCTTTATTCGCGAACAGTTCATCCCATAAGATTTTTGGATTTTATGAAAATGGGTAAACAAACTTCTTTAGATATTCGTAAGCTTGTATTAAAATGTTACGAAGAAAGAAAATCCTTGCATGAGATTGGTTCCATGATTGAAAGATTTATTTTATATTTATTGTTATTGTTGGAGTTTTGATTTTGTTTTTTTTTTTTATAAAATGAGAGAGTAAGAAATATATTAAATAAAAAGTATAAAATGTTTAATTAAATCACAAAAAATAATAATAAAGTCTTAAACATGAAAGTCAAAGGCATACAGGTTCTTCTGACGCTCACAGTATATTGAAAGTGATACAGATGAACAATGTTATGAAGGACTCGATAAAGATATTAAAAACTTAAATGGCTGCGGATAAAAACAACTCAAATTAAAGGAGAATACACTAAAATAATGGAAATTAAAACAAACCCAATATTACCTTCAAAATTAATAATGAAGAAATAGAAAGAGTAAATCAAATGAACCACTTGGGTTTTGTAATAAACAATAATTTAAATTTAAAAAATCATATTAACTTTATTTAAAAAAAAAATTCTTCAAAAGATTAGGAAAAGAAATAACTACATTAACAGCAATCATGATCTACAACACAATGATTAAACCTAATTTTGAATTCGGGTTAACAATTCTTTTTTCATGCTGCACGAGTCAACAAATTTATAGATTGAAAAAAATTACAAAATAAGTCAATGCACATTATATTAAAATACAACAGGCACACCAATAAACTTTGTGCTTGACTCTAAAATGGCGAGATATAAAACAAAAACTAAAATTAAATACCATAAACTTTATTCAGAAAATTAAATGGAATGGCACCACAATTTACAAGAGGATCAAATAATGTATGTCGGGGAAACGCAACCATACCACTTAAGGAATAATTACGGCTTTAGAATTCAAAGAATTACAACAACCGCAATGCAGCGCTCATTGTTTTTCAAAGGATTACAACCATTCAATAGATTGCCAAATGGTGTTAAAAATAAACGCAATCCAAATGTATTTCAAAAAAAAAAAAAAATGTAATTTAGAACAAAACTTTTATTTAAAAATTTTTTGTATATATTAATTTAAAGTGTTATTTGATATTAATAAAGAAAGATAATAATAATAATAATAATAATAATAATAATAATAATAATAATAATAATAATAATAATAATAATAATAATAATAATAATAATAATAATAATAATAATAATAATAATAATAATAATAATAATAATAACTGCAATACCGCCAATTCTAAGTGTGCTGCTTTGAGGTTTTTTGCCGAAAGCAATTTTCAAAAATTTCACGGCAACGATTTTAATTTTGAAATGGCTCAACCCAATCAGTTAAACAACCTAATAATTTTTTTTTTTTTTTTTTGGTTTTAGATCACAGCATATTTCGTGTGGTAAACATTTCAAAACAGATTTTATCATATTTTTACTACAATTTACACCGTTGCAGGCATAAACACTTCTCAAATAAATTTTGCTTTTCTTTTAATGACATGCCCAACTATTTCTATGACTCGTTCGGTATTTGTTGATTTTTATGAGTGGTAGATTTTAAGAAAAGAGAAACAGTGCACTGCGTGGAATTCGTTTTATCCACTCTTTTCATGTACTGCCATACTTTGTTTAAATATATTACATCAATACCCCGGTTTGCGACTTTTCGAAATTGTGTATTTTTACAATTTCAGTGATTTCGAAGTTGCGTCGTTTTTGTTTCAATTTACGTCGCATGGCTTCGATGTTGCGTCGTTAATATGAAAATGTTTGTACAAAGTTAAAGCAGAAAAAAGATTATCCGTTTAAGGCTAACGCAAATACACCGACTTTTGCTTTTATACTATGAATTCGTTATTTTTAATTTTAATATTTTTGTAATGGTTCCTTACGTTTTTTCATGAATTGCTATATTTTTATTGTAGTAAAAACTGATTTTCAAGAAAAAGAAAATTTAAATAAAAAATATGTACTTTTTATTGAAAAATCTATTTTTTCAGCTAAAATTGTGAATCTCGGAACATATTAAATGAAAATCAATATAAATGTATAAAATATCGAGCTTCGGTATGCGTCGCGTATCTACATTCCTAATTAGCGACAAAAACTGTTGTATTTTGATGTCAATAAAATGATGCAACCAAACCTTTCTCCAATCTCCAACTCCTTCCAACTGAGTTCTTACCCGCTCCTCGACGTTCTTTTTCACCTTAATTGACGGTGCAGAACAATACCGAGATGTTTTGCCTTCAAAGATAGTTTCAATGTAACACCATTCAAAACTGATAAGGCTAGTGATGTTCTCAACTAGACAACTTTTCCTGCGGAGTCTGCATTTAATATAAGGGTAGAAATTTAACACATATAAGCAGAACGTCATCAGCATACGGGTACCACCTAGCTGATCAAATTCCATGAGCATCTCAATCACAATATGCCACAAAAGCGAAGAAAAAGTGAAGTGGCAGACTGATTTTTCAATGGAGTTCTTCCCGATATCGAATTAATAATTTCAGAATAAATGTTTGATCAGAACGTCTCAATAACAGAAAAACGTGATGAGGCACGCGGGACACTACGAGTAATTAAATTGTCACTCTCGGCAAGAAGGTACAGGTTTAAATCACCTAAACAAATTACTGCTAACAAATGTGTTGATATATCCTATAATCCCCTCTTAAACCAT
This sequence comes from Wohlfahrtia magnifica, assembly GCA_023159175.1. NCBI lineage: Eukaryota > Metazoa > Arthropoda > Insecta > Diptera > Sarcophagidae > Wohlfahrtia > Wohlfahrtia magnifica. The sequence continues at coordinate 787,521 of JAKWBJ010000181.1, read as the reverse complement.
TCAATTAGGACTATGATAGGATATTTATCCAGTTAGTCGTGATATTGTTTTAACGACTAGACAGAAATTACGAAAGCATTAACAAAGATGATTAGCTGTTATTCATGTTCACAATATGATTCAAATCATTTTAACTGAGTTTTTTGAATGCCGTATTTGTATAATTTTTGCAGTAGTGTGCTTCTATCAATTGTTTCGAACGCTCGTTTAGTCTCGGAAAATTGCAACAATCTTTGGTTTTTTTCCGATTTTTTCCACCTGTTGTTTCACAAGAAAAATAATTTCAGAATCCAGACTAATACTTAGATAATAAAGCATTCGATTCCATATATTGCTCCAATTGTTCTTTTACTACTTTTTCCATTATTTTTTCACATGTCTTAAAGGTATTAATTGGGCGAAATTCTTCACAAAGTTTTGTTTTTGCAATCTTCTCAATGGGTGTTATCATTGACTCTTTCCAATTATCAGGAAATATTCCTGTTATTAGGGATTTACATATTTATTATGTCCAGCATCGTGCTGCCTATTACATTCCAACTATTAAGTATAATTTTTTTTTTATATTTTGTTGTAATCTGGCTTATTCTTTAAATTTTTACATACAATTTTTAATTTATTTAGAATTATTGCACGGAATTTAAATTTAGAGTTTATCACAGGAATTTGGTTTGAGTATTGTACTATTAACAAAAAAGTTGTTAAATTCATCATCTATTTAAAAATTTACCTTATATTCTATTTGGTTAATCTCAGATTGAATTGTATTTTGGTCTTTCTTAAGTATTAGATTTTTTTTATTTCTCTCCACATATACTTTTAATCCTTGGCATTAATTATTTTGTTATTTATTTAATTTTTTGTATTCATTTTCAATTTTAACCTTGTATAAATTTCTAACTATTATCGATATTTACTATTTAGTATTCATTAATTTTTTCCCCTTTTAATCGCCTTATTTGATTGTTAAACCATTTATTTGAGTTGCTTTCATTGATAGTCACATTTTTAACTGCATTCTAAATATTCGTCAAAGAAGTAAACATTGCTATCGAGGTCCTCATTTTCACTTATTTGTCGTATACCTTCAACTTCTTTATTATATTGGGTGCTGTTGTATTTCAACATCCTTATTCCTTTTACCCATTTCTGTGTACTTATAGCGGTCATTAATTATTATATTAATAGATACATGATATGCAATTTTATTTGATTTATTAATTTAGCCCGTTATACTTTAATTATTTGTAATTTATAATCAATTATAGTTTTTGAAATATCTGTTAAACGTGTAATTTCAGTCATTATCTTCTTAAGGCCATTATCATTTATTACGCATTCTAATTTGTAAAACTCGATTTTGCTTCAATCTATAATAAAATCGCCTACTATTATTATATCACAATTTGCTTCGTTTGTCTTCCAAAATTTTCTCAAATGCTGCAATAAACTCTGTCTCTGCACTATTTGGTGATCTATATATAGCCGTAATTATACACATGTAGTTTTCATATTTATCGATGTATGCAGCTATCCAAATTTTGGAGTTAAGAACTTTTTCGGCTACTTTTGTCACATCACATCTTTTTTTGAAATAAACTATTACACTTTCAGTTCTTGTTGAGTTTGATATAGTTCTATATTGATTGTAATCTTTTATTTGTATTTTTGTTCTTCTATAGCTTCTGTTAAATGAATTTCCAACAAAATAAAAAATTCAGGTTATTCCATTTCTGTAATTATCTTCATCTGGTTAAAGTTGTTAAGTAATTCTTGTATATTGGTATTAATGCCATGTATTTGCCTCGATTGTTAGGCTGTTAAGCATATTCTTCTTTCTTTGGCATTTAATATATTCTGATATACTCGCTGTTGCATGATTTTCATCTAAACCCGAATATAACCTTTTATTAATTCTAACACAAATAATGCATTTATTAATTATTCTCTGTTGCACTCCTTTTATTTATATTCTCCATTTCCAGTTGAGCGAATTTATCTGCAGTGTTTATATATAGACTGCTTTATATCTAACAACATCTTTAGGAAGACGGAAATATGTGCTACAACTACAAAAATATACATATATATTTATTATCATACTTTAAAAGATGTAGAAATTTCTGTAATTACAGTACAGACTGCAATTCTTGTCTTGTGGATTAGAATTGTCCCTTGAATGCCGCCTAATCGTTTCTACCTTCATTTCTTCTTCATTATCTTAAAAAAAATAGATCCACTGAGCTTATCATTATTAATTTTTGTTTAATTGTTTAATAATTGTTTATTTTTTATTTTTAGTTTTTTTTTCACAACACAACAATGCTATTTTGTGACAACAATCAACGCAATTGTTTACTTTTTCAGTTGACCATCTGTCAAAATAACAACTGACAAGAGTTGCCTTACATAATATAAATTTTTATTTCAGTTGATTGCCCAATTGTCAACCAAACTCAAGTTGAGTTGCCATACGTAATAAACATATAAACTGCAAAATAAGCAATTACAAATTTCTAACAGACGTTCGGCACCGCAGCTAAATGATGTTCGATTGCCAATCATAATCAACCCATATTTCTTCACCCGAAGATCACATCTTGTCCTTTGTAAAGATCTTCTAACATCATTACGGAGATGCACTTTTGTCTATGTTCCGTCCGTTAGCCATTGAACCCCATGAAAACCCCAATTATGTTACCTAGGCTATACGCTGATACGTTACTAAATTTATCCTGGAATCGACTACATAAATATCTAGATCGTAAGTTATATAGTCTTCAGCAGTGGCAGACAATATGCTCGACTATTTAATATCATTTTCTTCCTCACACATCCTACAGAAGTTCGGTGTCTACAGTCCCATAGAAAGGTCCTCGATTGTAACAGACAATATACTGTCGTATGCAAATCATAATAAATCTCATAATTGGTGTAGCAACATTTTGAAAAGTGAAAAATTTTTGTGTTTAAACAAAAATTCATAACTTGCATTCGCATTAAATAATTACGTAACAGTCTTAGAAAATTAATTAAGAATTAAATATTTGATTTTGTTACTAACTTTTCCGACTCCAAAATATTGTTTAACATACCTTTTCTACAATATCCCGAAAAACATCCGCTACAAATTTATCATGTTTAGCTGAAGTCTCCAAAAACAGTGATCGATGTTTACGGGCAAACTTTAGTCCTTCTTCCCGACTTATTACTCGCTCATTATCGATCTTATTGCCAACAACTATTGTAGCGATATTTGGATTATCACTGTAGTTCTCCAATTCTGTAAACCAGGCCTCTAATTTCACCAACGATTCACGATTTGTAATGTCATAAACAAGAATCGCACCCAATGCCTTTCTGTAAAAACTCGGTGTCAGACTGCGAAAACGTTCAGCGCCAGCCGTATCCCACAAGGCCAATTTGTAATCAACACCATCAATGTTCATAACTTTACTCTTAAAATCCATTCCAATTGTAACATCATGATTTTCATCGAATTTGTTGTCTACAAAACGACGTATAAGACTAAAATTGAATATAAATACGTTTTTATTTATTAAATAAAAATTACGATTTCAGTTTTTCAAAAATATTTGTAATATTGCAAAGGAAAAAAAACCAGAAGAATAAAATATTTATTTAAAAATATATTTTATAAATTAATTTATAAAATACAATTAAAGGTAAAGCGCATGGTAACTTGACCATATTGCGCGCAAAGTATTGAGTTAATTCCGAACTTTATTCTTAAAATTTTGATTGTTACAAAATTGAATTCCTTTACTTTCTACATGAGAAGGAACCCATAGGATAAGGATTGGGCTATTTTGGCTGGGATTTTTTCAAATGCAATCAAAGACCAAATTTTTGATGTGAAAAAATAATTGGAGAGTCAATGATAACACCCATTGAAAAGATTGTTAAGACAAAACTGTGAGGGTAATACAGATGAACAATGTTATGAAGGACTCGATAAAGATATTGAAAACTTAAACAAATGGCTGCGGATGAATAAATTTGAACTAAACAAGAATAAAACTAAAATAATGGAAATTAAAACTAAGACCAAAATTACCTTCAAAATTGATAATGAAGAAATAGAAAAAGTAAATCAAATGAAATACTTGGGCTTTGTAATTAACAGACAATACTTTAAATTTAAAAGGTCATGTTTGCAAGAAAAATGGAAAAAATTTTAATTTCTTTAGAAGATTAAGATAACAAATAAATACATTAACAGCAATAAAAATCTACAACACAATGATTAAACCTCATTTTGAATTCGGTTTAACAATTCTTTTTTCATGATGCACGAGTCAACAAATTGATAGATTGCAAAAATTACAAAATAAATCAATGCGCATTATATTGAAATACAACAACCGATAAACTTTATGCTTAACCCTCTAAAATGGATAGATATAAAACAAAGACTGAAATTACATATCATAAACTTTATTCAAAAACATAAAATTGGAATGGCACCACGATATATAATAGCAAATAATCTATGTCGGGAAAACGCAACCATACCAATTGAGGAATAATAATGACTTTAGAATTCAAAGAACTACAAAAACCGCAATGTAACGCTCATTGTTTTACAAAGGACTACAGCTCTTCGACAGATTACCAGTGGCGTTAAAATTGAACGCAATCCGAACATATTTCGAAAAAATTTATATTTTTTGTTAAAAACAATGTATTTTAAAACTAAAATTTGTTATTTAAACTTTTTGTAAATGTAAATTCAAAGTATTATGGACACTAATAAAAAAATAAAGGAAAGACTCAAGACAAATAGCCTTAACAGCGCTAACATTATCTGAGCATATAACAATCCTGGAATTCCTGCTAGAAGCGCATAAAGAATAAACAAGCTGCAAAGAATAAACAAGCAAATGACTTTGTTTAATTAAACTCAATATACAATTCGAACTAGAATCAAATTGCACTACTGCGTAACAGGTTAAACCATTTTTAAATGATGCATCCGTGTATAGAATTTTGTTTGCTGAAAAAACATATATTTTTCTCTAACCATCAAATTTTAAACTTCCGGACATGTGTTCTGATTGTGATCTGATAATTTTTGGCATATTATTACCTTAGATTCAGGACTTATGTTTTATTTGGCTTTCTATACAGCGGTATCTCAAATCTCAAGTGCTTTAAGTTCGTTTATTGTTAGTATTAAGCCAAAATGCCCAATGAATTCCTTCTTTAGGGCCTGTGATAGATCTTGCAGCCAAACTTACTGATCTTTTGTTTCAAAGTGAAATCTGATGATCATGATTCAATTATCAAAGTGTAAATGGTGTAGTCCTTAACAGACCACTAGCTGTGCGGAACAATTATTCAATTCTACGTCTGATTTCTTAATATTCTTTTTACAAATCCAAACAAAAAGAATTATGTCGTGTTGGACAGCTCCATGCGTCAGGGATCTACATATATCAATAGCTGTCTCAATATATGGGCCATTTTATTTTGAACAAACTAATTTTGTATATTCTGCTCAATTAACAAATAAGTTTTCAATATGTACATGCTACACCATGTTCTTTGCAAATATAATACCAAGGATTTTAAAATCATTTTTACATGGAAAACAAAACTACCGATAGTTAAACTCTTAGTGGAACAATGTCTTTTTGTACGTGTATTTTATTCTCTGGGGTTGGTTACAACTCTTAGAAAAGCACAAAATTTGATTTGGTTATTTAGCTGGTTTAAATTAGATAGCACTTTAGAGGGGTTGGTAGACTTTTAATTGATTTTGCCAACGAAATCATGTAAATTGTGAATTAAACAACAGATTAAGGAAAGCATTGAGGCACTCGATTGTCAAAGGAGTGTTGTATTGATACGTAACCGTCTTTTTTAACCATGACGATGTGATAAAAATGAATCGATGGGTTTTATAATTCAAAAAGGTATCCCCCAATCTTGTAATTCATCCAGCACAAATGTGGAAACCACACGGTTTAAGGCTTTCTCAATATCTTCTAATAATAACACTATTTTACGACAGTTTATATCTAAGTGTGATTTCTAATTGATGTGCAAAGCAAGAAAGCATGTTGTAATTGTAAGATATTTTTTCACCTGGCTCCAGAACCTTTTTAATTCACATTGGGGCATATTATTGAGTTTTCTTAATTAATGCACTTTAACATGTTTCAAAACTTTATTAGAAGTAGCAGTTTCTAGTACCAATACTACCCCATATATCTCGCACACGTACCTTTATCATTAACACTTATTCCACAATATTGTACGTAAACATGAACAAAAATTAAGTGTTTTGTTTGTGTTTAAAATATAAATAGGCATATGACTCAACTTGCTAATATTACATTTGGCTTATGACTACATGTTATGAAAATGAGAAAATTATATGAGAATATGTCACTTTTTAGCTTGATAAACATTTTTCCATTTTTATTGAGAACGATGTTTCTCAACTTGTCTTCAGCTCTTTCCAGTCGCTTATCAGTTGTGGGGATTAATTTCAAATCCCATACAATTTTAAATCAAGTCCGTGTTTTCTGTTTTGAATCTCTATGTTTGTATGCATGTGTATATATTTTCGCTCATTTACAAATAAGTCGTAATTTAAAGTAGATACCCAATTAAATCATAAAAGACATCCAATAGTTGCACAGAGTGTAAAAGGGTCATGTACACTTTGTTTAGATTCTACTTCAAAAGAAAAATTTGTATTTACCTAGATTTTCCAACACCACTCTCACCGATTACTAAAAGTTTTATAGCTTTATCGCTAAGCATTTTGCACGATATGTTAAATTTTTAGCATTTATTAATTTAATTTTAATTGTTTATATTTTTTTAAATGAATATTATACTTTCTTGCAGATTGATATAAAAAATGGCATCAGCAGCAGTAGCAGCACGAATATGGTGGAATTACTTCAGCAATCCGAAATGATAGTATTGCCAGATGTTTGCTGATAATGAGAACAAATACAGTTGTAAAAATTTATATATAATTACATTATCAACATATTTAAGACGGCGTAGTAAAACTTTGCGAGTTTTTACATTTTTTAATTGTAAACATGGCCAAGCTCTGCTGTATTAAGAAAATTCTCAAAACTCCCATGAATTATCAAAAAAATTATTTATTGTAAATGAAATTGAAACGTCCGTGGGACAGTCGAATTAAATTTTGGTTAGTTGCACAGAAGATCGGGAAATTATGATATATTGGAGTACATATGTTCAACATTCTATTTATTGCTTTGCTTTATTTATATTACATTATTCTATTTAATGTTTTCATATCGTAGTTGTTATATATCGAAATTATGCATACAGGGTACATATTCGTATAAACGCAACCTTTTCATTTATTAGTTCAAAAATACGGTTTCATCAAATTTATCAATTACTGATGATCCAAGTCTTCTCTAGTATCCTAAAAGATCAACTAGAGCTCTAACACAGTTTTATAAAGCTATCCTGGGCTTTTTAACCATAAATTTTGCGTTATATACACCCCAAAGGCTCTCCACTGGTTTCAAATCTAGGCTACATGCAAGTCATTTCATAAGTGACATGCTGTGCTCTTCAGATCATTTGAATGGTAGCGTTGTTAACAATTTAAAGAAATCATGAAAGAATTGGGTGAATATAATTGTGGAATTATAATCGCAGGTGATTTTAATATAGACTGGTCGAGCAATGGATTTTATAGACGTAACTTGGAGAGTATTTTTAATTACAATGTAATAAAACAGATAGTAGATGTACACATAAGAGTCACCTCTAGTACAAGGCCAATAAAAGACTATGTGTTTACAAATAAAGAAAATCTATCGGTGCGAATAAATTATGACAAAAAAATTTCCGATCATGAAACAATTAATATAAATACTGAGATTGTGTATAATACAAGTAATAAAGTACAATACAAGGAGATTGAGAAATTTAATTATAATAAAAATGCATTCAAAAAAAATTTATATTCAGGATTCGGTTCTTAGGACAACCGGAACGTAGGATTATCTGACTTGTGGATTGAAGGTGCTATTAAAAAATGAACCCTTCAATTCGCTTTTATTCTTTATCCATTGTGCCGTTAATAAAAACAATGTTGATAGCTCCAAAGGCAGCCATACAAGGCCAAATACTCTCTAATTAAACGTGACAAAAAATTTGTGGACAATTTTGCACTTGAGAATACCGAAGAAGCAGATTAGTAATCAAAACAATTTATAAGCTGTAACGGTCAAAGAGTAGCTCAAGACTCCACGCGAAACTACCCAAAAAATGGCTACATCGACGGAAAAACGTCTTCAACCAAAAGGTCACACTAAATTCTAAACCATGTTCATTATACGTTATTTCTAAGATTTCTGGCAATACACGAAATAAGCCGTGACTTGTATTTTTCATATGTTTTAAGTTTTCTTAAAGTTACTTTTAGAAATATTTAAAAACATGAACACATAATTTCAATTTAAATAAATAAGTATTTTTATAAAAATTGGGCTTTTAAATCTTTTTGATATCGTCCTTAATTTTGATGCTGTAAGCGTTCAAAGTTATATTTCAATGCACACGAAATAAGCTGTGAACCACTGTATCTACATAGACTCGCAAGCACCATCTTAAGTGTGCCCTGCTATTCGGTGTTGCATAACAGTTCATAACATTTTCTCTAATTCTCTTTTAAACTTGCATTCGCATTCACACAGCGATATTTTTTCCTGAAATTATAGATTTTCCCATGTGTACTAAATATAACATCATTGTTGTTGTTTAACATAACGAATAAAGACACAAGAGAGAATTTCAGAGTACCTGAGAGGATTTACGCCATTTTATTCTTTTTTCCCTTTTACCAATAAACTAACACTTGCAGCAAGAATAATTTTGTAGTGTGAACAGCGTTGCCACAACTTCGATTTTTTTGTTACCAAAGTTTAATAAAAAAGTAACCAAAAAATGAAAAAATTTTAAATCATAATTTTAATACAAAAAAACGTTAACATATAATTTTATATATCGAATTTATAGCAGTATTGACTTTATATGGACTGGTGAAAAAAACTTGATATAACAATTTATGCTGTATATTATCCTGTTTGTTGTAAACGTTGTAAAAATTGAAGAATTGGACTTGGTTAACATGTGGTTTCAAAAAGACTGTGCCACATGCCACACGGCACACGATACCATGAACCTATTGAGAGGCGAGTCTGGCTGCAAAATTTATGCGATTCGACCGCACTTGACCTTTTTTTGTGGATTTGTGAAATCTCTTGTGTAAAGCCATAAGGCGTTGATCGCATCAGATTCCATCCCGTATCAAGTTGGAACTGAGTTGCCAGATTTGTTTTTTTATAATATTAGGAAATTAATATTTTTAGTAAAGTGTAAGCCTTATTTATCGTACAATAGAGTTTTTTTTACACATTTATCACAATTCAAAAGTTGTATACATTATGAATTTGGTAAGAGATAAGTTGAACTAAGCTTATAATTTCATTTTAAATACAATGTATGTATGTAGTAACGGCGTCAATTTAGAAATATACCGACGTCCTAAGTACGTCGGTTTTAAGTTAGTAGCTTTTATTTCATGTAAGCGTTACTAGTCATCAAGGCGAAATAACCATCTTAAATGCAACAAGTTGCATTGGTTCGAAATAGAGAAAAAAGTATAAAGTTAAGAGAACAAATAGTTATTTAAGAATTAAAAAATATCTATTATTTAAGTTCGCACTTGTACTCTTATATTTATACTAATATGGTTTCATATCTGTTTGCTGAAAACTAATTGCCTGTGGTAAATAAAGATATAAACCTTACCACTAACTAGCGTTAAAAAGACTTGTATACAGACAGCAATTACACTACCACTAACAACGTCTTTTCAATTAACATATGAAAAAATACCACATAAAATCTTAGTAAATAATGAAATAACAAACAATATTTAACGTAACGACAACAATAAAATATATTAAAAAAATACAAAATCAAAGCATAACTTGCTGGAGCACAGAATTAAACAATATTACAAACATAACAACAAAAACGAATAAAATAACAAAATAAAGTTAAGTAAAGCAACAAACTTCAACGCTACACTAGTCTCACATTAACAGTCGCTAAGTAACGATCTAAACTACTCTGATCGGACGATAAACGTTCTTCATTTGGGAACGACATACACACACACATATATATATATGTATATATATATATGCACATACAAATTGTGATTACATTTCATTATTTTTATTGTATTGTGTTCAATTCTGTTTTAGTCATTTTGTTCGCTAGTTGGGAATAAGAATAAGATCTGAGTTAACGAATAAGAAAAGAAGTAAAAGAGTATAAAAATAAAAAATAGTGAAAACACGTTTAGCAACGGCGATACGTTTATAAAGAACAACAAAGAACTACACGCATACATTCAAAAGGAAAGAAACGAATACAGGCGAATAAACTGAAAGAAATGCTGAACAAAAAGTAAAATAATAATAAAGCAACCAAGAACTTTTTGTTATTTTCTTAAGAATCAAAATAACAGCAAAAAAAAGAACAAAAAAATAAAAAAATTTATGAAACTTTTGTTTATTCTGCTTTTGCCTTTCGCTGTTGATTCCGTTTCTGCCTCTTTAAATTTTCCGCCTGGTTCTTCGTCGTTTATAAAATAATTTACAACGTCGTACCAACAACAACGTCGCTTCGCCTTCATCTCAATTGCTGCTCCCCTCTCAAGTGTTCCTTTAATTTTGTTTGTGCCTTTGAATTTTGGAGTGTGAGTAACAAACACAGGCTCATAAACAACAACGAAGATCATTGGATTTTTATTGTAAAAAAATAAGAGTTTTCTTAACATCGTTTTGCTTACATATGCTAAAATAACATAACAAAAGGGATTAAATACAAAAAACACGCGTAATTTCTTGGTGATAATCTATCGTCTAAATTTGAAAATAATTTTTTTGTTCAATTAACATTTTGCTGATAAAAGGGAATGGAAAAATAACAAGAAATAATTATATAAATAAATTCATTCTCTCTCTCTTAAGTGCTTTTATTGCGTCGAAAGTAAAAACAAATAGCAAAACTATAGACTTGTAATTAAATGAACCAAATTAATAACAATTGAATAAAAGAAGAAAAAAACTATAAAAAATTACATATTTTACGGTTGAGTGATTTGCTATTGTTAAAAACTATGACGAACTAACAACCTATAATCGCATCAACAATTTCAATAACTAAAAATAAAGAACAGAAATTAAATACACAAAATCAACAAGTGCCAAGCTACTAATATACCAACATTTCTAATAAAATTTGTAATTGCAAGAAATAAATCAACAAAATGTCTGCAGCAATTGTACAAAATAATACCAATACCACTACCACAACTTCAACAAATTCCTCCAGAGGCATTTATTTTGACTGCGGTGACATTTTTACAACGGTGAGTTTTTCTTTTCATTCTTCATTTTCATCTTTTTTTAGGCTTAGAAAATAATATATATTTTACAACATGTCTAGAGCACAATTTGAAATAACAATAAAACTCCTAGGTGCGAAAAGAGCAATTGAAAAATATTTTATGTTTCCAAGGAAGTTTTTAAAAATTCACGTGTTTTTCATTGTTGTTGTTTTATTATTAATTGCACAATTGATAATGTTATGTCAAAATAGTGATATTTACTCATCATATTGAATTATGTACATTTGAACTAACATTATTTAAATAATAGCACGTTGTTAAATGTCATTACTTGTAACATTATTTTTTATCTGTTTGAAAAATGGAAGAGGCCATTCTATTAACATACAGTTTACATCTTTACCTACAGTAAAAATGATATACATTTAATTAACGTAAAAATGAAGGAAAAATGATCGACACAAATGCAAAAAAAGTGTGCTGCGGACAATTCCCTTTTAAACACAAAAGTCCATATTAAAAAAAAAGAAAAATACATATATTCCAACATTCATATGCAAGCATTTTAACGTACATACATACAAACATATGTACATACTAGACTTGGGTTCTTTAGCTCTTTTCAGTGATCGCTCTTTTTAGTTCATCTAATTTAAATGAGCTAGGTCGTTCAATAAGTTCGGTAGTTCAGTACTCGGTTGATTTCATATTTATTATTATAATTTTGTTGAAAATTTGAATTTTAAAATCTTTCGCTTTCTGAACGTTTTTCAATTATAAACATTGAATAGACATAATTATAAATATATTATTTTTTAATGCGTTTTGCAGCATGTTTTTTGCAATAAGATATAGTTTAACGACATCCTTCGATTATCCTTTTTAATAAGTCTCTGCTGCGCAAGAAAAACTTTCGACAGCATTTGAACGCAAAAAGGAATCAGCCGGACAAACAACTTTAACTTATGTAATTTCATCATGACCACAACCGTTCCCTACTTTATCTGAACATAGATTTTTCAAATTTAAAAAAAAAAAAAAATAAAAATTGTACACATATAGTGAATATGTATATAACAGCATATTTTTTCAGATAATTTTTAAAATAACATTTTATTCCGGTTATTTTTAAGTGTTTTGTTTTTAATTTTAATAATCAAAAATTTGCAATAACATGTTATTTCCAGGTACATACGAGTACATATGTATGTTTTAAAAGGTTATTTGTCGCAAATTTGCAAATGTACACTAGCATTTCAGGCAGTTTTTATTATTTTATTGCCAGGGTTTTAACTGATATTTGCATAAATGTCATTGAATTAATTATTTCTTTAACTGAAGCTCAAAATTAATGTAATATTATTCTCTGTACGAATTCGATTTTCCATTTTTATATTCTTTTGAAAAATTAATGTCAGCGAGACAAGACATTTTTTAAATGAAAAAAGTGAAAACAGAGCAAAATCGTTTGTGTTCGTTTTATAAGTTTTTCATAAGAAATTTCAATTGTTTATTTATTTATAAAAAGAAAAAAATTATAATATATTTTTTAACATAATATATTCATACTTCTTTTGCTTAATTTACATACTCAGATTTGTTACATCACTGCTTATATATATTATTTGTAAATTAATTAATTATTAATTATTTTCCCAATTAAGTGCCAAACATATCAAACAAATATGAACGAAGAAAAAACATAAACAAAAAGAAACATGAACTACGGAGCCAATAGAACTCATTGTCTGGCAATACTGATTGTATATGTTATTGTCACAGTGGCACTACCAAATTATGTTCTTTTCATATAACATGGAAAAAGACACACGAACTAAAGAGAATCATGAACGAAAAAGAATCATGTACGAAAAAGACACATGAAAGAGCAAACGACCGAACGAACTACGGAGCTAAAAAGACTCATTGTAATGATCGAATCTCTTAGCTCACCTGTGTAAGTAGTTCAATTGAACTAGGTCGTTCGCGAACTACCCAAGCTTAGTACATACATAGTAGGTATTTTTTATTGCCAAAAAATTACGTATTATAGAGACAGGATAACGCTGCCATTAACGTTTGTAAAGAGTTATTGCAATGGTTTGTAGAGCACAACATCCCACTTATCGAATGGCTTGCCTATAGTCCCAATTTGAAGCCGGTATCGGATATTTCGGACTGTATGTCACGCAAAATCTAGGCGCAAAAGGCCCAAGCATAGACGTACACAACTGTGTTGAAGCTCCAGTTAGTACTTAAGGAAGCTTAGGATGATTTGGGTCGTCAGTTGCTTGAAAATATGGTGCAATCGGTGTTAAATTATATTTTTGAAGTTATAAAAAATAATTGTGGATAAATTATTAAAATAACTGTGGAGTTCCTATTGGAAATTAAATCATGGCGTTTAAACGAATACGTATATATGTACAAATTTTTGGTGGTATTTCGAGACTCAAATGATTTGTAGAAAACAACAACAACAAATACAATTTTTTGCACTCAATACGAGATACCGTAACTTTACTGAATCCATTGGTAAAAGAGAGTAAAGGGATCAAAATTAAAATTAAGAGTTCGTTTATAACACGAATATGTGCTACTTTACATATGTATGTATGTAGTTCCAATCTTTTCGAATCTTAACGTCTATCAAATACAATGTGGAATAGATGTTTCATATTTAAACGGTCATTTCATTGCAGCATTGAGTTCACATAAGAAACCAATAATCTCCATTGACGCATATGTATACGGGGGCAGTCTGAAATGTTCTTAGCCTGACATAGTAATGGCGGTATAAATAGCAAAAAGCTTTGTGTAATGGAAACTTCCATCCCTCATATGAACACATGTTAAATTTCATTTATATCTGTCAACTTATTTGTATAGTGAGAGATGTTTAAAAATAGCGCTTCAATGATTTTTTTATAACGGAAAATTTTGATATTCGTAATATTCGCAATATCATTATAAATTTCTTATCCCGATAAACCTTTCTTATGTAAATGTTTACACACACCGCGAATTTCAAGATTTTCCATTATAAGAAAATCACTGAAGTGCCTTTTTTGAACACCTGTTACTATACAAATAAGTTGACAGATCTAAATGAAATTTAACATGGAATAGAAGTTTTCATTATACAAAGCTTTTTGCTGTGGCTAAGAACATTTTGAACTGCCCTCGTATTGCCGCTTGTTTAGTAATTTCGTTATTAAAAACCTTATTTTCTTTAAATTAATTTGAATTTACATTTTACGAGTACATACATATGCATGTGTACATACAGTAGTGGAGAAAATACTTGCAAACGGTCTTCGGACACCAATTCTTCCATCTGATCCTCGAAGATTAAACTTAGACATAATATTGTGGTCTCATTTTAAACACGAATATAAAACTGACAAAATACTTTAACGTTGTGTCGAAATAATACAGCACTGAAGTAAACAAATTAACTGTGCGTCAAATATATTTGTTGTCAAAAAAAAAGTAATGAGAAACGTTTTGACATATAGTTGAATTTTAGTTTTTGCTTCTCTAGAAATTGCTTTATGATATTTCATAAAAAAGTTTTTGAATTTTCTGTCTTCTCGTACTGTTATTACACGAGGTCCTTCCTTCCTTATGCACCGTATAGATATTGCTATTATAACTATTCGAAGAATTGTTGATTTGGAAATGAAATACTTTAATGAGTTTTTTTTTTTTGTGAAATTCCGTTATGATTATTTTGTAAAATTCTAATTTTTAATTCAGAATTCAGAATTATTTGTTGTCGGCCATTTTTTAATGGTATATCTTGAATAGCTGAGTACTAATTTGCATTTTTTACAAATGCCAGAAACGCGAAATATTAAAAAAGAAATCTGATTACTGTCATTTATAAAGGTTTATAAGTAAAAAGTTATTCATATGGAGCATGAGAGGTAAGAGTTGTAAAAGTTTTGAAGAGCAAAATTTAGACTATTTTGCTAAAAGATTATATTTTTATTGTTGTTAGTAATCAGAAGATAATTTCGTAATGCTATTACACAAAAAAAAGTTGAACAAAATTATACATTTGCGTGCAAAAAAATAGCAGTAGCGTTAGAAAATACATCTGTAAAATAAAATTTGTCACAAGTGATTACTTTTTTATATTATTTTGTTAGATGTACATTAATATTTAATTGAAAAATCCTTATTGGCTATTGCAACTGCGCAACGCAGGGGCATTAAGTGAACTAAAGACCTCTCGACTATTCCTTTCCCAAGCTGACTTCACAGACGCCCGCAACACCTCTACATTTCACGGCTTATCTCTGAAAAACCCTTTTTTGACAACGCCCCAAAGATGTTCAACGGGACTTATGTCTGGGGACTAAGTCGGCTATTCTAATACCTCAATTTTATTTTCGGAAAACTACAATTTTGGCCTTTTACCGGTACTCGTATGTTTGGGATCGTTATCCTGTTGGAACACGCATTGAAGCGGCATATTATATTCTGCATTAGGTGGCAGGACTGTTATTAAAATTTCCACATACAGTGGATCACTAAAATAAGTGTGCAGCTTTATAAGTTGAAAAACAAAAAATTTTATTTCAGTTTTATAGAGTTAAAGGCATTTAATAATATAAAAAAATTAACACTATTCTTGCATTTGTTTAATTTGTACAAAGAAAACAATAAAATTCTCTAAATAAACATTACAAAAGTAAGCGTGCGGTAAGTAACATGTTTTGGTTTTTATCAGAAATATTAGAAAAATTTTTGCCAATTTATTATTTGATATAGGGTAAACTCTATTTGTTATACTTTCTTCAAGTCATAAATGAATCGATTTCACCAGGCCTTGCATCACAGAACTGGGAATTTTTATCATCCATCCACTATAGTATATGTTTAGATCTATTCGTCCTATCCTGTTTAAATATATAGGAGTCATTTAAAAATTTTGGACAATAATGTACATATACACATATGTTAGGTATGTTTTTTTTTTTAATTTGGTTCCATTCTTATTATATCATATTCGTTCCACTAGTTGGAACATATTTCCAGACATTATTGTCCAAAATTTCTAAAAAAAACTTCATTATGTGCATATGTACTTAATGAAGTTTTTTTTGAACATTGTCAAAAATATGTATATATATATATATATATATATATATGTATATATATATATTTATATATATTTAGAAAACACAAAATTATAGCGTGAATAAGTCATATGCAATCATATTTATTAAATTGTTATCTAAATTAAGTATATAGCAAGTATTTTTGTAAAAGGCATTGTCATGTGAGTCATTTTTAAAACAGTATTTGAAAACTATTCACTTTATGTATTTACATATTGAAATAAGCTTTTAATAAGAATGCTTATGAAAAGTTGTAGGTAATCTCTTATGATAAACTTATTCTACAATACATTTTAATTTTGTTTGTGAAATGCTCTGTTGCGTTTATATTTTATTTTTATTTCGTTTATTTTATTATAAATAAAATGTAAATTGAATTTACGAGATAAATAATTTTAACTACAACTAATATACATACATACATATGTATGAAGTATGCTTTTGTTTTCCTGGTATCGAACAGTTTCAAAGCTTATTCAGGCAAAACACTGATTATAAACAGCAACAAAAATTCAATGATTAAGCAACTATTATTAAAAGGAAAAGGAAAAATGTTACCTTTGTTCCAACAGTTCATAAGCTAAAAAAGCAAACACTTCTTCAATAAAGACAAATTGAAAAAAATTTCATTGGATAGATATGCATGTCTGTGCCGCTGTGGTATGGTAGGTAAGACACCCACCTACCAACCAGAAGGTCGTCGGTTCAATACCAGGCCAGGCCATCTTAAAAAAAAAGAAAAAAGTTTTTTGATCGCGGTATCACCTCATAATATTGGCTGGTAACTGGTTATGAGTATGAATACTATTGAAAACTTCTCTAAATGTATTTACCCTTCGGAGCCGGCGTTAAACTGTAGGTCCCTTTCAATGAGCTTAAAAATAGAATCGGGTGCAGCTCATTGACTGAGAGAAGTCCCCATTCCTTCATGGAATGTTATGGGAATTAATAACATAAGATATGTATGTATGTAGGTATGTTACTATAAAACTCTTTTGTTTTTAATGCATGCGTGTAATTCACTTTTGTAGGTATTTGAGATATTTGCATCGACTTAAATAGCATAGAGGGTGTTTTTTAAGACCAATAGAACTTACGAAAGGCTCAACTGTCATAGTATAGTAATAGTGATCATGAATAGTTTAATGCTGGAACAAAGATACAAAATTCTGGATAATTTAATGTAAGATCAATGGAGTTAAAAGAGACAACCCCTTATCATTGTATAACACTTTTTAATTGGTATCTTTCGTCCTTCTGGTAGCTAACTTTTATATAAATGTTTACTTTAGTGTGACATATATGTTATGAATATTTAATATAAAAATAAAAATAGCATGTTTTGGCGTCAAGGAAAATTTTTTGGAGGCATAAAACCTTACCCAAAAAAAGTCATCTTTTGGTGACATGATGATCAAAGCCAGAGCGCTAAAATTGTCAAAGAACGGCTGTTGCAACAGTAATTTTAGGTAAATTAGTGATCACCGTAAAGCCCTAACACAAATCCAATAGAGAATTTTTGGACAATAGTAAAATAAACGCCTGAAAAAATATAACTGGACTTCGTGGAACATATTAAAGCTATGACAACAAACCAGACTTTTCTTACGTTTATGAGTAATATTGTAGAGAGTACGTCAAAATTATTTAAAAACGCCACAAAAAAGAAGTTCTAAGAATAGTGTTAAAAAACAAGTTCTCTATTTAAGATAAAAATGCCAAATTAAGAGTATGCAGATTCTTTTATATCATCACCTTTCTCCGATTCCAGTGTTTAAATATCATACCTTTTAATGTTAATGTTTTTTTTTTTTGAAAGGACTTGACAATGAATAAATATGTGAAGTTTTGTTTGATTGAGTATTAAGTTTTTATAGGAACTTTTCTGTTCAACTTCAAAACATGTACTTGGTTTTGTACCCCACTGTATGTATATAAATTTTTACACCCACTTTATCATTCTCGGCATTATTTTCAAACCTTTTTCTTTTAAAATTAATTTTTTGCCGAAAGATGTTTTCATTTAAGCAGAATAAAATTTTTTTATTATTCCACTAATAAAATTAATTATCTTAATATTTTAAATAAAATATAAAAAAGTAGTGAAAACTGAAAGAGATTTATTAAAAAATATGATTTTATATTAAATTAATAAAAATAAATCGTCTTTGGTTCGACTACTCGTATGTGTAGCATTCGTTTTCTTGTATCGTTGACACACAAAAATCATGGTATTGTCAGCATGAAAACTTAAAATTATGTAAAGCAATCATTAGCTAATGTAGGGTTTTTGCATACGTTATGTTAACAAATGTTTGTTAAGTTTAAAGTGTGCGGTAACTACGTGCACTACAAGTCTACTTTTAGATTTTTTTTTGCATATGACTGTTAATCTTTAACGTAATCTTTAACTTTTTTTATTAACCCTTAACTGGTATCATCGGGTCAAATGTATCCCACTATACATTTTCAAAAAGTCAAACCAAATTGAAGACTGTTAGTTATAAGTTATACAATAATATAATGAAGTGAATAACAATTTTATTAAAATTAACAAAAAGACTATTTTAGAATATACCTATAAACTTTACTCACGATTTATTTTGGACTCTCGATACCAAGTATCAAGTACGGTTTCAGGTTCGTTATTTATAAAGAATTTGTACCCGAACCCGTTGAACACATGAGAAAAATGGTTCTTATAGTTCATATAAATATATATGTATATATAAGGTATATATATATTTTACATATTTTATATTTTTTTATAAAATATGTTTTGAACCTTGAGTCGTCACTTTTTGGTTAAAAATAATCGGTATTTATATATATATAATCCTCTTAAATTGAAATGAATATTTTTCATATATAAATAAGGATATTAATTTAAATTTTGTTTTTAAATAAAAATATTTAATTAATAAATAATATTTAAAATATTATTAAAACCCAAGTATGTGTGTACATACATACAGTGGGCGTCAAAAAAAAGTAAACACCCACATACTTTAGAATTTAGCTCATATTTCAGACTTTAATGATGCGATGAACTTAAACGTTTTATATTTATTTGAGACTGTATTTACGGCTTAACAAAAACCGTAAAAAACTAGAACAAAATTCTTACAGCAACTAAAGTCATGCAACAAAAACAAAGAAATCAATTTTTTACGCATCAAAAATAAGTTACAAGACAAAATCTTGTAAGATAAGAAAGAAAAAAGTCGAAATATCTAGGAAGTGATACCATTTTTCTGATAGGTGCTATCAGGTGCAACAAGAATCTGCTTTAGAAATTTCCTCAACACCTTCAAAATTCTTAGTTACGGGTAAAAAACCGGTTTTTTGCACCCTCATGCACTTATTAGTTAATAACTTAGCCAAATATTAATTGATTTTAAGATTCTTGGCGGATTTGAAATGAAGAGGAACAGAACTATTAAATTATATATAATTTACTTAAGTAAACTTAAAAAATCTGTGTTTATTTCTTAAACAATCACATTTTTATTCAATAATTACTAAATAATCAAGTATAGAGTCCTTTTGACACGCTATTTTATATAGGAATAGTACTATTTTTGGATTTATTAAAGTAGTACGTTTAGTTATGGATAAAATGATAACTCCTTTTTTAAAATCGGGTGAAAATTTACGGAGTGAAAGGACCTATTTGGTGTTTCTATGTCTTAATGCCATGTTTTATGATATTTTGGTCAAGATGGGCCTATCAATGTTCAGTAATATTTAAGTCCAGAGATTATACTAGAACTGGAATGAAGCTGTTTGAGAACGTTGTATGATAACCCCTCATTTACAATGCTTGTTGTATGGTTTGGGTTATTGCCTTGTTGAAAGCGCTAACTTCGAAAAACACCCATTGTATTCACTGGTTTGTTCGAATTATCTCCGAAGAGGTTCAAAAATGTGAAAAGATCCAAATTTCTTTTGATAAAAACATAAATGACATACACTGTAGCTCATGTTTTACGCCAAAACATATGTAAACTGACTATATACATACATCAAACGTCATTTGTATTAAGTTTTTATATCAGAACTACTCGTTTTTTCACCAAACTTTTTGTTTTTGTTCAAACTCAAGTACATAATGTCATCGCACAACACAACTTTACTCAACATTTTTTCAATATAAAAAATTGGTACTAGAGGTAAAGTATGTAGGCATACCGTTAGTGGTATTGCCTGGATTTTCGAGAAAATATTTATTCCCGTTTTCCCTTTTATCCACTATCTCTGATTCCCACACGTCGCCACAAACTCGGCAGAAATTAAGGGTGCCTCCTTCCTATAGCCAAGTCCTTGTCCTTAGAGCGCGATGCCCAGTTTTTGGCCTTAGAGCGCAATGGCAGTCAGAAAACCTATCAGACTTCCTTCTCAGATAAAAGACTCATTCCGTCCTAGACCGGTCAAATTTAGGCCAAAGCAACCTCAAATCTTCCATTCTACGACGGGTTCAACTATTTGTTAAGCTCACAAAAAATTCAAGCGATGGTCTGAGACACGCATCCGCTAATGGGTACTTTTGCACAGTAAAGCCAGCAGTCATCGCCTTGATTACAGCTTGACTGTCAATATAGATGATCACACTATCACCAACAGCAGATAAGTCACGAATTAGCTCGGCTGCCCTAAGGACAGCAAAGACAAAGACCTCAGCCTTGAAGACACTACACTTGTCCGGAAGTCTATAGTACAGTATAATCTCTCTGTCCACAAGGTAGAACCCCGCATCCATGCCATCATCGGTCTTGGGGCCATTCGGGAAGATAGCATGGCCATTCAACATCTATGACGCCCAAGTTGGCAGAATGAACATAGTCCAGAGGCCATAGCATAATTCCCAAAAAGCTCCTCGTAGTTATTCTCTTCACCGTCACCTTCAAAGAGGTCAGAACCAGCAATGCCTAGGGAGTACTTCTGAAGGCACCCGGTATGCTCTGAGTGACACACCTATGCACCTTGTTTAGAAGACTTCTGCCGAGCTCTCATCCGCTTCACCATCCTCAGGCGAAGACACCATATTTTACCAATACTTCTTTTAACCACATAATAGGCGTTAAAAGCTTTACTCAGCCTTAAAAAAATAGTGTTTTCCCTCCAGTTCAGTTTCATATGCAAGAAAACTTCTAATCAGATAGTCTTAATTCAACCCTTTGTAGCCTGGCTAGTTCAAACCTCTACTATTTATATTTCCTGGAAAAGAGATCTAACTTCGTCTTTGAAGGACTAATATTAAGACGCCCACGAAGAAAGTCTACCAAGTGCCGATTGCATGACCTTTTTTCAATAGTAAATTATTTTTTATCTAAAGTTTGAGTGAAATTATTGTGCATTTTATATACAAAGATATGTAAAATAATAATTTATAACAAATTTCCTTATTTTATGAATTATTTAATTTTTTCTTAAAAAAAATAAAAATCAAAAATAAAAGTAAAAGTTTGTTCCGTTGGAGTTGTCCAAATGCGCTCATGTTTATAATCAAAAAATAAAAAGTTATTTAATACAAGCTGAGAGTAAAAGCTTTTTTCATAATTTGATTTTGTTAGCTTTTTAGATTTGTTTTTGTTGTTGTCTTGTTAAATGAGTTTCTGTCGGTGGGAAGCTTTATTATAATTTTATTATTATCGTTTTTTATTTTTAAAGTTTGTTGTTGGTGCTGTTTTAAGCTTATCAGAATTAGCGCAATTTATGTGTTAATCTTTTGTCGAAGCAGGTTATTTTATATAATATATACATATGTATGTATGTATACATACATATATATGTATGTGTGTATGATGTATATACCATGCATAAATATTTTATTTTGAATGCATACATATGTACATATATAGTTATATCTGTCTGTCTAACACCGAGATGTGTTTAAGTGTTTGTAATAGAGTTTGCGCAAGTGTTTGTATTTCTTTCTTAATCAATTGTGTCTCAGTTCCGGGTTAGTATAAGAATTTCATAAGTTGTGATTGAAAAGTTTTTATTTTTATTTTATTTATTTTTTATTAAAAGTAATAAATAAATGATGAACAATAAAATTTAAAACAGCATACGCACACGTACTTTATCAATTTACATATTTAATTATATAATTTTCATTATTTTTTTTAACTCCCCTTATTATACATATATACACATATTATATATACATTAATTCCAATAACCTTCCATGAAAGAACATGGGGACTTCTCTCAGTCAATGATCTGCACCTGATTTTATTTTTAGACTCATTGACGGTGACCTATAGTTTAACGCCGGCTCCGAACGGCAAATGCCGCCACCAAACGTTTAGGAACAAAATTTCCTATAATTTTTGTATAACCTCTTGGAAATAAAAGAGAGAAAAATTCCTATAACTGCAAGAAAACATTTTTTCGCTAGTTTTGGCCAAAGTTAGGTACCTGCATTTAATTTTGAATAAAATCAGCACTAGCCAACAGATTCTCATGATTTATAGCTTATTTCATTCTCAACATTGTAAGCTTTACTTTTAGTGCATAACATGTAAAATTTTCGTTCTGACAAATTTTTTAAGGCTTTTTGAAAAAAAAAATTGCTTTAATTTTGCCCGAATTTTTTTTTTTTTCGTAGGTTAGTTGTGAATAACTCCAAAACTGTTGAAAGTACCAAAAAAATGTTGTTCAGGTGACTTATAGGAAATTTTGTTTCTAAACGTTTGGTGGTAATTGCATTACAAGTTATGATGAAATATATTAACATAACTGCAATATTTTGCCAAACCTATAAAAAAAATTGTGCCCGATGGAAAAAAATTAAAAACAGATTTGAATTCAGCACACCAAAATCATTGTATTTCATATAGTTTTATTTCAAGTTGTTTTTTGCAGTAGACCAGTGCAAAAAGTTCTTTAAGATTCGACTAAAGTATGTATACTCTTGAAAAGTATCGATAGTATTTAAAACTATCGATGGTGAAACGATAGGCAAAAACTATCTACGAGTATAGTCTCGATAGTACTATCGAAGTTTCTGACAACTGTTTTTATCAGTGCTGGTTCGAAAGAATATACTGGGCATAGTTACTCTTTCAAGTTAGTGCAGTGGTTGCACGCTCTCCGACAAGTGACAATTACTTGCAAACATTTCAGTCAAAAAGTTTGCTTTATAAACCGGGTTTATGCCTGATCGGTCTTTCTTTATAAGGACAGAAACCGAACAAGTGCTTAGCCAAGCCAAAACCTCTAATTTTTTTATCTCCAAGTAATTTATAAATAATTTAATTTTAAATTATGAATAACTAACTGGTATTTATAAGCATCATTTTATTTTATTTTATTTATTTATTATGGATTATATTTCCTTACAGACTAAAGTATAAATACTAGTATTGGAAATTCACAATTATTGATTCAAATATAAAAAAAAATCTTTTCTCTTTACAACATCAACAGAATCACAGAAATCGATTAAATGATAAAAATTATTAAATTTAATAATAGATGTAATATACAAAATTAAAAAAAAAAAATTTATTTATCTAATTTGCTAAAAAATTTTAGAGAGTTTATAAAGGGTTATAATAATAATCATATTCAAGCGATACTTACGTCAAGAATTTATTATTTTTCTATAATACTGTATATATTAATATACAATACATATGCATGTTTAAATGCATTTTTTATATAATATTTTTATTATTTGTTTTTCTTTTTTATTGTAAATAAATTATTTTTTTAACGTCATGATGTTTCACTTTTTTGTTGCAAGCAAAAAAGTAATGAATGTTATACTTTTAATTTGTTTCACTTTTCTTAGTAATAACGAAATTACGGCACTATTCAATTTATATTTTCATTATGATGTTAATTTATTTTTCATATTTACATGTAATATTATTCCTTTATATTTGTGTCGGTATGGAAGACCTAAGCTATTTTAAAATTTTTTTCTTAATTTTTTGATTAAGATGATAAGAGGATGTATTATCCTAAATCCTACTTATTTAAATACTAGTGTTTGTCTTTCACACGAAATCTGGTTTTTTAAATGAACGAAAAATCATACAAACAATATTCTTTTCATTGGAGACAATTTTTTTTTTAAATTTTTTATAAAATTCTGCACAGATAATTCTGATTTTATTCAGTTCTTTCTAGTGAGTAACTTACAAGCAATGGACTCTTAAACTATCATTATTTATTCGTTATGGAATACGGAACATGGATTTTAGTTTCAATATTCATTGTCGATTATTTGCGCATCTAGTAGTTTGAATTTAATCGAAGCCTTTAGGTCAGATTTCGGCAAAGAGCCGCTCTTCTCTTTTGTTTTCACACGTACGTAGTCACACGCATAGGCAAAAATATGCAAAAAATAAACAAAGAGAAGTAAAGAGAAAACAAGTGGAAAAACACAGTGCCAAGTGGCCCAAGTGAGAAAATGCATTAATATTAGTTTGCCGAACGCTGCTTCAGATATTTAGGTCAGGAAGCGCAAAACTCCAGAACGGTTCGATAAATTCTTTCAAACGCTATATATGTATAAATTTGACAGCAATCTGACTATTGATTCGTGAAATTTAGCATTTTGTGTGAAGCAACGTTTGCATTTGAAAAGAAAAAATGGAAAAAAATGAATTTCAAGTTTTGATAAAGCATTGCTTATTAATGAAAACAAAAAACACTGGAAATCAAACAATGGCTTGATAAACATTATTTGAACTCTGCTCCACCGAGACAAATGGTAGAGAAATAGTTTGCTGAATTTAAACTTGGTCGTACCAGCACAAATGATGCAGAGACCGCTCAACCGATTTACAAACCACTACAAGTGTTGAAATGGTTTACTTTCCCTGATGTTTTTTTAAACAGGCGGTGCCACGCCCACACAAATATTTATTCGTCGATATGTTCAAAACGGTAGCAATAAGAGTCTTTAAATTTGGCCCAAACAGGTTCTCTGTCATTAGTCAAAAAGTGAGCGGAATCGAATAAATTGGAACGGTATCTTCCATACAAAGTACATATTAATTTTTGTATATCTTGAGAACGGTTAAAGTGGAAATTTCTGTATTTGCTCTAAATGACTTGGCAGATTAATTTGTGTTGACAAACCATCAGCTTAAAAGTGGCGAAATTTGAGAAGTGGAAGTGGCATCTTCCATATAAACTAAACATTGATTATTATATAGCTTGAGAACGGATAAAGAAGTTTCTGGATTTGGTCAAAATAAATCATCAGTCAAACACTAGGCGAGAGTGGATAAGTGAGCGCAGCATCTCGCACTTATTCTAAATATGAAATTTCGCATGTGTGGAGAACTGTAACAATAGTTCAATTTTCATTATCTATCCACATCAGTCATAATGTGGGGTAGATTGGTAAATAGGTATTACTTTTTTATAAAGGAAGAGCGAAGTACATTGGACTAAAGCTATATATCAGCCATGTCACAAAACACAATTCCGTTCGAAAGTGGTTTCAATTCCCAAAGTAGAGTTTAGAAAACGCTTTTTTGAGTATTTAGTTAATATTTATACAAAACTGTTTTAATTATTTAAACTTGTTAAACAAACAAAACAAACTGATGTATTATTTAACCAAAGTACAATGTACAAAAGAAAATACAAAAAATATTTGTCGTCTCTGGGCTTCAACTACAGCAAAAATTGAAAACCTCGCCATTTTTTATATCAAATTTTAATTTAATTTTATTTCTTTTTTCTTCCATTAGCACCTTTTATTGCTTTGTTTTTATCTGCTTTTTATTCACTAACCATTTTTTTCTTATGTCATGTACAACAGTGACATACCTTATTTAATGGGAATGAACAAAACGTTTGGAATCTGAAGAACCTGAAACAAAATCGATCGGAATTGCAAATACAGAATCAAAACCATTTCGATCGGAATCTGTGACATTCCTGTATATGTACAAATCTTTTGGAATGTATATGTGTACGTATGTGTTTTTAAGTCTAAAAGCCAAAACCTTTTAGCCGGAAGGATATGAAATGCAAAAAACAGCTGAAAACGCGTAATAGTGGTACTCTTATTGAACTTATTTCAAATAATTTCGTTGCTAATATACATCATCAACCACAAGTAGACGGAATCACTTTCCTATGTATTAAATATTTCGACATGGAAATTGACTATTTCTTATATATACGAGTACATATTCGTTAAGACATAAGGAAAGTCATTATCATTACTAAAGTCTTGCAGTATAGGACATACAAAACATATTTTTGTAAATAATCGCTGTTTATTATTGAGACATTAAATCAATAAATAATGTTATCAGTCTGCTACAGGTTAAAAATATTTTACGGAACGAAGTCTGCTCGGGCACCTAGATTATAATAAAAGTGACTTTAACTCCTTAACTTGTGCGGTCGAGTTAATTCGAGCTCGCTAAACAGGCCAAACTATGTACATTCCAGATAATTCGAGCAGTGTTGTATTTCAAGCTGCTATAATTTTTCACACTGAATATAATCGAGAATTGAAAACAACAACGTAAAAGTATAAAGAAATATTTTTACTGATAAAAATATATTTTTTTTCTTTTTTTGTCGAAATAGTAATTCGAAAAAAAAAAGATAAAAGAGTGGATGTACGTGTAACATTGCAATATTCGGCTCTTCTGAAATGTGAATTAACATCCAAAATGAAAATAAATATTTGGATTAATTTTTTGTTTAATTTATTTTTTACTAAGGCAGTGTCCAAAGTTTTTTTTTTAGATAAAAAAAATTGATATTTTTCCGCCTTCTTTTAAAATCTGTGCGTTAAGGGGTTAAGCAACTCAAATTCTTATTGCTTGAACGTAGACGTTTCGGCGTAGTAATTGTGGTTAGTGTTTGGATCTAAAAAATGTTTTCGCTCCCATTTTATTGAATTAAGAAAATCCGGCATAGCCGCGTTTTTGTCTCAAACAAAAAAAAAAATTTTTTTTTCGAATTATTCAAGAGTTAACCGGTTTTCAATTTGTGCACAAATAACATTTTTATATTAAAATAATTAATTTACCTTATTCACTATTAGTTTATTTTATTAATTACATGGTGCGAGAAAAAATACACTTCAAAGGTATAACTATTTATCTGGTAGGCATTTAATTTAATTACGAAATGGGGTGGGGGAAGGTGTATTTATTTAAAAATTTAGTTTTAAATGTAATCAACTTTACCAAAAAAAAAAAAAAAATAAATAAATAAATAAATAGAAAAATAAAGTAAAAAAAAAATAAATAAGAAATAAAAATAAATAAATAAATTAGAGTCCCATTGCTTACTAATGAGAACCCATAAAATTTTCAACTAGCCATACCTTGGCCAGATTTTATGACTCTAGACATAATTTGTTTTTAAATACGTTTCAATTCAACATTTTATATTATTGTCCGCCAGTCACTCCATTGGCTCTATGCTTTTTGTCATTATCTTGGATAAACATGATTTAGTCTGGTTAACACCAAATTTTTTTCAGACTTATTAAATAATAAATCTGTAAAAACGACTTGCTTTATACCTATTTTTTTGGCGATTTCTCAATCCAAATGTCAAGGTTTTTGAATATTGTGGATTGTCATTTCTACTTTCGGGCCAAACCAGAACTATGCTCAACTATATATTTTTATTAGCATTTTTGTTGTAAATTACTGTTTGAGTAGACATACATACAGTTATTGTCAAAATAATAGCACCACTATAAATAAGGATTGACTTTAATGCTTCAACTTTGTTGCTGCGCATGTACATGTTTCTCCATAATTTTACCGACCTTTTTTAGTACGCTTTTTAATAAAATTACTAATTTGTTGTTGAAGAAAAAGGTGTACTTAAAAAATGCTTAAATAGATAAGCCCAAGTTCGACCTGTCAAAATTAGCGAGTAAAATTGTTTCTTAAATAACTTAAAACGTAGGTAGCATTTGCATTGTTAAAAATTACATTCAGTTTTCAAGAAATTTGGGATTAGAATTCTGACGAAAAAAGCGTTTTCCGATGGATAAACCTACTCTCAGGTACGAAAAATTGTTAACTATATAAATAAAACGATACAAAATGCGATTAGGTACAATTTTTAAATCGAAACTTGTAGATATGAAATCAAAACAACACTTTTAATGGTCTACCGCATTTCACGGCAAATAAGAAATCGCCAGTCAGAAAGGGATTAAATTTGCCCCTTGGTACTAAAACTATATTCAGGAGACTTAAGACTAAGAACTTTAAAGCCCACGGTCCAAAAAGGTTCTTCGCAAATAACAATGTGATTAAACGATTACGATTTACCAAAAAATAATGGCCAATTGAAAAATGGAGTAATATTTTATGGGCATATGAGTACAAAATAGTTTTTTTTTTCTCGCATCACTTCTCTAGGGAGCATATTGGCTTTCCATAAAGTATCCATTGCTTTGTTTCAGTTTCTTTAATCAATTTGATCTTTCAAGCTAAGTGGATGATTAATTCATTGTAGCTTCCTCCATATGATTTTGCCTAGTGGTGAATATCCTTGCTAATTGGTGGTGATCTTTCCTTTAACATTTTTTTTTCCCCAGTAGGTGACGTGTTTTCCTGATAATTCGTCTGATGTTTGTCAACATCGCCAGAAGTATGCGAGAAGGTCAAGGGGCTTTTTTTTACTTTTTAGATCGAGTTGTCTGGAGGGAAGTTGAAGCCTCTTCATTAAACCATTTGAAACCACAATTAAACTTTTCTTCATGTCCTCTGCTGGGGCTCGAACCTGGGTCGTTTGTGTTGTTTTGTGTGCGCTCTTCTAACCACTACACCACGCTATCCCAGAATAGTTTTATTTGTTTTAACGGGTTATCGGTCTTTTGTAAGAAGACCTTCGAATTCTTAAAATAGCTCAAATTAATAGCAAAGACCATCAAAACCGTCGGTTCCTTCCTACCTTCATAGATACATCAGATCAAGTAAAAATAAGTGAAAAACTAATTCTGCCGTATGCATCAGAAGAAAAGCTACGCATTTGGGTAATGTAAGCAAAGAGAATAACTTAAAAAAGCCCAAACTGTTTAAAAGACTATAGAGTCACTGTGATGCGCAGTCTCCTGGTCTGTACTATATCATATTATATATATGTATATATATGTATAATTGTTAAAGAGAAAGTATCATAGGTCAAACGATAATAATGATCTGTGAAACAATGTGGAACAGGCATGATACTGACAGGTGTCAGAATTTTGTGAATTCTATGGATGGCGATGCTCAGCAGTTATTGTAATGCAACCAAGTAGTAATTATAATTTGGAAGAATAATTCAACACAATGCTGCCTTAAAAATAAGCAGTAATATTTTTAAAAACCTATTTTTTTATAGTGGAACCTAAGCGGTGCTCTTACTCTGACACGCACTTTTCACATCTTTGTTGAAAATAAAAAATTATTTCTTTTTCGCAATATTAATTTAATTGCAGCCATATTATCTTTTAGCTACTTTTTATTATTTTAATCAAAAATTTAATACTGATAATAATTAATATGCATTTTTAAGTAATTTAACAAATTTAATCCAAGTAATGCTATTATTTTGACAACAGCTGTATATAAAGCACTGTTCAAAATTATAGCGCACTTTACAAACAAAACTAAGTAAATGTATTAGGAAAACCTAATATCAAAAATAATTTTTTTTTGGGTCTATTTTTTCTTTCATGGAAATATGCAACGTAAAAATAAGCCAAATAAAACTATAACCAGAGCGTGGTAATGTAATGAGAATTTTAATTCGAATTTGTTTGTGTCATAATTATAGCGCACTCTATTTAACTATCTGGAAAAAGATTAAACGGTAGTTTTATTGTTGGAATTTGACTAAAATGTTTTATTATGATCGTGATTGATTTTTGCGTTTCAGATAATGGGTTGCAAAAGCGTTACTTTGGAACAAAAAATGACCATAAAAGCTTTACTTTCCGAAAACTTGTCACATACGGAAATAGCAAAAAAAAACTTAGTGTGTCACGAATATGAGTATATAACGTTGGAAAAAGATTTCTGAAAACGCACCACTTATAAATAAAACACGCCAAGGACGCTTCAAAAAGATAACACTGGCCGGAGATCGATACTTGGTACAAATATGTAAACGGAATCGTTGGGCTAGTAGTCGTCAACTGGCTACTGGTTATCTTCCATTGAGAAGTCTATAAACACCTGCACAACCTGCCGCCGATTTGTAGAATACGGTCTCAACAGCTACACCAAAAAACGTCGCCATTGTCGGAATAAGCTCCAAAAATATTATTTTAAGTGATAAATCCCACTTCGAGTTAATAAATCGAAAAAAACCGATCATTTTTTTGCCGGACAATAAAGGAAAAGGATCAATATTTTTGTTTCCAGACAAGAATGCAAGGTGGTGGTTGTTCTGTTAGTGTATGGGTATGTTTTACTGCCCATGGCGCACAGGCTTATTGATTTTACGAAGGGCGTTGAAATGCTAGGAGCTATATAGATTTGTTTTTGGAAAAATTACTCACATACATCGATCAAATTCACGATGGACTGGTTTAGAAACAAAAATATTCCCCTCTTAGATTGGCCACCTACATGACCAGATATTGACCACATTGAGAATCTTTTGGCTATTATCGATCATAGACTTCAAAATTACAACATAACAACAAAAAATTATTTAATATGTGCCATAAAAGACGATTGCAATAAATTGGTCAAAAAATTAATTAATATGTGCCATAAAAGACGATTGCAATAAATTGGTCAAGTCAATTAAAAATGGAATAAAATCTATTTTGAAATCGAAAGGAGGAAGTATATCATTATATTCAATTCAAATTTTGATCACAGTTTCGATTTAAGTATTTTAAATTTAAAGTGCGCTATAATTAATGCATGAATCATTGAATTAAGATTATTTCATAAAAAATGTTTTTTATTAATAATTTCTTTACTTAGAACAGAAATTTTATATTTATTTAATTTATTTGAAAAAGAAAAACATTATTTGATTGCAAACAAAATTTTTGTTTTCAATTTTTTTGTTTAATAAAAACGGGGCTTAAAGTGCGCTATAATTTTGAACAGTGCTTTACATATATACTTATGTACATATATACATATGTATGTGATTCTATATAAATATAAACATATAACAAAAAAAGAAAATAATGTTTGTTTTTGTGATTATTAACTAAAAAAAAAGTAACAACAACTGGACACAATTCCTCACTCTACTCCTATTACTACTTTTATTTTATTTTACGTAATATCAACGACTGGCTGGCTGGCTGACTGGTTAGCTGTTGCTGTGTTACTGGCTGACCCATTGGACCATTTTACTTTCAACATTGTTTTGTTTTCAGTTTCTTGTTTTTTTTTTCTTGTTTATTATTGTAGTTGCTTTATGTTAATATACAACAATAGACAAGCAATAGTTTTATTAAAAAGTTTTTCATTTCTTTAACCATTGCGGATATGATGAAGACATCCATCCATCCATCCAATCGTTTTATACTTTTTAGTTTATTAGATAAGATTTACTTTTTTCCGTTTTATTTTTATTTAAGTTTTTTCTTATTTTTTCTTTTCAACTCGTTGACTCCACCGATTATATATACTCGTAACAGTGTTAGTTGGTAAATTTGTTGCACGCTGGTTGCTTCGTTTTTTAGTTTGGCTCTTGTTATTTTCGTTTTTCTCTCCTTCTCTCTTTCTTTCTTTTCTCTTGTGAAATAAAAATTAAAAATGTGACTTTTATTAAACAAAAGGTCAGAAGAAAAATATCAACTTTAAATAAAAAAAAAAAATAAATAAAAATAAAGAAATGTTTTACTAGTCTTTTTTTCTTTTATTGTTCATTTTACATAAATTTTCATTAATTTATAGGTCGATTTTTTCTTTGCAGTAGCAATTTCTCATTGTCGTCCTCTATTGAATTGCAAATATGAAAATGGACTTCATTTTTATAACAAATAAAGCGTGTGGGGTTTATGGGGTTTTTACACAGTTAAAATGAAAAAAAGAAGGTTTTCTATTCGCGTAACTTGAAAATTATTTAAACAAATTCCAGGAACATTGATGTTTTATCTACAAGTGCAATAAAATATATAAGATGCGTTTGTTCTTAATAGGGTTTCGAAATATATCAGCCTTATTAATTATAAATTATTGATTAATATTTTTTTACACATCTAGAGGAAATACAAAAATGTATTTTTCAAAATTTCTTTTGGAAATTCGTGAGCGTGAACTTTTTAATTAGCCTTGAGATCAGAAGTAAACAATAACAATGATTGTAAAGAGCTTAATGACATAACATCGACTAACTTATTGAATAAAAAGTTATTTAGTTGATGTTTAACATCAATATGTGCACAACGCGAAGAATTCTGATGAGCCGAAGCGTGTTAAAAATTAAAAAAGTTAAAAAAGATCATTAAAATCTAATCCTTATATAAAGGGTGTCCAAAATTGAGGAATGATTTTAATTTTAATAAAAAATAGTTTTTTTCAGATATTAATAATATTTTTATTTCAGTTTGTTACAAAAAGGTTCCTGTTAAAAATAAAAAAGGTGTCAAATCTCACGATGTTGGTGGCTAACATACTCCTCATCTACGAGAAATAATGCGATTTTCGAATTTTTCTTTCAAAAGATCCATTGTTTGTCTTACTGTGTGACCAATTTTCTGCCACAGAAAGCTTCGGATTATCTCCCTGTGGCGATTTTCATTGATTGATTATGTCAAATCATTCCTCCGAAGCACAAATCACACTAAACCGTAATTTTTGTTGATGTAAGATAACTCTTCGATTCTCTTCACCCCTAATGCTGCATTTCTGCTTGTTGGGCTTCGTCGGCGAAGATTATTTTATTAAAAAAAATATATATCCTAATTACATCTTGAAAACTTTTGGCATTTTCAAAAAATGTTTTAATAATAAAAACACCTTATTCCTTCGTGTAACGTTCCATATTAACTAATCGGAATGTATTCAGAATCTGAAAATACAAATTTAGAATAAAGAATACAAGTAGAAAAAATGGTAGCAAAATTAAAATGATACCTCAATTTTGGACACCCTGTACATATCACACACTTAATCATGAACAGTCACAACTTAAAATTTATAAAATCGCTTTTTTTGCATAAATCAATTCACAGACCAAATCTCTAACGAACACAAAAATTGCGTTTGCATATCTGTCTTCTTGAACTAGTAAAATACCGTTAGGTTACTTGGGTCGTTTGAATATAATCGACTAGAGGTTCAGTTAGATGTGACTCATTGTAACGCCATAACTGCAAAGTAACAAGCTAGCGTTATGGGCAACACTGTAATCGATTAGTTGTGAAATTCCATAACGTCATTATATTTGGAAAAAAGTCAATTTTTAAAAATGAGAATTGATGACAAATTTTTATGGGGTTTATTAGCTTACACTTTTCTT
The DNA here is from genome assembly GCA_023159175.1 of Wohlfahrtia magnifica. Lineage (NCBI taxonomy): Eukaryota > Metazoa > Arthropoda > Insecta > Diptera > Sarcophagidae > Wohlfahrtia > Wohlfahrtia magnifica. The sequence goes on along the minus strand of JAKWBJ010000181.1, from coordinate 753,498 downwards.
AGTTGAACTGCATTTAAAGTTGCTTTTTTATTATTTCGTGTTTGACGAAGGGTGGGCTCTCAAAGTACAAACATCATACTAAAAAAAAACAAATTATAAAATTTTGCTTTTATTCTACCAACTTTAAACGGTTATAAAATATAAATGTCAGCAATTTTATTATTATTTTTCCGTTTAGACATACTTATATACACTAGGCATCATAAGTCTACGCTTCTCACGCAATTCAAAGTTTTAGTGCGAAAAATATTCATAAAATATTGTTACGTTTTTACCTTTTTAAAAACGTGTTTTTATGAGTTCGTAGATTGTAGTTAAAATAAAATAAATGTTGTTTGGTTTTAATTAAGAAAATCTTATTGAACATAGTTTTGTGCACCACTGTTTATAACATTTTAACAGGCAATAACAATTTTCTATTCTTAATTACTCCGTCTGTTTACAATCTTGTAAACAACAACAATTACTCGATAGATCTTTCTACTTAAAGATCATCCAAACCGATCGTAGCTATAACTTAGGTTCGAAATCAACCTTTTCAAATAACTCTTTACTGAGTTAGCTCCAACTAAACTGGTTTTCTACTTCACGAGTTTACTCCTTATAAACTCTCTTCACACAAACTGCACACGCTGAGTTTACTTTACCTAAACTGCACTCGCTGAGTTTACGACACATAAACTGATTGCTGTTCGCATCGATGTGCTTTTTATATGGCTGAGTAAACAACACATCGAAAGCTCTAGAACATCTCGATATTTCAGTAGATTCCATTTCTTTCTTTTAATTTCTTTTTAGTTCTTTTGTAGTCATGCATATGTAAACATCTACCTCTTTCAGTTGCTTGTTTATTGTCTGTTACTTGTTTTCTTTGCTGCTTAATTATTGTTCTTGCCGTGTTATTTTTATTTACTTTGTCTCTGCGAATAGTTGTTGTTGTAGATTTGGTTATTTGTAAACAGCACGTATAGTTGTTCTTGCAGCTTTTGTAGATTTATTTTAGCGATGTAATAAACGCTGTGGTGCGCAACCTTATTGTCGTAACAATATATAAAAAAACACAAAACTTTTTATATAAACTGTTCGTTGTAGTGCATTGAATATTTACGATACAACTTCTACCATATATAGTTACTCCAAATAATTTAGCAGTATTTTTAAAAAATACCTTCTATTCCAAAGAGTCAAAAGTCTACGCGCATAACTTTAAATCTGTCAGTTAATAATAAGTGTGGTCATTAAGCAATCATTGAGTTTTATTTTGACAGAAGACTAATTTACAAATACAAATCGCTACACATATTACAATTATGTACAAGTTTAAAGAAATTGCTAAAAAAAAAGAACGAAATGAATGTTGATGGGAGAAAAATAATAATTGAATTTTGGAAAAGTGATCTAAATATAGCCAAAGAGTTAGAAATGTCGATAAAGTATGGAAACCGGTAAGAACAGTAATAAAAAAATTTGAATTATAACTTTCCATCCATGATGTGTCCATCGGTGCAAACGAACTGACAGAGAAATTCGAAGTGTAATTTCACTTATAAAGCACATTTCAAAACTACTGCGCTTCAAATATCGAAAGATGCCAAACAAAAGTTTAAGAAGACCATTAACGTATCTACAGCAAGAATAATTAAAAAAGCTGGTTATCATGTTCGCGTTGGCCACAAGATGGCGACGTTTGCTTAGTTAACCAAATAAACGTATAGCATTCGCCAATAAATAAGTTAACATGCCTCCAGAATTTTGGAAAATGGTAATTTTTTATTACAAAAGTAAGTTTTTTTTTTTTTTTGGAATGAATGGAAGATAAATGGTATAAAGGAAATCAGGAACCGGTTCTAATATAGAAAACAAGTTACTATGAGATATCAGCAGAGTATATCAAGTGAGTCAATGCTAAATGATGTAATTAAGGAGCTAAGACTACGAACCTGATAAATTCTAGGAAAAATAGGCTCAGAGGGATTTTTAGTTACTGCAGCTATTCAACTCGGTACTAATTTAAAGTTTACACTAGAATAGTTATTGTCTCATTTAGTTTTTATTATCATGAGCGTAGACCTTTTACTCATTGAAATACAAAACTTTGTTATTAAAAGTACCGTTAAATTATCTGGAGTAAGGAAAAGTTTATATTAAAAATTTTGTGGTTTTTTATAAATTTTTCGGAAATTTTTGACACTGAACCTATGAATTGAGTTAGGAGCTTAGACTTATGATGCCTAGTGTATGTGTCATAATACTAACGCTAATTTAAACCACATTAATCCAAATAATACGACGGCTATAGCATCAATTTAAAAACATTTTTCTAGGGTTGGATCTTCTTCCGACTAGGGTTCGCAAGCAAATTTTTATATGGGTTATTTAGTCCAAAGTGTGCAGTTTCCAGTTATAGTAAATTCGTTTTGCCTAACGCTGCCAACCAGAACACTTTTTTACATTTCAGACCTACTTTATTGGAATTTTTGATTTGTTTTGTTTTATGCAAGTAAATAACACGGTACGACAAATAAACAACTGGTGGGAGGTGATGTTATTTTTCTGATAGGCGCTATTGAGTACAACAAGAATCTGTGTTTGAAATTTTTTAAACATCAAAATCTTGAGATCCGGTCATCTAAGAAATAATTTTGTTTATTTAGTTTGTTTATGAGTCAATCACGAAATTTTGAGTACAGAACGTAAAAGTGGTCTGACTTCAGTGTCAGTAATTGTTGTAGGACTTCAATTTTTTGTTCGAAAACTTGTCCTGGAATAGAATATTTGTAGTTAGCAATTATTCTAGCCACTGATCGTTGTCTTATTTAAAAAATTGTGATTTTTCGAGTTGAATCGGCATTTTTAGCCTTTTCTAGAACTGCGTCTTTTAAATCAATAGATAAGGCTTCATTTAACTTTTTATTTTTCACTTTAGCACGCACTCAGTCTTTAAGTTTAATAACGTTTAACGCAAAAAATTTTCCACTAATGCACAGTTAATTCGGTATTTTTTGGCTCGTTCATGAGTGAGGCAATGCACCAATAAGAATAAGAGAAACGAATAAAGTAATGCTTATTAATTTTTTTAAAGAGGACAAATTATTGAATAACAAAAAATTCGAAAAATTTTCTTTTTTTTAAAATAAGCAGAAAAATATTAGAACAGTTACACAAATTTTACTAACATTGTCCCATTTTTGCACCACAGTAACAGCGTATATATTATCACTTTATATTACATTTTGCGGAGTATTTATAAATATTTTTCAGCACATGGCACATGTTTAATTTTTAATTTGAAACAACAACAAAAAAATAAGAATTGTATTTGTAAAATTAATTTTGTTACTTTAACGAGAAAACTGCATTTTATTAATCGTATACATATATACATACTTTTGTAGACTGTGCATGTGCTGTAATTGTAAATTTGCATGTTGTGCACTTTTGTTTTTTTTTTTCTATTTTATTATTTTCCATTTTGTCAATTCTCTCTAGTGTTTTAGAGAAAAATAAATCAAAATGTAATAAATACATATGTATGTATACATGTACTATACAGTATCGGATAAAACTAAAGCATATACTGCTAACCGTTAAACAAATGTATAATATGGCATGAAAATAGTGGCGTATGCTATAACGAATTTTATCTGAAGGACCTGTAGCATCTTAGCGAACTTTTTAAGGGATGGTTTTGTTTATCATAAGCTCTATTGATTGGCTCTCGTTCATGTTTTTAGTTGCGAATTCCACGCTAAGTAATGCCAGAATTCTCGACGATAGATTCGATTTCTTTTGGTGACACATTAGGCAACATCCTATATAACTATCACAACAATCAAATGGGTTCCGTTTATGTTGAAACGATATTGAGGTGTACCCTATAGGTATAGGGTACCTACGAAACTAATTTCCCTAACTTGAAGTCGAATGGCTAGGATGCTGACGTAAAAAAAGTATCTGTTGTCATATTTATTCCAGTTTATTTGTAAAAATCAACCAGAGCTAGAACAATATTTGCTGCTACATTTACCTGCCGCTTATCATCATTTTCGTCTGGATAATAGTTTGCTTCATTAAAATATTCCAAATATCCTAGATAGGAATGGCTTTATATGTTTATTTACTGGCTAATCTTCCAAGCTCATTATCAAAAGGTATTACTCATAGTATTTGCTGAAATCTAACTCAACTTCACATTGCTTTGCATAATGGTTGTAATTTACCCAAAGAGCTGAAGGCGACTCATTGCTGGCACCATTTATACCCATGACTGGTAAAATTCCAATAATTACAAGTTCTTCCACAGAAATCGAACAAAACTTGAGAGGTGTCAGCAGTCTACGTGTATAAATGTTTTCAGTATGGTTAGGGTTAAAAGGATACGCTAGAAACCTCTATGAAAATTCGTTGTTTTTTCCGATGATACCAAATTTAATTTGAAAGGTTCCGGTGAGTTAGTAGACCAAAAGGGGGACTACTAAATTCAAAGAAGGTAATATTTTGATCGTCTACTTCATAAAATAAATTATACAATGATCCCTATTATGTGCAGAAACATTCTGCAGAAAGTCTTTCATTTGTACAGAAGGAATTATACATTATGTGGGTATATCAGCATGACAACAACTCCACATCTAAATATGTGAAAGAGTAGTTCTGATTCTTGATAATGAAGTTGAAGTTTTGAAATGGTTAGAGTAGTCGCCTGATCTCAATCCCATAGAGTATCTATGAAAACTACTGTCAAGTGGAAGATGATTGTAATGAAATTGTGGAAGAAATATCTAATTTTTTATTTTTTTTTTTTTAAGAATAATGGTAAAGCCATTAAATACTGTACAAGATGAATTGATATTTTTATTTAGAAATTAAAACATGTGCTTTAGTATTGTTGCTGTATTTTTAGGCTTTTTGTTAGCTTAAAAAATACAACAACAAAAATGTATACATACATAGATATGTACATATGCACACTATAGCTTGCAGAAACCTGCGTACAAGCTATTTGGTATATTTTGAGGTTTAATTGTGTAAACGTATGAACATTCTGTAAATTGAGACCAATTTAAAAAGATTCGTTGCTCCTTGGTACCACAAATAGCTCTCAAAGTATACTAAATAGCTTGTACGCAGATTTATGTTGCCTAGTATATAAGAAAGTAATTTTTAGGTTTTGTAAATTTTAATATCTTTTGTTTATAGAAGGCTGTTACATCAATTACATAACAATCAAGAAGCTATTAAAAGCAAAAGTTGTTTAATTTTTAAAGCTAGCTCTTCATTGTAGTCTAACATGCAAAAGATTGTGTTTCAGTTTTGTCCGATACTGTATAAATATATTGTATTTTTATTAAGTATAAATTTCATTTCCTGTCAAAGCGATAACAACATGCACATTTCAAAACATACATATGTATATAAATACATACATGCATAAATATAGACATACATTCATATGCATATATCATACAAATATAACTCTAAGAATTTAAGAGTGATAGTGGTTGCCGCTGTTATTGTTGCAAAATAAAATTTCTTTAAAAGCCGAATTTTATTGACGTACAATATATTGTTACGTTTTAACATTTTTAAAACGTTCGAGTTCTTTTAATTGCGTCAAAATAAAATAAACACCACTTTTTGGTTGTTTTGCCGTTTTGATTTTCTCATTTTATCTTTATACAGTTTATCTTAATTCAGCAACTTGTCTTGCACTTAATATTCGTTTATACAACACTTTTATTTACGCCTAAACACGACTTTACTTTATAACTGCGAACGATAACTATCGACGTATGCAAAGCATCCTCCTTATATACACAAATCAGTACGGCAATACCAGGGTAACACATTATCAACCTTGACACAAACCAATAGACAAAAATTTCACAATACAGTCCCAAAGGCACTAATGTGGTTTTTTCTGTTTGGGCATTTTTATTTTCGTAACAATATGCTGGTACCTGAATTTATTTAATTATTTTTTGCAATATGGTTATTTTTTATAAATGCAAATTAGAATTCATAAATGCCTAAATATGTTCTTCAGAAAAGTAAACAAATTTTATAAAAATGTGCAAACGTACTTTAATACGAATCAGTTGATTTTAGTAAAATCGAATATTAATGACACTGACTGTAATTGTTGAATAAGATATTAGGTTTTGATTTCTTTATTCAAAAAAGTTGCTTAGGTTTCAAACAACACTTTGTTTATGTTATAAGAACCTTAGTGCTCTTTTTGAAATTTGATTTGTACTGTATAAGAGTACAACAGTACTGAATTTATTAATCCTGAGTAAACACGTCTCTGTCTTGTTTTCTGTCTTCATTGTCAACTCAATAACATAAAATTTAGAGAGTAAAAAAAAACAAAAAATAAATACAAATACAAAATGAATTCAAAAAAAAAAAAAAAACAAAGTAAAGAAAATAAAAAAGTCGTGAATTGATTAAATACAAACTACTTTGCTGACTGCGTTTATTTTTCATAAGTAAAAAAAAACTGAAATATGAATGCTAAAAACAATATATACAGTGAAGGTTAAAATTGTACAAAAAATTATTATTTAAAGGATATGGCTTGTGCAGGCGTTTAATTTTGCTCAAATACTTATATTATTCAAAATAATAAAAAAAAGTAATTTTAACACTTTGATTTTTGAAATTTTTCAATTAAATCAGGGATGTATTTTTATGTAAACAAATAAAATAAACAAAGAAAAATGCAATGTTTTCGATTGCATTATTGGGTCTTTTAAAACACATGCTTTCATTGTGCTTTGTTTTGGTTTTTCACTTATCGTGTAAACATAAAAAATATCTGTCGTAATATTTTTACTCCCATTTTTAAAATACGGATGGAATTTTTTTATATTTTCTTTTTGATTTTGCGGACGTAAAGTATTATCGTCTAAACTACCCTTAATAAACATACAAATTTATATTCACATTAAATTTTTTTTTTTAATAAAAAAAAATGATTTTATGGATAATTTTAATCTCGACTGTATAAAAAGTATTGAAAAATATATAAATGTATAAGCGTATACATATGTATTCAAGTTTGATTGCCTGTGTGTATATTCTACGACAAACAAGAATTTTTTTTTCATCACTGTTGCTTGCCTGTTTGTTAAGCGTGGTATAGGGTAAAATTGTTATTGTTGTTTAATTATTAATATTTTGTTGTATTGCATGATTATTATTTAGTCGTTGCTTCGATCACTTGTCCAACCACTTTGGGGTTTTTTCCCAATCATTATAATACCGCACATACAATTTTTTTTAAAATGAATTTTATCGTAATGTTGCCAGAGTTCAAAATATTTTCTTTGAAATGTTTTCGTGGAATGATTGTTGGTGAAAAAAATATTTTTATATTGCATTTTTATACGTACATTTTTAAAACAATAAATATGTATTTACTTTTTAATGCTCCAATAATTTTAAAACCATAATGTAGTATCTGTAATGCGTTGAACATTTTCTCTATCATTCTTTTATCATAAAATGTTTTTCAACATAAATAATAATGAAATTATGACTTATTCTTTTGAATTTAAACTAGAAAAAAAAATTACTCATAAAAAATTCTAAAAAGAAATTACTTGCTTACTTAAGTTTGTAATAAAAGATATTCTTGCTTCCAAGCCATACAGAAATATGATGAACCGGTTTAAAGACTTTAGCACACTTTTAGTAGAACGGAATACATTCTTATTCGAAATTTATTTGGGTATTTATATTTAACCAAAATATTTACTTTAAAATTTTAGTCTGGCAACTCATAATGTTAATACGTGTTTTGTAGGGTTCTAACAAAGAAACTACAAAAACAATACGATAACAAACAATAAATTACAAAAGCATACACATGTACATACAAAGTTGGAAAAAATAGTAGGGAGGCGCAAAATATCCAATATTTTCATAATATGTTGTGGTATTATTAAAGATATTTTTGATAAACCAATATACTATATTTACTAAATATGTATATTTAATATTATTTATTAATAAAAAATATCAAATTTCGCTGAACAAAATTATTCTCACATTTAACAAGATTTTTAAATTTCTAGGATCTGGCAACTTAAAATTAAATTAAACTTAAGCTAATAATTTCGAACAAAAATGGGTAACAATCATAAGGAAACAACAGAATATCAGTGAAAAATTATTCTATATGTCACAATCAAGACGAATCTTACGTTGAGATGGAAGAAATAATGGGTAGAAGTCAGGGTTGGCAAAAGCACGGGTTTTATGTTTTAAACCCAATCCACCAGGTTTTTTTAATGTTTTTTTTTTTTTGCTTTTTTGGGTTTTATAACTGCTTCCAAATTTCGTTTAAGTCGACAATATTTTTCGTTTATTTATACAATCACGCTGTTTTAGTACATATTTATAATGCAATTTTGTACTCTTGGTGGGATCAAGGCGGTATTGTGTACTATGAGCTGCTAAAACTCGCAACAGACAATTACTTCGTTTGAATCATGCATTATGAGAAAAACGGCTGGAAATAAAGACAAATATGATTAAATTATTCTTTTGTATGGCAACACTCAACCTCATGTCGCAAAAACTTCAAAGCATTTATTAGAAACGATCAAATGTCGCATTCGCCGTATTCTCCGGATGTTGCGACGTATACAATATACTCCCACCTCTTTATATGGGCTTTCTTTACATGGCATTTCGCTATAACGGCCTGTGAATTATGGAACACATTCGCTTTGAGCGCAAATTACCTCGTTCTACGGTTAAAAACCGTGGATTTTCCGTTTTTTTTTTTTTTTTTTTTTTTTTTCTAAAGTGTAAGGGAAGCAAACGCAACACATATTCATCTCGTTTAAAGGCATTTCGATTTACGACCTACATTTTCTAAAACTATCTAGGCCGTATAAAGTGGTATGAGTTTATCTTTTAACATTTCACCGAATCATTTCCTTTAAAGAAATACAAAATCGGCTTCAAAGTTGGAGCGCCTTAAAAGACGTGAGGATTTTCTGAGACGGTATTTGGATATTGGCTCTGAGGTGGGGAAAATGATAAATTTTTTATTTCATTATCTTTTTGAGCTCAAAACGGAACAAATAGATCTGTAATCCCAATTTGTAAATTACATTTTTTTGTTGTAAATAAACTACGGAAACCTTTAAAAAAAAAACTCACCCACCCATTTTGTAGCAGTTGTCGTTAAAATCGGTGCACTAATTATGAATGATTAGTGGTAATAGACCAGAAGTCCATTGGTACTATAGTGGAATGCAAATTAAAGGGATGAACTGTCATATACTTTTACACATAGACATGATACTATTACATACGAGTATACCTGTGTCGGGTATGTTTTGTAAACCGGAAACGAGTGAAATTGAAATCGAATATGTTCTTTTTATTTCATTTCTTTCTTTTTTTACTAACAGATTCCTAATAGTTTTCGATAACGGCTCCAGTTTAATGTCCTGTGGAGATGTCTGCAAAAATAGTAACCTTTTTTGACAATTTCGTCAAAGACTAAAATATTTTGTGAGGTCATATTTAATAAAGAGAGAGCTACTAAGTTCTGATTATTATAATATCCCTTCATATTTCTACGGTAATCATACAAGATTTAGCTTATGCACTTTATTTTGTTCAACCGTTGGCATGGAACATTTTAATTTATGTTGTCTTGCTGCAAAAGTTTAATTAAAATATACAAGTCTTTATGTTTGTTACATTGAAATGTTAACGAAATTAATAAATTCAATTAATATTTTAACAATAATATTGAGCTTTTCTCTTTATTTCTCTGATGAAGTATAACAAAGGTAATTTGCACTCTATTTTGTCCAATAGTGTATATTCGCATAACTCACAATCGGTTCAGTTTATTGCATAAACTACAGAATCCGGAACCTTTAAGTAAGGCTAAACCATTTTTTAAACTGCGTAGTCGTTTTTAAAATACATATAATTATTTTTTGCAAAATAACAGTGGGATCGCATTATTGCGTAAGTACGTGTGAATGAGTGATATCTTATTAGTTTTATCTAAGTAATATGCAAAGTTATCCAACTATTATTTTGCAAAAAAAAAAAACAACTTTATTAGGCCTAAATGTAAGTATCACACACTGCGTGATTTCTCTTTTTCTTTATGATCAGTATCCCAAAAAAAGGGCTAATTAGTAAACCTCACCGCAGTTATATTAAGCAAATGTGGTGAAATTCTTATTTTAGAAACTGTAATTAAAATAACAAAATTGAAAATAAAAAACTAAAATATTAATATTAATTAACAGGAAAACTGATTTCTTAAACAAAAAACTACACAAGTGCTCAAAGCTTCAAAAAACTACAAATACAGATAAATCTGCACATTTGAAAACGCTGGTAGCTGGTTTTTTTGGCTACTTTTGTAGGCAGTGTCTTCTAGTCGTGTGGTCGATGGTTGGTAGCCTTGATGGTGAGCACTATCGAGCCAAGCTGACTGAAATTTTGTTTCAACACAGTTCATCCAATTATTATTTAAATAGGTATGTAAAATTAAAAAAAATATGTTAAGAAACACTTTTTCGAAATTATGTTCCAATTATTTTTCCCAACACTGCATATGCATTTGAAATTTTTTTTTTTGCTTACGCTTGCAAAAGTAAATTTTCGTGTCGAAATTATTGTTACTGCTTTAATGTTATTATTTTCTCTTATAATCAGAAGTTATACTTGTTATGACGAGTATTATTGGCTTGATGAAGCACATCTAAGTACAAGTTGCGAGAGTAATGCTGTTAAAGAGTGGGTATTGTGGTTCCATCATTGGTGTATGTACAGTTATTAGTTGTGATGTGTTCTGTTCGTTCGTTAAATAAACAACATGGACCTCCCAGTTTAACTTGACTTTACCGATGTTGTATATTGTGGGCTAAACAACTTGCTGATAGCAATTAAAAATCTAAGTAATTGTTTAAGCATAGCCTAGAGAGATGATTGAACGATCATTTTTAATTCATAAAAATTGAAGCTACAAAAATGTGTTTCTCTTGAACTCAAACGGTTTTTAAATTCTCTGTTAATATACCGATTGTAATTCTGTCGTAGAATATGTTTTAAAAATATCAACAATAAGTGAGTTTTTTTTACAAAAAAACGACGTCTCTGCATGTGGTGCCTGCCAATTGTGTGATCAGTTTTAATTTTATATTTTTTTTATTGTGCATACGTATATGTGTATGGATGGAGTTTCAATAGTTCATTGAGTTTGTGAATATAAGTACAAAAAGGGAAAAAAATTATGTACATATATGCGGGCAATTAAGCGTATATATGTTTGTATGTATATAAATTCACAACTGTATAGAGCTCTGTGGAAATCCGTACAAAAGTTAAAACTACAAATAAAAGCAATTGATCTGATCTACAAGGAAGGTGAACAAAAATATTGAGAAAGAGGGAGAGCGAAAAAGAGTACATCCAATGTGTACTATGTATGAGTATACTTTACTTACAATAGGGATGCATTATATTCTCACCAATAAAATAATAATAATAACAGCAACAACAAAATTTAAACTTCAGTGTAACCATCAAAATATTATACACGTCTTAAGCATATCGGTATTCTTCGACATACATACATACATACCATATATAACAGATACTCGTAAAATAATTGTATTTGATCGTAATCCATGTTATTCATACAAATGCAACCGAATACCAACTGCCTAGCTGAGTACATATTAGATAATAACGCACATTGTTTAAATTTCCTCCATTCACTATTATTTTCAAAAAATTGAAATTAATTTTTTTTTACTTTTTATTTCTTTATTTTTCTTTTGCTTTAGCAGTTAATAATGATGTGATTTCTTTTGCTTCCATCCAATCATGTGGTCGTGCATAGTGTATATGCAAACAATCACTGTGCTGTGTCGTTTGCTTGTTATTTATGTTTTTGTTTTTCCTTTTACTTTTCTTTATAAATTTTTCAAATCCAACCAAATAGCTTTAATATTAAGTTAGGGAGGAATGCCTTCGAGTCAACCCTGTTTTGGACAACATATGTATATGTATATACCACGGTTAGCAGCCCATTGGGTAACACAATTAAACCCACCGGTTTTTTTTTTTTCATAAAGCACGGCTTAAACGAAGTCTGATTTAGCAGCCCATAGTACTAAAAAATAACAAAATATTGTCTAATTGAATGAAATTAGGAACCTCAAAAAACCCAATCAAAAAACTCAATAAACCCTATAGGCTGGGTTTTATTAAAAAAACCAGGTTTTTGCCAAACCTGATATAAACAGACCCTCAATTGTCCCAGTGTTTGCCTGATACCTACAAATATGTGTACCGCAATACAACTATTTTCTCTATCATATTCTTATTTGCTCTGGGGCCTTACCTATAATACTACCTAATAATTATTAGCACGGTTTATTGAGTTTATTTAAATAAATTTAGCAGTCGTTAAGGTCAATACAATTTCACGCGGACTCACAATTCGAGACGTACGACAGGAGTCCCAATTACAAATTTAGCACGAAAAAAATCATTAAAAGATCAGCTAATAACTTAGCTGAATATTACCCGATTTCAAGTTCCTTTTCGGATTTGGAAAGACAGAAAGAAGTAGCGTTAAAAGATCTAGATGTACATATTTCTCCAGAAAACACATTTTTCATTAAATTTTTTTCACATTTTTAAAGTTTGTGTTCGTTTTTACGCACTATTTTATACTTTACTAAAAAATTTAATAACTCCGTCAATTTCCAACGATTTTCGAAACCGTATGTCTCATTTTATTCATAACTTCAACGCATCTAAACTTGAAAAATGTGGAAAAAATTTGATGAAAATTGTGATTGCTTCAGAAATATATCCAGATTCTTCAAGGCTATTTAAACGACATATGTACGAGGGCGGATTGATATTGAAGCTACCTAAGTAGGAAAAAAACATTTTTTTTTTCAAAAACCATACATTTCTCAACATAGTCTCCTTTTAGCTCAATGCACTTAGTAAGAAGATTTTCCAACTTTTTTATACCATCTGAATAGTACGATTTTGGGAACTCCTTAAAATACGCATTAGTTTCGGTAATTGTTTGGAAACAGGAAAAAGTCACTTGGGGCTAAATCTGGAATACGAAGTGGGTTTATCGTAGTTTTAGCATCGTATCTAATGCTGTGTGAACCGGTGCGTTGTCTTAAAGAAAGAGCAATTGATCCAATAATGCACGATAATACTCTCCTGTGATTGTGAATCCCTTTTCAAGATGATCGATGAGCAATATTCCGTGTGCATCCCAAAATACAGTGGCCATAACCTTGCCAGCCGATTTCGCTATCTTCGCCTTCTTCGGAGCACTTCCACCAGCTTCCACCCATTGCTTCGATTGATTTTTGGTTTCAGGTGTGTAGTGGTGGACCCACGTTTTATCAACAGTTGTAACTCTACGCCAAAAATCAGTAGGATTATGCTGAACTCGTTTTTGTTCAACACTGAGCAAACGCGGCACCCATCTTGCCGATAGCTTTTTCATATGCAAATGTTTATGCAAAATGTTGAACACACGTTCATATGATATGTTTACCATTTCAGCAATCTCACGTATTTTGACCCGGCGATCATTCATAACGATATCGAGGATTTTCTTGATATTTTCTTCAGTAACCACTTCTTTTGGCCTTCCTGTTGATGATATTGTTGCAGTGCTTGTTCGGCCCCGTTTAAATTCAGCCATCCAATATTTTACCATATAATCTGACGGAGCAGATTCGCCGTAATGTTTATCAAGCTTTTCTTTTGTCTCTTTCGCCGTTTTTGTCTTTCAAATAATAGTGTTTAATCACTACACGAAATTCACTTTTTTCCATTTTCCAAGAAACACAAAAGTTGCTTACTTCAAACGACTATAACAAATAAACTAATCGATGAATTTGGCTTAAATTTTAACAGCTGACGTTTAACAGATCGTAATTTCTAGGAAAGAAAAAGTTTTTGTGTTTGTGCTGTCATCTAGCGCTAGGTAGCTTCAATGTCAATCCGCCCTCGTTATTTCCTATAAGTGCATGAAGGTCCGAGAAACCGGTTTTTTATCCGTAACTCGCAATTTTAGTTGTGTTTTGAAAATTTCAAAAACAGATCTTTGTTATACTCGACAGCGCCTATCAGAAAAGTAGCATCACTTGCCAGGTATTTTATTTTTTGCAGCACAGTGTTATATAATATAGAAAAATATTTTGTTTTCATCAAATCAGTATTATTGGACTTTGTGTGCCCTAATCTATTAGAATAAAAGTATAATTTAAAATTTATTCGCTTGAAAAATTATTTATTTAATATTTCTATTAATCCAACTCAGCTTACACTTTTTCACTTACGTGCTTGTCGAATCAACTAAGATTAGTACTCCAGGGTTAAATACCATTTCGGAATTTTGACTCTCAGAGTTGGACCACGTCTTCTTAAAAATAAGCAGAAGCTCATGGAAAGCTTAAAATTAGAGTGGCAATCAATTCTAACAATAATTCTTACTAATGTTATGGAATCTATGCCAAAACGGTGCGAGGGGGTCGAAAAAATAAAAGTTGCTTACTTTATGAACAGCTACTCAATGGGCTATTTTTGTTTTTAATGTTTTATTTCTTGGTAGAGAAAGGAATTAAACTTTTGTTATTATGTTATAATGAATAACTAAGATAATATGAATTAAATGTTCTATTTTGAATAAATCTATTTATCAGTAATATCCGTGTCTTTAATTGCTTTGCTTGTTTTTCTTTTAAAATGTAAGTTTCATCGATCGATAACAAAATCACGGAGAAGTAGTGCTTCGGTTTTGCCATATAACTTTCTTATAATTTTTTACATAAAGAAACTGCAAACAAATGCTGATCTGTTTGTATATCATGCTCACTGAACGGTAGCTTGTATTTTGAGCTATCACTGCTACCATCACATCCCCGTTTATGTGTAAACATTAATGATGAACATTGTAAATTCTACCAGCTTTCCTCTTTGGACTTTTGCAGGTGTTTCGAAAGCCTTTATGTCATACGTAAAAATCTCTTTTGGAACATAAGAACTTTTTGAATATTTGTCTTCAGTGTGCGTCACTGGCGTTTCTTTACTACCTTCAATACGCATTAGTGCTTTAAATGGCGTACTTTAATATAATTTTGGTAGTTGTCTTTTGACGAGCAAGTGGTGTTCATGAGAGACTTTGTTTTCGAGTATGCTGCCATTAGCCGTTGTTATTGAGCCATTTTTGTACAAGTTTGGTGGTGTGTTTAAGGCCATTGTCATATTAAAAAAGGATATTTGCCTTTTGTAATCCGAATTTTTTGCAGTGGAAAAATGAGTAGTACATAAAAAGTAGTTTTGTGGCATGTTACAACTCCCCCAGGCACTATATGAACACATACTAACACAAATTTACCACCAACTTTTTTTTTTTTGTTGATCTGCCTTTCAACAGACGTGTGTGTCATTTATGGTACAAATATATGTACTTAAATCCAGTTTCTTAGGGGAGTTTTTTAAGCTAAAGTGTACACTAATCTTATTTGTTGTAGTAGGTGCCTTCTTTTTTTTGATGCATGTTATAAAAGACATTTAATGGAAAATGAATACATTCATTTTAGGTTCTGTCATCGTAACTTAGGACAAAAAATATGCATAAAAATAAATTTATTATTCGTTATTCAATAAACGTCCACTGCCACAGCATAGTAAGTTGCATTCAACAATTCCAACCACGTGTTTGCCACATTGTGTTGTTCAACATATAAAAAAATGCTTTGTTGCTGTTGGCTCTTCAAAATTCTTAAAATCACATGTTCTTGTAAAAGTACTTTGACCATTCTTGGCTGTTTTAATAGTTTGGATAGATGTATTGGCTGGCAGGAGGAGAAATGGATGGAAAATATATAGGCATGTACTTACACTACGTTTTTATATAGAAACCTATGTAAAGTTTAATATATGATATACATACATATGTATGTATATGTGTATATAAAATTTGTATAAATATATACCATACATACATATCACTGCAATGTTCGACCAACAGGAGCGAAAAATTGTAATATTTAATGAAGAAAATTTAAAAGAATAATAGAAAATATATTTGTGTAATAAAAATGTATGGTAGGAAGAAATGTGTATGTATGTATATTGTAGGTATGTATGAATATATGTATGCATTTGTATGGTAATAAAAAATAGTCAAAAGTAGTAAAGATAAGAAAGTGAAAAATCAAAAGTAAACAAAAATATTTAATACCTACAGTGACAAACGTTTATTTTCTTTAAGTTGATAACACATTCGATTTTTACAACGATATTCGATTTTCAATCGTTAAATTAAATTGCTTTAAGATCTAACAAAATAAAAGTGTACGTACAATGATTGATCGGGGTTACCAGCAGTAAAAATTTATCAAATTATTCATTCCATTGGAAGTGAACATGAAAAAATGTTCTTTCTATGTATATATAAAAATGCATACATTTGGCGAGTGCTTTTGCGGAGTAGGTCTCCAATCATGGCATACACAAGTTATAAAGAGTGCTTTTTAGGTGGATGAGAAGTATCGATATCGATAACTGTAGTCTGACAGCTGAGAATGTCAATCTTCGTCAACCTTTCTGTTCAGTAAGGTTTGGCAAGGCATCATGAATTGTTTAACGCCAGAACAACGCTTTCAAATTGCAGAAATTTACTTAAAAACAAAAATGTTTTCGAAGTTCATATCAAGGAATTGTGCTTAGTGATGAAGCTCATTTCTGGTTAAATAGCTGCTTAAATAAGCAAAGTTGTCGTACATGGAGCAAAAAGCCATTACATACATTAAAATTGATGGTTTGATGCGGTTTAAATGCTGGCGGCATCATTTCTCAAAATGGGCAAGGTGTTGCCGCTACGGTGAATGACGAGTGCTATCGAGCCATGATGACTGAATTTTGGTTTTCCAGAAATTAGTCAGCTAAACATCAACGACAACAACAACAAGACGGCGCAACTTGCCATAGAGCTCGCTTAACACTCAATTAATTGCTAAACCAATTTGGTGACAACATTGTTTCCAGATATGGTCTTGCTCATTGGCCCCCTCGTTCGTGCGATTTGACGCCTCTAGATTACTTTTTATGGTACTTCATTGTTAAGTCATTGGCTTATGCCTACAAACTCGTGTAGCATTGGGGTCAGATTTATTGGCGGCGTGCATATCCCGGAAATCATATTTAATAAACAAATGCCATGAAATTATCTAACAGATTATAATATAGAAAATTTAATTCCAACAATATTTTTGTCTTGTATTATCATTTTAAGTTCTCAAGCTCTTAAAAAAACACTGTATAAAGGAAAAAAGAATTTTTTCCACATACATATATTTGCTCGATTAATAGGTCTTTCAGCCCTATGTTGAAATGCCTGGAAAGTGCTGTTAATGAGAACAAAAAAAAAAAAAAACTTCGTTTGAAATTTTCGAAAAAGTTTCTAAATCTTAAGTTACGGGTAAAAAAATAACTTTTCTTACTTTCATGCACTTATAGATAGAAGAAGAGAAACAGAAACAGATCTTTTAAATGTTATATGCACATATATATGTATGTAGTATATGTTGTTTAAGTATCCTTGAGCAGTAATAAGTGTGTACCATATTTCTCAAGGAAACATATTTTTCATAAAATTTTTCAAGTTTAGAGCTCCCTATTTTGTGGAAGCGTACCATTTATGAACTTATTGAAAAGTACTCGTTAGCGCTTATCACAAAACTAGTATCGTGTTAGTAACCGTGTTATAATACTTTTTTTTTCTGATTTTAAGATATTTTGTGCAAACTAAACTGTAATATTTTATTTTTTAATATGTATGTATGCATGTATATTATTAAAAGGAAACTAATTTGTGTGATATTATTTAATTTTTTATTTTCTTCTCTTTGCAGGTAAGTTTTTTGTTGAAAAGTTTTGTAAATGCAGTTGAGAAACTATGTGTATGTTATGCAGTAAGTATAACCATTTTTTTATAGTAAAACGTTACAGTATTTGCCATAAAGGATTACTGAAATTTAATTATTACATTCAGAACTATTTCGGCTAATGACGAGTACGTGTGCCGCTGTGTGCCTACATACAGTAGGAAGCAAAAATGAGGACAGTTCCTATAAAAATATAAATACGCAATTAAATAAAACTAATCTTTGCATAAAAAATAAACGAAAGGCAAAAATAGAGAAAGCACTTATGTATTTTTTTAAAGTTTCCTTACCAGGTTCAACTTCACTTTGCGAAATAAAAAATAAAAGAAAATGTCAAATAAAACATGTAACCAAATACAACTACTTATAAGTACGAATGAAGAACAAAGTAACTTTGCGAGTACATCAAAGTGTGTACTCACCCCTGCTCGTTTTTTTCTTCATCATTATAAACTCAAGGCTTTGCAAAGTACTTTACGTGTAAAAGACGTCTGAGTTCGTTTAAATTGTGTTAAAATAAAATAAACACTACTTTGTTGTTGTTTACAGCTTTTTTTACTGTCTCACTTTAACTTTTATACAGTTTTTCTTAATATAACAGCTTAATGTTCGTTTATACAACACTTTTATTTCTGCTTAAACACGACTCTATTTTATGACAGCAAAACGATAACTACTGTGGCGTAGGTAAAGCATCCTCTTTATATACCTAATTGCCTACAATTTGGAAGGTTCCGGAAATGTCTCATATCCTCTATTTTATATCCGTTAATTCAAATGTGACACACAAAGTTGGTCGAATTGACAGTGCTGCCAGATAAGTAATTAAGTGCGGCATTGACAGGGTGACACATAATTACCAAATGTACCACAATTTCACAATACAGTTTTGAAGGCGTATTTTCTTTTTAGACATTTTTATTTTCGTCTCAATATTAAATCCCCATTTTCACTTTTTTTTCCTTACTATTGTCTCTAAATTCTTTACCGAACTGAAATCAGGGCTTGTGTTAGCCAATTAATAGCCTGATTTTTTTAAAGTGGTCATTAATAATTTTAACGGTGTTTCTTGGATCACTGTCTAGACAGGAAGGTGGCTTCTTCTCATAGCTAATAGCATATAAAAGGCAAAAGTATATTTTTTACTTCATTTGCAATAAAACATGCTTTTAATGTTAACATGCGCATGTTTTTTTTTTTTATTTTTATTTTTTTTTTTTTTTTGTTCACTTATGACGGTTTATATAATAATCTTGGTTAGAAAACATTGAAAACGATCATTTCAAAAGAAAGAAAAAGTGTTTAAAATTCATACTGTCTGTCGAATAACTCTTTAAAAAGTTTTAAATTTTCGTTTATTAATGGTTTAGTACCAGGGCTGTCTGATTTGGGGCTCTAACCACAAATTAGGGATAATTTCTTTTCTGAAAGGGATGTGGATTTTCATATTGGGTTTGGGGTTTTTATTGGGGATATTTAACAAAAACAGCAAGTTTTTTGGTGAAATTTATCAAATTTCTTTTTTAATATTCTACAAAGTACAATACATATCAAGTCACAGATCCGTAGGATGACACATAGTTGGCGTTACTAAAATTCTGTCTATATGATTTTTATTTAGTACTAACTTTCAAACGATACGTGAATAAATTTGACAGCAATCTGACTATTGATCCGTGAGTTATAGAATTTTGTGCGAAATAACTTTTGTTATTGAAAAAAATAAAAATTAAAACGAAAAAACTGAATTTTGAGTTTTGATGAAAAAAAAAAATACTGTGGAAATCAAACAATAGCTTGATAAACATTATCGTAACTCTTCTCCATCGAGGAAAATGGTACAGAAGTGGTTTGCTGAATTTAAACGTTGTCGTACCACCACAAATGATGCAGAACGCAGTGGACGCCCAAATGTTAATCCAGAAAACATAAAAAACCAATTTGTGGTTACGAAGGATAGAAAATTGAAGATGCACGAGCTAGCTGACATTGTAAAGATATCAGATGGTAGTGTTTTTACCATTTTACTCGAACATTTGGGTATGCGAAACTCTGTTCAAAGTGGGTGCAGCGTGAGCTCACAAATGAATTTGGCAAAATTAAATAAATTGGGCTTTGAATTGCTTACCCACTAACCGTATTCTCCAGTTTTCAGATCTCAAGAGAATGCTTATTGGAAAAAGAGATAAGTCCAATGATGAAGTAATCACTGAAACTAAGGCATATTTTGACGAAAAAGAGAACTCGCGCTATAGAAGTGCTATCGAAAAGTTGGAAAATCGCTATACTCGTTGTATCGCCCTCGAAGGCAACTATGTTGATTAATAAAATTGAGTTTTTTCTTACATATCCTACGAACTTATTGAGTGACCTGTTATACATACATACATATTTTTTTTTTATTCCACAAAGTCACGTAAATCATTCTGTGTACTACGGTACATGTTACATGGATATGATAACATTATGTTATCATTGGGCCGTGATTGATTTAAAAAGAA
The DNA here is from genome assembly GCA_023159175.1 of Wohlfahrtia magnifica. Classification (NCBI taxonomy): domain Eukaryota; kingdom Metazoa; phylum Arthropoda; class Insecta; order Diptera; family Sarcophagidae; genus Wohlfahrtia; species Wohlfahrtia magnifica. The sequence continues at coordinate 733,007 of JAKWBJ010000181.1, read as the reverse complement.
CACAAAATGTTGAACCAAAGAAACTTTGATAACCCTTTTCATTAAATGTTGGTTTCGTTTTTCTATATATGATTTTTCTCGTACAAATACAATAATAGAAATATGTCTGTTACAATAAGAAAAAATATACAATCAGCGTCTATATAAATAAAGGAGAAAAGAAGATTAAGCGAAGAGTAAATAGCAACAAAAGATTATAGAATGTATAGCTGCTACACGTACCAACATACATAACATTAATTAGTTCTAAGATTGGTTGATTATTAGGCCGATCATTATGTACATATCCCTCGTTTGGTGGCTTAAAGTTGAATAGGTAGTCGCCAGGAAACAACTGGCCGATCTTCTAAGACAGGTTTGGGTGGCTATGACTGGAGCCATGCTAAGCTGTCCGACTACGGCAATTGAAGCCACAATAATGCTTACACCCCAGCAGGTTTTTGTGAAGAAGCGAGATATGAGGAGTGCATTGATCGTATGATCATATGATTGATCACTGACTGTATGAATCTTAAATTAGTTTTGCAACGAAGATTATAGATGTTCCCTGAACTCGGGGAATAAGTTTCGGGGTCTTATGTGGACTCCAGAAGTCTAAAGTGGTTCACTAATGGATCGACGACTAACGGGTATAGGAGAGGAGGTCTTTGGACCAAGTACAAAGATATCCGTACCTATAGCCAAGTGTTTTTCATGCTGAAACTACAGAGGGGACTTAGAGGTGCCCACATAATCATATTTTTGGATAGTCAACCAGCACTGAGCGAAGATCCAAAGCAGTTTATAGATTAATTAAATTTTATTTAGTTAAACAATTCATTTTCAAAGATTTCAGGTTACTTTTTTAAAAAGGCCTTTAGTTGAAATTTAGTATTTATTTTAGCGTCTATAATGGCTTGAAATCTCATAGAATGACATGGTTTTTGGTAATATTGAGTGGTATTTTTGCCCATATATCCAGGAGGAGAGTTTATTTTCCTCCTAAAGTTGGCACTTCATATACGCCCATAAATTCACTTTATGAACTAAGTGATAGTTGAAATACAGTGGTGGAAAAAAATATAAACACTGAAAAAAAATGTATTGGATATCCGGCTTTTTCCATATTTTTATAAGCATCACTGTTATTTGATTGTATATAATTTGATTTGATTTGATTGTCTATATGTTTCAGTTATTTTCTAATAGTTGAAGTCCTTAATAAACAATTTTTGAAATTTGTTTTTATTTTTTTTTTCAACCTTAATTTTAAACATGAATAATATTTTTGGATTTAAATTAGGTTTTTGTATATAATTGTTGCTGTTTTTTGAGAAAATTAATAAATTATAAAACAACATATGAATTTCTCAGAAAGTGTGTATCAAAATAAAACTGTTTATAAAATTAGTTATTATTTTTTCCACCACTGTATGTATGTTACGTCTGGGTCTTTGTACTTATTAATGTCAAAATGTATATTTATTTAAAATTAAAAACTAAGCGTTTAAAATACTACTTTGTTCCAATGGATTTTTTTTGGAAATTGTATATTTTTTTAGAGTGGAAATTTTGGTGAATTTTTTTTCCCTAAATTTGGGGAGGATGACAAAACGTATCTTGCAGCCCTGCTTAGTATGGCCACTTTTTGCATCTACCAGAAATCGTAAACATATCTGCATTGTATTAACTACCTTTTGCAGGTTTTTGAATATGGTTTTTAGTATTTATTTGATTTTTAATTGTCATTTAGCTACTTTTCTCTTTAAAGACCTACAAATTCTCAATGAGGTTAAGATCAGTGCTTGAAAATGGTTATCTATAACCTCTTTACAGTTGTAAAAAAGGAAAACGCAAACCACTATATGTGATTTGTATTAAGAAGCGCTGTTTTTAAAATATTTGATATTAAAGTGTTTGAACTCATAAATACTGAATACCAATATTATTAACGGGATCAAATGGGATCTAGTGGAATTGCATTGAAATGCAAAGGTATACATACATACATACATACATACATACATACATATAAATTACAATAAAAATTAATTTTGTTGAATAGACTTTAAATAATTATTAACCATCTAACGGTCAAAAGCTTAAATTTTATCCGAGCAACATGGTTATTTTTTTTTCGAGTAATTATCTGTAAGAATAATCTATTTTATTTATTTATTTAGTTTTTTTGCCTAGTGTTGTTGTTGTGTTATTTGATAAAGTAGACAAGAAAAACAATAGGCGGCCTCAGGGCATGTGCGACCGTTTACGGTAACAAAAATAATCAACATATTTTTATTTTACAGATGTTATTCAAAAAAAGATAAGGTAAATTTCACAGTAAAATTTAAATAAAAGCACAAAAAACCACCTGAACCATTAAAAACGCCATCATGTGCTAAAATAAAGAAGATTTTGGCAAATATGAATCGTTAATTAAAGAAGGAATAGACTACCTAATCCATTGTTGAATTTTATGTTTTCCTAGCATTAACATTTAAAACCAATGTTGGATAATATTCAGCACAATTATTCTCAACTACATAACTTGGTTCTTCAATTTCACTATTGCTTCTGTAATCATATATTTCTTTATCAGAAATCATCGCATCCAAGGAAAAATTGGCCAAATTATTCCTTCTATTGCATATTTATTTATTTATTATTTATTTTATTATTAACAAATAATTACAAATTAAAGGGTAATATATAAAGAGCAATGACAACATAGGCCTACAGCTCAGAGTAGTATAATAATATAAAAGTATAATAATATGATAGTGTAATAATAGTTGTAATATAGGGTCCGCCAAATAATTTTTTTTAATGCTATAAAAAAACTACTGAATATTTTCTCAAATTTCTTTTTTATTTGAAAGTACAATCCTTCCGGTTAATAATGGAAAATAATTTCATTCAAATGGCTGCCTCGGCTGGCCATGCTGTAGCCTACACGATCGGTCCAATTTTTAAGCACATTATCGATTGTGTGCAGCAGTGTTTCGCCAATGGCTTCACGAATATTGTCCTTTAAAGCGTCAGTTGTCTCTGGCTTGTTGGCGTAACACATATCTTTGACGGCACCCCATAAATAATAGTCCAACGGTGTCAAATCGCAGCTCCGAGGTGGCCAAACGACACCAGCTCTGCGGCTGATAATGCGATCTTCAAAAACAGGGAGCAAAACATCGAGTGTAGCTTCGGCTGTGTCTACGCCGTCCTGTTGAAACCAAATGTTGCTAATATCCTCCTCTTCAATTTTTGTGAACAAAAATTTGTTCAACATGGCCCGATAATGATCGCCATTGACTGTAACGGCCACTTCTTGCTCATTTTCGAGGAAAAATGGCCCAATTATGCCTCTGGACCAAACAGGGACTCGTCTTGGGTGTATCGGCTTTTCAAATTATGTGTCCCAAATGCGACAATTTTGCTTGTTTACATACCCGCCAAGAATTTTGGCAAAATTGGCATCTTCTGTTAGTCGATCACAGGCCCAGATTTCTGTTTAGACCAATCTATTGTAAATAAAATACTCAACAAAAATTTGTTTGTAATGATTGTTAGGTATTTTAAAACTTTTTTTTCGATATTAGAAGCAAACTTTTTTCGCTTTGACTGTTTTCTTGTACAAAAATGTTTTCAGAAAGACCAAAACTCATCTGATTCGATTTAGACAAATTTACAACGATAAACAGAATTGTTGGCAACAAAATGGAACAAAACTTTAATTGCGAAAGTTTTTGATTGCTTAAATGTGAACGAATAATTTATAGCTACCCTGAGGCAGCCAAAAACGTTAGAGGGTTAATTTATTGTAAATACCACAATAATTTTTGAAAATATTGTGCAAGTAGTTAAAACATTATCTTTTATTAATTTTCGTTTTTATTTTCAAGTTACATGTGCTTATAGGTTTAAAAACAATTTTTTGTTTGTACAGTTTAAATTTACATATGTGTTTTGATCTGAGCCGTAATAATTTTAAACATAAGGTTTGCTATCTCTTATGAACTTGAACTGTGAATAAAAAAAAAAAAAAAAAAAAAAACGTTTACTGAGCTACCATAGTTAGCTAACTTAAGACTAAAAAAGAAAAATGTTTTTTTTTGTGTTTTTTATAACGTATTTTCTGTGGACATTAATATCAAAAATTGTTTTATATTCCTAGGCCTGTTTATTCAGCTTGGGAACTCTTTGATTAAAAATGATATTCAATAAAAAAAAGAAGAGAAAAAACATATTTAAAATTAAAATTTTGAACTCGTAATGAAGGTTATATTTTTTAAGTGTCACCTCATAACAGTGCAGCGACTGTCACAAATAGTAAAATCACGTTTTTATTTAAATTAACGTCCAATATCTTTAACGAAATGTTCAAAAGTTGTGCAATTGTAAAGCGATTGGTTTTGTTCGAAAAACATTTGCTACGTTTTTTTCCAGTGGCATCAATTGCTTCATCTACTGAAATCCATAAAGATTAATCTTTTATGTCATCTAAGCATTTTTAGTAAATATTTTTGACAAACAAACAGATTTTGAATGTTAAATGCTATCTGATCGCACTGTATAGTTTGTATATTCTTCCAAAACTTGCTTCAGATCATGGTAAGCATAATAAAGATATATCAGGCTCGATAAATATCAATTGACCGATAATTCAAAAATGCTGTGGCTTGGTCATAAATAAAAAATTAATCGTTTTCGCTGTAAAAATAATTTTAGAGCATAGAAAATACTCTTTAAATACGAACAAATGTCGAAAACATGCTCTTAAAATTAAAATATGCAAAAAAATGCAGTAACAAATCGCTGCCAAAATAATGGTTTGTGGTTTGTCAAGATTTTTTAAAGTTTTCCTTATTAATGTAAAGTGTTTTAAGTGTAATTATTTCCTAGTTTAATTAAAAAAATTTCTAATGAAAATTTTATAATTGGTGTTAGAAAAAGCTTGTTTACAAAATTGGCCAAACATGAAACACCTTTTTCTTGTATTCGAAACAAACTTTAAGTATCCAAGTACAGTACTGTTCGAAACCTAAGCAACTTTTTCCCACTAAGTAATAATAGACTCATCTTCTCTTTAAATAAATTTAAAGAAAATATTTTTTTTATTTACTACTACACAATGGTTCTATAACCTAAAAATAACAACAAAAATTAAATTCTATTTCATTGGAAGTTATAATAAAATAAAAAGAAAATTAACTTAAAAATTCGCTGTTCAAAACCTAAGCAACTTTTAATATTTAGTATGATATCCTTTGTTTCTTACGACCTCAGCGCATCTTTTGGACATAGATTCAATAAGATTTGATAGAATATATGTTGGTATAGCTTCCCACTCTGATTTTAGACAGTTCATCAACTCCTGTTTATTTTTAAAGCGTCGAGTTTCAACTCTCCGTTTTAAAATTCCAAAGAGGTTCTCTGTGGGATTCAAGTCTGGCGATTGAGGTGGCCAATCCAAAACTTGAACGCCATTGCTACTAACCAATCCTTGATCAACTTCGATGAGTGTTTTGGGTCATTGTCATGTTGAAATACCAATCGAAGTGGCATTTCCCACTCAGCATAGTTAAGCATGTGAGTTGCTAAAATGTCTCTGTAAACAAACCGGTCCATTTTTGTTTGAATTTCTACAAAGGGAACAACACCACTGGCCGAAAAAATTAGTCCAAACCATCACATTGCCACCCACATGCTTTATTGTGGCTTTTGAGTAACGAGGATGTAGCCGCTTTCCTTTTGGTCTTCTCACGTGGCAAACTCCATCTGAATTTAGTAAGTTAAATTTAGATTCATCACTAAACAAAACAGTTCTCCATTTGGATATAGTCCAATCCATATGTGCTCTAGCAAAATCCAACCTAAAATAACCAAAAAGCTGAGAAAATCAGAGACTACGTTGCAATCAATTAAACAAACCTCTTTTTTAAATGCTTCTTCGCCAGTATAGATGGCATGAAGCTCCTTAAACGTTTTCTTACTGTGGAAGAACTAATCTGAAGTTCAAGCTTATTCACTATGTCTTTCGACGAAATAAATGGATTTTTTTAACTAGACGGAAAATTTCTGGTCTGTTCGCGCAGAAGTTTTTCGAGGTCGCCCATAGCTATTGGCTTCCTCTACTTTCCCAGTAGCTTTATTCTTTTTTATAAGTCGGGAAACTATTGATTTATTAATATTCAATTGGTTTGCTATAGAAATTTGGGATTTACCATTATTAAAAAGTTCAATAATCTTTAGCTTAAAAGCTGATCCATAACGTGTTCGCGTCATGGTTGCACTTCTAAATAATTGGTACTACTTAAATGCACAAAATCAACCAAAATTATTTTTTTCAATAGCAATCATAACGGGACTTTTTGTTTAAAATTTTTGTTATTGTTTTAGTTAATATTTCGCAACAAATACAACAATTTAAAAGTTGCTTAGGTTTCGAACAGCGAATTTTTAAGTTAATTTTGTTTTTGTTTTGTAATTTCTTCTAAAGACATAAAATATATTTTTTGTTGTTATTACTATTATGTAGACTATATGTATAATAATAAATAACAGAGAAATTTTTCATTAATCTATTTAAAGAGAACATATACGACCATGAGTATTTACTGGGGAAAAGTTGCCTAGGTTTCGAACAATACTGTATGTATGTGCCTTGTTGATCGACAACTTTTCGCCATTTCTGGGGAAAAGTATTTTTTTCATTTTTTCTGATCGAAAAACTGATCTAAACAAATAAAGGAGCAAGGGGTATATGGTGGGAGCATTACAACTTCCCAGTCAAGCTTTATCAGTTTCTGCCAGTTCATCAAGGATGTGTGTGGTCTGGCGGTGTAATGATGAAACACAACACCTCTTCTATTATTCAATTTTAACCACAATCAATCAATCTCGTTAGTTGTTGACAGTTGTAAGAGCTCTTAATAAATAATTCCCTTTCAATCCCACCAGGCACACAGTATTTTCTTGGTGTCAATCCTGGTTTCGCCACCTTCTGCGGAGCTTCACCTTGACCTTTTTCACAAATTATTTTTGTACGTGATGAAATTTTCATCATCTGTTATCATTTGGACCTATCAAATGCGCTATAGTGTTGCCTGATGCAACCAAAAAAAAAAGCCTTTAAATAAAACTATATGAAGTATAATGATTTTGATGCGTTGAATTCAAATCCGTTTTCAGATTTTTTCTATCGGGCTCGAATTTTTTTTTAATGGGCGTGGCAATATATTTTAACATAACTTGAAACAACTTGACCGATTTTAATACAAGAAAAAATTTGTTCACTAATTTTGGTCAAAGTTAGGTACCTGCATTTAACTTTGAGTAAAATCAGCAATAGTCAACAGATTTTTGTCATTTATAGCTTATTTTATGGTCAACATTTCAAGCTTTAATTCGAGTGCTTACCATGTTAAATTTTCCCTCTGCAAAATTTTTTTTCGCAACTAAGTTATGATAACTCCGAAACTGTTGAAAATACAAAAATGCTATTCAGGTGATTTATAGGAAATTTTGTTGGTACTTGCATTAAAATCGTATTGCAATAAATGTTAAATCATGCCGAAAAATTCACTGTCTGGTTGGGATTATGGTCCGGTGGCATTATTTGACCGTACTTTTTCAAAGACGACGGAGGCAAAAACTGTGAATGGCGAGCGCTACCGTGCAATGATTACAATTTTTTTTTATTGCCCAAAATGGAAGAGCTGAACTTGGCTGTGACATGTGGTTTCAACAGGACGGTGCAACATACCACACAGCACGCGAAACAATGGCCCAATTAAGAGGCGGTTTCGGTGAACAGTTAATTTATTTCATGTTTACATTTACAATCTTTAAATATTGAAATATGTATATAGATCGATCTATCGACTCAAAGGTTTCATAAATTTCTCTAAAATGTATGTGCTATTTCTTAAATCCAACCCGAAAGCTCTTCAAAAATCGCCCGATATAAGAATAGTGTTAATTTTGTTTAATAATATTATTAACTGCCTTTAACTCTAGAAAACTGAAATAAAATTTTTTTGTTTGAATCAACAGAGATTTTTATTTAATTGGAATATATAGATTGAATAGCTGCATACTTATTTTAGTGATTCACTGTATAAAATATAAATACATTTTTGGAAAAGTTTCCATTGTATTGTCAAGCACTGTATGTATTACATGTGCATCCGCTTAAATATATAAAAATTTTCCAGAAAATTTACGTTAATGGTGGGGACAATTTATAAAAACCACAAAATTCGCATTAATATGGAATCTGGGGAAAAATATATCAATATTTCCGTTTTTTCTTTAATATTTCTTGGTTTTTTTCAAAGATCATATTTTTAACAACTTCACAGAAGTGTTTTATAAAATTTATATTCAATCAGTGTTGAAAATTTCTTTCGGTAAGATATTTTCTTGAAATTAAGGTTTAGTACTTCTAGCGGAATGTTACTGACCAATTACATGAATGAACTCTCTCCTCAGCGGCATTTTTCCATCTTAAATGTAATGTAACGATTTTAACTTAACTTATGTTATAATTAGATTACTTTTATTTGAGAGGTGAAATTACTATTAAATTACGATTACATACATATAATTAGTTTCGCATGATTACTAATTAATTACGATTACAAATAATCTAATATGATAATAATCTGAATTATGTGTTTTTACGATAAAATAATTCAATAATAATCCGACTACTTTCACAGTTTTTTTTTTTTTTTTTTTTTTTTTTTTTTTGAAAATATGTAATCAAAATGAATTAAAAGTAATTGTCGGATTATTTATCGATTATTTTATAATAGGCCTGACTTATGTAAGCCTGCATACTTGAAGATTACTTGTAATCTTAATTAATTAGTAACTCGAAAGTGTTTAATAGAGAATCATATAATAAATACAATTGTTTTCATAATGTAATCTAATTGTTTACTTATCGTAATCGTAATTTAAAATTAACAGCTAAGTATGAACAAAATAATGCAACAGGTTTTAATGTCAAGACAACAAGAGAGAGAAAATGTATGGAGGAAGGTTATGAATGGTAAATATTTTATATAAAATTTCATAATTTTCTTTTATAATGGAATTAAACAAAAAAATACTCGAAATAAAAACGGCTATAATTAGGTAGGTCAGTGTATTTGAGCATTAAAATTTCGTATCATATTATATGATTTTTGTATTTTGAACATAATTCTAGTGATGTGGACTGCTACCAGGGAGATCGGACGGTTATTATTTGGGCGGTTTTAACCGGTTTTTGTTTGGTTTTGTCGAATACGGTTTTTTTAAAACTCTTCATTTTTCGAATAACAAATAAACCGGTTGATTGAAATAAGTATAATTTTTATACGTTTGTATATTTTTTATTGCAAATATGCTCATCGTTTAACTACATATTTATATAAACTTAGTTATTATTTTTGTATATATGGCAACCTTGAACGTCTCACAAAGAACGTGAAAGCCAAAGTAGATCGGAAAAGATATTCATACTTGAGCAACAATAACTGCCTCTCATCTTCTGTAAATATATATTGATTTTTATATATGGAGAATAATCAACTAGACTAATTGAAAGCGACCCACAAACGCCGGTTCCGAACGGCAGATATATTATAGGGTCCGACATCTAACGTTTTTTTTTCAGCTAGTGCTTATTTCGTGAATGGTAACACTTAGCTCATGTCTGATTTGACAGATAATTAGTTTTATCCTTCCGCTGAACGAATATGATTGTGTATACGCCTGAACAACGCTGGGAATCTGGGCCTGCAATCGACTTACAGAAAATACCGATTTTGCCAAAAAAAAAATCATCTTTTCAGATGGAGCTCATTTTGATCTTAGCGGGTATGTAAACAAGCAAAATTGTCGCATTTGGGGCACAGAAAACTCGCACGCATACATTGAAAAGCCGATACACCCAAGACGAGTCACTGTTTGGTGCAGATTTTGGTCCAGAGGCATAATTGGGCCATTTTTCTTCGAAAATAAGCAAGGAGTGGCCGTTACAGTCAATGGCGATCGTTATCGGGCCATGTTGAACGAATTTTTGTTCACAAAAATTGAAGAGGAGGATATTAGCAACATTTGGTTTCAACAGGACGGCGCTACGTGCTACAGCCTTACCTACACTCGATGTTTTGCGCCCTGGGTTTGAAGATCGCATTATCAGCCGCAGAGCTGATGTCGTTTGGCCACCTCGGAGCTGCGGTTTGACACCGTTGGACTATTATTTGTGGGATGCCATCAAAGATAAGTGTTACGCCAACAAGCCAGAGACAACTGACAGTTTAAAGGATAATCGTGAAGCCATTGGTGAAATACAGCAGCACACAATCGATAATGTTCTTAAAAATTGGACCGATCGTGTAGGCTACTACATGGCCAGCCGAGACAACCATTTGAATGGAATTATTTTCCATTATTAACCGGAGGGATTGTACTTTCAAATAAAAAAAGAAATTTGAGAAAATATTCAGTAGTTTTTTTATAGCATTTTCAAAAAAATATATATATATGTTTGGCGGACCCTTTAGCTAGTGTAGTTTTTCACAGCGTAAATACACATAACCAGTCGCTCTTGTGCGGTGATATCGCTGTTGAAAATTTTCAGATGGTGTGGCCTGGGATTGAACCAATGATTTCTGGGTTGGAAGGTGGGCACAGTGGCGCACACACTATTAAATACGTAGTGCATAAATTTACATACAGTACTGTTCGAAACCTAAGCAACTTTTCTTGTCGAGGCAATTAATTATTACTAATAGATTTATTCAAAGTAAAACATTTAATTTTTGTTACCTTAGGCACCTAAATTATAACTGTAATAACAAACTTTTAATTCCATTCTCTACCGAGTAATACAACAACAAAAACGAAATTAGCTCCTTCAGTAGCTGTTTCAAACTCAACTTTCAGTACTTTGTGTAATAAACTTTATTTTTTATGGCCTAGGCACACCGTTTTCGCAGTTTTTATGAGATTTGTTAGAATTATTACCACTTTAATTTTAAACTCACCGTCAGCATCTGCTTATTTTTAAAACGACATGGTCCAGATCTGTGCTCCAAGAGTTAATAACAATTTTTTTTAAGTAAAATAATCGGTTAACCGATTATTTGAAAAATTATTAACCGAAGTCGAATAATCGATCTCCCTTACTGCTACTAAAGTGATTAACAAAAATGTATTCATGTGAATTCGATCTTGTAAAAGTATTTATCGATCGGTAATTATCAAAATAAATTTAAATTTTCTTCTTATGAAAAAAGTGGAACTTCTCGGACGGGTACTATGGAATACTAACTAAGCAGCTTAGCAACTTATATATATTAATATAATATAATATATACTCGTAGCAGTGTTACCAGTAGTTTTTTTTTGGGAAAATACCTACACATACTAAAATAAATTCGATTTTTCCCTACACGTTAAAAAGATTTCCTATACAAAATTCCCTACGCATTTTAGTCGTTAAAAGGTAAAGGAAGACAATAGTTTTAAGAAATTACTTTTATTCGCATATGTATGTATATTAAAAGCCGTATTCATACATAAATATGTACACAGGCTTACAAAAGTTTGTATACGTTTTGTTGATTTCAGTTTTCTTGATAATATGAACATATAAAAAAGCGTTTGAAATAAGCCCAAAAGTACCAGAATGTACACACAAATGATCCAACATATTGGGAACGTGTAATATTCACTGACGAATGTTTATGGTTTTTGTAGCTGATGATCGATCAAAAGTGTGGCGAAAATCTAATACGGCTTTACAACCAGGGAATATTAACCCAACCGTGAAATATGGAGGCGGGTCGGTCCTGGTCTGGAGATGTATGGCCGCAAATGGAGTTGGCAAGCTGAAGTTTATTGGCGGCACTATGGATAAAGCTATGTAGGTGAAGATTTTAAAGGATAGCTAGATGAAAATTCTGTATTGCTTCAAGATAATGATTCAAAGCATACTTCGAAGCTGGTAGGACAAACAATCTTAAAAACACCCCTCACAATCTCCCGATCTAAATGTTATAGAGCAATTATGGGATATTCTGGGGCGAAACCTTAGAAAACGTCATATCACGTCAGTTTCAGCTCTGAAGAAGGCTTTAATGAAGGAATGGGAAAAATTACCCCGAAATAACAAAAAAAAAAAAAAAAAATCGGCTTATCCATGCCGTCCCGATTACCAGATGTTATAAAAGCTAAAGGCGGTCACATAAAAAGATGACCTTTTTTAAATGTCCATTATTCATCTAAACTTTTGTATGCAAACTTTTTTAAATTTACCAAATAACTAAAACTGTAATTTTTATTATTATTACTTATTCTTACTTATTTGTAAAGTATAAATATTTTTAAGTTTTTTTTTTTTAATTAAATGTAATATGAACAAACAGGAGGTTACACAGAGTATTTCAAATATTGCAGCATTTTTTATTAATCTTTTACATAAAAAATAAATTTTTTTTGGGGTATGTAAACTTTTATAAGACTCTGTACATAAATAAATAAATAATTTTCGCCTCACTCAAAGTGGAACAACGGGAAATTCTTTAAATCAATGAGCTGCATTCGATTAGATTTTCCAGACTCATTGAAACGGACCTACAGTTTAACGCCGGATTCGAATTGGGAATATGCGTCAATTAGAAAAGTTTTTCATAGCGTAAATATCGTAAATATCGCTAGCAATGTTATGAGGTGATAATGCTGCAGAAAATTGTCAATGTCCGGCCTGTGTTGAAACCGATGACCTCTTGATTGGTAGACCGGTCGTATTCATAGAAAAATTTTATGTTTTTTTTATTTACTTAAATTTCTGTATTTTTCTAAAATATTAATGTCCCTATTACGGTTTACAACTCGGCTCAGTTGAATTGAAATTTTAGTAGGAATTTAATAACAACGTAACCTGTTAAAGGCCTCATTAGGCGACCGTAGAAATTGTAAATGTAAATGTAACGTAAATATAAACGTTTTGCCACTTATAGAATACATAAAATCGTGTCATGTGTTTTTGACATAAAGAAGAAAAAAAAATATATATATAAGCATACATATATCAAACACAAACACGTGTATATTAAAAAAAAAAAAAATAACAGCAGCTGTGCAAAACATTGATGGCATTTAAATATGTGCACATTATTTCAAATTATGTGAAAAAAATACGGAAATTATTTAAATGATGCCGAGACAGTACTTTAAACTTTCATATTTAAATTTTAATAATTTCTGAAGCTTAAATTTTTTTAAATAAAAATTATTTTATTTTTATATCAATAAATATATACATCTATATATAATTTATTACAAATAAATTTAATTACTTACATATTTTCTGACGAAGCTACACAAAGAAGTAGAGAAATATCGATAAAAAAGTAAAAAAAAAATGATTTAAACATATTTTAGGCTTGAATAGTTATTAATATTTGATTAATAAAAGTCGAAAAAACAGAATAATAGAATAACTTTTATATTTACATAATTAGATTATAATTCTGGTTTTCCATTACTGGATCTATACAATGTATTGTACTTATAAAAACCTTTATATTTTTATTCTTATTGTTATTTTTATTATATATTATGTATATTGTTATTTATATTATCTAAGCTTGCACGTACAATTACTTTGCAATCCTTAGCATAAACATACTAGGGGATCCGCCAAATATATATATATATATATATATATATATATATATATATATATATATATATTTTTTTTTAAATGCTATAAAAAAACTACTGAATATTTTCTCAAATTTCTTTTTTTATTTGAAAGTACAATCCTTCCGGTTAATAATGGAAAATAATTTCATTCAAATGGCTGCCTCGGCTGGCCATGCGTTAGCCTACACGATCGGTCCAATTTTTAAGCACATTACCGATTGTGTGCAGCTGTATTTCACCAATGGTTTCACGAATATTGTCCTTTAAAGCGTCAATTGTCGCTGGCTTGTTAGCGTAATACTTATCTTTGACGGCACCCCACAAATAATAGTCCAACGGTGTCAAATCGCAGCGCCGAGGTGGCCAAACGAAACAGGATGCAAAACTTCGAGTGTAGCTTCGGCTGTGTGGCACGTTGCGCCGTCCTGTTGAAACCAAATGTTGCTAATATCCTCCTCTTCAATTTTTGTGAACAAAAATTCGTTCAACATGGCCCGATAACGATCGCCATTGACTGTAACGGCCACTCCTTGCTCATTTTCGAAGAAAAATGGCCCAATTATGCTCTGGACCAAAATCTGCACCAAACAGTGACTCGTCTTGGGTGTATCGGCTTTTCAATGTATGCGTGCGGGTTTTCTGTGCCCTACATGCGACAATTTTGCTTGTTTACATACCCGCCAAGATCAATGATCTTCATCTGAAAAGATAAAGTTCAAGCGTATACATAACCATATTCCTTCAGCGGAAGGATAAAACTAATTATCTGTCAAATCAGACATGAGCTAAGTGTTACCACTCACGAAATAAGCACTAGTTGAAAGAAAAAAAAACATTAGATGGCGGACCCTAAAAAAAAAATAATAATAATAATTTGAAACAATAAACATATTTAATATTTTATGTATTCACCAAAAAAATGTAAGTACCCAAAAAAGAGTAAAAATACCACCATAACATTCCACATACAAACAGCCCATCACGGCTTGACAAATGTCACGTAACGTCAAATTCTATTTTCAACAGATTGGGACGTACAGTTACATTACATTACGGTCAACTAAGCACTTTCATAGCTTTTCATATAACAAAAGCGATCAGCTGACACAATTACATTTACGGCTTCTACATTTACGTTCGGCTAATTCTACCTTAAAAATTACAACTCATCAACAACAGTTGTAAAATTTCAACTGAAAAATATATTTTTTTGTACGATTTTAAAGGATTTTAATTTTTAATAACAACTAAAATTTACAACTCGGCTCAGTTGAATTGAAATTTCAGTTAAAATTTTACAACTGTTGTTGATGAGTTGTAATTTTTAACACCATTAAAAATATATTTTTTTGCATTTATTTCTATTTTTAAAACTTTTTGTAATAATTTTCTTTCATATTTTATAATAATAATAAAAATGATTTATTTTTATATTTATATATGAATACATACAGTATAGTATGTATGTATGTATGTATGTATGTATGTTTTAAATTTAATTAAAAATGGAGCCTTTTCATCGTATACATACATATATTTTCGTTTCAGTGTTAAATAAAATGGCATAGGATGGATAGTACAATTGATACCAGAAAAAAAAAAAAACATTTTTATGTGTACTAAGTGATGAATACAGTGCACTTTGCATGTGTACATACAGTGAGTCACAAAACTCTTGGTACCCACCAACTTATAACATTGTTTGCATTAATTTGTTCATATATTAGACGAAACCTTTAAAGTAATATTTGTTAATTATTCCTTTGTATGCCCTTTATTAGATTATATGCTCAAAAGATGATAATATTTTTAAAAGACTTAAGAAATCAGCAATAAGAATTGAATTAACACTAAACGATTGCCACAAAACTAATGGTACCTTTTACTGATATGTATATACATCTCTGGAAAAAATATACCTCTGATTTGTTGGTACGGAGCTAAACCGTTATCCTACGCTAACATCTTAATATATTAAGCCGAAGCTCTTTGTTAAGTTAAAATGTTATTAGTAAGTGTTTGTGAGTAAAATCTCTAGAATATATTAAAGCTAACACGTCTAGTAAAAAATTAACTATTGAACAACGTCAAATAATAATGAATTGCTACAAACAGAGAAAATCGTATAACGACATTGCAAAATAATTGGATGATCAAATTCAACTATACAAAAAGAAATAAACCGCTTCAAAAACGAAAAAAAGACTTAAAAATAAGCCATGATGTGGGCGTCCTGCAAAACTAACAGTAAAAGAAAAGCGTGCAGTTACTCCGATTATTAAGAAAGATCTATTTGGAAAGACAACTAGAATAGCGTTGTACATACAAAAAGTCATTTAACGAGGAAGTTACGTCCGAAACAGTTCGTCGAGCTATTAAAAGTGCTAGATATCAATCACGAGTTGCTCAAAAAACCCGTTGTAAACGAAAGAGGTTTTGCGGTTTAATTTTGCAAGCTAGTTACTAATGTTGCGAAATGAACTTTTTTGCGTAAGAGAAGAGTAAATAAAAATGGTTAGTTATTTTGTTTAATTCGCCCAAATATGTTATATTGTTATATTTTTATGTGTTCAAATAGTAATTAGGGGACACCAAGACCTTTGTGACTCACTGTACATAGCCATATACACATTTAAGTATGTTTAAGTATTAATCTCACACATACATACATTGTATTACGCAATTTATTATTGCTCATAAATTAACACACAATTTAACACTTTTATTGTTTTTTTTTTATTTTTTTCTGGAAAAAAACCATGTGTTAGGGAAAAATATAAAAAATAAAGTTAAAACGATCGCTTATTTTGAAGAAAGTTAGGTTTAGGTGAAAGAGTTTTTCGCTGACAAAATTTTTGGCCATTTTTCTATTGTTTAGGGATAATTTTCCTACTGTAGTGTTCGGCGATTATATCATCTACAGAAACTTATAAAAGCAACAGTTTGTGTTGAAATTCTCCGAATATGTATGTTACCTTCACCTGAAGAGAAAATAAGCTACTGTGATGGGTTATGATGAGTGTTGCACTGTAAAGTGTTATAAGAAACGGTTCGATGATAACAATATTACTGTATTAGACTGACCCCTCCAATCACCAGATTGAAATGCGATATGGAATTTGTGGAATGTGATATAAACAGCAAGCAATGAAATGTGTCCCGCAAATTATTATGAGCTTTGGTAATTAATTCAGGCTGCGTGGTGCGATATATCGGCTTCCGTAGGCCAAAATGTTGTAGACTCTTTGGTAGTTTTAAACAACCAGGGAGCCATTCTAAAACAATTTTAATTTTAGGCTTTAATTTAAGTGCTTGAAACCTAAAATTTTTATTCTGAGAATTTTTTAAATGACTTTTTGAAGAAAATATTGCTCTAATTTTGTGCAAAAAAAGTTGTTTTCGCATCTAACTTATGAATAAATCCGAAACTGTTGAAATTACAAAAAAAAATTTGTTCAGGTAATTTATTGGAAACGTTTGGTGGTACTTGCATTAAAATCGGTCAATTCGTTTTCAAATTATGATGAAATATATTGACATAACTACCATATTTTTGGCGAAAAGTTTGCCACGCCAATAAAAATTTTTGTCCTATAGAAAAAAAAAAAACTGAAAACTGATTTGAATTCAGCGCATCAATATCATTAGATTCCATATAGTTTTATTTAAAGGCATTTTTTGCTGTAGACCAGTGTTATTAAGATGAGGATAGCAATGCACGCCGGGTTTTAACTAGTGTATATAAAGATTTTCGAGCAGCGCCGGATGGGTAAAGCTAGTATAATATAACATTTTAATTTCAATCCTTAACTTAAGAAATTTCTCTCTGAAAGAAATATTTTGTTTTTGAAATAAATATTTAAGAAAAAATTAAATTAATATTTTATAACAGACACATACATACATATGCATATACATATGTGTATATCTCGTTCATAAATGGTTTTTAAAAAGGGTGGTCCAACCATAATGCACTATGTTAATTGTGAGTCAGAGTTATTTGAGTACTGCGTTAAGATTGTCGAAACCTTTTACTAAAACGGGCGTTAAAATCGATGTGCATTTCGTGCACTTTGTGTTTTTTTGTTCGACATAATCGACCTCAATCGGGAGAATTGTGCGCAAATCTCAGCAAACTGGGTCTGTAGGAAATATGAAAACACCTGAGCATGCTCGTTTTGCGGAAAACATTGCTGTTGTTCGCGATAGTGTAGCAGAAGAGCCGTCAACCTAGACTCGTTTTTGTACCCAACAATATAATTTCTCACAAACATCACTGATGCTAATTTTGAATAAAGATTTGAATTTACACGCTTACGAGGTTCAATTGACTCAATAGCTGAAGCATACTGACTTTTTCAAGCGTGGTCAATTCGCCGAATGGTTAGTTCAACAGATAGAAGTGAATGATGACTTTAAAAAGAAAATCATCTTCAGCGACGGGTCACACTTTCACCTCAGTGGAATTGCCGCATTTGTGCAAATGAGAATCTACGAGTGATTGTTGAAAAGCCGATGCATCTACAAAGAGTGGCTGTTTGGTGCGGTTTATGGGCTGGCGGCGTTGTATGGCCGTATTTTGTCGCTATTGCGAGATGATAACGGACTTCTTGTGGCCAGAAATTGAGGATATGGACCTAGGCGATATGTGATTCCAACAGGATGGTGCCACTTGCCACAGAGCCAACGAAACAATGATTCTTTTGCACGAGAAATTCAATGGCCGTGTTATCTCATTTCGTAGCGATGTTAATTGGTTGCCACTATCATCATGCGATTTGACACCGTTGAACTTCTTTCTTTGGAGATATTTAAAAGAAAAAGTATACGTCAATAAGCCAAGAACAATTCAAGAGCTAAAGGATGAAATAATTCGGCACATTAACGACATTTAACCTCAACTACGAGTATGTCTCATGGTCATAGAAAATATGTACCGACGGTTAGAGGTATGGCACCGAAGCCTTGGCGAACATTTGGCTGATGTTTTGTGTCACACATAATTGTCATAGATCCTTCTATAATAATAAAAAAATATTAAGATAAATTTCTGAAATTTTTTTTTTTGTGAATTTACAATTAAAATCTTGTGTTTCGGTTGGACCACCCTATATTTTTGTGTTGGAGAGGAGTTTATTTTAAGCTTTACTTGAAAAAAAAAGTGTTAAATAATACAATTTTAACAATTCCCAAAAGCGTCAATTTCCGTATGTACATTGTACAGGTGTGTTTTTTGAATCAATTGGGTTTTTTTGTCATAATATTTTATTTTTATTTAAATTAAAAACAATTGCTTGCGAACCTTAACGAAATTAAATTTAAATTGAAATAACAAAATATCTTCAAATAAAGGCATTTAAACTTTAAATTAATAACAGATGTTTTATTATTATTTTTTTTTTAAAGTATTAAATAAACATCAATAAGTAAATATTATTTTTTAAAACGAAATTTTTGTAAAATGAACTTTACGTGTCCTTGCAAAATGTGAATAAAAAAGCAACAAAAAAAAATCAGACAACTGACATTTGCTGAGTCAAATAACGTCAGTCAGTTGCTGCAATACTTTGACGTACATTATACAGTAATAAACAATTTCTTACTACGTTTTTGATTTGTTTTTTAAGATACATATGTATATGTATGTATGCATGTATGTGCATTTGTATATATGCATATGTTTGTTTGAATATGTATGCGAGTGTGTATTTGTACAAAATAATTAAATGTAAAAAAAAGAAAATCATTTTGAATTATTGTTTACATTAATTAATAATCTAAAGTGTTACTACTGATAATAATTTTTAATCGTGTTTTTCTACGGCTTATCACACATTTTTCTAAGTGTTTTTCATATTGTTTTGTTTTCATTTTTTTTTTTATTGAAGTCTTTTCTATTACTATCTCAAGTTGGTTTTTAATTCTAACTTAGAGAAGAATGGTTAGTCAATAGTTAAAATAAAAAACCACCACCATTCCCTACATAAACACAAGCATAATTAAATTTATTAATAAAAAAAAGGAACATGATAGCACATGTACACATACACGTACATATCTATTACTCATTTTTATTCTAATAAACCCCTGCAAGCATTATGTATGTATTTATTTGGCCTATGAATTACAATTACTAACAGACTAAAATATTATATACAAGCATTTAAAATTATATGTTTCTTTACCATTTTTCTTTTTACAACATTTTAAAAATACTTAGAAAATAGTTTACAAAAGGATACGTTGTTAGCATAAACTGATGGATAATATTTCAACCGTTTGAGTGCTACACAGCCCAAAAGCGTTTGTATCGAAAATCGCTACGCTGCGAGTTTCAGTTTCTTTATAAATTGTAATTAAAAAAAAAAACTATTAATAAAGGGTCCGCCAAATACATTTTTTTTTTTTTGAAAATGCTATAAAAAAAAACTACTGAATATTTTCTCAAATTTCTTTTTTTATTTCAAAGTACAATACTTCCGGTTAATAATGGAAAATAATTTCATTCAAATGGCTGCCACGGCTGGCCATGCAGTAGCCTACACGATCGGTCCAATTTTTAAGCACATTATCGATTGTGTGCAGCTGTATTTCACCAATGACTTCACGAATATTATCTTTTAAAGTGTCAATTGTCAAAAACAGGGCGCAAAACATCGAGTGCAGCTTCGGCTGTGTGGCACGTAGCGCCGTCCTGTTGAAACCAAATGTTGCTAATATCCTCCTCTTCAATTTTTTGTGAACAAAAATTCGTTTCAACATGGCCCGATAACGATCGCCATTGACTGCAACGGCCACTACTTGCTCATTTTCAAAGAAAAATGGCGCAATTATGCCTCTGGACCAAAATCTGCACCAAACAGTGACTCGTCTTGGGTGTATCGGCTTTTCTATGTATGCGTGCGGATTTTCTGTGCCCCAAATGCGACAATTTTGCTTGTTTACATACCCGCCAAGATCAAAATGAGCTTCATCCGAAAAGATGATTTTTTTTTTGGCAAAATCGGCATTTTCTCTAAGTCGATCATCGCAGGCCCACTTAGCGAAAATTTGTTCAAGGGTATACACAACCATATTCGTTCAGCGGAAGGATAAAACTAATTATCTGTCAAATCAGACATGAGCTAAGTGATACCATTCACGAAACCAAGCACTAGTTGAAAAAAAAAACGTTAGATGGCGGACCCTTTATTTAAGGGTGTGAAGATAGCTTCGTAAGTTAAATTCTTTTTTTAACATTTTTGTAATTTTAACAGTCACTGTTATTTAACATGAAAAAGTGTGAAGTTAGCTTCGTAAGTTAAATTCTTTTTTCAATAACAGTAGAAATAAAAGAATTTAACATTGCAAAAAAGAATTTAACTTTACGAAGCCACATTTTTTTAGGTGTCATATTTTAATTTGAAAGATAATTAAAAAACATTAAAATCTA
Organism: Wohlfahrtia magnifica; assembly: GCA_023159175.1. Lineage (NCBI taxonomy): Eukaryota > Metazoa > Arthropoda > Insecta > Diptera > Sarcophagidae > Wohlfahrtia > Wohlfahrtia magnifica. The sequence goes on along the minus strand of JAKWBJ010000181.1, from coordinate 711,892 downwards.
AAAAAAGTAATGCGTATGAAGAAATTCTATAATATTTACTAAAGAAAATGTAAAATATTTATTGTTATTGTACAATTTGTAGTTTTATAAAAGCATACAGTAATATAAAATAAATTTATTTGGCCATAGACACATTAAACTATTCGAAAAAATCGGGTAAAAGATAAAATTCTGGGGGAATCGGACCTATTTGGGTGGAAAGGTATTCCATCAAGGAATTCACTAGTTTTTTACCCCATGACCCAAAAGTCCTTGTGGACCAAGATATGGCCCGTTGAAAAAGGCCATATTTGGCCATAGACACATAAGATATTAGAAAAATCGAGTAAAAGATAAAATTCTGGGGGAATCGGACCTATTTGGGTGGAAAGGTATTCCATCAAGGAATTCAAGAGTTTTTGCCCCATGACCCAAAAGTCCTTGTGGACCAAGATATGGCCCGTTGAAAAAGGCCATATTTGGCCATAGACACATTAACTATTCGAAAAATCGGGTAAAAGATAAAATTCTGGGGGAATCGGACCTATCTAGGTGGAAAGGTATTTCATCAAGGAATTCACGAGTTTTTACCCCATGACCCAAAAGTCCTTGTGGACCGAGATATAGCCCGTTGAAAAAGGCCATATTTGGCCATAGACACATAAGATATTAGAAAAATCGGGTAAAAGATAAAATTCTGGGGGAATCGGACCTATTTGGGTGGAAAGGTATTCCATCAAGGAATTCACGAGTTTTTTACCCCATGACCCAAAAGTCCTTGTGGACCGAGATATAGCCCGTTGAAAAAAAGCCATATTTGGCCATAGACACATTAACTATTCGAAAAATCGGGTAAAAGATAAAATTCTGGGGGAATCGGACCTATTTGGGTGGAAAGGTATTCCATCAAGGAATTCACGAGTTTTTACCCCATGACCCAAAAGTCCTTGTGGACCGAGATATAGTCCGTTGAAAAAGGCCATATTTGGCCATAGACACATTAACTATTCGAAAAATCGGGTAAAAGATAAAATTCTGGGGGAATCGGACCTATTTGGGTGGAAAGGTATTCCATCAAGGAATTCACGAGTTTTTACCCCCATGACCCAGAAGTCCTTGTGGACCGAGATATAGCCCGTTGAAAAAGGCCATATTTGGCCATAGACACATTAACTATTCGAAAAATCGGGTAAAAGATAAAATTCTGGGGGAATCGGACCTATTTGGGTGGAAAGGTATTCCATCAAGGAATTCACGAGTCTTTACCCCATGACCCAAAAGTCCTTGTGGAACGAGATATAGCCCGTTGAAAAAGGCCATATTTGGCCATAGACACATAAGATATTAGAAAAATCGGGTAAAAGATAAAATTCTGGGGGAATCGGACCTATTTGGGTGGCAAGGTATTCCATCAAGGAATTCAAGAGTTTTTACCCCATGACCCAAAAGTCCTTGTGGACCAAGATATAGCCCGTTGAAAAAGGCCATATTTGGCCATAGACCCATTAACTATTCGAAAAATCGGGTAAAAGATACAATTCTGGGGGAATCGGACCCCTTTGGGTGGAAAGGTATTCTATTAAGGAATTCACGAGTTTTTACCCCATGACCCAAAAGTCCTTGTGGACCAAGATATAGCCCGTTGAAAAAGGCCATATTTGGCCATAGACACATAAGATATTAGAAAAATCGAGTAAAAGATAAAATTCTGGGGAATCGGACCTATTTGGGTGGAAAGGTATTCCATCAAGGAATTCACGACTTTTTACCCCATGACCCAAAAGTCCTTGTGGACCGAGATATAGCCCGTTGAAAAAGGCCATATTTGGCCATAGACACATTAACTATTCGAAAAATCGGGTAAAAAAATAAAATTCTGGGAGAATCGGACCTACTTGGGTGGAAAGGTATTCCATCAAGGAATTCAAGAGTTTTTACCCCATAACCCAAAAGTCCTTGTGGACCGAGATATAGCCCGTTGAAAAAGGCCATATTTGGCCATAGACACATTAACTATTCGAAAAATCCGGTAAAAGATAAAATTCTGGGGGAATCGGACCTATTTGGGTGGAAAGGTATTCCATCAAGGAATTCACGAGTTTTTACCCCATGACCCCAAAAGTCCTTGTGGACCGAGATATAGCCCGTTGAAAAAGGTCATATTTGGCCATAGACACATTAACTATTCGAAAAATCGGGTAAAAGATAAAATTCTGGGGGAATCGGACCTATTTGGGTGGAAAGGTATTCCATCAAGGAATTCACGAGTTTTTACCCCATGACCCAAAAGTCCTTGTGGACCGAGATATAGCCCGTTGAAAAAGGCCATATTTGGCCATAGACACATAAGATATTAGAAAAAACGGGTAAAAGATAAAATTCTGGGGGAATCGGACCTATTTGGGTGGAAAGGTATTCCATCAAGGAATTCAAGAGTTTTTACCCCATGACGCAAAAGTCCTTGTGGGACTAAGATATAGCCCGTTGAAAAAGGCCATATTTGGCCATAGACACATTAACTATTCGAAAAATCGGGTAAAAGATAAAATTCTGGGGGAATCGGACCTATTTGGGTGGGAAAGGTATTCCATCAAGGAATTCAAGAGTTTTTACCCCATGACCCAAAAGTCCTTGTGGACCGAGATATAGCCCGTTGAAAAAGGCCATATTTGGCCATAGAGACATAAGATATTAGAAAAAATCGGGTAAAAGATAAAATTCTGGGGGAATCGGACCTATTTGGGTGGAAAGGTATTCTATCTAGGAATTCAAGAGTTTTTACCCCCATGACCCCAAAAGTCCTTGTGGACCGAGATATACCCCGTTGAAAAAGGCCATATTTGGCCATAGACATATTAACTATTCGAAAAATCGGGTAAAAGATAATCTTATGTGCCTATGGCCAAATATGGCCTTTTTCAACGGGCTATATCTCGGTCCACAAGGACTTTTGGGTCATGGGGTAAAAACTCGTGAATTCCTTGATGGAATACCTTTCCACCCAAATAGGTCCGATTCCCCCAGAATTTTATCTTTTACCCGATTTTTCGAATAGTTAATGTGTCTATGGCCAAATATGGCCTTTTTCAACGGGCTATATCTCGGTCCACAAGGACTTTTGGGTCATGGGGTAAAAACTCTTGAATTCCTTGATGGAATACCTTTCCACCCAAATAGGTCCGATTCCCCCAGAATTTTATCTTTTACCCGATTTTTCGAATAGTTAATATGTCTATGGCCAAATATGGCCTTTTTTAACGGGCTATATCTTGGTCCACAAGGACTTTTGGGTCATGGGGTAAAAACTCGTGAATTCCTTGATGGAATACCTTTCCACCCAAATAGGTCCGATTCCCCCAGAATTTTATCTTTTACCCGATTTTTCGAATAGTTAATGTGTCTATGGCCAAATATGGCCTTTTTCAACGGGCTATATCTCGGTCCACAAGGACTTTTGGGTCATGGGGTAAAAACTCGTGAATTCCTTGATGGAATACCTTTCCACCCAAATAGGTCCGATTCCCCCAGAATTTTATCTTTTACCGGATTTTTCGAATAGTTAATGTGTCTATGGCCAAATATGGCCTTTTTCAACGGACTATATCTCGGTCCACAAGGACTTTTGGGTCATGGGGGTAAAAACTCGTGAATTCCTTGATGGAATACCTTTCCACCCAAGTAGGTCCGATTCCCCCAGAATTTTATCTTTTACCCGATTTTTCGAATAGTTAATGTGTCTATGGCCAAATATGGCCTTTTTCAACGGGCTATATCTTGGTCCACAAGGACTTTTTGGTCATGGGGGTAAAAACTCGTGAATTCCTTGATGGAATACCTTTCCACCCAAATAGGTCCGATTCCCCCAGAATTTTATCTTTTACCCGATTTTTCGAATAGTTAATGTGTCTATGGCCAACTATGGCCTTTTTCAACGGGCTATATCTCGGTCCACAAGGACTTTTGGGTCATGGGGTAAAAACTCTTGAATTCCTTGATGGAATACCTTTCCACCCAAATAGGTCCGATTCCCCCAGAATTTTATCTTTTACCCGATTTTTCGAATAGTTAATGTGTCTATGGCCAAATATGGCCTTTTTCAACGGGCTATATCTCGGTCCCACAAGGACTTTTGGGTCATGGAGTAAAAACTCTTGAATTCCTTGATGGAATACCTTTCCACCCAAATAGGTCCGATTCCCCCAGAATTTTATCTTTTACCCGATTTTTCGAATAGTTAATATGTCTATGGCCAAATATGGCCTTTTTCAACGGGCTATATCTTGGTCCACAAGGACTTTTGGGTCATGGGGTAAAAACTCTTGAATTCCTTGATGGAATACCATTCCACCCAAATAGGTCAGATTCCCCCAGAATTTTATCTTTTACCCGATTTTTCTAATATCTTATGTGCCTATGGCCAAATATGGCCTTTTTCAACGGGGTATATCTCGGTCCACAAGGACTTTTGGGGTCATGGGGTAAAAACTCGTGAATTCCTTGATGGAATACCTTTCCACCCAAATAGGTCCGATTCCCCCAGAATTTTATCTTTTACCCGATTTTTCGAATAGTTAATGTGTCTATGGCCAAATATGACCTTTTTCAACGGGCTATATCTCGGTCCACAAGGACTTTTGGGTCATGGGGTAAAAACTCTTGAATTCCTTGATGGAATACCTTTCCACCCAAATAGGTCCGATTCCCCCAGAATTTTATCTTTTACCGGATTTTTCGAATAGTTAATGTGTCTATGGCCAAATATGGCCTTTTTTCAACGGGCTATATCTCGGTCCACAAGGACTTTTGGGTCATGGAGTAAAAACTCTTGAATTCCTTGATGGAATACCTTTCCACCCAAATAGGTCCGATTCCCCCAGAATTTTATCTTTTACCCGATTTTTCGAATAGTTAATATGTCTATGGCCAAATATGGCCTTTTTCAACGGGCTATATCTTGGTCCACAAGGACTTTTGGGTCATGGGGTAAAAAACTCTTGAATTCCTTGATGGAATACCATTCCACCCAAATAGGTCCAGATTCCCCCAGAATTTTATCTTTTACCCGATTTTTCTAATATCTTATGTGCCTATGGCCAAATATGGCCTTTTTCAACGGGGTATATCTCGGTCCACAAGGACTTTTGGGTCATGGGGTAAAAACTCGGTGAATTCCTTGATGGAATACCTTTCCACCCAAATAGGTCCGATTCCCCCAGGAATTTTATCTTTTACCCGATTTTTCGAATAGTTAATGTGTCTATGGCCAAATATGACCTTTTTTCAACGGGCTATATCTCGGTCCACAAGGACTTTTGGGTCATGGGGTAAAAACTCGCGAATTCCTTGATGGAATACCTTTCCACCCAAATAGGTCCGATTCCCCCCAGAATTTTATCTTTTACCGGATTTTTTCGAATAGTTAATGTGTCTATGGCCAAATATGGCCTTTTTCAACGGGCTATATCTCGGTCCACAAGGACTTTTGGGTTATGGGGTAAAAAACTCTTGAATTCCTTGATGGAATACCTTTCCACCCAAGTAGGTCCGATTCTCCCAGAATTTTATTTTTTACCCGATTTTTCGAATAGTTAATGTGTCTATGGCCAAATATGGCCTTTTTCAAAACGGGCTATATCTCGGTCCACAAGGACTTTTGGGTCATGGGGTAAAAAGTCGTGAATTCCTTGATGGAATACCTTTCCACCCAAATAGGTCCGATTCCCCCAGAATTTTATCTTTTACTCGATTTTTCTAATAACTTATGTGTCTATGGCCAAATATGGCCTTTTTCAACGGGCTATATCTCGGTCCACAAGGACTTTTGGGTCATGGGGTAAAAACTCGTGAATTCCTTAATAGAATACCTTTCCACCCAAAGGGGTCCGATTCCCCCAGAATTTTATCTTTTACCCGATTTTTCGAATAGTTAATGGGTCTATGGCCAAATATGGCCTTTTTCAACGGGCTATATCTTGGTCCACAAGGACTTTTGGGTCATGGGGTAAAAACTCTTGAATTCCTTGATGGAATACCTTGCCACCCAAATAGGTCCGATTCCCCCAGAATTTTATCTTTTAACCGATTTTTCTAATATCTTATGTGTCTATGGCCAAATATGGCCTTTTTTCAACGGGCTATATCTCGTTCCACAAGGACTTTTGGGTCATGGGGTAAAAACTCGTGAATTCCTTGATGGAATACCTTTCCACCCAAATAGGTCCGATTCCCCCAGAATTTTATCTTTTACCCGATTTTTCGAATAGTTAATGTGTCTATGGCCAAATATGGCTTTTTTTCAAAGGGCTATATCTCGGTCCACAAGGACTTTTGGGTCATGGGGTAAAAGCTCGTGAATTCCTTGATGGAATACCTTTCCACCCAAATAGGTCCGATTCCCCCAGAATTTTATCTTTTACCCCGATTTTTCTAATAACTTATGTGTCTATGGCCAAATATGGCCTTTTTCAACGGGCTATATCTCGGTCCACAAGGACTTTTGGGTCATGGGGTAAAAACTCGTGAATTCCTTGATGAAATACCTTTCCACCCAAATAGGTCCGATTCCCCCAGAATTTTATCTTTTACCCGATTTTTCGAATAGTTAATGTGTCTATGGCCAAACTATGGCCTTTTTCAACGGGCTATATCTCGGTCCACAAGGACTTTTGGGTCATGGGGTAAAAACTCTTGAATTCCTTGATGGAATACCTTTCCACCCAAATAGGTCCGATTCCCCCAGAATTTTATCTTTTACCCGATTTTTCGAATAGTTAATGTGTCTATGGCCAAATATGGCCTTTTTCAACGGGCTATATCTCGGTCCACAAGGACTTTTGGGTCATGGAGTAAAAACTCTTGAATTCCTTGATGGAATACCTTTCCACCCAAATAGGTCCGATTCCCCCAGAATTTTATCTTTTACCCGATTTTTCGAATAGTTAATATGTCTATGGCCAAATATGGCCTTTTTCAACGGGCTATATCTTGGTCCACAAGGACTTTTGGGTCATGGGGTAAAAACTCTTGAATTCCTTGATGGAATACCATTCCACCCAAATAGGTCAGATTCCCCCAGAATTTTATCTTTTACCCGATTTTTCTAATATCTTATGTGCCTATGGCCAAATATGGCCTTTTTCAACGGGGTATATCTCGGTCCACAAGGACTTTTGGGTCATGGGGTAAAAACTCGTGAATTCCTTGATGGAATACCTTTCCACCCAAATAGGTCCGATTCCCCCAGAATTTTATCTTTTACCCGATTTTTCGAATAGTTAATGTGTCTATGGCCAAATATGACCTTTTTCAACGGGCTATATCTCGGTCCACAAGGACTTTTGGGTCATGGGGTAAAAACTCTTGAATTCCTTGATGGAATACCTTTCCACCCAAATAGGTCCGATTCCCCCAGAATTTTATCTTTTACCGGATTTTTCGAATAGTTAATGTGTCTATGGCCAAATATGGCCTTTTTCAACGGGCTATATCTCGGTCCACAAGGACTTTTGGGTCATGGAGTAAAAACTCTTGAATTCCTTGATGGAATACCTTTCCACCCAAATAGGTCCGATTCCCCCAGAATTTTATCTTTTACCCGATTTTTCGAATAGTTAATATGTCTATGGCCAAATATGGCCTTTTTCAACGGGCTATATCTTGGTCCACAAGGACTTTTGGGTCATGGGGTAAAAACTCTTGAATTCCTTGATGGAATACCATTCCACCCAAATAGGTCAGATTCCCCCAGAATTTTATCTTTTACCCGATTTTTCTAATATCTTATGTGCCTATGGCCAAATATGGCCTTTTTCAACGGGGTATATCTCGGTCCACAAGGACTTTTGGGTCATGGGGTAAAAACTCGTGAATTCCTTGATGGAATACCTTTCCACCCAAATAGGTCCGATTCCCCCAGAATTTTATCTTTTACCCGATTTTTCGAATAGTTAATGTGTCTATGGCCAAATATGACCTTTTTCAACGGGCTATATCTCGGTCCACAAGGACTTTTGGGTCATGGGGTAAAAACTCGCGAATTCCTTGATGGAATACCTTTCCACCCAAATAGGTCCGATTCCCCCAGAATTTTATCTTTTACCGGATTTTTCGAATAGTTAATGTGTCTATGGCCAAATATGGCCTTTTTCAACGGGCTATATCTCGGTCCACAAGGACTTTTGGGTTATGGGGTAAAAACTCTTGAATTCCTTGATGGAATACCTTTCCACCCAAGTAGGTCCGATTCTCCCAGAATTTTATTTTTTACCCGATTTTTCGAATAGTTAATGTGTCTATGGCCAAATATGGCCTTTTTCAACGGGCTATATCTCGGTCCACAAGGACTTTTGGGTCATGGGGTAAAAAGTCGTGAATTCCTTGATGGAATACCTTTCCACCCAAATAGGTCCGATTCCCCAGAATTTTATCTTTTACTCGATTTTTCTAATATCTTATGTGTCTATGGCCAAATATGGCCTTTTTCAACGGGCTATATCTCGGTCCACAAGGACTTTTGGGTCATGGGGTAAAAACTCGTGAATTCCTTAATAGAATACCTTTCCACCCAAAGGGGTCCGATTCCCCCAGAATTTTATCTTTTACCCGATTTTTCGAATAGTTAATGGGTCTATGGCCAAATATGGCCTTTTTCAACGGGCTATATCTTGGTCCACAAGGACTTTTGGGTCATGGGGTAAAAACTCTTGAATTCCTTGATGGAATACCTTGCCACCCAAATAGGTCCGATTCCCCCAGAATTTTATCTTTTACCCGATTTTTCTAATATCTTATGTGTCTATGGCCAAATATGGCCTTTTTCAACGGGCTATATCTCGTTCCACAAGGACTTTTGGGTCATGGGGTAAAAACTCGTGAATTCCTTGATGGAATACCTTTCCACCCAAATAGGTCCGATTCCCCCAGAATTTTATCTTTTACCCGATTTTTCGAATAGTTAATGTGTCTATGGCCAAATATGGCTTTTTTCAAAGGGCTATATCTCGGTCCACAAGGACTTTTGGGTCATGGGGTAAAAACTCGTGAATTCCTTGATGGAATACCTTTCCACCCAAATAGGTCCGATTCCCCCAGAATTTTATCTTTTACCCGATTTTTCTAATAACTTATGTGTCTATGGCCAAATATGGCCTTTTTCAACGGGCTATATCTCGGTCCACAAGGACTTTTGGGTCATGGGGTAAAAACTCGTGAATTCCTTGATGAAATACCTTTCCACCCAGATAGGTCCGATTCCCCCAGAATTTTATCTTTTACCCGATTTTTCGAATAGTTAATGTGTCTATGGCCAAATATGGCCTTTTTCAACGGGCCATATCTTGGTCCACAAGGACTTTTGGGTCATGGGGCAAAAACTCTTGAATTCCTTGATGGAATACCTTTCCACCCAAATAGGTCCGATTGCCCCAGAATTTTATCTTTTACCCGATTTTTCGAATAGTTAATGTGTCTATGGCCAAATATGGCCTTTTTCAACGGGCTATATCTTGGTCCACAAGGACTTTTGGGTCATGGGGTAAAAACTCTTGAATTCCTTGATGGAATACCTTTCTACCCAAATAGGTCCGATTCCCCCAGAATTTTATCTTTTACGCGTTTTTTCTAATATCTTATGTGTCTATGGCCAAATATGGCCTTTTTCAACGGGCTATATCTCGGTCCACAAGGACTTTTGGGTCATGGGGTAGAAAGTCGTGAATTCCTTGATGGAATACCTTTCCACCCAAATAGGTCCGATTCCCCCAGAATTTTATCTTTTACCCGATTTTTCGAATAGTTAATGTGTCTATGGCCAAATATGGCCTTTTTCAACGGGCTATATCTCGGTCCACAAGGACTTTTGGGTCATGGGGTAAAAACTCTTGAATTCCTTGATGGAATACCTTTCCACCCAAATAGGTCCGATTCCCCCAGAATTTTATCTTTTACCCGATTTTTCTAATATCTTATGTGTCTATGACCAAATATGGCCTTTTTCAACGGGCTATATCTCGGTCCACAAGGACTTTTGGGTCATGGGGTAAAAACTCGTGAATTCCTTGATGGAATACCTTTCCACCCAAATAGGTCCGATTCCCCCAGAATTTTATCTTTTACCCGATTTTTCGAATAGTTAATGTGTCTATGGCCAAATATGGCTTTTTTCAACGGGCTATATCTCGGTCCACAAGGACTTTTGGGTCATGGGGTAAAAACTCGTGAATTCCTTGATGGAATACCTTTCCACCCAAATAGGTCCGATTCCCCCAGAATTTTATCTTTTACCCGATTTTTCTAATATCTTATGTGTCTATGGCCAAATATGGCCTTTTTCAACGGGCTATATCTCGGTCCACAAGGACTTTTGGGTCATGGGGTAAAAACTCTTGAATTCCTTGATGGAATACCTTTCCACCCAAATAGGTCCGATTCCCCCAGAATTTTATCTTTTACCCGATTTTTCGAATAGTTAATGTGTCTATGGCCAAATATGGCCTTTTTCAACGGGCTATATCTCGGTCCACAAGGACTTTTGGGGTCATGGGGTAAAAACTCGTGAATTCCTTGATGGAATACCTTTCCACCCAAATAGGTCCGATTCCCCCAGAATTTTATCTTTTACCCGATTTTTCGAATAGTTAATGTGTCTATGGCCAAATATGGCTTTTTTCAACGGGCTATATCTCGGTCCACAAGGACTTTTGGGTCATGGGGTAAAAACTCGTGAATTCCTTGATGGAATACCTTTCCACCCAAATAGGTCCGATTCCCCCAGAATTTTATCTTTTACCCGATTTTTCTAATATCTTATGTGTCTATGGCCAAATATGGCCTTTTTCAACGGGCTATATCTCGGTCCACAAGGACTTTTGGGTCATGGGGTAAAAACTCGTGAATTCCTTGATGAAATACCTTTCCACCCAGATAGGTCCGATTCCCCCAGAATTTTATCTTTTACCCGATTTTTCGAATAGTTAATGTGTCTATGGCCAAATATGGCCTTTTTCAACGGGCTATATCTTGGTCCACAAGGACTTTTGGGTCATGGGGCAAAAACTCTTGAATTCCTTGATGGAATACCTTTCCACCCAAATAGGTCCGATTGCCCCAGAATTTTATCTTTTACCCGATTTTTCGAATAGTTAATGTGTCTATGGCCAAATATGGCCTTTTTCAACGGGCTATATCTTGGTCCACAAGGACTTTTGGGTCATGGGGTAAAAACTCTTGAATTCCTTGATGGAATACCTTTCCACCCAAATAGGTCCGATTCCCCCAGAATTTTATCTTTTACCCGTTTTTTCTAATATCTTATGTGTCTATGGCCAAATATGGCCTTTTTCAACGGGCTATATCTCGGTCCACAAGGACTTTTGGGTCATGCGGTAGAAACTCGTGAATTCCTTGATGGAATACCTTTCCACCCAAATAGGTCCGATTCCCCCAGAATTTTATCTTTTACCCGATTTTTCGAATAGTTAATGTGTCTATGGCCAAATATGGCCTTTTTCAACGGGCTATATCTCGGTCCACAAGGACTTTTGGGTCATGGGGTAAAAACTCTTGAATTCCTTGATGGAATACCTTTCCACCCAAATAGGTCCGATTCCCCCAGAATTTTATCTTTTACCCGATTTTTCGAATAGTTAATGTGTCTATGGCCAAATATGGCCTTTTTCAACGGGCTATATCTTGGTCCACAAGGACTTTTGCGTCATGGGGTAAAAACTCTTGAATTCCTTGATGGAATATCTTTCCACCCAAATAGGTCCGATTCCCCCAGAATTTTATCTTTTACCCGATTTTTCTAATATCTTATGTGCCTATGGCCAAATATGGCCTTTTTCAACGGGGTATATCTCGGTCCACAAGGACTTTTGGGTCATGGGGTAAAAACTCGTGAATTCCTTGATGGAATACCTTTCCACCCAAATAGGTCCGATTTCCCCAGAATTTTATCTTTTACCCGATTTTTCGAATAGTTAATGTGTCTATGGCCAAATATGACCTTTTTCAACGGGCTATATCTCGGTCCACAAGGACTTTTGGGTCATGGGGTAAAAACTCGTGAATTCCTTGATGGAATACCTTTCCACCCAAATAGGTCCGATTCCCCCAGAATTTTATCTTTTACCGGATTTTTCGAATAGTTAATGTGTCTATGGCCAAATATGGCCTTTTTCAACGGGCTATATCTCGGTCCACAAGGACTTTTGGGTTATGGGGTAAAAACTCTTGAATTCCTTGATGGAATACCTTTCCACCCAAGTAGGTCCGATTCTCCCAGAATTTTATTTTTTACCCGATTTTTCGAATAGTTAATGTGTCTATGGCCAAATATGGCCTTTTTCAACGGGCTATATCTCGGTCCACAAGGACTTTTGGGTCATGGGGTAAAAACTCGTGAATTCCTTGATGGAATACCTTTCCACCCAAATAGGTCCGATTCCCCAGAATTTTATCTTTTACTCGATTTTTCTAATATCTTATGTGTCTATGGCCAAATATGGCCTTTTTCAACGGGCTATATCTCGGTCCACAAGGACTTTTGGGTCATGGGGTAAAAACTCGTGAATTCCTTAATAGAATACCTTTCCACCCAAAGGGGTCCGATTCCCCCAGAATTTTATCTTTTACCCGATTTTTCGAACAGTTAATGGGTCTATGGCCAAATATGGCCTTTTTCAACGGGCTATATCTTGGTCCACAAGGACTTTTGGGTCATGGGGTAAAAACTCTTGAATTCCTTGATGGAATACCTTGCCACCCAAATAGGTCCGATTCCCCCAGAATTTTATCTTTTACCCGATTTTTCTAATATCTTATGTGTCTATGGCCAAATATGGCCTTTTTCAACGGGCTATATCTCGTTCCACAAGGACTTTTGGGTCATGGGGTAAAAACTCGTGAATTCCTTGATGGAATACCTTTCCACCCAAATAGGTCCGATTCCCCCAGAATTTTATCTTTTACCCGATTTTTCGAATAGTTAATGTGTCTATGGCCAAATATGGCCTTTTTCAACGGGCTATATCTCGGTCCACAAGGACTTTTGGGTCATGGGGTAAAAACTCGTGAATTCCTTGATGGAATACCTTTCCACCCAAATAGGTCCGATTCCCCCAGAATTTTATCTTTTACCCGATTTTTCGAATAGTTAATGTGTCTATGGCCAAATATGGCCTTTTTCAACGGACTATATCTCGGTCCACAAGGACTTTTGGGTCATGGGGTAAAAACTCGTGAATTCCTTGATGGAATACCTTTCCACCCAAATAGGTCCGATTCCCCCAGAATTTTATCTTTTACCCGATTTTTCGAATAGTTAATGTGTCTATGGCCAAATATGGCTTTTTTCAACGGGCTATATCTCGGTCCACAAGGAGTTTTGGGTCATGGGGTAAAAACTCCTGAATTCCTTGATGGAATACCTTTCCACCCAAATAGGTCCGATTCCCCCAGAATTTTATCTTTTACCCGATTTTTCTAATATCTTATGTGTCTATGGCCAAATATGGCCTTTTTCAACGGGCTATATCTCGGTCCACAAGGACTTTTGGGTCATGGGGTAAAAACTCATGAATTCCTTGATGAAATACCTTTCCACCTAGATAGGTCCGATTCCCCCAGAATTTTATCTTTTACCCGATTTTTCGAATAGTTAATGTGTCTATGGCCAAATATGGCCTTTTTCAACGGGCCATATCTTGGTCCACAAGGACTTTTGGGTCATGGGGCAAAAACTCTTGAATTCCTTGATGGAATACCTTTCCACCCAAATAGGTCCGATTCCCCCAGAATTTTATCTTTTACTCGATTTTTCTAATATCTTATGTGTCTATGGCCAAATATGGCCTTTTTCAACGGGCCATATCTTGGTCCACAAGGACTTTTGGGTCATGGGGTAAAAACTAGTGAATTCCTTGATGGAATACCTTTCCACCCAAATAGGTCCGATTCCCCCAGAATTTTATCTTTTACCCGATTTTTCGAATAGTTAATGTGTCTATGGCCAAATAAATTTATTTTATATTACTGTATGCTTTTATAAAACTACAAATTGTACAATAACAATAAATATTTTACATTTTCTTTAGTAAATATTATAGAATTTCTTCATACGCATTACTTTTTTTAGATTTTAATGTTTTTTAATTATCTTTCAAATTAAAATATGACACCTAAAAAAATGTGGCTTCGTAAAGTTAAATTCTTTTTTGCAATGTTAAATTCTTTTATTTCTACTGTTATTGAAAAAAGAATTTAACTTACGAAGCTAACTTCACACTTTTTCATGTTAAATAACAGTGACTGTTAAAATTACAAAAATGTTAAAAAAAGAATTTAACTTACGAAGCTAACTTCACACCCTTCCTTTATTTTCTGTTTATTTTTCTTATTCACATTCAAATTTAGCATTTTTTTTCTTTATAATACAAAAAGAATTATGTATTAAAATTGTTTGATATTTGTCTAAATGAGATCATATTATTCGACATTTTTTTTTCCCTTAAAATATGTACAAAAATTTTCATAATTTTTGTAAAAATTGATTAGAGATTACGAATCGTTTTGTCTTGTAAAAACTGTGAATAAACATCACTCGGAGTTAAACTCAGTAGAAGGATTCCTTTGCTTTAAAACTTCTGTGCGAAAATAGTTCCTTCTACTTTGTTTAAGTTATATCCAAGTTCTCTTAAGCAAAATAGATGGAACTCTTTTTCGCACAGAAGTTTTAATTCGTGGTGATGTTTATGCAGGGTTTTTACAAAGCAAAATTATTTGTAATCTCTCGACTCTCAGTTTTTAAGCTTGCTTTAAAAAGCGCTAAATCTAGACCGAAAAGAGCTAAGTTTGCATCACTGCATTTGAGAACTTCTACGACGATTCCATTTCTTTTTTGAATAGGAATTTTTGATCGTAATGTAATTGAATGCGGAAACGAATTGCAGAATAGAGGTGAATAACTGAACTTTAGACTTGAGTACAACACCTATAGACTAATGAATTGTATGACTTAGCACAATAACCCTTTATTGCCCGATGGTACGTATAAGTACTATTACTTATTTTTATGCTTTACTTATTATACAGGTATAATTTTGCAATGTATAAAGTACCGTATTTGCTTCCAATACCAATAAAAATGTTTTTCTTTACTTTTTTATTTTTTTACTTTTAAATATTGTTTAAAATTAAAAAAATGTGGAATTTTTATTTTTTATTTTAATACATATACAAACGCTACATATGAAAACACAACAATAATAATACACAACATTTTGTTTCAAAAAAAGGTAAATAAAATCTGTATCTATTGGCCCTCGGTAATTCTGAGTATCAGGACTCTTTTATATTCTTCCCGGCTTGACAAAAAGATAAAATTTTTGTTTGAGCTTAACTTGTGTCAAAAGCAAAGATTCTATAAAAAACGTAATCGTTTTTTCATACTAAAGGGTCTTGGACAATAAAAGAGAGCAGTATTGCCAGAAGCAGGGGCAAATGCATGTAGGTTTTTTTGCCACTAAAGTAGAACCATAGGGAAAATCGAACAGATTTTTCATATTCGCCAAAATACAGTTTTTTTTTAATTTTTAATAAGATTTTTTGTTTAAAACGCTTAAACGTTTAACGCTTTTCCCAAAAAACTCTTATATTTAAATGCATTACACAAAGAAAACAGTTATTGTATTTTCAGTTTTATGTATTTATTTTTGTTATTAACACTAAACATACCTATTCTTACGATACCGGGTCAAATAACCCGCAATTATGCAGGTAAGATATATTCTTGGTAAATAAATTAACAAGAGAGAGGACTAAGTTCTGAAAAATATTATTAATGTAAAGACAAATTAAGAAGTTATAATATTATTCACAAGAACAGTATTTTAAAAACAGATACGTACGGATCAGTACCTATCGGTTCTGCAAAATTTTTTGACATGTGTGGTTGAAAAAATGGCTTTTGCTGTTTAAAAGTAAAGCAATGACCTAAAACACACTACGCATATTGTTAAAACTGGCTTAAAAAGCAAAAATTTAGCGATAGGAAATGGCCTCCACAATCTGGATATGAATCCATTTTTTTATTTATTTTATTAAATTTCCACATTTTACATCGCACTTGAAAACTACAAATCATTAAATAATACAAAATTAATATATTTTCGTTTAAAAACATTCTCATTTAATTCATTTTTAATATTTGAAGGTAATAAATTATATAGCTGTAGACCTTTACAAAACAATGTTTTCTGTATATGAGTTGACTTCACCCTTTGAATTCGAAAGTCGTCTGCATTTCTTAGCATATATGGTTGGCTTTCTCCCACGTATTTTATCTGCTCGCATAGGTATTTCGGCGCATCACCCTTCTTCATTTTTCTAACAAACATAAAGGTATTAAACTGTAATCGTTTTTGTACGTTCATCCACTTCAAATTGTAGAGCATTGTATTTATATGAGTATACCGATCGCACTTTAGTATCACTCTCATCGCTTTATTTTGAAGTTTTTACATTCTTGTCAATTGACTTTCGGTGCAGCATATATACAATATAGTGGAACCGCATGGACCAATGTCTTTACATAGCCCCACAGAAAATAGTCAGCGGTGTTAAATCACAAGATCTTGGAGGCCGATTCACAGGACCAAAACGTGAAATTAGGCAGTCACCAAACGTTTCTTTCAATAAATCTATTGTGGCACGTGCTGTGTGACTTGTTGCGCCGTCTTGTTGTAACCACATCTCCCGGACATCATGGTTATTCAATTCAGGAAAGAAGAAGTAATCATGGCTCTATACCGTTCTGGCCACCATCGTTTTTGAAAAAGTACGAACCAATGATTCCACCAGCCCATAAAGCGCACCAAACAGTCAGTTTTTCTGGATGTAGCGGTGTTTCCACATACACTTGAGGATTACCTTCACACCAAATGCGGCAATTTTGTTTGTTGACGTGGCCATTCAACCAGAAGTGTGCTTTATCGCTAAACAAAATTCGCTTATGAAAATCGGGAACAATGGTAATCTCGTTTTGGACCCATACGACGAATTTACGCCGGGCGTGAGTCTATTCATGATGAATTGCCAAGCCAAACTGAGAATAAATCACTTGACAGCTGTTAAATCGGTCGCCAACTTGGAAAGTAATGCCAACTTAAAGTTCTATACCTCTATAAAAAATACACTTTACATAGGATTTTTATTGTTATTTTTTCAGTATTCTTTTATTTACAATCTATTAAAAAAAATGTTGAGTAAATGGTATTAATAAATTTACAACATAACACTAATGCTAAACATGCTATAATATAGCTTAATAATGGTTATTTATATACAATACTATTTACAATCTTATGTATAGTAATGTATGTATATATTTAAAAAAAATTATTTACATATGTACATATTTTTTTTATCATTTTCTGCAAGGAAGATCACGAATATGGGATCTCTTTAATTTTTTAATCTCTTCAGTTTCATCTAGTAAGGGATGGAATCTAGGGAATTGCAGTGATTACTCAATCTATCAAGATAACGAGAACTGAATCTTTTTGTTTCATCGAAAATAAATGGTATATGAGGATCTTCATGAATTCTTTTGTTGGTTATAAACCACGGAGCATAAACAAAGTCTTAAAGTTTTAGATTGGTATCGTTGTAGTATTTCTATGTTGGAGTTACTCGTTGTTCCCCACAACTGGATACCGAAGGTTCATACAGGATTTAAAATAACTTTGTAAATTGATAATTTATGTCTAAGGTTCAATGTAGACCTAGGTCCTAATAACCAATACATTTTCTTAGTTAATGCGTTTAGGTGATCCCTTTTTGATGATACTTCCAAGTTAATCTTTTGTCAAGATGCATACCTCAATATTTGACATTCTCCGATTTAGGAATTTGTTTATTATAAAAGAAAAAAAAAAACTGGTGGGCACTCGTTTCTTCTCAAGCAAAATTAAATATGATTGGACTTATCAGTATTGATAGTAATTTTCCATTGTGTAAACCAATCTTGTAGTAGGTTAAGCTGATTCTGTACATATAATGAGGCTGTAGCCGAGGATTCATGATAAGCTATTATTGCTGTGTCATCAGCGTACGTTGCTATTGTTGCTTTCTCATAAGTAGGCATGTCTTATTTTATTTTATATGTTTCATCACGCACTCTTTCATAAAACGATCTTTTCTCCAAGTATGATCTTAACAATAAGTAAATGGGAGCTGGTAAAAGTTTTTCGAGTTTGAAAAGTAAGCCTTGGTGCCAGACCCTGTCAAAGGTTTGTTTGACATCAAGAAACACTGCTGAGCAACATAATTTCCTCTCAAAGACATCAGTAATTACATTTATTATTTGGTGGCATTGTTCAGGGGTGCCATGTTTGTGACGAAAACCATAATCCGGAATTATGCTCTGCTCTCAAGAAAAGGAACCAGACGACTTGAAACAACTCTCTCAAATATTTTTGAAAATAACGGTAGCGCACTAATTGGCTTATACGAAGAAGATTTGTTTTCCGGTTTATTTGGTTTTAGGATCATTGTCATTTCCGCGAGTAAAAGTAGTTTCTTACATTTTTAAAAATTGAAAATTAAGATTTTTTTTTAAGTGTGCGTAAGTAATTTTCAAAATCTTACTAGAAACACTGAAAGTGTATATTTGCAAGCAGCTGATTAAAAAAATGCCCTCAGTTTCAAAAAATAGGCAAACGGAAAAAGTGTACAACATCAATTTCAAAATTTAGCTAGGATAGCAAAAATGAAAAATTGATCCCACTTTTGAAATTTGAACTAACATCTGCTCCCTTTAACTAGCTATTTAGTTCATCTCCTATCAACTTTGAATTATTATTATTATTTTTTCTGTACTTATTTCAAAAAAAAAAAAAAAAAAAGAAAATCAATTTTCAGATGGATATAATGATTCTCATAATTGTATAGAAACGTTAATTATTGTAAAATTCCGTATTGTCTTTGAGTTGACGACTATCAATAAATGTAAAATAATTGACTTTTGAAATATAGAAAACATAGTACTCAACCAAATTCTTGCAGTGTAACTGATAATGATAAGAAGGAATTGTATACATATATGTATAAATATACATATGTATGTAAGTATGTTTGCATGTGTATATATACAAATTAACTGTACTAATCAAAATGAACGTTGCTTCTTTTGAACGTTTATGTTCAAAAAATTAATTGACAAGCACGCAGCCTGTCAAAAATAGAAGAGATAAGTTTTATGTTTTTATGTGCATACATATGTATATGTATAAGTGTATGCATGTATATGTGTATGCATATGTAAAACGAGCAAACGTCCATTTTAAGCGTAATAGAAGAAAAATTACTGTATAAGTTTTGCAGTTTTTAATTCAATTTTAAAGTTTCTAAGTAAAGAAATTCAATAATTTCAAATACTTGACTGTTTGAGAAGACCATAAATTTCGTGAGTCTTGAAAAAAAAAACGAAACTTTGTCGTAAGAGAACCTTAATCTTATAAATTAAGAACTGCTTGTTTTTATGTATGTATGTATGTACTCGTACATATGTATGTACATATTTTAAATAATTTTGAGTTTAATCCATTTTGTTTTTGTGATTGTAATCAATAATTTTTTTTCTTCTAAATTGTAAATATTAATTAGAATTATCAATAGATATTTATTAACTAACGTTTTGTTTACTTCATTTAAAATTATTTTTTGTTTGTTTATGTTTTAAGTTGAACACTCTTGTACGAGGGATACTATTTATATGTATTTCGGGAACAGCGAATAATAAAAAATATTTTTAAATGAAAATGGACTTCATTGTTTTTCAAAATATATCCCTTGATGATCAATACACTTTTGCATTCGTTCAAACCATTTTTAAAAGCAGTTTTTTCATTGCTCTTGAGACACCTCCAAAAAAATAGTTTTTTAACGCTTCAACTGATCCTTCGACGCTCGTAAATCGTTGACCACGCAGTTTACCTTTGTTTTTCGGGAACAAGAAGAAGTCATTGGGTGCCAAATCAGGACCGTACGGAGGTCACCCATTTGACGAGATGTGTGAGAGCACGCATTGCCATGATGGATGTTGGTTTTACGAATTTCTCTGAAGACTTTCGGCAAAAAAAATCGTCGTGTACCACTCAGAATTGACCGTCCTTCGTTGCTCAAGCGGAACAGTGGCCACATGTCCCATTCGTCCGAAGAAACAGGCCATTTGCTTAGCTGTGCTTTTTCCAGGAACAACTTTTGTTAGATTTAGCTTGTCTTGGAATGCCCACACGGTCGATTGCTGTTTTATTTCCGGCTCATACGCATATGTCCAAGATTCATCGTCACTTGTCATTATTTTATACACGTCTTTTGAAGCAGCACGGTCGAACTTACAAAAATTTCCTTACACCAATCGCCGCGAGTCTTTTTTGGAGCGAGAGAACAAATTTTTTCACAATTAACTGTTCATGCAAAATCGTATGTTTGAAGTGGAACTAATATGCGCAAGGATGCTTCTATCTCACGCATGACGTCACATGACGATCTTGCATCATCAGATCACGCAGTGCATAGATGTTTTGGGGCACAACGACCGATTTTGGACGACCTTCAAGGAATTCGTCGTTGACTGAACTACGACCACTATTAAATTCACTATACCGGCGATATACTGCGGTTTTTGATGGTGCTTTATTGCAATACAAAGAACTGAGTCCATCGACACGTTTCTGTTGAGCTAATCCACGTTGAAAGTTGTGAAAAATAATCCAACGAGAACCTTTTGAAATTTCAATTTTTGAGCCAAATTGATTTTCTTAATTCACGGTAAACAAAACAAATAGCACTTGTACATCAAAACGTTGTCAGTAGGCTAAAAAAAGTCAAATATAAATAGTACCCCTCGTAACACCATTCAACACGTTTTTTGGATCTGATTTTTAAATCCCATTTTATTTTATTTTATTTTTTTGTATAAGTATATTTTTTGATTAAAATTTGTTTTTTGTAGAAATAAGAGCAAATTTTAGAATTTTAAAAGCACAGACGTTTTTTTTTTTTTTTTTTTTAAATATTAGTATAAATACACTGTTTGCCACTTAAATAGCACACCATACGGAGTTTTAAAAATTTAATTGCAATTTCGATTTGAACATGGGCCGCTTGTATTGTATGCGTGCACTTTACACCACGCCACCTCCCATCTTTTCTTTTATTTTGTGCTAAATGATAAGAATTATTATTTTTTTTTTTTTTTCATACAAATCGGTTAAATTTTTTTTCGATTTTCAAGAGTTAAGCTTGGATGACACGATAATCATAATGCAACAAATATTGGTACGGCAATTGTGTCATGCGGCAATCAAACCCTCAAAAATGTACCAATTATTATTGTTATCTTGTGCGGCAATTTAAGTGGACAATATTGTTATGTTTTAACTTTTTTTAAAACGTTTGAGTTCTTTTAAATTACGTAAAATAAAATAAATTCAGCGAATTTAATGTGTTTTACTTTATTCACTTCTTTATTTATCTTTCTCTTTATACAATTATAACTATACAGTATCCAACTTATTTAATATTCGTTTAATAAGCCAATTTACTCAACACACGACTCAGTACGACTTTCCACTATGACTGCTAAACTATAACTTACTATAACTAAGCACAATGTGCCACATTTTATAGGAAATTATCATCAATTTCGAATGTTCTTGTAGTTGCTACAAATTTCTATGTATCTACGTGAAATTCAAAAGATCATAATACACAAAAAGGAACACCGTTTAACACGCAAGTGGTAACACTGTTAATAACACAAGTGACAGACACCAGGAGAGCGTTGTCACAAACCAATAGAATAAATGCCACAATAAAGTTTATAACTAATACTACTATACTAATTTGGTGTTTTTTTTTATTAGACATTATTTTGTTTTCATAACAATACGTATCAATATATAATTTTTTTTTAAATGTATGTATGTTATATTGGTGCATTTGTGACAATCGTGTGATCCCAGTTTTAGCTGTTTACCTGGCATTATATTGGCTTTTTCTAAATGTATTTCAGTTACTTTGTATTTAATTAATTTGTACTATATTTTGCCCAAATTAAGTTTCTAGTTTTGAAAAAAAATCTCTTCTTTGTCTATAAATCAAATTGCAATGTTTTTTAAAATTAAACGAAAATTGAATACAAGTTTTGTCTTAATATTTTTCTAAAACGAATAAAAACGTAGTAAAATAGCAAAAACATGTTGGTGTGTCCTTAGTTTTGCTTGCTACTGTATTTAATATTTTATAAAGTTTGTGAACATTTTTAACTCGCTTTAACGCTCAAATTTTGTTTTAAAGTTTGGAGCAAAATATCCAAAAATATAATTAATTCTTAATAGAACCGAAAGAAACCGAAAAGTTTGTTCCCACATGGAGGATATTGGTCATTAAATGAATTCTATGTCTTGTTGGTACTTACAGTTTGTGCATATTCTCAAATGGGTTTATTCAACGCTAATATGTTAATACAATATTAGAACTGAAAAGATTGAATTGATTAGAAAGCGAAATATAAAAGGGGCGATATAATGAAATTAAATTCTCTTTGTTAAAAAGGGCACGTACAGCAATAATCGAATATAAAAAACAACAACATTTCTACCTGCAGCAGTAACAAGAACAACAACAAAACTTAAATTTACAACATTGAATCATCAATATACACAAATGAATGCACATACAAATACATTCATGATCATAATAATAGGTACACTTAATACTTTTGCCTTTAAAGTAAAACCAAGTTGCTTTAATGATATAAAGAAACTAAAAAAAAAAATTATATTTATTATGGTGACAAAAAATAAATATTTAGCAAAGAACCTAAAATGTACTTTAAAAAAAAAAAATCGGGACATCTTTTAATTGAGAGCAATTCAATTGCTGCTCAAAATAATAGGTACATTTCAATAATACAAAAAAAAAAAATGATAGCACACTTGATTTATTTTTACATATTGTTTTCAAATATTTAAAATAGACTAGACTAGTACCCAGTGTAACCGCCTCTATTTTGTGCCACTTTTTTCATTCTGTTTGGCATACTTGATATTAGTTTTTGGCATATTTCAGTTGTAATTTCGTACCATGCTTGCTTGGTTTTTTTTCAAAGGTCATCCTTATTTTTAAAGTATGCTTAGACAATTTTTGTTAAAGTTCACTCCACAGTCGGGAGATTGACCAGGTCAACCTAAAAGGAGAACGTTGTTCTCCATGAACCAATTCTTCATCAATGGTAGCAAAAGAATGCTTTAGGTCATTATACTGTTGAAAAACCCAAAGAAACAAATAGTATTTCTTTGCTCTCATAAGGAAGAAGCATAACATCTTGCAAAGTGTTTCTGTACCCCATTGCGTTCATCTTATTTTCTACACGATATATTAGACCCACTCCGCTCCATGAGAAACAACCACAGAACATAATATTACCGCCGCCATGTTTAACAGTTTTCTTTGTAAAACGAACTTGGAATTCTTTTCCTTTTGGGCGACGAACTGATAATCCTCTGATAATCCGTTCCAGACAAGTTTATTTTCGTTTCGTTACCACACCAGTTCAAATGTTTATTGGCAAAATTTAACCTAGCAACGGTTTTTTGTCTACGCATGGGGAAAAAATTTTCGTGCTTCTTGACGTGATCGCAGAACAGTTGGAGCGCTGATTACATTGCCAGTTTCGGTCGCAATTGTTTTTAAGAACGATCAGTTGCTGGACATGTTTTGAGTGGTCTACCACGGCTTTCTGCTGTTTTACAGAACGTCCCAGGCTTATTGCAACTTCTCTTCAACGATTTACCTTCTTTTCTTAAGTTTTTAGCTACGGTTCGTTCATCAGAGCTGCAATGCACTATATTGAATAATTTATTTAAGGTTTCAAATATTCTTATCACTTTTTATAAAACAAGCAAGTGATTAGGAAATATCACTTTAAAATTATTCAATTATTGTCACTTTGCATTAATCGTTAACTGACAATATAGAAACAAAGCTGCATTTGCCATATTTTTGTAATAAGTAACGTTGCCAGATATAAAAGCTTTATAAAATGAGCAGTTATTTCATATAAGATTAGGAATATGTTAGTTATTAATACTTTAATATATATAAACATGTTGTACCTATTATTATGATCATAGGTGTATGTATATGTATGCATGCTTGTGTGTTTGTATTTATAAGTTAAATAAACAAAAGAAGAGAGTCGGTAACAACAACAACAGTAAAAGCCAAAGATTTTTTTTTGTAGCATAGGAGTATATAACTGGTTTGTCGTCTCAACCTTTTTTTCAGATATTTTTGTATCCGAGTATTTATTCAGTTGTGTTGCTTATGTAAGCATGGTGGATAAGGTAGTTCATTATGTATGTGTGTATGTATTTGTGTTATACCTTGAAGGTGCGACAAACGAGGGACATTCCAAATGTCAATAATTACTAGTATTTTTGATGGTCTTGAAAAACATTTTGTTTATTGTTTTTGTTGTATATTTTTTTATTTAAAAAAATGAAAATAAAATTTAAGAAAATAACTAACAAACAAAATTTAATACATAAAAATGGTTATAGTTAAACTGTGGTTATAACAATTTTCTACTAAAAAAACGTTCTTTCTTTATTTTTTGTATGCAAAGAATTGATAAAATATTTTACTTAATGAGCCTAACAAAGAAAACACTTGTTTTGGTTCAAAATTAGCTTTATTCATCAACGCTCTAACATTTCAATACCACTTTTGTAGAATAATTTATCTTTTGCCTCGAAATAGGCCTCAGTTTCAACGATAACCTCTTCATTCGCGCGAAATTCCTTACCGGCAAGCATTTCTTTGAGGCCTGCGAACAGCCAGTAGTCGCTGGGAGCCAAATCTTGCGAATACTGTGGATGTGGGAGCAATTCGAAGCTCAGTTCATGTAATTTTGCCAGTGCTTCAGAATCATCAACACGTTCTTGTTTTTTGTCAGAAGTGAGCAAACGCGGCACCCACTCTGAACAGAGCTTTCTCATAGTCAAATGCTCATGCAATAGAAAGCCAACACGTTCTTTTGATATCTTTACGATGTTAGCTAATTATTTAAAACGATTTTAGGAATTTTTTGTATGTTTTCTAGTTTTACCTCTTCATTTGAACGTCCACTGCGTTCTGCATCATCGGTCTCTACGACCACGTTTGATGTCAGCAAACCAACGTTTTATTGTTGTTTTTGATGAAGCGGAATTCTCATAACACTTTTAAAGTCATTGCTTAGCTTGAATGGTACTCTTTCCCATCAAGAAGCAATGTAGAATTGAAACACGAAATTGTTTTTGATCCATTGTTCTGAAAATAACAAAAGTAATGTCACTCAGCATAATAACTAGTAAACTAATTAATAGAATATCATGAAATTTTAACAGCTGTCTTTTGAAAGTCAGCACTAACTGAAAAAGAGGTGAATGCAATAAAACTAGGTCCGGGAATTTTAATTTCAAACAGCAAACAAAATATGTATGGTATCACTTTAATTAACACATTCACTGCCACGCCTAAAATCTAAAATTTATTTCGTTTCTGCATATAACGAGATCATGTAATATTGAAAATTTTTACTCCAAACTGAATTTATCCGAGATTTCACTCGTTAAGTTTTTAAGCTTATGTTTGTGGCCATAAAAGGTTGCAAAATAACGAATATACTTGGTTATAGTGATTGGCAACGAATGGTTTAAAATTGAAATTTACTTTTTTCCAGAAAAATTTATTTAAGTATTAGAAAACGGTTTTATTTAATTTATTTTGTTTATTCTAGGGCGTGAATCAAAAAAAAGAATATTTGTTATAAATGAAAGTGCAGTTGGGACAAAAAATTTCTTCTGTTTTCATCATTCTGACCTGGCACTATTGCAGGAAACTGCCCCATGGGATCTATTTTACCCCTTCCGGTTCACAGTTTGTTGGATATGTCTCCCTTAATATTTCCATTTAAACCTATCAAGATCTCCACATTTACTCCATATGTTATCCGCTGTCTCTGAGTCCTTTAAGCACAGTCTACAAACATTCATATTTTTGACCGCCATCTTTTTTAGACGCGCTCTCAGTCCACAACGGTCCGTAAGCAATTTCGTTAGGAGTTTCAAGTCCGGATTTCCAGACTTGAGAACCTCAGAGGGATGCTGAAATTGCGGACTGATCGCCGCTCTAGATCAAATTGATTAAAAAAAAAAAAAACTAAAACAAAGCAATGTAGGCTATATGGAAAGTCAATATGCTACCTAGAGTGACAGAAAAAAAATTGTAACTGAAATAAAAATATTTTTAATATCTGAAAAAAACATCTTTACATCTTAGCGTGAAGAAGTCTCGCTGTAACACACAGTCAGGGACAATGTTAAACATCATAATAGGTAAGCTCGCGTTATGTCAATAATTTTTTAGAAGAGTCTATATACGCCATTGCTTCCAAATAGGGTGTCAAAAATTTCTTAAAATAATTAAAGCAGGCAAAGTGACGAATAATGTTCCCAAGGCTGTTTAAGTAACCATAGACTTTTTAATGTTGTTATATTCGGCGTCTTTAGCAAAATTTTTAAACTATTACCTCTTGCCATCCCTGGCGTTTTTTCTGTGAATAGTCCACATGGAGTCTTGAAATTTACATTAAAATAAAATAAAATAAAATAAAATAAAATAATTATTTTTAAATTTATAAGTTAAAATTTTTGTGTTTATTTTGTTAAGATCTGTTATACATATTTGTTAATAATTATAATCAATTATTAATTTACATCTGTGATAATAAATTCAATTTTTTTAACTCTTTTTTTAGGTAAGTTCGGATAATAATTAAAAAAAAATTTTTAATGCGTAAAATGTAAGTGAAAAATATTTTTGTTCTATCTTACTATTAGCAATTAAACATTTGTTTAAGACTAGATTATCTAAAGTATTCATTTTGACTGCTTTTTACTTTTAATTAGAAAAAAGTATTTATATAATTTTTTTATACAAGATATAAATGTATTTTTAATAGTTGCATTTATGTAACCTTAAATAATATAAAATATTAACCCATTATTAGCCAAACCAGAACTACAATTAAAAATTTACTAAAAGGAAAAGGAATAAAAAAATTATGAAAAGAAAATTAGATAATAATTTAAAAGAAAATAGATGATTTAATAAAAAAAATATATAAGTAATTTAATATTATATTTAATAACTATGTACACTTCTCACTACTAAGTGGTGTCTCGAAATGCTTTTTTATACGTTTAATAGGACAATACGCAAACAATTATTAATTAATTGATTTGTTTGTTTGTTTTATTCTGTAATAGTTAAAAGTGCTAACAATATTTTATTAATACTTTTATGCAAATTAATTAAACCATTTACAAAATGTCATCAAATAGAGAAAAAATTAAACAAAATTGTGGACTTTTTAATGAAAATAAACATCTCCCCTGCGTTGAAGTTACGCGTCGATCAAAAGTGTCCAGGCAGACTGCCCTTAGTGTTATTTTAAAATTCAATAAAGACTTATCTATTAAACACAAAAAAGGTGGAGTGCCTAGTGGTTTCAGAAATCGTCAAATCATTAAAAAAGTTAATGTGCTTTGGAAGCAAAAAAAAAAAAATTATTTTTATTCGTGGTATCGCACAAAAACTTAATATTTTGAAGTCGATCGTGGAACGTATAAAAAAACGAAAATTTAAGGTCCAGAAAGATCCAAATCGAAACGAAAATGGAACAAAAACAACCATAATAAGACCAACGACGTTGCTGCGAAACGAATAAATAATTTCAAATGGTGTGTATTATGGGACCATGAAACTTTTTTCTCCATCACTCCGGTAGGGAGCATATTGGCTTTCCACAAAGTATCCACTGCTTTGTTTCAGTTTCTTTAACCAATTTGATCTTTTAAAGTTAAGTAGATGATTAATCCGCTGTAACTTCCTCCATATGATTTTTGCGTAGTGGTGAAAATCCTTGCTAATTGGTGGTGATCTTTACTTTAGCATTATAATTTTTTCTCAGTAGGTGGGTTGTTTACCTGACGATGAAATTTATTGTAAGGGTAATTATTTAGAGCTTGCTGGCTAGGGTTTTATATTAAACATAAAAGGGACAATGCAAAAAAATATATGATATGGCAAGCAATCTGTACATGCGGAAAAACTTCACAGGCTATCGTAGTGAATCGTACAATAAACAGCCGATAATATATATGTATAAGAGTGCCATTATACAAAAGCCATAATATACATCTGCTATTTTGGCCCGACTTAGCCAGTTGCAACTACAGCAGAGACGTCCTTGAGTAGTATGAGGCAAACAACATAAATTTATGTACCGAACGCCATTAGGCTATAATTAAACAGTTCTTAAGAAAAAATTCTAAGCTCCTACAAACGTGGAACAATTTGGATTGCAGTAAAAAAGCTGTCAAACAAGTGTACATCAGTTAATGCGAAGCATTAAGAAAAATAGGCGATGTTTTGAAAAAAAAAAAATAATTTTCCTTCTTCTTATTCTTCTTCTTCTAATAAAATTTAGAATTATAGGTTTGTTCAGTAACTAAAAATTGTTACGAATTTGTACCATTTGTTACAGCAAAAGTGTAACTCAAAAAAAAAAAAAAAAATTCCAACGAGAGAGCCTCAGAAGAGAGTAATAAATTGAGACACAAAAAAATTCTTGCAAATTCTTTCTGGCATAATTTTTACTTACAAGAATTATTGAAACAACTGTTTAGTGTTTATGTTTACAAATCAAGTTTTCTAAAAAAATTGCAAATTAAAAAGATTTTGCAAAAGTTAAGAAATTGTAAGTAAATTGTACTCTCGTTCCAAGTTTCTGCAAGTAAAGTTATTGAACCAAACCTTATGTCTTCATAATACCAATATTATGTTTTTTTTTTTTTTTTTTGTATTAAAAAACAAGTTTAGGATTAATTTAAAATTGTAAAAAGCATTTCTTGACACCCCTTAAAAACGATAATGTTTTATCAACCATTGGGAATTGTTATAATTTGTTAAATTGGCACTGCGGCTTAAATTTCTTTACTCGTTTGTTATTGTCGTTTTGACAGTTTTCTTTACCAAGTACAGTGGGCTCCATAAAATATTAGCTTATGTCAAATTTTTTTAAAACATTCTGTAATAAACACATCTTAGTATTCCAAGCAGTGTGTTTGGAATCATTGTTATATTGTCCAAAAATGTTAACGCTTCTAAATCCTACTTTTTTTTAGCACTGCTATGTAATTTTTTTTTAAAGTTTCGATATTTTTCTTGTGGTACATTATTCAAATAAATGTAGTTGCAGCATTTAAGGAAGAAAAGAGAACATTATCAAATATGAAAATGTACCAGCTTAACTGTGTATGCAAAATTGCAGCTTGAAAATGGAATAAACCACGTCCGAAGACCAAAGAAAAAACGACAACATTCGCT
Organism: Wohlfahrtia magnifica; assembly: GCA_023159175.1. NCBI lineage: Eukaryota > Metazoa > Arthropoda > Insecta > Diptera > Sarcophagidae > Wohlfahrtia > Wohlfahrtia magnifica. Next base: position 682,414 of record JAKWBJ010000181.1, on the reverse strand, counting down.
TTATTGTAAAGACACAGTAAAGCATGGAGGCTGATATGTAAAAGTCTGGGCCTGCTCCTCAGCGTGTTGAGTTGGCCTCTTTGTCGAAATACAAACAAAATGGACCGTTTGTTTATAGGGACATTTTGTTTAACGACATGCTTAAGTATGCCGAATGGGAAATGCTACTGGATGGGTGTTTCAGCACGGCAACGAGCTAAAACACTTGTCAAAATTGGTAAAGCAATGGTTATCAGCTAATGGGATTCAAGTCTTGGATTGGCCATCACAATTACCAGACTTAAATCCTATTGGGTACCTTTTTGGAACTTTCAGGCGCAGAGTTGGGCCACGTATTTTTAAAAATAAGTTGAAGCTGACGGAAGGAAAGTTAACATTAAAGTGGCAATCAATACTAATAATAATTCTAACAAATCTCATAAAAACTATGCCAAAACGGTGTTCGAAGGCCATAAAAAAAGGTTATTGCACAAAGTACTGAAAGTTGCCTAAGTTTCGAACAACTATTCAAGAATCTAATTTAATTTATGTTGTTGGATTACTTGGTAGAGAATGGAATGGAAGTTTTGTTATTATAGTTTTAATTTAGGTACCTGAGATTATAAGAATTAAATGTTTTATTTTGATTAAATCTATTACTTAGTAATATACGAGTCCTGAATTGCCTCGATAAGAAAAGTTGCTTAGGTTTCGAACAGCACTGTATGTACTATATATTTTTGCAAACATACTATTGTATGTTTAAACATACTATTTAATTATTTTCAATTAAAATTTTTTAGAAAACTATAACACCAGAATCTGAAAAGTAAGAAATTTTGGTATTGATTTTAACGATTTTGTTTAACAAGAGCTTTAACGTCTTGGTTATTTAAAAATTATAAATAGAAAATTATCGTCTTTGACACGATTAATAAACAATTTTTCCAACTTATTTGATGAGAAGAGTATTCAAATATATATTCCCGCACGCTGTAATGTTGCTGATATTTTTCTGTATCAGTGATATGGAGATTGTGGGGTCCTCGCTTGCCCCTCAGTGCTAGCTCGTTTTAGTTTGACGGGGACTCTTTTGTTGATTGATGGTAGCTGACCCGTTTGTTATTTCTCGGTGGTGAAACGGATCTTGACCCTTTGCGTAGGGCAAGAACTTTGCCATGTCAACTTTAATAATAATTTTGCAACTCTAGATAATCTGGGTTGTGAAGATTTTAGGTCAAAAGTCTCAAAAATTACTGATGCTTACAAAACTTTAGATTTCCATTCTTTTCAAAATTTAATGAGTATTACTATTTCTTCTGAAAAACAAAAAAAATATAACAAAATATTGATCGAAATGGATTAGTAAATTTGCAAAAGTGAAATAATAGTTTGGGGCGATAAAAGAATACATGTCATTTACTTTTTAAGGATTATTTAAAATAAATTATGCCAGCGGCTACGAAGTAGGCATACTTTTTCCAGTAATTCGGTCAATGACAGCTATAATGTTGTCTTTTACTTCTGGAATTGTGGCTGGCTTGTCAGTGTACACGAGAGACTTCACGTATCTCTACAATAAGTAGTCTAGTGGGACAAAATCCTATGATCCTGTTCTGATCCAAACTCATCTCTCTCAATAGCTTCATGGAATCGCGTGTGGCACCGCCTTGTTGAAACCACATGACAAAGTAATACAAATTTTCGAATTTGCGCAAAAAAATGTCCGAAATCATTGTACGGTGCCTGCTCTATTCACTGTAACGTTGCGATTTTTATATTTCCTGAAGAAACACGATCAAATTATGCCGTCAGTCGCCAAACCATCTTTTTCTTCTGGCTACTCTTCACATCAAATTCGGCAATTTTGTTTGTTGATGCCAAAAATTAGCTTGGTTTCCGAAGATAATTCTTCGACAGAAACACATTTCTCACACAGCACGAAATTTGATTGTAAAATTCAATGATTTGCAAGCATTGTTCGTTTGTTAAAAATCTGTTCATTTTTGGGATTGGCACATGTCACGAATCCTTTGGACGCACTGATGGAAATGATGATTCTTTTTTCTCGCCAAATAACGATTTTCTTTCCAAAGCTTCTGGCAACGTTGGTTATATGACAAGATAAAATGGAAAAAATATTACAATTTTTTTTGGTTTCTTGTAGCAAACACTCAGTAAGCAAAATTGTTCTATAACACGTATAGCAGAAAACTGTACAAGTGATCGATTGGTCAAGAAGTATGTATACTTTCCATTTTTAATGCCGATGTTAATGAGAGAGTGGAAAAATCAAATAGATGATTATTACAAAACAATCTTAGTATTTGGTGCGAAATCCTTTATTTTGGATCACAGCTGCTCATCTCCTGGTAAACTAATGCCATACACCGTTCCTTTGGAATGTCATACCAAGGTTTTTGGATTTCTTCCCATAAATCAAATTTTTTGACTTTACTGCTCGTACATGATCCTTAATCTCACCCTACGAGTTCTCAATCGGATTGAGTACATCACTTCAGAACAGTGATATTGTTCTCCTCCAAGCAATCCTTCACTAGGCGTGAAGTGTGCTTAAGGTCATTATCATGCATAAATTTTCATGTTAGAAGGCATGTAGTCTTCAGCGAATTGTATATTAATACTAGCCAGTATCTTTTGTAAATGTATTGGTCCATTTTATTGTTAATCTTGTGAATGGGACCTACACCATGCTAGGAAAATGCTACCCACATCGTGACAATGCCACCTTTAAGTGATGCTCCATGTTTGGAGGGCACTATAGGTACTGTTTTCTATTAGAACCTAAGCGGCAAAACTTCTACTCGTCGTTACAGAGTATATTTTTCCGAGACTTCATCAGCTTATTGTGATGTTCTCTTGAAAACGTTGTGCAATACACCCACGTAAGTTTTCCTCATTCAGGCATCTTCTTATTGTCCTGGACGATATATTAATACCATAATCCGATGTTATATCATTTTTAATTTTACTGGAGCTCGTGAAAGGATCTTTAACAGCTGCTTTATAAATTAAGCTATCCTGCCATTTTTGGATCTGGAACAGTTAATTAGCTTGAAAATTTCTATTACTGTTTTTCCATCAGTATAAGTATAGCGAAGTATAAATATCCTAACGTGTGATCAGTGCCCAAACCAGCACTCCGTACGACCAAAGACCATTTTTCGATTTGTTTAAGTATGAACAAAAATTTCATGAAAACTTTCAACTCATAACCAATAAAGAGTTCATTATCGACTGAAGATTTTAACATGGACTTTAACATGGAACCAAATCATTTAATTTCGCAAAGTCTATTAAATGACTTGATTCGTGATTTATTATCGCAAGATTAATGCATTTTATTCCTGAAAAATTTAGGTGATACGAGCAACGAGCAAGAAGACCGAATACACCGAGATTTATCGAAAATCGAAAGATTATATCAAGAATTTCGTGACTAGTGCATGATGAGTGGCTCTAATGTGTCAAACATATCCTAAAACAACAGAAACTACTCAGACTGCTTTTCATTTCTAAATTTAAACTTTTCATTGAATAAAATAAAATGCACTTTCATTGTCAAAAATTTCAAAAAAAAAAAAATAAAATCATTTTGTTAAATACCTTGAAATCTAGAACCAATATTAAAAACGATGTACATATTTGTATTCAGCGCTCCTCTCTAGGTTGGTACACTAATGGTGAACATATGCGGACATATTGCTTCAATTAAAAGACATTTTTAATATTTTTTTATTGCCTCAGTAATATGTTTTAAAATACTTATTATTAAATTAAATAATACATTATATACAGCAGTAAGCCAAATAAAGAAACCCAAAAAAAGAAGCCAAAAAAACAATTAACACATACATAACTTAATGTACATATGTATGCATATTGTTATTATTCATTATTTTATTTAATTTGATTGTTTTAAAGGTTGTTGTTGATCCGTCTTCATTCTTGCCTCTGCTTTATTTTTTTTCTTTTGATGATTTTTATGCAAAAAAAAAAAAAATCAAAAATAATTTACATAATGGCCATTGATTGGGGTCTAGGTCGATTTGAAAACATGCACACACACACATACTCACCACATATACTCTCTTAAAATGGCAGTGATAGCCTTTGTTGTGTCTTGTGATTGTGTAAAAATTCGTTAAACGTAATTGTGTATTTGTGTGTGAGTATTAACTACATACCGCTATTCTTTACCAATTTGCTATTTGATTTTGTTTTTATCTATCGTTGTTGTTGTTGTTATTATTATTGTTTTTTTTTTTTAATATGTCTTCTTCACACACATTAAATTCACATCAAATAGTAAATGTGAATATTTTGTTGTTAATATTATGCGTGTATGTAGTAGTGTTTTTTTTTGTGTAATTTTTTTATAACAAACCATAAAACAATGGAAAAAATAGCGTTAAACTGTGACGTTATTTAGAGCACGATCGGCCGATCGGTCATTAAAATAAAACGATTTTTTGTTTTATTTTTGGTTTTAGTGGGTAAAAGGGCAACGTTTTATTAAAAACATGATATTTTTCTTTATGTACCTACACAACGTATAATCAATCGATGCCAATTACTTTTGGTTGCCAGATTTGATATAAAAAACGAGTATATACACCATATGTATGGATATATAGTATGTGTGTAGTTTTTGTAGCATAAGAAAATGAAATTAAAAAACAAAATGAAGAAAGAAAAACACTTACAATATGTATTAGAGATTTAAACTGGATTTATTTTTTGTTTAATATTGTTTTTGTTCGTTATTTGTTACCGCATTTATTTATTTTATTTTATTTTTTTTACTTATGTCGCGATTCATGTGATGATGTTCCACCACTAGTGGTTAGTTAAAGCAACTTTTTTTATTTCATTTTAACATGCTTTTGACCATGACCTAAACTACATTTTATATTACCATTTTTCTTTTTTGTATAGGAATACGTGTGTTATTGCATATGATGTTCATACACATGTATGTGTATTTTTGTTAATTTTTTTAGTGATGGTACGTACATATACATACACAACGTATGTATAGTTGAATAATCGAATGTGTAAAATTTATTGTATTACTTTTTTGGGTTTTTCAGTTCAAATTGTATTGCCAAAAGAGTTTATAAATTTCACAATCGTTAGTTGAAATTTGATTTTGTATTTTTTTGTTTTTTCTTTCACTAATGTCCTTCTTAATTTCCATATCTGTGTAAACAATCGATTTTCAGCTTTTTCATATACTATATTACATAGTATTGTTACATTCAGATTTTTGGTTGGCGATAAAAGATTTAATTGCTCTATTAAACAATTGTATACAAACAAATCCTTGACTATTACAGTTATTTAAAAAATTACGCAAATTAATTAAAAATTAAAAGCATGTACAAAAAAGTACACACATGTAAACATATGTTTTGACCCTGAAATTTCTGAAATAAGGCTTATAACAAGACGCCACGAAAAGAATCATGACAAGCAACATGTTTTTAAATTTCTCTGTAAATTACAATTAAAGATTTTAATTATTTTTGTTTACTACATACACTCATGCATAAAACTGATTGTCACTTTGCTACTTTTATGTTTAGAGGCTTGTCACGTTCAGAAAATAATCAAAACGATTCTAGGACAGAGTTATTTCATTTAAATTACACAAAAACTTCTAAATAGATTGCTGAAAATATTAATCTCATTCAGTGCCCAGTTAATGTGACTTTTGTAAAATATTGTTTTCTTCTTATCTCTATATACAGTACTGTTCGAAACCTAAACAACTTTTCCCCAGTAACTACTCATGGTCGTATGTGTTCTCTTTAAGTAGATTAATGAAAAATTTCTCTGTTATTTATTATTATACATATAGTCTACATACTAGTAATAACAACAAAAAATAAATTTTATGTCTTTGGAAGAAATTACAAAACAAAAACAAAATTAACTTAAAAATTCGCTGTTCGAAACCTAAGCAACTTTAACATTGTTGTATTTGTTGCGAAATATTAACTGAAACAATAATAAAAATTTTAAACAAAAAGTCCCGTTATGATTGCTATTGAAAAAAATAATTTTGGTTGATTTTGTGCATTTAAGTAGTACCAATTATTTAGAAGTGCAACCATGACGCGAACACGTTATGGATCAGCTTTTAAGCTAAAGATTATTGAACTTTTTAATAATGGTAAATCCCAAATTTCTATAGCAAATCAATTGAATATTAATAAATCAATAGTTTCCCAACTTATAAAAAAGAATAAAGCTACTGAGAAAGTAGAGGAAGCCAATAGCGGTGGGCGACCTCGAAAAACTTCTGTGCGAACAGACCAGAAAATTTCCCGTCTAGTTAAAAAAAGTCCATTTCTTTCGTCGAAAGACATTGTGAATGAGCTTGAACTTTAGTTCTTCCACAGTAAGATAACGTTTAACGAGCTTCATGCCATCTAAGAAGCCTATGCTGAATAAGAAGCATTTAAAAAAGAGGTTTGTTTAATTGATTGCAACGTAGTCTCTGCTTTTCTCAGCTTTTTGGTCATTTTAAGTTGGATTTTGCTAGAGCACATATGGGTTGGACTATATCCAAATGGAGAACTGTTTTGTTTAGTGATGAATCTAAATTTAACTTACTAAATTCAGATGGAGTTTGCCACGTGAGAAGACCAAAAGGAAAGCGGCTACATCCTCGGTACTCAAAAGCCACAATAAAGCATGTGGGTGGCAATGTGATGGTTTGGACTAATTTTTTCGGCCAGTGGTGTTGTTCCCTTTGTAGAAATTCAAACAAAAATGGACCGGTTTGTTTACAGAGACATTTTAGCAACTCACATGCTTAACTATGCTGAGTGGGAAATGCCACTTCGATGGGTATTTCAACATGACAGTGACCCAAAACACTCATCGAAGTTGGTAAAGGATTGGTTAGCAGCTAATGGAGTTCAAGTTTGGATTGGCCACCTCAATTGCCAGACTTGTATCCCATAGAGAACCTCTTTGGAATTTTAAAACGAAGAGTTGGAACTCGACGCTTTAAAAATAAACAGGAGTTGCTGAACTGTCTAAAATCAGAGTGGGAAGCTATACCAACATCTATTCTATCAAATCTTACTGAATCTATGCGCTGAGGTCGTAAGAAACAAAGGATATCATACTAAATATTAAAAGGTTTAAATACTAAAGGTTTTGAACAACGAATTTTTAAGTTAATTTTCTATTTATTTTATTATAACTTCCAATGAAATGGGATTTAATTTTTGTTGCTAATTTTAGGTTATAGAACCATTGTGTAGTAGTAAATAAAAAAAAATATTTTCTATAAATTTATTTAAAGAGAAGATATGAGTCTATTATTACTTAGTGGGAAAAAGTTGCTTAGGTTTCGAACAGTACTGTATGTTAATATTAAATGTTGTGATTTCATTTTCAAGATCTTTAATATAGGATTTAAATGTTTATTACATACTCTATGTCACATATGTATGTATATATATTTTGCCAGTGCATATATATATATATATATATATTATTTCCAAGTCTTAATACCACAAAAGACAACTTACGGTAGTTGCACTGGCAAAATCATTCTTTTCTAAAACATATATAATATTTACGACAATGTTTTATTTGATGGTGTTTACAGTAAATTTATATTTTGATTAATATATATTTCTCGATCATACATACATATGTACACATGTATTTTGTAATTAGAAATGTTATTCGTAATAAATTTAATCTTAGCAGCTATACAATGAATATAATAATAGTCTTGTTTACTTTTCTTATTATTATTATTATTTTGTTTTAATCTCAATTGTGTTATCTTAGCTGTTATCTGTCTTATTATCTTTGCTATTGTTTGTTTTACTATTTATTTATTTATTTATTTATTTATTTTTTTTCTAAAATATTTATTTTTGCGCCAACACGCTTTACTATAGTTAAAAAGAATAGAATGTCGTTATCATCATACATATGTATGTACATATGTATATGTGCATTTGTCAATATCATCCATCTCAAAGATAAAAGAATAGTTTCTTGATAGATATATGTGCATATATACATACATACACGCACACATACAGTCATACGTACAAAAGTAATTGGGTGTTCGAAAATGAATACAATTTTTAGGACAAAGTAAAAGTATCTAGAACTATACAATAGTAAGGTTTTGCAATACAGATACAGAGTATAAAATATAAATATAAGTTAATAAAATTATTATAACGTTAATATTGGTAAATATATATGTAGATATATATATAAACCATTATTCAGTGTAATTCAATGATTGTTGTAACTTACCTCTATCAACTAACACGGTGCGAAGAAAATGAACTGTTTTGAAATACCTGGTAAATGATACTACTTTTCTGATAGGGGCGCTGTCGAGTAGAACAAGGATCTGTTTTTGGAATTTTAAAAACACCTCTAAAATCTCGAGTTACGGGTAAAAATGCACTTATAAGCTAATAACTTAGCTAAATATTACCCGGTTTATGTATTTGGAAAAAAGATATACATGCCTTTTAAATGATATATTACCTTGACAAAAAAGTTTCTGGAATAACCCCCGTGTGGCGGTACCATCGTTCCGATTTGAGATAGATGTACTCTTGACTACGTAGCTTTTACAAATTTCAAGCTACGACGCTAAGATTTTGCGGGAATATTAACAACAGATATACCAACCTAAAACAAAAAAATTAAAAAAAAAACACAAATCGGATCCGAAAACTATTCTATGCAGGTAGTATATGTCGTTTAGGTAGCCTTGAAGAACTTGGGTGTATTTCTCAAGCAAACACATTTTTTATCGAACTTTTTCCTCATTTTTCAACTTTAGATGAATTTTGCGCACTATTTTATATAGAAACCGTACTACATATAATAACTTTATATAATTCCTTAATTAATTCATCAATAATATGGTTCCTATATAAAATAGTGGTTGGCTGGCTTTAATTCTTGAACGAGTTGAACAAAGTTCCTCTGATGATGCCCAATTGCTAAAGTCGACGAGTTGATGTTCCAGGCGCATTCTCAACACTTTGTTGTACAGTGATTATGTTTGCGTCACTACGACCACTACAAGCGTATTGTTTTGATCTATTGTCAGCAACAGTACCGTGAGCCTCGAACTTCGACCTTAAATTACGCACAGCAGTATTTACGAAGTGATACGAAGTGATACAGTAAAATTTTCACCAGTTTGATAGTAAATTTTCACAATTAAAATTCTTTGTTCAAGAGCGTGGCGTTCCATAGTTAAAATTTCCCAATTTGTACCAAATAAGTGTCAAAGGTTGACAGTTCAATTCTTGACATTTCATCATTTGACAGCCATTTTATTTCCTAACCTCAAATTTGCTCACCCTGTATAAATTGGAATATATATATATATATATATATATGTATATACATATATACATATGTATATATATATGTATATACATATATACATATGTATATATATATATTTTTTTTTTAAAACAATTCTTCAATTTTTGTGAACAAAAATTCGTTCAACATGGCCCTATAACGATCGCCATTGACTGTAGCGGCCACTCCTTGCTCATTTTCGAAGAAAAATGGCCAATTATGCCTCTGGACCAAAATCCGCACCAAACAGTGACTCGTCTTGGGTGTATAGGCTTTTCAATGTATACGTGCGGGTTTTCTGTGTCCCAAATGCGAAAATTTTGCTTGTTTACATACCCGCCAAGATCAAAATGAGCTTCATCTGAAAAGATGATTTTTTTTTTTGGCAAAATCAGCATCTTTTGTAAGTCGATCGCAGGCTCACTTAGCGAAGCAAAAAAGCGTAAAAAAACCATATTCGTTCAGCGAAAGGGTAAAACTAATTATCTGTCACATCAGACATGAGCTAAGTGTTACCATTCACGAAATAAGCACTAGTTAAAAAAAAACGTTAGATGGCTGACCCGTTATATATATATTTTTTAATATTATAATATAAAAAAAAGTAGCAATAATTTGTGAGATTTCTTACATGCTCATGAAAGGCATCAAAGGCATAAAAAATTTTGAAAATAGCTTGAGAATTATAGCTTTACTAAAAACGTTACTACATACATATTTTTTAAGTATGGATTACAATAGAGAAAAAAAAAAACAGTTTTATTAATTTAAGATTGGTTTTTAGTTTTAGTCAAAAATTTTAAGATAAATCATCAACTCAACATTATTTTAACGATTATTATGCGATGTGAAAGTGTTTAGTGAGCCAAAGGGCCTGAAGGGGGGGACTTACCCATCACCTAAATTTCAGGTCTGCTGACATTCATTAATAAGTCTGCTGAACAAGCAGTAGACTCAAAGGGACACAACAAATCTCAGAGTCACAACAAATCTCGGTCTGAATCGATTATAATAGAATATCGGTTAGTATTACTGTTAAAAGATTAAATTTTCTAACAAAATTATAAACTGGCCTATTGAGATCTATTCGGTGGCGCATTTAATTCCAATCTAAAAAATTATTTTACGAATTATTATGTTATTCCATACGAAAATCGATATGCATTATTTGTGTTATTCATTTCATTCATTTCATCGTTATAAATTATATTGCAGTGGTGTTTGCAAATAAAAAGGAGGGAGAGTGCGATATTGTATCGTTATGTATTTCTATTCTACCATGACTTCAAAATTTAAAAGAAAAACTATGGCGGCCTACCAGGTGTTTAGAATTGATATAATGCGGGTCTTTTTGAAAAAACGTTTATATAGAAAACGTTTGTTTATTGTGTAATTATTATTTTATTTTAATTTGAAGGGCTTAAATTCATTGCATTTGTTATTAAATTCCCTTTAAAAGTACCCACATATGTGGTGCGTGTTTTGTTAATCTGCAAACGACCATTGTTGATATTTTTAATTCATTTAGAATCAAAATATATCCGTTCGTTTGTCTATTCGGATCTCATAATTTAGGTAAAGTAATAATTTTGAAGATAATCCTTTCTTTGAAATTTGTTCGATTCCATACAAACGTGCAGAAGCGTATATTTATTTGCCAGATACTTAAATAACGATCAGTTCACAAAAGAAAAAAAATGTAATTAAATAATAATTAGTCAGTCAGTCAAATTAAGACAAAGCTTGGCTCGGATAAGTCTTTCGTAACCGTTTGTTCTGGTCATAATTGACTTCATATGCCATAAAAGTGTTTACCCAACGGCTTGAAGTCATCAATTCTTGGATAAACCGCCGACATGGCCGCAAACTCGCAAGTTTTGCAAGTTTAATGAAGATCGTTACATAATTAAAAGCAGCAGTTATTTTTATCGGGTGTTTTTTACCATTATATAACTTTAAATAATAATATAACAAATAAATATATTTTCAATATCAATGAAACAGGCTTTGTTCGATAGAAAATTTTATGACATTAATGTTTGAACATCAATTTTCAAAAACGTTTCGCAGCATACGTAACCGTATTTTGCCAATAACTCTTCGAATGTTATAACCCCAAAGAAAATAATCCAATGGGATTACTCCTTCATCAAGCGTTTATTTGAGTAAATTAATTGTAGCGGCCGCTGTGCATGTGGCTCCGCCCTATTAGAACCACATGTCGGCAAGATTAATGCTCGCTAATGTAGGCACGAAAAATTTTCTAATCATACGGTTTACAATTGCCAGCAATATTCTATCATCTTTTTTGAAGACATACGGAACAATAAGTCCACCAGCCCATAAAGCCCACCAAACAGTAATTTTCGGTGGTCGTAATGTTGTTTCGACGCAATCTTGTGGATCATTCTCACTTCGAATGTGACAATTTTACTTATTTACGTACTCATTCAACCAAAAATGCAATCAAAGTAACGAAGAGAACCATTATTTTGATAAAAAACAAAAATTTCAAAAGTTGCAAATGCGTTGCTCTGGTGTAAGTCTATGCAGAATGATATGTCAAACCAGACTAGCAAAAAGCAATTACTAGCTGTTAAACCGGTTGTCAAATAAAATAGTGTTGCCAACTCAAAGTTTGTGAACCACTAAAAAAAAAACACATATGACAAACGATAGAAACTACTGACCTAAAAGCGACTAAGAATTAATTTTCTCAAGTTCATAATTAATCTTGGCTTCCTTACAAGAATATCTCTGTTCGTACAGTCAGATTCGACCGATTCTAACTTTTAAAATTATTTCTTGTTTTAGTTCACATATCTTTCACTATATTATCCTGCCCATAGTGAGTTAATGTTCTTTAAATAAGTGCACGTACTCATGTGTAATAAACTTGATTTTTGTTTTTATTTTCTTTCTTTAAATGACAAATAGCTGATAACATGTACGAGTACATACATACACACACATAAATTTATAATTTCTTTTAATGATAAGCTTCTCTAAACGGCCTACTAACAAACAATCGATCACAAACCAAAAAGCGATATTTTTTTATTCTTTTTATTCGTTGTATTTTAGACACAATTTTTTTTTTTTTAAATTAAATTTAGTTTTTTTAAAAGATAAGAAAAGAAAAAAATTCAAAGTTCTACAGTCACATTCATTAGTTTTTTTTTTTTTTTTTCTAAGATAGTCTTTCTTTCTTTCTTTGTGAAAGAAAAATTATTTCATAAAATTTATTATCAGAAAAAGTATGTTTTTTTAATGCATCTTTGCATTTAACGAAAGTACACATTTTTATACACATTTTTGTTTGCATTTACTTGTCATATGTACATACGAGTATGTACATATCGTTGGTCTCATGTAGAAAGGCCCTAACTCAAATAATTTCAAATTTATAAGAGAAGGTGTGACGAGGTGTATTTGTGTGAAATGCATCGGTATCACTGAAAAACTTTATTTAAAAAAAAATAAATAAAAATCATGTAGGTCATTTAGTAATAGTTTAGGGGTGCATAGCAGCTTCCAGACTTGGTAGACTTGTATTAACATAGAACCATAGTTAAGCATTTGTACCTGAATATTCTAAACCAATAATTTAAAAGAAAAAGCCATGCACACAGTGTTAAACGACTTACCGTCAAGGACTACTCCTTCTTAGTCACCTGATCGATCTTAACCTAATAGACCACCTTCGGAACCGTCTAGGCCGTCAAATACAAAAATTAGGGGTAAGAAGAAGAACAGATCTAAACAAATATTATAGTGAATGAATGGTTAAAAATTCCCTGCTCTGTGATGCAAGACTTGGTGGATTCGAGTGTATTTACAACTTAAACAAGGTAGGAAAAAATAACAGTTTTCTCAGTAAATTAACAATATTTCTTCCAATTTTTCGATTAAAAACGTGGGTAATCCAATTAAACCCACTCGGGTTTTTTGGGGCGTTATATTTAAAAAAACCGTTTTTTATTTAAAGTACTTCGTAATTTAAGTATAATTTGTGTATTGGGAGTTAAAAGGAATTCGGTTCTTTCTTTTAGCTTAGAAAAAATATCAAAATAGAAATGCATGTAATCATTGCTTACATCTTTTCTCCACCTCTGAACCAGTTTCGGAATCATGTTTCAGGAAAACTTCTCGTCTTTTGAGGCGATCCAACTTTGAAACCGATTTTATATTTCTTGAAAATAAGTGATTCGGTGACATGATTAAAAATATTGTATTCGTCGAAACATCCAACAGTCATGGGGACCAATGTACGGAGAACACGGCGGGTGCGGCATTTGCCCGTTTTTTACAATCGTTTGGCATCTTGCGAACGTTGTTATGCAAAAGAATAACTTAATCATGTCTGAATTTGTATTTCGGCCTTTTTTCATAAAGCACGGCTTAAACGAAGTAATTGCAATCTGCTTTCGTAGCCCATAGTCCACAACGCCGCTTTGATCCAACCAAGAGTAAAAAATTGCATTATAATTTAAAAAAAATTATTGTCTAATTGAACGAAATTTGGAAGCAGTTATAAAACCAAAAAAAAAAAAAAAAAAAAAATCATCAATAGACCCAAAAAAAAAAACCCATCAATAAACCTAATAAAACCCGATGGGCTGGGTTTTATTAAAAAAGACCCGGGTTTTTGCCAACCCTCTTTAGAAACCATAATATCGAGCCATAACTGCCAAAAAGACGTAAACGACAAGCAACAAATTTTACAGGAAAAAGTTTTTTTAAATATATTTTTCTAGTGTATGTACACAAGTCTGTATTGTTTTTGCTATAAAATTTTGTATGATGGATGGTGCGAACAGTCGAGTATTATCGGTTTTTATCAAAAAATTAAAATCGATAATCATGGCGTTTACGTCTTTTTGGCGGTTATGGCTTTGTGATGTTAATTTAGGTAAATTTATTTTTCCTTGCACAAATTAAACAAATACAAGAATGTTGTTAAATTTTTTTTTTTATTAATGTTGTAGACTGCCTTTAACTCTACAAAACTGAACAAATTTTTTTTGTTTCAATTAATTTATAGACTTTTTTATTAAGAAGAAAAGAAATATGCGTATAGATTGAATAGTTGCTTACTTACATTACTTGTACATATGTTAGTATTAAATTGATTGTTCATTTTATAATTACTTATCGTTCTTTTAAAACTTAAAAATTATAATTTTTCGTTCCACGCTATATGTATTAAAATGATATCCAATATTGCCTACAGACCGTTAAAGCTATTTAACAATTAAGTATCATATTTAAATAATAAACTTGTTATAGGTTTTTTTGATAAGTAAATTTTGTAAATTGTTTTTGAAAACGGTACGATATAGTTTTTCTTTTAATTCTGTCTGCTGCGCTAAATTTTTTAATTTTTTAAAACTTATATAATTTTTAAAACTTATATACATATACAATATATAAAAAACAATTTAAATTCTATAGTTCTTTTCTTCTCTGTCTCTTAATATCATCACCCTAAATAATATTTACTTTCGCTAGCAACAAAACTTTCAAACTCCATGTTACAAAGTTAGTAATTTGATCATAACCTCTCACCTTTGTTTCAACTCTGGTAAAAAAGTTTGTTTTAAAATATCAGAGTTTCCCGTTTTGTTTATTATTTTTTTCCCTTTATTTTTTATTGATTGTTAATAATTTTTTAAGTTTATTTTTATAATTCCCAAACTCCAACTAATAATTAATTCATTTTCAATAAAACCATTGTATACATAGGTACAGTTTGTAAAGAAAAATGTTTTCAAAGTAGAAAAAAAAGTTAAAATCCAATTTTCGCTTGATAATTCCAACAAGAAATTCTTAACATGTACCTCTTAAGGACTTCGAGCAACGCTACACAAAAAAAGATCTTTACATAATTTCTTTGCTGTAAAATAAATGTTTTCAAAAATAAGAAATTATGGTCACTTGTATAGGTATAAAGTCACTTTTTACACATTTGCCCAATTTTTTATTTCTAAACACTGTGACGACTGTTACATTTTATTTTTTTATTTATTGATAGTAAGTAGTATTATTAATACTTTTAAATTACAATTCAGTTAATAAATATAATACAAATTCTATATGAGCTCTGGTTAATGTTCTTTATAAAATTTACTATTTTCCTTCTAAATACATTGTAATTTGTTTCATTTTTAATATCAAATGTCAATATATTATACAAATTCAGCCCTTTACAAAATAACGTTCTCTGTTTAGCATTCGTGTTCGTCTGTGGAATCCTGAAGTCTATGGCGTTTCTTAATGTATATGGTTGAACCTCCCCAACATATCGCAGTTGTTCTACTGGATAGTCTGGCGCATTTCCTATTTTCATATTCTGTATAAAATTTGTGGTGTTTACCTGTAATCTTTCTTTCACATTTAACCATTTCAAACATTCTAACATTCATCTTGTTGATGTTAATCTATTTACTTTCAGTATTGCACGCATCGCCCTATTCTGTAATTTCTGCAGTCTTATTACTTGTTGATCAGAACAGCATAAATATAATATCTTTGACCCATATTCAAAATGTGGCTTGATTATTGTGTTGTAAATATTTATTGATGTACTGATTGATATTTTACTTTGTATGGCTGCCTCGGCTGGCCATGCAGTATCCCACACGATCGGTCCAATGTTTAAGCACATTATCGATTGTGTGCAGCTGTATTTCACCAATGGCTTCACGAATATTGTCCTTTAAAGCGTCATTTGTCTCTGGCTTGTTTGCGTAACACTTATCTTTGACGGCACCCCACAAATAATAGTCCAACGGTATCAAATCGCAGCTCCGAGGTAGCCAAACGACATCAGCTCTGAGGCTGATAATGCATTCTTCAAAAACAGGGCGCAAAACATCGAGTGTAGCTTTGGCTGTGGCACGTAGCGCCGTCCTGTTGAAAGCAAATGCTGCTAATATCCTCCTCTTCAATTTTTGTGAACAAAAATTCGTTCAACATGGCCCGATAACGATCGCCACTGACTGTAACGGCCACTCCTTGCTCATTTTCGAAGAAAAATGGCTCAATTATGCCTCTGGACCAAAATCCGCACCAAACAGTGACTCGTCTTGGGTGTATCGGCTTTTCAACGTATGCATGCGGGTTTTCTGTGCCCCAAATGCGAAAATTTTGCTTGTTTACATACCCGCCAAGATCAAAATGAGATTCTCTGAAAAGATGATTTTTTTGGCAAAGTCGGCATTTTCTGTAAGTCGATCGCAGGCCCACTTAGCGAAGGGTTGTTCAAGCGTATACACAACCATATTCGTTCAGCGGAAGGATAAAACTAATTATCTGTCAAATCAGACATGAGCTAAGTGTCACCATTCACGAAATAAGCACTAGTTGAAAAAAAAACGTTAGATGGCGGAACCGATATATTCTCCATCTCCTTTGATAGCTTTTCGTAACATAACTTATCCGTTTTATCCTCTGTAAAAATTAAAGTGTCCGCATTTAATACTATTTCGTAATTTTTCAGAACTTTCTCCATGTCATTAATGTAAATAATAAATAACAGCGCTCCTAAAATTAATCCTTGAGGTACTCCATAATTATTTTCAATTGGCCTAGATTCGGTGTTGTTTATTCTTGTAGTCTTTCTACGGTTTGTTAAATATGATTTAAACTACATCAGCTCCTCATTCTCTATCCCGTATTTTATCAGTTTTTGTAGTAAGATGTCTCTATCGATCGTTCCAAAACCTCGCTTAAAATCAAGGAAAATCGCCAGAATCTTATTAAATTCCATAATCTAACATCGGCTTACTACATAATTGACAGCAGTTTCACATGAGAACTTTCTTCTGAAACCAGATTGGTATTTTGACAGCAACTTGTTCTCCTCCATGTATTTTCCCAACTGCTGCTTAACTACTGTTTCTAGAATTTTTTCGAAAGTTTTCAAAGAACTTAGACGAAATTCTTCACATTTATTTGTATTTTTATTTTTTTTTCTCAATCGGTGTTATCAAAGATTCCTTCCAATTATGAGGAAAAATTCCGGTTCTAAGTGACTTATTTATAATTTTAAGCAATATTTCACCCACTACATTCCAGTTGTTCAATATTAAGTTACTCGATATTCTTCTGTAGTCGTTCTTTTTCTTAATATTCTTACATATATATCATTCTAATAGAGTTATTGCACGGAATTTAAATCTACAGTTCAAAATCATTATTATATTCTACATTATTAAAAATCACAGATTTGATCAAATTTTTCAGTGTTCTTAGAACTAGTTTTTTGTATTAGCATGTAGCAATCTTATTACTTGTAAATTTATTCTTTTCATTTTCAATTTTAACTTTATAAGTGTTCCTAATTAATTTATAATTGTTCCATGACGAAATTGTATTTTCAAACAAAGCTTTCTGATATTTTAAGATTTTCTCTCTTCTCAACATTCTTAGTTCGTTGCTAAACCATTTATTATTATTAATTTCGTTCAATTTCATTTCACTATAAATTTTTCAATTGTACGTTCAAAAATATCACCAAAATTATAAACGCATTCATTTATATCATTTATTTCATTAAATTCTATTATTGCACTTAGTTCGTTATTAAAACTATCTTTATTGTATTTGAATATGTTTATTTCCGTGTTTTGTATTCTCCGACCGTTTTCAATATCGATAAAAATATCTATGCACTCATGATCTGCTATTTTATTATTCATATTATTTCTTGCCGTAACCATTTCGTTAGTTGTGATTATATAGTCTATTAACGTTTTAGAGTTTTTCGTTATTCTAGTATATTCAGTCAATATTTGTTTTAAACCGTTATCGTTTGACATGCTTTCTAATTCGCCTTTATAAAAATCTGCATGACAATCAATGTTGAAATCCTCTGCAATTATAATCTCCTATATCTCTTCTAAATTTTTTTTCAATCTTCAGAAAATTCCGCTTTGCTGTGGCTTTTTGATCTATACACTATCACTATTAGAAATGATATGTTTTCATATTTCGCCATATATGCGCTAATCCAATATTTAGAGTCCTTTACGTTTTGTTTAATTTGATTCAATTTCCAATGTAAAAAAAAAATAGTATTACTCCTCCTGTTCTCGTTGAATTGGACATTGTTATGTATTGATCGTAAAGATACAGATCTATTTCACCCATTGATTTTTTCAGTTAAATGTGTTTCGGAGAGCATTATAAAATCTGGTTTAACATTTTCGATGATTACTTCTAGTTGAGTGAAGTTATTTAACAATCCTTGTATATTCGTACATATTTCATGTATTTTCTGTGGTTGTTATATAGTTATTCCCATTCTTCTCTTTGTTAGCATAAGCTTACTTTGTTTGATACACCGGACATTCTCCGCTGAATGTTACGTGATCTTCGTCTAGTCTAAGATTAAGTCTTTTATTTTCCTTTATGCAGTTTACACATTTTTCTACTATTTTCTTTTTACAATCTTACATACGATAACATTCATAAAAAATCCTAACTTTTTTCGTACAAGACCTACATTCCAAGAAATTCCAAAAATTTCTTATTTTTATAAACATTTATTTTACAGCAAAAAAATCATGTAAAGATATTTTTTTGGTATTATCGTTTTATTGTGTGGGTCTATTTTAAAAGTTATGACCCCTCGAAGTCCTTAAGAGGTACATGTTAAGAATTTGTTGTTGGAATTCTCTCATATGAAAATAAGATTTTAACTTTTTTTCTACTTTGAAATTTTTTATTTTTTACAAACTATATGTTCATACAATGACACTGTACGACAAAAAAAAAATACCTTGTCGCAATGTGAATTCAATTTATTTATTTTTAAAAATGGTATATTTGTTATACAAAAAACAACATTTTTTTAATTTCGGTGTTTTTCAATGCATTATTAGGGCGATTCCAAGTAATAACAATATTATAAAAATTGAAGAAATAAAAAATAACTCTTTTTCTTCAGCAAGTTCTTGTTCTGATCATAACGAGCTTTTTGTCTTTGATTGATAAATGTTTCTTTCTTTTTTTAAATTTGTTTCTCATCACAATTGAAAGACTTCTGAATGTTTTTCGTGGGCATTTACAACTTTGGCATTTCTTTTTTCCAGAATACAAAACCATTTTAAAAATAAACGCTCGTACATATCTCGTATAAGTATGTACAGTGGCTCCATGAAATATTCGCTCATGTTTTATTATTTTAAAACACGTTGCATAAAAATGTCACTGTTCAAAATTATTGAAATTGTTTCACTTATTAACAATTACGTATGTCATGTCCGATTATAAATATCACCAATTAATTAGTTTATAATCTCGGTTAAATATAAACTACTAAAGCCATGAACGACCTAATGTTTTTAAGTTCAAAAAGTATTCGCTCATAGTTAAAAAAATAATGATTTATTTTGAAATAAGCGGTATGGTAACACTTTTTTTAATTAGCAGGCTTTGACTTTTTAAATATTGTAATAAACAAAAACAAGATTAACGTTTAAATAAATTATTGTAGTATTTTAAAAAAGGTCGCCATGGGACGAAAACAACCTGAAACGACAGAAGAAGAGCGTAAAATAATTATAAATCTTCGTAAAGAACGAAATTCCATTCGGGCAATAGGAAATAGTGTTAAAAGATCATATTCCACAATAAAAAGTGTAATAGACGGACATTTTTCAAGCAACAAAAGTAAAGATCTGGCAGACCGCAAAAGTTAACAGAGAAAAAAAAATGTATTATAGTAAATAAAATACGAAGAAATCCGGAAAAGAGTGCTGTTAAGGTGACAAATGATATTAAAAAAAAAATGTGGCAGTTAATACTGTGCGAAGTGTGCTATATAAGGCAGGTTTCATGGAAGGGTAGCCTGAAAGAAACCTTTCATAAATAACATAAACAAAAAAGCGAAAATTGTTCGCAAAAACCTATAAAAACAGTTGTCCGGAGTTCTGGAATAAATTAATATTCTCAGACGAAAGTAAATTTAATATATTTGGGTCCGATGGACGGAAAATGATTTGGCGCCAGATAAACAAAGAGCTGGAGGAAAAAATTTAGAGCCAACTGTCAAACATGGAGGTGGCTCTGTGCTTGTATGGGGATGTATGAGTAGCAAATGTGTTGGAAAACTACATTTTATTAAGGGAATAATGGACCACAAGCATAGCAAGATAATGATCCCAAACATACTGCTTGGAATACTAAGATGTGGTTACTATATAATGTTCCAAAATGGGTTGAAATGCCTCCACAATCAGCGGATATCAATTACGAAAGTATAACATTAGTAATAAAAACGATCTCAAAACTGCCTTAATTACTGAATGGAACAACATTTCGGAAGATATTACCAAAAAGCTTGTAGACTCTGTTCCAGCACGTTTAAATGAAGTTCTAAAAAGTAATGGAGGTCCAACTAATTAAAAAAAAAAAAAATTATTTAGTAACTTAGTTAAGTGTGCGAATACTTTTTGAATTCCGTATGGTGATGCTGTCATTTTTTATTTGTTTTTTTTTTTAATGAAGTTATACGAAGTTTTTTTGTAAGAGTAGTCTTTATTTAATATGCATAAATAAATAAATTTTATGCAGAATTATAATTTCTAATTTGGTGAGATGTTCTTTAAAAAAAATTAACGTGAACGAATATTTAATGTATATTATAAAAATAAAAAAACTTAACATTTTATAATTAGAATAAAAATAAAATGTAAACAACCAACCAGCCCCAACCAGCATATCAAATAAAAACATAAACAAGTTTGACGACTTTTAATTATTTATTGTTGCTGTTGCCTTTGTTTTTCTTATTATTTTTTTTTACAATTTGTTTTTTATTTTATTAAAAATAATTCTAAACAACAACAACAAAAATAACAATAATAGTACTTGTATTGCGCAAATTGAGAAAAACATTAGTAATTCATTGAAAGTTTTTTTTTTTTTTTTGCCAATTGCTCGACTGTTCAGTGAATCATTTAGCAAAAATTAATTTTCTTCATACGAAAAAGAGTCGTACCTGAAAAATCTTAAAAAAAAAACTTATTTGATGTTCTATGCAAGACCTAGGGTCTTATAATTAAACTATAAAACTTTCATTAGTTAACAATCAATTTGGATTTATAAAATAATAGGTATCGAAATTAAAAAAAAGGAAACATTGAATAAATTTATAATAAAAATGATAATGTAAATTATGTTAATAATGATAATGATAATATAAAAAATAGTAGTTATATAAAAAGAAAATAATACCAAACAAAAAAAAAAACCAAATATTGTAACAATAATATTTAACATTCGATAAGCATCATAAAAATCAAGAGTAATATCCAACCAAAGCCCTTTTATATTGCAAAATATTTCTAAAAAGTTTTAAACCGGTGCACGGTGGTTTCACTTAAGTGGAGTCGGCGGTCAAAAATGTTTCCAGTTAGAATATCAACGTAAAACATTGTTCACTGCATTATACAATTGTTGAAATCATTTATTTTTAAAATGGGTGTGGTTTGTAGCTAAATATACCCCGCTAACGCCTGCTTCTTCCCCTTGCAAGCAAAAATATGCAATGCGATTTGTTTAATATAAAATTAAAAGTAAATTTGAAACTGTTATAAAATGTTAAAAGCAAATCTATTAGAAAATCAATAAAATTCAATCTACAAAAACGTACGAAAAAGTCGAATGACCACGGCAATTGCCAGTAGATTTACAAAAGTATAACTAAACATATTTCTTTAATAAATTCGTAATATTCGGTTAATATATGCGATATATGAAAACATCTCTAAACTTGAGAAATGTGAAAAAAATTGGTTGAGAAATCGACACAGATTCCTCAAGGTTACCTAAAAATAGTACACATTGTTACGTTTTTACCTTTAAAAAACGTGTATTCATGAAATCGTAGATTGCTGTTAAAAAAAATAAATAAATTTTGTGTTTGGTTTTTAATTAATAAATCTCTATTCAACACAGTTTTGTGTTTCACTGCTTGTAACCTTTTTAGAAGCAACAACAATTTCTATTCTTAATTACACCGTATGTTTACAATTTTGTAAGCAGCAACGATATATATTTTTTCCTAGAGATCTTCCAAGCCGATCGTTGTTAGAACTTAGGTTCGATCACAACCTTTTCAACCAGAGATTATCCACACTTAACTCTTTTTACTGAATTAGCTCCGACTAATCTAGGTCCGTCATAAAATAGAGAAGTCATGGAGGAGTAGAGTAGACTACAGGGTCTTCAGGTCGCTTTGGCCTAGACTTGACCGCTGTAGGACGGATGGGTTCCTCAATCTGAGGAGAAAATCTCTTAGGATTCTGATAGGTGTTGTGACTGGGCACTGTACTCTGAGGGCGAGGACGGGAATTTTGGAAGTAGGCACGCCAATTTTGGGCGATACGGGGGAGCCGGAGACTGTGGAACAAATCCTCTGCCATTACCCGGCTCTTCATGTACGCAGGCTTAGGTTGCTAGAACGGGGTCTTTTTAATGGTCTGGATGGAATTGAGTCATCTAGGATATGCGACTTGGAGGGTTTTCTGCCAGGTTTAGGCTGTTTCATTTGGTGATGTCCGGTCCTTGGGCGTCTGTTTTCTCGCATACACTTTGTAACACTTATTTTCTGTGTCTCTGTGGTCTCTTTCGCCTTTCGCACTTACCCACATAGCTCCAACTAAACTAGGTTTTACTTTACGACTTACATCACGACTAACTTCACGAGTTTACTCCATATAAATTCTCTTCACACCGATTGCAAACCAATAAATTCTCTTCACGCTGAGTTTACCACACATAAACTTGTTCGCGGAGTTTACACCAAATGAACGGATTGTTGTTCGCATGTCTGTGTTTTTTTATGGCTGAGTAAACAGCAATTCGAAAGCTCTCGAACCTTCAGATATTTCAGGTAGATTCCATTTCCTTCTTTTATTTTCTTTTTAGTTCTTATGAAACCACGCGAATGTAAACATCCACTTCTTTCAGCTCTTGTTATTTGTTGTTGTCTGTTACTTGTTTTCTTTTCTGTCAGTTTTTGTTGTTGCCGCTTTATTTTTATTTACTTTATTTCTGCTCACCAAACTCACTTTTTAATAGGTTCGTGATACTTTGCTCCATTGCGTCTAACGGTGCGATTTTCATTGTTCTTGAAGAAGTGCGGTCCAATGATGCCGCCGGCCTACAAACCGCAACAAACAATACATTTTTTAGGTTGCATTGGTAGCGTCCTGCCTTTGTCTGCTGTTCACGCCCAATTCGTCAATTCGGTTTCTTGATGCAGGTAAAAAAGAGTTTCGTAAGAAAACTTTCGAATTTTGATTAAATAAAATGATTTGCAAGCGTTGTTGGCTTGTAAGTCTGTTCATGGTGAAATGGCAAAGCTTACCGAGTATTTTTGGCTCTGGCACATGTCAGGAATATTTGTTGTTTAGCAAAAAAAAAAAAATATTACACTGGAATATTAATTAGCAAAAAATCATCTGTTCTTTTTCCAAATAAATATAACTTTTTATATGGGGTCTTTAATTAAGCGTTGCCTATTTTTTTAAATTGAAATATACATATGTAATAAGGTCTGTGTGAGAATCATCGAAACTTTTTTGTTTCAAAAGCCTATTGATGTAATTATGTATTGACTATATCGCCTTTATAGCTCACATTCGAAATGTCTAATTTCCCACTGCTTTGACGATCTATAGAGCTTGTCGTTGACGTTAACGTCAACTAACAACTGACTGACATCATTCTTTACGAAATATGTCCTACCAAACAGTGTCTTAGATCTGGTGTGGATTGTATGTGTATTGATGTTTTGATTGACTATTATGATAATAAAACAAATTTATCGTGTGCACGTGTTGTTATGCGCAATATCATCCGTGGTGATTTGGAAAAAATATACTTATATACAGGGCACATATTCATATAAACGTGCCCTTCATTTAATTTTGTTCTCTTTTCGCACTTTTATCAATACAAATAATATTCCAAATAATATTGTTGACTAAAGTAACGTTAACTTGTATTGAGTACAAAGAGTTTTATTTGTTTTTTTACATAAATCGTTGCAGTTTCAAATACCACCAAAAGTTGGTACATATTCGCTTAAGTGCGCTGACTAAATTTCGAATAAAAACACCAAAGTTATTTAGTTTTCAATAATTGATCCACAATATTTATTTATTACTTCAAAATACGATTTGACAACATTTTCATCTAAATTTCCAGCCATTGATGGTCCAAAACTTCTTAAGTTTCTTTAATGACCAACTGGAACTCTCTAACAGAGTTTTGTGAAACTATCCTTAATTGCCGCCAGGTTAGAAAAAGAAATTTTAAAAAGTTTTTTATAGGGGACGACGCTTTCGAGATTGAATAGGTTAAAGCAGTTCATTCTGTAAATAATTTAACATTTTCTGTAAAATTTGTTGCAATGTATCTCAAATACATTTTTATTGATTAAAAAAATACTTATACTTTTATTTAGAAAAGTCATGATTTCTTGAAAAAATTAAACTGCATATTTAGTCAATTCGTGTGTATACTTTTGCTTTCATTATCAGTTAGATGCAGTATATGTATGTATGTATGTGTATATATGTACATATTTATGTAACGAAAAAAAAAATGAAGAGATGAATAAAAACGCGTTTCTTTCTTGCATTGACGTAAAGTCTACATTAGAGATGCGAAAGTTGGTACAATTGTACTTTATTTTAGCACTATTTTTAAGTCGAAAGTACAATAGCACCCCAATGACTAAATGAGCACTCTTTCAAAATTCCACATTTGTATCAAAATATAATAAAAGCCAAAGAGAGGAAGAGGTTGTTTTGACTGTCTTCAATCTAATACAAACGAAAAATATGCTGAAGTCATCTAATCCAAGGCGTGTATCATAAATGATCCATTTTAGATTTAGATCTCATCAATTAATAGTGTTTTTGTGTACCTTTTAAAATAAACATTAATTGTTAATTTGAACTACATTAAGTACTTAGCGCAAATAAGTTTCCAGTTTCTTTTTGTTAAGTTTTTTACATTCTAAAATATTGTATGTATGTATATGTACAAATGAATTTTTTTACGTTTGAAGCTATTTTTTCAGTTAATAAAAATGAATTTAGTACAATCGAACTGAAAAAGTACACTTTTTCATGAAAGTTTAAACAATTTGTAAAATCTTATTCGCATCCCTGGTCTGCATAGACTGCAATTCATAGTTTGTTACGAATGAAAGAACGAACGTACGAACGTGTTCTACTTGCACTTGCGTATTGGCTATACATAAATTCATGTATTTATTTGTAATCTGTAAATTTATATTAAATCAGATTTATTTATACACTTTTACATGCATACATATGATATACAATGTACGAGTATATGTATATGTATATGTATTTTGTATTAAACTGTAGAAAATGGTAGCAAAAAGCCACTAAACACCACTGCTTGGTTGACTGTTGTTTTTGCTTACGTATTTAAGTGGAACAGGAACTAAATGGTAGAAATACAATTTTTCAATAATATATTTGTATGTATTTGAAAACAAAGAAAAGAAAAAAAAACAAAAAATCCAAACAACTACAACTACAAAAATCTATACAAAACATGATCAATAACCAGTAACAATACCAAGAGCAGACAGCAGCAACATCAACACCAGTACCAGCCAAGAGATCAGTAGTAACAGCAACTGCAGCAGCAGCAGTAGCAACTACAACAACGACAACAGCAACCATTGTGTTAAATGGTATGAGAGCAATAAATATTATTGTTTTTTTTTTAATTTTAAATCTCGATTATTCGCAATCACAAAATAACGTAACGTTTATTTTAACTGGCGCAACAACGAGCAACATACGATTCAATATAAAAAACGAAACGATAAAAATAAAACAAATCTCGCATACACGTAAACGTCGACGGTTTTAGTTTGAAAATACAAAGCCAACAACAACAAAAAACGAATGTATCCATAGATCGATAAATATGTGTATAACAAACGAATTTCGTTATCGTCAGACATTAGAGACAGAGTTTTGCTGTAAACTCCTCTCTTAGGTTAATGCAAATTTTAAATTAAATGATTGCTGCATAGTTATTAAGTCTCATGACGTCGTTTTACGTTCTTTTAAAAACAAATCAAAGTAAAATAGTATTGCCAGATTCTGGTAAAAAAATAAACACGTTTTACTTATAGGTATAGCGTCTTTGAAACAAACAAAAAATTTAACAGAAAAAAGTCAAATACTACATGTAGCTGCCAAATTATACACCGAGTTAAAAAAACTTAGTAAGCGGGGTTTTATTGGGTTTTTAACTGCTTCCATATTTCATGCTATTTTTGCGATATTTTTTGCTTGTTAGTACAATCATATTACACATTCATACATACACACAGTTAATACCAGCATCTTTATATCTCTCCTTGAAGAATTATTTAATATTTATGACTATGAGTTTGTCATTAGCTGCATCTGGAGAGCTGTTGCAGTGAATATTTTAAATAGCAAGTTTAAGGAAATATTAGTTTAATTTTATAGTATAAAATATAGTAATAAAAAAGAAAAATTTTATTTGAAGTGAAAAGTTTTTTATTTAAAGTGAAAATGATTTAATTTGTTTCAAATAAAATTCGATTTGTGTTGAAAAAAAAAATCGTTTGACTTGTAAAAAATTTAATTTGTAACGAAAAACCGTTAATTTGAGAGTAAAAACCTATACATAAAGACAAACAACATAAAGTTATGCTTTTGCATGACACCGCTCGGCCTCACTTCATAAAATTTATTAAAAAATTGTTAGAAACTGTGAAATAGAATAATTCACCGCTCGCGTCCCATCAGTCATCGCTCCTACTGACTGCAGGCTGTTTTAATGAATACAACATGATTGGGCAGATTACTGCTTCACTTTTTTCGAAGAAATTAAAAATTTGCTTTAAACTTGTATGCTCCAAAAAGCGAAAAGTTTTTCTGTGACGAGACTCGGAAATTACCATCTCTCAGCGGGTTTGTGTGCCGCTGTGGTATGGTAGGTAAGACATCCGCCTTCCAACCAAGAGGTCCTCGGTTCAATCACAGGCCAGACCATCTGAAAGAGAGAAAAATGTTTCGATCGCGGTATCATCTTATAACATTAGCTAGCTACGGGTTAAGAGTATTATTTCTATTGAAAACTTTATTAATGCATTTACCGTTCGAATCCGGCGTTATGATGTGGGTCCCTTTCAGAGAGTCTAAAAATGGAGTTGGTTGCTGCACATTGACTGAGAGAAATCTCCGTGTTCCTCGATGGTATGTTATAGAAATTTCTATTATTATTTAGACTGAGAGAAATCTCCGTGTTCCTCGATGGAATGTTATAGAAATTTCTATTATTATTTAGCGGACCTAAATGTAATAGCAAACAAAAATACCAAAACTGTTATATCTATTGCAATTCTTAACTGTTAATTAAGTTGTTAGTTTCAAAGGATTACTTAAAAAATTATCTTATATATAAAAATTAATGCGTGTTCATATGTTTGTTTGTTGATTTTGTGGTTTGTTTGTTTCCTTTCGAAATTTCCGACTGGACCACGTCTGTACAAAGTAAATATTTATTTGTCTATATATAAAAAATGGTAAGAGTAAGAATCTCTACATTTGGCCCAAATAGCTTCATAGTCTTACACAAATCATCAGTCAATGGATGGAATTAGACAAGTAGGAGTGGTACCTCACATACGAAGTAAATATTGATTTTTGTATATCTTGAGAACGTAGAATAGAAGTTCTTAAATTAGGTTCAAACAAATTCGTGAACAATACATATCATCAGGCAGCAACTAGGCGAATTAGATAAGAGAGTGGTGCGCGTTCCGTTCATTTTAAATATGGATTTTTGTATATATGGAGAACGGCATCAATTAAAGCAGCGTTATCTATCCACATTAGCCAAATTAGTGTTTGTTTGAATACAGAATACAGTGTCTTTCTGAAAGAAACAATGGGGCATCTCGAATGTTTGGATTTAGGGGCAAAAGGTGGAAAAGATTAACTAAAATGCTAATTAAGATAATTATTATGATGAGGGTAGCGAAGCACGCCGGGTTTTAGCTAGTAATTATATGATTATGTTATGAAGTATTTTTATTTACAAATTGTATAGCAAAAGAAAACTAAAAAAAGACTTTTACTTTTACTTTTATGATACCCCTATAAAAGTGTGGTAATCATTAGGTGTGATTTTGGATGCATAGAAAACCAAATCTACTAAGAGCGTCAAAATAAAGAGCGCACCCTTATGCTGTCTCATATAGACCTTACCCAATAGGGTCCTTCAATTTCTATCGGATTTTACAAAATAAAGTATCATTTTATACATAACTAAACATACTACTTTAATAAATACAAAAATAGAACGGTTCCTATATAAAATAGCGTGTAAAAACGTATCTAAACTTAAAAAAATGGGAATAAATTTTATAAAAATGTGTTTGCTTAGGAAATATTCACAGTTACCTTAAGTTTACTAAGGCAGATTATACACCATTTAATAGGTCTGTTCCCCTTCTTTTCAATTCCTATCAGAAAATTTGTATCACTTTCCAGGTTTTTTCATAGTTTTTTTCTTGTACACTTTTTTTTGTCATATAAAATATAGAGTTTTTGTTGTATAACTTTAGCTGTTATAAAAATCTTTTTTGTTATTTTTAAGAATTTTGTAAAGCATAAAATAGAGTATAAATATAAAAAATTGTAAAAAGAGAAGAGAATAGGAGAAATATTAATAACGTAGGATAAGCATTTTTATTTGTAGCAGGTAGCAAATGTCATAAAACAACAAACAAAACAATAAACCTCTTTTCAGAAAGCAATTTTACATGTAAAAGCAATCGAAAATTGGAAAATTACCAAAAGCTAATAAAAATCTGAAAGAAAAACAATTTTATTCGCAACAGGTAGAAAGTATTATAAAACAACAACTGACCCTTTAACAACTAAACTTTTCCAACTTTTATATTTCACAATCTGGCAGTATTGCTTCTGGTGTATTTATGGTGTAATAGTGGTGAGCTGAACTGAACACTTTAACTGACTGCATGACTGGTTGTGTTGCAAATTTTTTTTTGTTTTTTTTTTTTTAATATTTGCTGTTTATGTATTTGTATTTTTGTTTTTAGTCCGAAGATTTGTTTCTGGTTTCTGTGCGGTTATTAGATTTACTTGGTTATTTTGTTGACCAAATCAATGAATAACTTGGCTAGTTGGTTTGGTTTGGTTTGGTTCGCTCGTAATTTTAACCTAAACTCACTCCTTTTGGTCGTTTCTTGTTTGACTGCTTTAATAAATTGTTAAGCAATTGTGCTGCGTTGTGCTGCTGCATCATCTGCGGCTGACGTGACGTGTCGTTACTGTTGCTGCTACTAACACTTCTAAAAACTTTTCCAAAGTGTTTAACAAACACACTTGTTTTTATTTTTGTTTTTTTTATAATTTTATATTTTTCTTAACAAAATAAAGAAAAAAATGTTATCGAGGTGTGTTGGTGGATTTGCCAATTGCTTAAGTGTAAGTGTTTTGTTGTTAACTCATCGTGTTAAGCAATTACGCGAATTTCAAACAACCATTTTTGTATTTTTAATTTATTTTTAAATTGTTACGACTGCTAAGTAAAAATACAAATAAAAATTTAAAAAATATATATTGATTTTTTTTTCTTTTCTTCATCTGTCAGTAACTAAAAGAAAATTTATAATTCCACAACTTATTTCAGTTAAATTGATAAGTTTTAAAGCAACATTGGAAAATAACGAATATATTTTTTAACCTAAAACGACATGGATAAAATTCTACTAAACAGAATCCTAATATTATAAATACTTTATATCCACT
This sequence comes from Wohlfahrtia magnifica, assembly GCA_023159175.1. Classification (NCBI taxonomy): domain Eukaryota; kingdom Metazoa; phylum Arthropoda; class Insecta; order Diptera; family Sarcophagidae; genus Wohlfahrtia; species Wohlfahrtia magnifica. The sequence continues at coordinate 652,157 of JAKWBJ010000181.1, read as the reverse complement.
CGGATCATACAGTTACGAGTACATACCTTTTTTAAAATTGTTATTACCTTTTTTCATGAAGCAAAAACATCAAGTTCCTTTAAAGTGAATTGGAACTCAAATGTTTTTTATTTTATTATTAAAGGGAATACCGCATATACAATTAATAAGAATGATTATTTAAAGATGAACGATTTTTATGACAAAATTATAATGAAGAATCAAGACACAAATTTTTCTTTTCAATTTCAATCCTCGAGTACAACACTGCAAAACATTACTTTTTCAAGTAAATAGAAATGTTTTCGAAAGGTATTACTTAGTTGTAAATAATAAACAATTCTTAAGAAGAATTTAATGAAATATTAAAATAAATATTGATATTCGGGCTGAAGGAACTGAAGAGGATAATCGCTAGCACCATTTATACTCATTACCAATGAAATTCCAATAAGCGCATCATGTTTTTCCTCAGAAATCAAACAAAATTTGCGCGGCTTAACTTTTACTCCTTAATCTAACGTCTCGAAAAGCAGGTTAACGACTGAAAATCTTTGTTTTTTGTGTCTATATGTATTGAAATATTGTTAATGATGGTACTTGTGAAATTTGTGGAAGAACATAATGCGTTATTGGAATTTCAGTGGTAATGGGTATACCCAATGGTGCCAGCTGTTAACCTCTTACATCTCTTTATGAAAATCACAATCCTCCGTTATATAATGCATCGAAGAGTCGCGATCAATATCGAAGAAATTACTCGTAATTCGTGCGTTTACAAGATCAACACGTAAACAAATAGCCAAACCTGATGCTATCCATGGTATTTGAACTACATATGTATGTTGATGAAGAATCTACAAGTTAAGGGTGGTCCAACCAAAAAGATGTTTATTGTAAATAAAACAAAAACTTTTTAGAGAATTATCTTAATATTTTTTGTTATGATAGAAGGATCTATGACAATTATGTGTGAAACAAAGTATCGGCCAAATGTTCGCCACGGCCTCGGTGGCATACCTCTATCAGTCGGTCCATATTATCACTAACTAAGATATAATTGAATTTCAATGTCGTTAATGTGCCGAATTACCTCAGTCTTTTGAATTGTTCTTGGCTTTTTAAATATCCCCACTACACTTTTTCTTTTAAGTATCCCCAAAGAAAAAAGTGCAACGGTGTCAAATCACATTATCGTGACGGCCAATTAACAGCGCCACGACATGAGTTGGAACATAATATCGTCCAGGTCTATATCCTCAATTTCTGGCCACAAGAAGTTCGTTATCGTCTCGCAATAGGGAACGCCATTCACGGTAACTGCTTGGACGACCTCATTTTAGGAATAGTACGGCCCGATGACGCTGCCAACCCATAAACCACACAAAACAGTCACTCCTTGTGGATGCATCGGCTTTTCCACAATCATTCGTAGATTTTCATTTGCCCAAATGCAGGAATTCTGCTTGTTAACGAATCCACTGAGGTGAAAGTGTTCTACGTCGCTAAAAATGATTTTCTTTGTAAAGCCACCATTCACTTCGGTCTGTTTAACTAACCACTCGGCGTATTGACGACGCTTGAAATGGTTAGTAGGCTTCAGCTCTTGAGTCAATTGAACCTTGTAAACCTGTACTGCTGCGAACAACAGCAATGTTTCCGCAGAATGAACTCGGCTATCATGCACAAGTGTTTCCACATTTCCTTCAGACCCGGTTTACTAATATTTGAGCACAATTCTCCCGATTGCGAACACATTTGGTCAATTATGCTAACCACAAAAAATCACGGAGTGCACAAAATGCATTTTGATTTGAATGCCCATTTTCGTAAAACGCTTTAACAAATTTAACGCGTTGCTCAATTGTGTACCTCTCTATGGTTGAATTTGTCAAATACTGAAACAAAGAAATGTCAAATTAAATTTAGCAAAAAATTTGACATTAAGGGTGTGACTCACAATTGACATCGTGCATTATGATTGGACCACTCTTTATTATTCAGATGAAAATCTGACAGTGTTGTTTTCGTTTAAAGCCCAAACCAGTTTTATTGAATATAGATTCAGTGTTGTGTAACGCAGCTAATATATATCATTTGAATGAGATCATTTTTATGATTTTTTCACACAATACGGACTGCGTTAACAAATAAATTTTCACCTCACTTCCTCTAGCCAATCGGCTTCTAGTTAGTAGAATAAGTTTCGTCGGTACTCTTCCGCAAAACAAAGTGTATACATAGTCCAAAAGAGTATAATGTATATGTGGGCACAGTCTGATATACATAGTTTGAATAAAAACTTTATCTGTCGTGACCAAAAAGATAAGAAGATGAAGAGTATGTACTTTCTATAAACATGCATTATAGACGTGGAGTGCGAAGAAAAGGCGGATTAGATGTTATAGACCAGATGGTGTCCAGGCGGGTTAAGGTTGAAAATATCCTTTAAAAAATGTTTAACTGAAGGGACGTGCGGAACCTCAAATCTGTATTTTGTTTTGTTTAAGAAATATCTCACTTAAAAGTACGTTCGTGTACCGGAGTACCCGTATCAGGAGGGTCAGGGTTAAAATGAATCTCAATAGTTGATTTTATTTGAGATTTTCTTGTTCTTAAATATGATTATCATTGTTCTATTGTTTGTTTATTCTTTCGAAATTCAGAAAAATTACAATCAAAGTAACGCTTAGTTGATAAATACGTTATTATTGAGTTTCTATGGTTGTATTTCTTAATATGTTATCACTGCTTAAGCTGACAATTAATTTTTTACACAATTATTAGTCTTTTGACCCAGATTTGTAAAAGCAGGGATTATTAATTTCTAAAAATATTTAAAAATATCATGATTTTAATATAAGAATATCTAAAATCGATTTTTTTTAATTACACACATACATTTGTATGTTAATATATTTTATGGAAATTTTATTTTGAATTGATACTAAAGTATTCTATAATCATCATCGTACATATATTTACATATGAATAATAAAATATGCACATACATATATACACGCACACATAATAAGTGCATGTTTGTAGAGCAATTATTAACGGTAACAATTTCTCTCTGTGTATAGTTTTTATCATAAAAATAGAATTATGTAAACTTGTTTTCATTTTTAAATGAAAGGGAAATTCTCATACAAATAAATTATACAAATTTGTAAAATTTATAGAAATAACATAGAAAAAGAATTAAGAAAATGAGTAAAACAACTTCTACGGCAACAGATACAAATACACTTACTACAACTACTTGTATACATACATAGATACATACTTGCAAAAGAAGTAAATTTAATGGTAAGCAACTATACCAACCTACACTTTACACATACACATATATATAAATACATATATGTATATAAAAAACATTATTAGAAACGAGAGCGTAAGCGAAAAAACGACTAAAACAAAAATAAATAAACCATTTAACTCTGGGAGTAGAGTTAATCGAATGAAAAAGATAGAGCTAAAATCCACATAAGGGTTGCCATATTCTATACAACAGCACATTTATTATATTTGTTTTTTTATATTTTTATTATTTATACAACAATATACATACGTATATATCAATGTTGTGCTGAACGAGGAACACAACACGTGTTTTACTTTTTGTTTTCTTCATTGTTTATATACTACATATTTAGTTTATATCAAGATCTGGACAAGAGAGGTCCTCAGCGCGAACGATCGGCTGTTTATTAAACGTGATCTTAATAAGAATTTTTATGTGTGCGTGTGTGTTTTTTTAGTTACTTTAAAGTAAGCAACACAGCAACTTCATTAAAATATTAGATAAGAAATATGTACGTTTCGGCATTATTAAAAACATTAGAAATTTATATTTTAAAGAAGTAAAATAATGGTTAATTGAAGATACATATGTATACGGACATACATATTTACATATATAAATAGTATGTTAAAAAAGAGTGCAGAATAAAAAAAATATCCAACTTGTACATTAAAATCTAAAACAGCTGTTAATTAAAAATAATAATAATAATAATAATAATAATAATAATAATAATAATAATAATAATAATAATAATAATAATAATAATAATAATAATAATAATAATAATAATGTATTAAATAAATAATTTTTTAATTGAAACTAAAATTTATTTTGTGTTTTTGGCGGTATGCAGAGTAAATAGTTAAAAATTATTTATAATTTCGATTTTCATATACGAGTATATGAAAAAAAAGTATTTAATAAAGAAATATTAAAAGATAATTGAAACACGAATTTCTTACAAAAAAATAAAAATTTGTTTTTAATTTAAAAAAAAAACGGCAATATTTAATGACTAGTGTTCACTCCCCGATCGAAATTCCACAGTAATTTATTTATTTAATTTTTAAGCTTGATTCCTGATTTGTTGGTTTAAAAACATTTTTATTTTGTTTTTATGAGTTTGTTGTTGTTTTACGTAATATAACAAACAAATTACAAAATTATGCAATTTTCATACTTAAATTTATTTTGAATGTCTTTGAGAACTTTTCATGCATTGTTAGATGAACTTTATCGAGATTGTAAAAAAATTTTTTTTGATCAGAGCCAACGATTGAAGATCTGAATTCGAATCCGGGTTTCGTTTTTCGAGATTTGTTTTAGTTTTCGATTTCTCGCTTGTTGACAGCACTGCACTATTATAATGACAATCAGCTGTTGAAATCGTTAGAAACATCTAAATTCAATGCTTAAAGTTCTTTTTTAAAAGCTGTGAAACTGTAAGAATAAAATGCAAACATAATTCCATGTGTTTTTATGTTTGCGAATGTTATGTGGTAAGATGAAGTGGAAAAAAAATTGCACAATTTTTTTTTTCGTTTATTTCTCTGTGGCACACGAATCTGTACAAATAGTCACTTGGTCAAGAAATATACGAGCAATGGCCCTTTTTTAATTTGTTCAGGTATGAGTACAAATTCCATGAAAACTCAGTGTAAGGCCGATGAAGACCAACATCGATCGAATATTTTAATATGAAGAAAAACATTTAATTTCGCAAATTCAAATGAATGATTTGATTCGTGATTTCGTTTTTTTTTCTCCGTCACTCCTCTAGGGAGCATTTCATGGTTGCAGAAGTGGAAATGTTTTGACACTTAAAAAGTCACTGTTTACAGAATCAGAAATAAGGCAGATTTCAAACGAATATCCGAAAGTTTGTTGCAAAATTATCTACTACACTTTCTTCACTCCCATCTCAATGTTTTTCAAGGATTTTAGGACCAGCTGAATGGCACCAATGCGTGAAATAGATAAAAAAAAAACAATAGAAACGCACAATTAGGCTGCTATTCATTTTTATATTTTCGCTTTTTATTGAATGCAATGCACGTTAACTGTTAAAAATTGTAAAAAATCATTTTATTCAATATCTTGAAAACTACAACAGATTTAAAAAAATGAGTTCAGACCAATAAGCTCTACAAATACAGTGCAACTAATTAAAACTACGGGTGCTGACTTTTATCAGATTGTTGACTTTTATCGATGATGAAATTTGAAATAAAAAACACATTGATAGTGTAGTTTAAAGCGTTTTTATTATTCATAAATTAAAATCAAACAAAAACAAATTCAAAAAAATAAAAAAGGCTCCAACGAGAAAAAAAATCAACCGAACAGAAAAAGACAATACATAGATAACTTCGTTTCTATACTAGTTATAAGAGGAATCCCCAAATTCGAAACTAATTTCGTAAAATAAATGTACATTCTTATGTATATGTATGTATATGTGTTTTAACTGTAACTGAAACTAAAATTTTGTTATGCTTAGAGAAGTAGAGCTTTATGGTTTGGTTTACGCTTTAGAGTAGACAATGTTAAAAAGTATTGATAGTTTGGGATGTTGACGAAATCAAGAGTTGCCGTTATACCGAGTGCATGGCAAGCTTTAATTACTCTGATCCAAAACTATGTATTTTTAATTTTGCATTTATTTTTGGTTCTAAATTCATTCGACATATGTATATGTAGAACACTCTCCGCTGAAAATCCAATAGTAAAATATTAGTGTTTTACTAGTGACATTGTCAGTGGTACTACTGACCAGGTGTACCCCAGCCAATGTAATCTTCTATTGACATTTAACATTAGCTCGTCATTGATAATCCACCAATATTCTATTGACGAGGTAGTTATTTTGCGGTCATATGGAGACATTTGAGCCAAAGATTCACAAGTTTATTATAGTATTATTATTGACGCGTTCGTTGACAAAGTCACCAGAAATGCAATGTATGTAACTGTTATTGCAGGGTTTTTTTTTCCAAAATTTATGTTTCAAAATATTTTCTGAATTCTGATGATCCAAATTTATTTAATAAACTTATGAATCTTTGTACACGAAACTGCTTAAAAAGTGACTACAATTTAACATAGAATCTATTCTATTTTCTAATATTTTGTTTATATTTTTTATATATGTACATAAATCTGTGTCTATATGAAAGAGTAGCTTAACTCGACCTTACCTATTCTTACTTACTGACACAGATTTATCATATTTAGAGACAATCTTGGAAAAAAACATAGAGAATACACTTCTTTTGGAAAAATTGTCGTATTCGATATTCCCTTCTTCCTATTTTGTCTTTTACCATATAAATCTATGTCGGTAAATAATAATGGCTTATGTCGACTAAAGCTACTCTTCCATATTGACACAGAATTATTAAAATTAATTTTTTTTTTTTACATATGATACATTTTAAATTTCTGAATGGATACATACATAGTATGTATATTCACATATATGGTACATACGCATATGTGCATATTGTCAACTCTAAAATTTTCTTCGTTTTGAATCTCGTCCAAATTGAGCCAGTGTTACCAATTTCTGTGTAGTTATCCAAAAATGGGAAAAATAATTTTTTTTCTATTCTTAAACCATAAATATTTTGTGTAATTTTGTTTCAAAAATATTTCATTGTAGTGAATTGTAAATCAGGAGTTTTTATTTAATGTAGTGTTTTCTGTTAACACGCTACTCGTGTTAAGATGCGATAGCGAAGGAAATGTATAGGGTGTCTCAAAATTAAAGCAAGAATTTCATTTGCCGCCATTTTTGTGATAAATTGTTGGCAACCTTGAAAAAACACTAATTTGACAGCTGGGTGTTAGTTTACGGTTAGTAAAAATGTCCATGAATAGCAAGATAGTTCATATAAATAAATTATTGAATACCAACAATAATATACTAATAATATACTAATATACATATCCTAATATACATTTTTACCTTAATTGAATTGGATGGTATTGATGTGACCAGTAGGTGGTTTAAATTGCTATATCGTATGATTTTAACACCATTAAATTTCATTTTATCGGGTTTTTCAAGTCAAGGGTCTATGTTAAAATCTCTTCAACTATCCATGTATACAACAGGAAATTAAACGCTGCATCAATGAAATTTAGCCAAAAATTATGGGGAAAGGTCATGAAACTATTGACAGGAGAGTGTGTATGTTCCAGCAGAGGCATGGATACCATTCGCCCGATGTATTATTTCATAAATAAATCTATTCTATGTGTTTTAGGATTCAATGAAAAAATGATAATATGAAGATTAACGATTGTGTTTTCTATTTAATTCATTTTGGGTTTTTATAATCTTTTTTTACAACTGAGAGAGTTATACCACTTGAAAATCTCGTTAGATTTGGATCAATGTAAATAATTTAAACGGTTAAGTGCATCTGTCATTTAGCATATTTAATAATCTTAATAATTAATTTACTTAAAAAATTTCAATTTGAAAGAGTTTATTGCGAAATATTGGTGCTTAAGTATTTTAACCGTAGTTACGACAAAGCAAGCTTTAGGAATTTCAGCTATATTTTTAAGTGGAGGTGTGCACATATGTTGTGCAACAACACGTTGTGTGTAGATCTTTCTTTAGATTGCAATTTTCGGAGATCCCTCCAAATTGACAGAGCGAATTCCGGCAACATTGGGAGCAGATTTAATTAAACACCTTTTTGTTATATTTAAAACGAGCTTTATTCAACCAAATATATGCAGAGTTCTGCAGAAATTAAAACAAATGATAAACTGGACAAAGGAGCAAGGTTCGGGCTATATGATGGATGCTACTACTATCCTTTCATTTAAAAACTCTTCAGTGGAATATTTGGCAACTTAATTAAATCAATAAAAATAAATAAATAGCGTTTTGTGTAATTTATAAAAATGTGTATAAATTTGATGCCTTTGTCTTTGTAAAATTGAATTTGGATTCTGGCAACACTGTTTTCTTTTCAACTCTTACCATATCAGACGATTTCAAAGTTTATTATTTATGAAGTTGCCTAAAATATGGTCTTAAATATTACCGGATTTACTTGAACAACAACATCTGAGCCAGCTATGATCGTCTTTGCTTAAATACGAAACAAACAAAAAAAGATGTCTGTGTTGTGTGCATTCATTCGCATGATAATTTTTTTTTTCACTTTTAACGGTTGTGTGTTTCTTATTTTTTTTTTATTTTTTTATTATTTTTTTATTTTCAATTTAATTCGTTCCTTTTGTTTTCATTTTTATTTTTATATACGGATATCTTTTATTGTTGTTGGTGTTGTTGTATCCATTTACGGATGGTGAGATATGATGACGACAGTATAGTATAATACTCGTACCATTGTATTGTGTGTATGAATAATATTTGTTAACTGGTTGGTTGGATGGTTGGTTTTTTTAACTTTGGCTTATTATTACTCTTCTGTATGAGAGGTAATGCTTGTGTGATGTATGCGTGTTTGTTGTTGTTGCTGTTTTTGTGATTTCAAAGACGAGTTTTTACGAAGATTTCTTTAATGTATTGGTGGTTTGAACTTGAGCTCTATACATAATTGGTATATCGTTGCATAATATTATTACAGCATCGAGAGTAACAGTCAAGTTAAGCATACAGACAATCAGAGAATTACAAACAACACAATACATTCGTTCAATCGTTCATTCATTCATTCACTCATTCATTAAGTCAGTACGGCAATCAAAAACAAAATGTTACATACACATTCACACATACAAAGTTTAATGCAAACATATGTTTGTATACGTATAATATAGAAGCATATAAAGCAACAGCAGCAGCAACAGGTAATTAGTAAGATTAGAGTGGTCTATATACAAACAATGTATTAGTTTTTCAAAATACTTAACTACCAGTAAATAAATACATATGTATATGTTTGTATGACATAAATATTTAAAGGGTTTACTCACGTCTATTTTGTCTTTATATATATTTTTGTTGTTGTCATATTTCCTTGGTTCATACATTTGCTAGTGCCTCATGTGTAAATTTGATTGTTCATGAAATGGTCTTGCATTGCTTGCAACACTGTTACGTAGTCGCGCTTTTATGCTGGTTGTTATCCCTCCTCCTCTTTTTCTCTCTCCCTCTCTCACTCTGCTGCCTCTTGATCTTTTATTTAAGTTTTAAACCTCCGTCTCAACTAACTATTGGTATTAATATGTAGGGAGCAAGTTTTTGTTACCTTGGATTACATACTCATTAGTTTTTTTTATATCATTTTTATTGTTATGGAATATTTTGAAATTATTTGACGTAAATTCAAGATTTTTTTTTTGTGTGTTAAGAATATAAACATTTTACAGTGACTAAAAAAAAATTAGCATTTAAAATAATTATCATTCTCTTATCTTTATTTTTATTTATTTATTTGTTTTCTGTTTTTTTTTTTTTAGAATAAAGCCACCGAAAATTTATTACAAAATAGTAATTTAACAAATGGTCATATTAACGGTGGCAACTCAATGAGTGAACTAAATATGATGGACATTAATTGTTCAAATAATTCATCTATGGATCAAATGGATCAGTTGGATCAAATTCAACAGCAGTCACAAAATAAAGCACTCAACCATCCGTTTCGTTTCCATGCAGCCTTGACACGTACAATTTCTACACCACAGCCACAGTTAAAGCAACATCTTCTCAATCAAATCCATTCACAGCATCACCAACAACCACAACAGCAGCAACAACAACAACAGTCTCAACAGGATGCTAATGCAGCAACACTTGTTAATACATTAATCGAAAATTTGAGTAACATTAATTTGCATAGAAAATTAGAAAGAACCCAATCTGAACCATTGCCACAACAACAGCAAGTCAATACATCCAGGTGAGTAAATAAGTTTTTTTTTTGTTTCATTCATTTCATTAACACGACCATTTTTTAGTATTAAAGGTGACAAAATATTAAAATTTATAATTTTGTTTTACCTATTACGAGCCCTAACCACTACTAATTCATATAGCATGGGCTAAAAAGTCCCGGGTCTAACAAAGCAACACTTTCTTTGTTGTTCAAAATTGACTTTATTCATCAAGGTAATCTCCTTCAAAAGCAATGCAATTATTCCAGAGTCGCTCTTAGATTTTAAAATAGGCCACAGTTCCAGCTATAACCTTTTCATTTGGGCGAAATTTCTTACCGGCGAACATTTTTTGAGGTCTGCGAAAAGCCAGTAGTCGCTGGAAGCCAAAATCTGACGAATACAGTGGATGTGGGAGCAATTCGAAATGTCCATGCAATATAATACCAATACGTTCTTTTGATATATTTACGATGTCAGCTAACTCACGCAACCCACTTTTCGATCATTCAAAACGATTTTGTGAACACCTTTCAAGCCATTGCTTCGCTTGATCGGTATTTTTTTCCATCAAGACGCATTGTAGAATTAAAACACGATTTTTTTTTTCGATCCATTGTTCTGAAAATAACAAAATTAGCGTCACTCTTAGCACAATAACTCACAAACTAATTAATAGAATATCATGAAATTTGAACAGCTGTCTTCTAAAGGTTTACACTAACTGGAAAAGAGGTGAATGCAATAAAACTAGCGCCATCTATATGTTAGGCCCGGGTCTTTTCAGCCTATCTGCTATTATTATTAAGAAATCGATTTTTTAAATTATATTTAACACGCAAATATGTACCATTATTTTTCAATCTATGGAAATTGTAGTGAAATATGTATAAAAACTGATATTATCCTTTTACGTAAGTTTTAAGTATATATTAACTTTTTTCTTCTCTCTTCCTAGTTTATCTACTGTAAGAAAATTATATTCTACAAAAACATTATTTTTTATAGGCTTAAAGATTGTAAGAATTATTGATATATAATATCACACAATATTTAGAATTAAATCCATCCTAGCCATTATAAAAAATTCTTCCTGTATAAACTGAATGCTTCATTTTTCAAACGAATTAGCTCCACTTTTGAGTTTTATAAGACAATATCTCAGCACTGTGTTGAATCTACCCACACTCTACTATATTCAAAACAGATTTCTCTGCTCATTAATATAGGAAAATTGTAAAAATGTTTTGTGTCTGTATTATTTTTGACACCAAGGAACTGTTAGATGTGAGAAAGCAATTCATGTGCACTAAATGGATTAAAATACAAATAAATAAAACATAAAAAAACTGTCGCGAATTTGTTTCTTAAGCTGAACAAGTCGCTCAAATTGGGCTGAAGTTGTGATTTTTAAACTTCCATTAGGTGTTTGAAGAAGTTCGTTTACAAATTTGAATAAAAATGAAACACCTTTTTCCTATATTTAAAACGAGCTTTATTAAACCAAATACATACATATGTACCGTTCTGATCAATAAGTCATTATTTCATCAGTGTAGAACGTCTGAGTTTTCTGAACGAAAAACTGACTCAATTAAGTTTCGCTGGCCTCTACGGAACTTAAATATACAAACATTATTAAGAAAGTTCTGTAAAAATCCAAGCAAATGATATTCTGAAGGTGCAAAGTCCTGCTATATGTTGAATGCATCAACATTTTTCATCCGAGCTCTCTCAGTTTTTGCCGGGTCATCAAATATGTGTATAGTCTGGCGTTGTCATAATGAAATACAAAACCGTTTCTATTTCTTTAGCCGCTTTTATAAACTTCACAAAATTTTTTCAACAGCTTGCGAATATTTGTACTTATTCTATAATAGAAAAGCAAAATATAACAGTAAGATTTCCAATTTTTACTAATTTTGAAACGTAGATAACTTTTCACAGAATAATGTGATTTTAATAACGTCTTTTAATAAAGTCTAACTTATCATTTCACCTTTCAAAGAAGTTATAATGTTGCCTGATGCAATTAATATTACCCAGTATTGTCATAATTTTTTTTAGAAAAACTGAAAATTTAAAAGAAAAAACTGATTTTCAAGTGAAAAACTGCACATTCTTAAAAAAAAGTAAAACAATATATGCGGGTATGTTCTATACACCGAAAACGAATGAAATTTAAATCTAATAAATTTCCGAAAACAAATATTTTACACTTCTGATGATCAAGGATGTTATTTAAAAGGTAATAAAATGAATTAATAAAAAAATGGAGTAGCGTAGTATAGTGGTTAGAGCGCATGCATAACAATACAAGCGGCCGGGTTCGATCCAAGCTGAGGACATGACGAAAAAGTTTAGTAGTGGTTTCGTGTGTTTACTAAAGAGACTTCTACTTTCCTCCAGGCAATTCCATCTAAGAAGTAAAGAAGAAGCCACAGACGAATGCTCAGTAGAAAAAGCTACCTACTGAGAAAAATTATAATGTTAAGTACAAAGATCACCACCACCACTTAGCAAGGATCTTCCCTACTACACAATCATATTACTTAGCTTGAAAAATCAACTTGATTAATGAAACCGAAGCGTAGCAATGGTTACGGAGAAAAAAATAAGAAAAAATATCAAAATCTTGTCTGATTTCATTAGAATTCAATTTCTATCGATTTCGGTTACCAAAACATATTGGATAATTTATTACATAATGTTTTTTTTATATACTATTTAAATAATAAGATATCACTGTGCTAGAATTTTACACTTTTTTCTGAAAAGTGTGTCACCCGGCAAATAAGCCGGATTCGAGTACGCTGTTTTTCGAAAATGGTGGAGGTTTATTGAATAAACTAAAAAACGAAATTTTGCAATAAAATTACCGTTAAGTAAGGCTAAAACTTTTTTATTATTCAATATTTTGTATTATATTAGTGAAGCTGACATATCAGCCATACGTAAGTACCTATGTAGTATGTAACGTGACAAAATGACAGAATTGAAAGTAAAAAATTAAAATGTCAAAAACTGCAAAATTCGCACAATTTACAGAAAAACTTATTTTTTAAACAAAAACGTCAAAACTGTTCAATGCTTTAAACAAAATTTAGATAAATCTGCATATTTGGCAACGCTGCATCTATCGATAACTTGTTACCGAAATTTTTCGAACACCTAATACTAAGTGTACGACATACATACATACATACATATATACATATGTATACATTTTTCATCTTAGGATTTCTAAGTTTTCCTACCCTTTATATTAATGTAAAAAATTGAAACTACCGAACTAATAATAAGTAGTCGTGTTTGTAGAGTTAAAAACGATAAAACCACACAAAATTCTCTGCACAAACAAAAAGTCAAACGCCAGTAGAATTATTATGAATGTCAATGCCAATTAGGCAAGGAACCAAAATTAGGGTATAAGTTTCATTTTTATATTTTATCAGATTTGTCGCTTTAAAAGATTCCTCTTTAAGAGTAATGAACCGTTTGTCTTAAGGTGTTCCACATTAGCATTGCCATTTTTAAGTTAACTGAAAATGAAAACCAAAGTGGCTACTATTTGTAATGTCAAGCACGTTCTGCTAAAATTTAGTTTACAAAGTGAGTGTGAATTCCAGATTACCGGAAGTCAAAGTCAAGTCACAGAAGTTATTACAACTTGTCATTAGCTAAAGTTTTGATGTTATCGGGTAGATAATTTGTTTTTCGTTATTTTAAGTATATTTCAACCTATTTTTTTCGTACTATAAAAAAAAACTGCAAAAAGTCTATTTGTTTTTGAAATCCTGCTCGATTTTGATCTACACCTCACATTCGAAAAATATCATGAAAGTATTAAATAGAAAATTGAAACAATATTTTTGTACTAGAAAATTTTGTATTTAATAAGTTAAATATACTTAAATATTTTTATTTTTCTATTTATAGGTACAAAACGGAACTTTGTCGCCCCTTTGAAGAAGCAGGCGAATGCAAGTACGGTGAAAAGTGCCAATTTGCTCATGGTTATCATGAATTGCGTAATTTGCAAAGACATCCGAAGTACAAAACTGAATATTGTCGCACATTCCATAGTGTTGGTTTTTGTCCCTATGGACCACGTTGTCATTTTGTCCACAATGCCGATGAAGCACGCGCTCAACAGCAACAACAACAACAACAACAGCAGCAGCAGCAACTCCAGCAACAACAAACTAAATTACAACAAAATCATTCCAATTATTATCCATTGAGCGCAAAATCCAGTCTCAATAGTGGAGGCGGCGCAATTAATCATTCCTTACCTCTCAGCCCTCCATTAAGTATGTCTACCGGTTCAGATCGTGAATCCCCAACTGGCTCACTATCTTTGTCGCCCACCAGTTCCATGACAAATTTTCCATTCGGCGAACAAATCAGTCCATCCAATTCTGTTTTCCAAACAGCTTTCACTTATGTTAATACACCACCTGAAAGTCCAAATGCTCCCATGTCTCCAGTGAATACACCACCACCAACACTAATGCTTGGACAGACACCAGTCTATATAAAACCAGTTGTCACTAATAATGTTAGCGCTATTACAACAGCTACTTCAGCTCCAGCACCGCCAGGTCCAACCAAACAATTATTGCAAAAAAGTTCTAGTTCACCAATTGCTATTATAGCCGGCTGTAATAATGCCAACCCACCAACTACTATCTCTGTTAATACTAATAATAAGACTCCAAAAAAAATGAACTCTGTATCATCATTAAACAGTGCTGTGACTGCCGAAGAGGCACGTTTACCTGTATTTAATCGCATTAGTAGCTCTTCCACTGTAGATGCATTCTCGCATGCAGCTCTATAAATTTTGTTAGTTTTTTCTATTCTATTCTATTATTTTCCTTCTTTTTTTACTTGTTATTTAATTGACTAAACGTAAACAGAGTCACGCATTGTAATTGAGTGCGATAGGAGCACAATAAATCGATTGCTAACGTGAGGAGGGAGTAAAAATGCAGTGAATGATTAATTGTGAGTGTTGGTAAACAAATGGACAAGTTACAAAGCGTTGACGCTGACGTTAACAAAAAACAAAAAAAAGACAATCGAAAACCACAATATCAAACAATAAATAACAACAAAATCTCAATATTTAACTGAAAACAAGTGAAAATTCTAGTTTATTTTTTCTCTTTATTATTATTATCAATAACTTCTTTTTATCATTTATCTCTATATAAATATTTATATGCATACATAAAATAGATATTTACTACATACATATACATATATACAAAAATCAATCTATTATATATATTTTATAAGAATATTTAATTGTTATATTTTTTATTATACTTAATTTAAAAAAAAAAATTAGAAAAAACACAAAAAAATATAAAACTAAATTATTAAACGAAGATTTATATTTATATATTTATATATATATATATATATATATATATATATATATATATATATATATATATATATTTATATATATATGTATGTATGTATGTATGTATGTATATATAAATATAAATATAAATATAAATATAAATATATATATATATATATATATATATATATATATATATTTATTTATTTATTTATACATTTATATATAAATATATAAATATACATTAACATATATATATATATATATATATATATATATATATATATATATATATATATATATATAAACAAATTTTTTTAAACAAATGAAACTAAAGACATTTTTTTAATAATACACAAAAATTTTTTTCAATGAATCAATATTATCATTTTACACATACATACATAACTATCTTATTAAACTAAAAACAAAAAAAGAGACAAAAATATACATGCTCAATACCAGATACAAAATAATTAAACTATTATAATTAATATTTATAATATTTCAATTATATACACACATTCTTTTATACATAATTCTTATTATTATTTTTATATTGTCCACGACTCTACATGGATATGACATTTCGGAAAATAATTCAAAATTTTTATCTTTTTTATTTCAAAGAAGAAAAAAAAACAAATACATACATATTTGAAAATTTTTGGCTGGGTTGCTTTATAATCTAAACGATGTAAAAACTTATTTTCTTTTATATATATATATATATATATATATATATATATATATATATATATATATATATATACATATATATTTGCATTTATTAAAACTAATTTTTATTTATTTTCATAATTAAATATATTTATATTTATAAACATATATATTTCTGTAACAAAATTAGCAAGAAAGACATTTTAATTTTTTTTAACGACGAACCATTAGCATGATAACATTATTAATGGAAAAAAGAAAAGAAATGTAATAAAATATTCTACAAAAAATATACACAATTATGTGGTGAATGAATTTATTTAATTTTGCTATTTTTCAATTTTAAATGACGTCATGTAACTCTGGTTTTATGGTTTGAATTCTTGAAATAAAACTGCAATTATTTAACTGTACTATTTTAAAACAGGAGTCTAATCACCGCTTTGAATATCGAATAGTCGTCTATCGTACAAAAACAAAATTCGATACGTGCCAAATTGCCTAATTATGGCATTCGATTGTTATCGAATCAAATCATTCTTATTGCGAATGAATTATCAAATTTTTGAGGCTGAATATGAATAAAATGAAAACCATCAAACTAAATTTTGTGTTTTTGAGTTCGATATCAAATGCCGTTATCCCAAAATAAATAAATTCGATCGATCAAAATGACTCATTATTGGAAGCGGCGATTAGACCATGGATGTACTTTCTAGTGATCTAAAACTCACATGATATTTATAACACTTTGATAAGAAAAAAACCAAAAGACGTCTTTCAAATAAAGAGTGCCTTATATGAAATAAATAAAACATCCCTTGATGTATGTTTTGTATTGAACTATTTATTATTGGTTTCATTTGTAGTTTAATAAATTTAATTTATATAAATATTACTCGTACTATTTAAATACCTCTGAGATATATGAATTATTTTTTTTTATTATTTATCTTCATCGAACCTAAACTAACCTATTTACCTTAAATAATAAATTTTTGAAGTAATGACTTGATAAAATAAAAACTAAATTAAAAATTACATTTTATGAACTGTGTTTGTAAATCGAGATTTATTTAGGTGCGTTCAGATTTTTATTTTATTTTTTTGTAATTATTAAATAAATATTTAAAAAAATAAATTTTTTATATAATATTACCGTTACAAACACATAAATAAAAGCAAATCATTTTAAAAGCAAACATATTTAAAAACAAAACCAAGAAAAAACATAACTTTTTATTTATATTTTAAATTATTTTCTATATATATATAAAAGAAAAAATATCTTATAAATATAGTTTATTATTTTGATACTAAATTTATTTGATAATTATGTAGAATATAATGCAATGGCAATTATTTAATTTTTTTATTGTAATTATTTATATAGAAATAAAATGAAAACAACATATAGATATTATGGTTAAAATAAAAATTATTCAGAGAAGAAGAATGTATAAAATGAGAATTTTTTTTATTTTTTGTTCACTTATCATTTAATTTTATTGTATTTATCTTTCAATGTCATCTGCTTATTGCAGCAGCAATAATTATTTAAAGCACTTGTTTTTTTGATTAATTTTTACTGTAATAGTAATATTTATTTTTTATGAATATTTTATAATTATTTAATAAAACTTAAAACATATTTACAGTAATATAATAAATGAAAAAGAAGTAAGAGTTAAAAAGGATAATCCAATTGTCATTGAAAAATTCTCGAGTGCCTTAATAATATTTTATTTAATTTAATATTTTTTATTATAATTAACTATTTATATTTAATTTAATTTGATTGGTTTAATTGAATTTTTTTGTTTTTATTTTTACAAATTATTTTAAGTTATTTAAAATGGATTTAGTGTGTCTTCCCACTTTTTATTTTTTTTTTTTATAATTATTATTCTTATTTTTAACATAGTAAATGCCAGTTAAGCCAGTTACTATGCTGTTAAAAAAACGAACTATGCTTCCATTTTTTTATAATATTTATAAGTAATTTCAAAAAATGAAACAGAAAAAATCTTCAAAATACAAAAAAAAAAACAATTACTTATGCTTATACAAAATTTGAATAAAAAATTACTTATTTTTCTTAATAAAATTGTAAGAATGTGGTTTTAATTGAAAGTTATAATAAAATATACGGGTATGTAACCGATCGAAATGGAATTTGAATCCATAGTTTTTTGTTTTGTTTCAGTGAAAATCAAATAAAATGTGTTATATATATGTAGGTATGTGAATAAAATCGATCGATTTTAAAAGTAAATCGCTTTTTCAAATAGTCTATAATGTGATAGATTTCGATCGATTTCATATTCCACTCTTGCTTCATTCCCTCACAGTTAGCCAAAATACGTACACAATCACCCCTATTCTGAGTTTCTATTCAAATCGAAATTTTCTCCGTTTGGCAAATTTGGTAATCTGAGTCGCTTCCTCCCAGTTTCTTTCGATTGTATGTATGTATTCTGCTTTACGATCGTAGCTACTTTATTCTTGTTAAAGTTGTGAAGGAGAACCTTTCGGTTTTTTTTAGTCCAAAATGTATTACTTGGCTAACGTTTTTTTATTGTATTACTAGCTAAGACCCGGCGTGCTTCGCTACCCCTATTTATTTTATTTTCTTTAACTTTTATCTTAGTTAAAATTTTTAACTTTTTTTTCCCCATTTTAGCCACATCCGATTTAAATATTGAAGATAGCCTGTAGTTATTTCCAAAAAGATACTGTAAAAATTTCAAGATAATCGGTTCTGTTTTTAAGATTTTTCAGTCACAAACACACATATAAATTTGTGTATAAGATGTATGTGTATGTAGACAGCTTTTACCCGGTGTGCTTTTTGCAATACCTGCTTTTTGCTAATGTGGATATATTACGAAGCGTAAAAAAATGTTCTCCATATATATAAAATGTAATATTAAGTATGAATGGGAGGTGCCACGCCCACTTATTCAATCTTGCTCGCAACAACGTCTGAGAAGATTCAGCTCAACATTCCAATTCGAAAGACCTAATGTCATCGTACACATACGACATTACCATACATGGTTCGGTAAATTTTCAAGTCACAATAAAAAGTCATAATGTGGAAAATGGATGTCATTCTGATATTTGTATGGAAATATATATATAGGAAAATCTAAATGCCATATTCCATACCCATGTCCGCAGTTAGTGGTGACATCAAAGTGTGCACTTCTTTATATATATATATATATATCTTTATATATATATATATATATCTTTATATATATATATATATATATATATATATATATATATATATATATATATATTATTTTTATTAAATAAAAAGTTAAAATATACAAATTTAAACATTTTTTATACAAATATAAATTTACGCTTGTCCATTTGCATGAAAAAGATAAACAAAAAATGAGTATTTCCTTATTGAACTCCTTTGTGTATGCACTATATTTTGAGTTTTTACTACAATGCGCTTATTTTTCTGTTTCTATTTCATACGCTCTTATGCGTTTGAGAACATTATTCAGCTATGTTCTGTAAACCGAAAACAAGTCAAATTGAAAACGAGTACATTTTTAAAGACAAATAAAACTTAAATGCCAATTATTTTAAACTTTTGATAATCAAAGAAGTTATTTGAAAGGTGATTAAGTGAATTAATAAGAAAAAATATCAAAATCTTATTTGATTTGAAAATTACAATAATTTGATGTGTCATCCGATTTCAATTTCACTCTATTTTGGTTTAAAGAACATACTCGATTGTCTTCTTTTTCTTTCGATTCAGTTTTTTTTTAATACCAATTTTCGATCGGTACGTTACTGAATGCGGAGACGTAATCGAAATGCAGAATAAGGGTGAGTCTTATTAACTGTGGTCACAATCTTGGGTAAAAGGGTTGGCATCATGGTATTTGCAAAATGGTTTGGTATTTTTTTTACCACACGCAAACAAAATACACAAATGTACTTGCTACCGCTTGGCAAATATGCCACACTCAAAACCGTTGGGTAAATATACCCAACACTGCCATACTTGGAAAACCAAAATATGTATGGATATTTAAACAATGAGACCGAATGAAAGACTGTGACTGAGGAAGAAATACTTATAAAATATTAGCTTAACCCCGGCGTGCTTTACTACGCCCTACCCTAATTAAATAAAAGGCTTAATGGCTACTTTTCAAATAAAATCACGATCTATGGGTCCTCGATGAATCTGAGTATCACGACTATTTTATATTCTTCCCGGCTTGGCAAAACTATTAATTTTTTTTTTTTAAATTATGTCAAAAGCAAAGATTCTTCAAAAAAAAATATAGTTTTTCCGTGATAAAGGATCTTGGGCAATAAATCCAATTTCGTTCACTTTTTTACTATTAATTTGAATTGACTACGAAGTTATTTGGACCAAAATTGGAAACTTTCGCTTCCCCTTTCTCAAAATATACAGAAATCAATATTAACTTTGTAAAGGAGGTGCCACTCCACTTATCCAATTTCGCCCACTTTATGACTAATGATTTGTGTTGACCACAAAGTTATTTAGACTAAATGTTATATGAGCGTAGCACCGCCCAGTTTAAAAAACACCTATGTGTTGGTTTGTTAATCGGTTTAGCGGTTCTCGAGTTATAACATAGGACAACTTATTTTTATTTACATAAATACAGTATGTGGAAAAAATAGGTTGTCGAGACCAATGTTTCAGTAATGGTGCACAGTAAATTTTATGTTAGTGTTTACAATTTTTTTTTTTCTTAATTTGTGTCATTCACATACTTCGTAGTTTTAAACTAAAATATATTTTATAACAAAAACAAATCTTATTTCAGTTTGGAAAAGATAACAAAACTATACTATGGTATACATCGTAATTCATGTTGAAAAAGTAAGTTGTCAATAAATTAATATCTACAATACCCAAAGTCTGTTTAAAACGTCTCTTATTTTGCCTAGGCTCTTATCTTATCTTAAACACTTATCCTGAAAAAAATTATCGAGTTTTTGAGCCTTATCCTTAAAATTTTGTTTTTTTAAACTTCCCCAAGAATTTTTTGTGGTAGATAGATCTCTGCTTTGCGGAGTCAACTTTAGAACTATTATATTTTCTCTTCTCAAATAATCTTTGATTATTTTTGCAGTGTTGATTGGAGTATTGCCCTGTACGGATTGAAATTTTTCCTTATTAGTCATCTACCTTCTGCTATTGCAATCTACTCTAGAATTTTTAGGGAGACAACTGCAATTGCCCTCCCCTCCAAAAGAACTATACTATCTTTCCCACACACCGATGTGCATCTACAAATCATTCAGATACTTTCTAACGACTTAAAAGTGAGTAGAGCCAGGGTTGGCAGTCCACTGGGTAACCCAATACAACCCGGACGTTATATTTAAAAAAACCCGAACGGGTTTTTTATTTAAAGTACTTCGTAATTTATTTACAAAAAAATAAGTATAAATTATGTATTGGAAGTAAAAATAAATCCGATCCTCAAAAAAATAATAATAAATTAGCAAAGATATCGAAATAGGAAGGTATGAAATCACCGCTTACATCTTTTCCCCACCTCTAAGCCAATTTCCGAATCACGTTTTAGAAAAACTTCTCGTCTTTTGAGGCGATCCAACTTTGAAGCCGATTTTCTATTTCGTGAAAACAAGTGATTGGGCGACATGTTAGAAGATATTATATTCGTCAAAACATCCAACAGTCATGAGGACTAATGTTCGGAGAATCGTTTGGCATCTTTTGCGAGCGTTGTCATGCAAAAGTGTAACTTATTCATATCTGTCTTTGTATTTCGGCCTTTTTTCTCATAAAGGACGGCTAAAACGAATAAAGTGCACTGTGCGTTTGCAGCCCATAATACACAATGCCGCTTTGATCCGACCAAGAGTACAAAATTGCATTATAATTTTACCAAAAAAATACAAAATATTGTCTAATTGAACGAAATTAGGAAGGAGTTATAAGACCCAATAAAACCAAAAAAAAAACTCATCAAAAAACCCAATAAAACCCGGTGGGCTGGGTTTTATTAAAAAACCGGGTTTTTGCCAACCTTGGGTAGAGTACACTTAATGTGAGCTGTTCGCTATGGTTACGACACACAATACCGCAAGAATATTTAAGTCTATTCATAGAATCATCTGTCCCAAGCACCCTATGGCAAAAATTTTGAGTTTTTAATATGTGTTCCTTATAAAAAATAGTGACAAAAAAACTATTCGACATGAGGTTATAAATACATTCAGTGATAAATAAAAACAATATAACGTGTAATTAAGAAAAACTAAATTGGAAAGAACTTTATTGAGGAGTAAAGAACTGTATTCAATAAAAAAATTATTTTCACAAACAAATTAATGTAAACAATTCATTGTTTAAAACATAAATAAGGAAATTTTAACAAAAAAAAAAAAAAAAAAAAAAAAATATTCGACATGGACAATATTTTTAAAATATACAACATTTGTTATTGATTTAAAAACGCGCTGCTTTTCCTTTACGTCTTATAAACTCTCTTAAACGTTCTGGCACACACCAATTTTTTTGTGTATTCAGAATTAATATTGCCACACTCTTCTTGCAGGATTTCTTTCAACTGATTTTTATTTGTAAAGACCTTGATAGACCCGAAATCGGCCAAAAAGTTCTAATTATTCAACGGTCTGTCGTAAATTGTGCTTGAGCGTATCAATGTATTTGCCATCAATCAACAATGCTAAATGGCCCACACCTGATGCCGTCATACACGCCAAGATTATAACACCACCTCAGCCCGGTTTTTTTCTCTCTTCCAACTCTGTATTGGACTTCCGATATACTACAAGCTTCCCATCACAGTCAAAAAGGTTATATTTCCTTTTATCGGCAAAAATACCATCCATCCAGAATTCAGGAGGCTTAGACACGTAATCTTTAGCGAAATCTAATCTAATATTCCTATTTTCCTTGGAAATGTAAGTTATCTTCCTGGCGAATCTATGTTTTTTTGTCTGTGGTATTACTGAAATTCCTAAGTGCTCCTCGGTACTCTTGGTTAGTGTTAATGCATTCATTTTGGGATTCTATTTCACTTCACATGCGATTCGGCGTTCATTTGCTTCTGTAAGTCTTCGAGGATGACCACTTCCAGCCTTATCTACCACAGTTTTCGCTCTTTTATTTTTTTTTATTACATAATGAACGTTGTTCTTGATTTTTTAACTATTTCTGATATGACGTTTTCAGATTTTCTCAATTTAAAATGATGAATTACACAGTGTGATAAAAAATACCTGGAAAGTGCTACTATTTTTCTGATAGGCGGTGCCGAGCAGAACAAGGATCTGTTTTTGAAATTTACAAAACACTAGTTTTTTGTCGACTTACTAGCTTATATGTAAGTACATAAAGGTCTGAAAAACCAGTTTTTTATCCTTAACTCGAGATTTCGGAGGAGTTTTGAAAATTCTAAAACAGTTCCTTTTTCTACCCGACAGTGCCTATCAGAAAAGTAGTATAATTTACAAGGCATTTCAACTTCGTTAATTTATTGTCGCACCGTGTTGTTTAATTTCTTATATCGATAGAGGTCCTTTTTCCTCTGCGATCCATCTTTACGATCATATGGACATTAATGAGAAAAAGTGTTTTAAATTAGAAACCTAAATTTTAACGGTAATAATAAGCTTAAAAATATAAACTATAAACAAACCTATTTTGTAACTGAAATCAAATAACAGTTTCAATCTATCAACACTTTAAGAAGATTTACGAAAATAATATGAGATGTCGAATAGTTTTTTTCACCACTGTATTCATTTTTTCTGTTTCTTTGTCTTGCTTATATAAGCAAGTAACCTGACTTTGCTTATACAGGGTGTCCGCCGGGAAGGTATACTACTTTATTTGTTTACAATTTTTGATTATATGAAAGAGAATGGATCTTATATTGATAAATGTTTTATTTAATGTAGGCAATTATGTATGGAATACAATATCAGATAAATGCCCGCCTCTGTTAGCCTCACAAATGCGAGCCCTTTTGAGCACATTTTCTGGTTTGTTTGCATAGACCTTGCTTTTCACATATCCCCACAAAAAGAAGTCCGGAGCAGTCAAATCTGGCGACCGTGGAAGCCAATCAACATCACCATTCCTTGAAATAATTTGTTGTGCAAAGAGGTCTCGCAGTAATTCCATTGTAATCCTGGCTGTATGCGATGTAGCACCGTATTGTTCAAACCAAATGTTAGTCAAGCCCAAAGCATGCATTTGTGGCGTTAAAAAGTTTTCAATCATATCACGATATCGCTCCCCATTGACAGTTACCGTTACGCTGTTTTCAGTTTCAACGAAGTAAGATCCAATGATTCCTCCTGACCAAATTGCACACCAGACTGTCACTTTTAATGGTTGCTAAGGTGACTGATGAATAATTTGAGGGTTATCCATTGCCCAGAACCGACTATTCTGTTTATTCACATAACCATTCAAACGAAAATGTATCTCGTCATTATGATTTTTTCATGAAAATCGGTGATTGATTTTGATAAAATGTTTTAATGATTAAAACACGTTGGTTTACTGTATATTTTTTCATAATAAATATGCCACGTCTCTACTTCACGACTGCCAAATATGAACTGCCAAGACTAATGTTTGCTAAAATGGCGGCAAAACAAAGTAGTATAGCTTCCCGGCGGACACCCTGCAGATTTAACACAATCAAAAACGTATGTGTAGATCTAAAGTATCTTTTTGTTTTCATTTAACAACTGCGCCCAAAACTTTTGGACTATTTCAGGGACTATTTTATAGCGCTCAGTGGGCATTTTCTGCAAACTCCGTGTTCTTTAGTGTACTTTGGGATTACCTTCCAGATTACTGTTTGATTTTTATACAAGTTTTTTACTATATATCTCTCCGCTTTTATATAAATTAGTAATAACAGTTAGCTCTCTGTCCTTCAATTTAATTTAACCACTTTTAAATTGATTTAAGGATATCAGGGGGAAAACAAATATAAGGAGATCTCACTAATTATACTTATAAATAAATACTTTTAATTTAACTGTATCTATCCATAGAATTTTTCTCACTTGATATGACAACAGATTGAAATTTAGCTGCTATGTATATCAATTCCACATTGTTTAACCGAAACACACCAAAGTCCACGATTTTTTTTTTTATTACGAAACTTCAAAAATATGTAAAAACATAACTAAAAGATAAAGGAAGATTCTGAGATCACTTTAAAAACCAAGGTTTGCTTTGACAACTTATTTTTTCCATATACTATATATAGATTAGATTAGCCAGATACATATTTAATGACGAAAAATGTACATTGAGGGAAAATGAGCAGTACAATTAATGAAAAATTACTTTTTTTAATCAAAACGCCTAAAAATTCATTAAATAACAGGAACTAACAATTAGTAGAACAACGAATATAGAAATGCGATCGTTTTCAATAGTAATTCTATCGAAATCTTAGCCAAAATGTTACCGTAAGGTTACATTGAGGCAAATATAGGCGAAAAAAGCGTAACCACTACTTTATATAAACATTCTACGGAAACATTCCTTTAATGTACACATTTCTTAAAAATTTATTGAGAAACAAATAATAGTTTAATATGAAATTTAAAGACATAAATAACAAATATTGCTATAAAATAGTGATTACGCGTTTTCCGTAAAATGTTTGCTCAGTGTGACTGTACCTGTAGTTAAAATTTTATACAATTTGATTATACCACATAAATTTTGGTGTCACATTGCTCTATTAATCTTAGAAAGAAAAGGAAAAAGAATATGGGCTTTAAAACGGCGTCGAAAACATGTATTTTATATGGATCTTTCAAACTACTTTTTTTCTTGACTAAAAAACCTTTGTTTTTGTTTAAAACATTTAACACCAAAAAGCACTTTAGCGTACTTTCATAGGCGTTACGCAGAAAGCAGAACGTTGACCAAAAAAAGTACACGTACTGCTGAAAACAGTACGCCTGGCTACCATAATATAGATAGATAGATATTCGATAAGATTCAGAAAAAGACGTAAAAAAGCCTGCAACGAGTGTTTCTGCTAGGGATGAAAATAAGATTTTACAAATTGTATTAACTTTTATGAACAGGTGTACTTTTTTCAGTCTGATTGTACTAAATTTGTTTATTTTTTTATGTTTTAATTTACATATATAGTATATGTATACTAGAGACTTGCTACTCATATTCACTCATGAATTTATAAGTATAAGTGAGTATACACCATTCAAATTCAACTACTCATACTCACTCATACCTTCAATAGCTATGATTCATAAGTAGAGATGGCAATGAGTATGAATCAGGAATGGAAAAGTTGGCACAGTTGTACTTTTTTTAGCACTATTTGCAAGTCAAAAGTACAATAGCACTCCAATGACTAATTTAGCACTATTGCCAAATTTTACATTACATTTAACGAATATATTTAAACAAAATTATATTTCGTCATTATCCCATTATTTGTGTTCCTTTCAATTTCATATGGCGACATTCAGTTAAACATTCGTTGTGAATTTTGTTCAACCATCTATTGTTTCCATTATTATTAAAAACGTTTCCCAACGAAAAATTATTAAGTATTAAGAAAACGACAACATATCGCATACTGAATTATAAACAGTCACAACTCAAAATTCACACATATTCAGGAGAGGCAAAAACTTCTTTTTAAAAATATGGGTGTACATCGATATAGACATAAACAAGACAGTGAAGCAAATAAAATTTCCGTGGTCGTTAGAAATTTGACATGCGTTTACAAAAAAAAGGATTTTTTATACGTTTTGAGTTGTGACAGTTTTGGATTTAGTATGCGATATAGAGCATGTGCAAATTAATTTTTATTTATGTTTTTGGTTACTTTTTATACAAAATTAAAATTAAAAATTTTTAGTACAATGGGACTTAAGAAGGTACACATTTTCATGAAAATTTATTCGCATCCCTGGTATGAAACAAACCTCGTACCCATACTTATAGCCAGTGTTGCCACTGAAAAAATTTTAATTCTACCAAAATGCTTTCAAAAATCTAACAAAATCGGTGCAAATCTACCAATCTTTAAAAACCATTAAAAAAACATATTTTTGATATGAATAACAACTCTTAACATTTTTACATGCGTTGATATACTGCAAAATAATATTAATAATATTTTTAGAATTTTACCTTTAAGGTGAGATTTTTTTGTTTTTTTTACATTGTATGTAAGGCTTTACAAAATACGTTGAAAAACAAAACTAAAAGGTGCACCATATATATTTAACACGTCAAAAAAGTGTATAAGAAAATTATTGTTTAAGATGAGAATATTTTTGTATTCGGTTCCTTTTCCCTGTGCTTCAGCAATAGCACCTAATCTTCGAGAAATAAATTCCACTAGGTTTTTTTAAATTCGAATGAGATTTTCTGCCATTTCTGTGTTTTACTGGGGTTTAATTTTTTTTTGTTAGAAATAGCAGTTGTTGCTTAGAAGTGCAAAAGAGGAACCAATCTTTGACTTTTCTTACAGTGTGCTTAGAACCACTGTTTTGTTAAAGGAATCAAAATCCTTGCACTCTTCACATTGGTTAACAAATAGTTTTTTGAAGAAGTTTAAATATTATATTTTATTAATGCTTATTTATATGAAAACCAAACTTCCGCAATATATTACCATCCTATTACTAAAACGTCCACCGGGTTTCACTGTGGATATAAAATTTAGTTTTAAAAGTTCTTCATTATTGGTTTACTATAATTTTGTGAGTTTTTTCTGACCAAACTTGAAATTTCATCGCTAAATAAGACATTGTTCCAGAAAGAAACATCCTTGGTTATATATTTTTTTACAAAATCAAGAAGTCACTTTTAAAGTGATACTCGTATAAACGATATCTTTATGGGAAATCCATCATCCATTTGCATATAGTACTGACTCCAACGCTAGCATCTGATGCAGCTAAAATATCTTCTGATATTTTAACATTACTTTTTGATGGATTTTTCTTTTCACAAATCTCAAAGTTTTACCATCATTGTGAAATTAAAAAAAATGTTTAAAGTTAAATTTTAAGCTAATAAGTAATCAATATAATTACTAGGCAAATACGTTTTCTTTCTTTCTTCTTTCTTGCCCGCACAGATGTGCGCAAATGTCAATTTTATTTAAATCGGTTCAGTATTTTAGGAGATTACGACTATCATACTATTATTAAAAACAGAAATAAAACACATATTTTTGGCTTAAAGCCGAGTCACATAGAATTCGTCCTACATTATATTTTATACTAGAGTAACAACCATTCACGCGTTGCTGGGAGCCTTTGTGTTGTCTTCCTATAAAATGTATTTGGGTGGTTCCCGGTATACTTTGTGCAATACCCGCTTATACTATCCCGGTTTTTGGGTGATGTGGATACATAAAGAAGCCCTAACTGTTACTGTTCTTTTCATATGAAAAATGTCATATTTAGTATGAATGGGAGCTGCCACGACTTATCCATTCTCGCCTAGTTATTAACGAATTATGTGCCATGTCCAAGAAATTGGTTATATTAAATTTAGAAACATTTACTATTACAGTTCTCCATATATACAGTTACTATGTACGTCTTATTCTGCTCACGTTGTATTGGCTGCCAAGTAATTTAGACCAAATATTGAAACATTCTTTTACGGTTCTCAAATATATGTATAAAAATCAATATTTACTTTGTATGAGAGGTACCGTGCCAACTTATTCGATTCCGCCCATTTCCACGTGAACCTTTCTTAAGATATACAAAAATTCTTATTTATTTTGTATGGAAGATACCATGCCCACTTGTCCAATCCTATTCATATTTGCTGCAGAACTTAGAATACATGCACTGAATCGACGTGTCAAATCTTATTCAAATACTTTTGACAGGAGCAGTGATAAAATAATGACCGTCTGTAGCGCCACCTGTTGAGAATTTTTCTACTTTTCTTTTTTCCTCAACATTTGCGTAGTAATTACGAACAAAATCGCAGAAGGAAGTGTCCAATTTGGTCCAATCGTTTTTAAGTTTTAAGCATCCGAACAAACCATAATCCATTTTTATATATCTTGTTACGTTTTAACCTTTTCAAAACGTTAGAGTTCTTTTTTTTAATTGCGTTCAATAAATTAAATACAGAATAATCTTGGCGCAATAGACCACTAGAGCGATTCTGTAAATATTGACAATAATAGAGATTGTTATATTGTCAACTTATTTTGTTGTTTGCAGTAACGGTTTTGTTATTCTCTAACTTATCGTTAACAACATTGACAAAAATTTAAATCAATTAACAACCCAATAACAAGTATTGTTAAATATACTACAGAATATCAAAATCGACAAATAGCTTGTTAAATTTCTTAGCTACAACAAGTATTGTTAAAATAGAGTATTATTATAGAGTATCCCACTACAGGATATTTACTTGTTCAAGATTATGTGCATACCTATTTTGCCAAAAGCCTTTTCGAAATTAATCGACAGGATTGTAGTATGGCTCTTTGCAGATAAGAGTTTTAGTAATATAATGATTCAGGTGCAGCAAAGCATCAGTACAAACCTTATCCAATTTGAAAGCAACTTGTTCCTTAACGTTGAAGTTTTTTTTCTCTATAAGCCGGATGAGTCTGGTAGCAATAATTCTCTCCAAGATTTTATACAGACAAGGTAGTGTAAAGAAATAGAGAGGTAATCACCAACATATGGGCACTTCTTTTTCTTTGGTATAGGTACTATGATGGCTAGTTTCCAAGACTGGGGAAGTATATCACTTTGGTAATTGTGTTGTATATTTCGAGTAATTTATCTTTACCTGTTTCGGATAAAGCTTTTACCATTTTATAAGAGATTCGATTTAGATCTTGCTAAGCTCCAGCATAGTAATTGATTCCTCTAGTTGATTGTTGATTTCGTGAATGATTCGAAACTTGTTTTTTTGCCGTCTTTACCTCTCTACGGAAAATTACATTGCTTTTTTATATAAAATCAAATTTTGTTGTAACAACAATCAGTACAAAGTTGTAAGCAAAGTACAAAGTTGTAAACAAAAAGTAATTAAGAATAGAAATTGATATTGTTTGTGAAAAGGTTACGAGCAGTGGAACACAAAACTGCGTTAAATAAAAAATTATTAATTAAAAACCAAACACAAGATTTATTTTACTTTAACTGCAATCTACGAGCTCATAAATAAACGTTTTTAAAAGGTAAACACGTAACAATCAAAGGTGTTAGAGAATCTGATTGTTGTCAGAATCACAATTGAAATCGACAAAAAAATGATTTTAGTGTCAATCCAATACTATCGATTTCATGTTCGTATCGGAAAATTATGTCATAGAATCTGTTTTTATTGTTTTTTTTTTTCAATATTTTGATTGCTTTAAGACTATTTGTTATTGGCGCAAGATACACATACATATAGTTTAAAATATAGTAAAAGTAATTACAAGTGATACATTTAAGTACAAATAAAATCCATAAACAAATGAATTCAAAAGTTAAACATTTTCTTGTGATTTTTTTCACAACTCCATCCATTAATAACAATGTTGCCACAGCCTCGACCACAAATTTGCTAAAGAAAATTAACACCAAAATTTATTTACCACCAAAAAAATTAAAATGCTACTTAAAAATGTTAAAAGAAATTAAAAGTTGTGCACCACCATATTATAAACATGCCAACTAAATGTAAATAAAACCTTAACAACTGTTTCGATATTGATTTTGTTTATGTTCGAAAGAAGGCAAAATCAAGACGATTTCATGACACCAATTTATATCAGGATCGACTTTCAATTCTGATAAATAACAATTCTGTCTTGGATTCTGTAACATCCATGAATATTTAGTTTGTGTGGGAGGTACCACGCCCATTTGTCCAATTCCTCCCAGTTTTTGACTGATGGATTATATTCACTATGAGTTTAATCATACCAAATTCTGAAACTTTAGCTGTAATTGTTTTCCAAATATACTAAAATTAATATTTACTTTGTATGGTAGGTACCCACTTGTCCAATTCAGCCCACTTTTTTACTGCTGATTTGTATTGACTATGAATCTATTTGGGCCAAATTTGGAGGCTTTTTGTTACCACTTTGAAGATATAGAAAAATAAATATTTCCTTTGTATGGGCGTGGTACCGCCCAATTGGAATTTTTGAAATTTATATAGCCTATAGTTCCTTACAGACTTACAGAGAGATATTGTAAAAATTTCATGAGTATCGGTTCAGCCGTTTAGCTATCCAAAAGGTTCAAACAAACTAACAAACACACGTTCACTTTTATATACAAGATTACAATGTTAATCAGATATGTGATGAAAAACAATTAAGATAAAAATGATTGGATAACGATAAAAGATGTGACGAGTGTTCTTTATCGTTTTGTCTTGTCGATTCACTTTTGTTTCAAGCAAAATTTTGCCAAGTAATCAAAAACGATCATATCAAAAACGATTATATCATGATCACTTGAATGTACATATGTATGGAAAGTAATGTAAAGACAACAAAGGAAAAATCCGAATTATATAAAAAATTCTCCAATATTTTTGAAGAACTAAACTAAGCGTTGATGCAATTGGAGCTTATGTTGGCCGTGTCCACAAACTCGAAGAAAGTTTTACATGCGAAGGTAGACGTCATCACATAGAATTGCAAAAAATTAATTTGGAAACAAAGCAAAAACTGTTTGATTTTCAAAAATTAAGAAATAAATTTTAAAACAATATTCAATTTGTAGTAAACAAACATACTTATGTTTGTATATTGTAGAGAAATTATACGGGACGGAACGAAAATGGAGGATGAAACCAATAAAACAAGGCACATTGAATAAGGTATTATTACCCGTACAATAACTAAATTTCTAACAAAAACAACATATATTTGTTGTTTTTTTATGATTTTTGAATGTCAAAAAAAATGAATATAAATTATATTTTAAATAAAATACACCTAATCCTTTTCTTACACTATAGATAAATTATAAACGATATCGTGCCAAAAATGGCGTAAATACAGGATCAGGCGTAAAATAAAAGACGTTTGATTTTTATAATAAAATACACCTGAGCCTGCTTTTACATTTTAGTTACGTTCCGCACAATACCGTGCAAAAAATCATGCAAAATCAGGATTAGGTGTAAACTAATTAAAGCTATTGACAATGAAGAACCACTGCATTACATAAAAAAAACAATCAGCCGAATCGTCAATACCACCTTCTTAAATGTGCCTTCCAATCAAAATTTGTAACATCTTAATCGTTTATTAAAAAAGATGGTTTTTCATCACATACCCGAATGATTTTTGTCCCAAATAAAATTTTTTATAGAAAATCGTTAATCTCTTTATTTGGCGTTACTGGCGTCCGTTACACGGGAGTGAATAACAGACCTATTGTGGCTTGGATAGAAATCATTTGGCCTCATTTAACCTTCTAAATTCAATTTTGAAGCACAGACGTTTAAATTAATCTAGACCAGTCTAAATAAATTTGGAACAAACAAATTTTTTATTTTGTAGGATACCAAATTATGGTAGAACAATGGTGAAAATTTTTAGTTTCAATCATCGTTGCTAATTGTAATTAATATTTTTTGTAACTTGAAATTTATTGAAATTATTTTTAAGACGGTTTTATGTAGAGACTAGAAAATCCCTTTGCACAAACGTCAAAAATTGCTACTAAGGCCCATTGATACTGAAAATTTATTCACCTCAAAATTTAAAGTGATTTAGAAAAATTCATGATACAATTTATCAGGTAGCCTCATAACTAAAACATACAAAAACAACAGGCATTTTGTTGTTGTACGTGTACGCTAAAATGTCCAAATTAACTTTTTTGTTTACGAAAGTAACGTTTTGATATTTTTTTCTAAGAAATTACTATAAAAACGTAAAAAAATGAAAACTGAACGCAAATAAAATAAAAAGAATATATATATATATATATATATATATATATATATATATATATATATATATATATATATATATATATAAAAGGGAAAAATACAAATTAATATATATATATATATATATATATATATATATATATTAATTTGTATTTTTTTGTATTAAGAATATATAATATATATATATATATATATATATATATATATATATATATATATATATATATATATATATATTAATTTGTATTTTTCCCTTTTTCACAGTAAAACACAAAATGGTTGTTTATAAACAAATTCGATGTTTCAGCGGGACAACAAAACAAAGGTAAATAAAACTAGCTGGTTTTGCAAGGCTACTTGGTATTCTTGTATCATATAAAAATTCTTTTTTCTTATTGATATTATTTATATATTCTTGACACTAAAAATTATTATTTTTAAAAGTTAGACAAAATAACACAGTTTCTTTTTGGTTTAAAATGGCTTATATATTTTATTATTTCTTATTTATTATAAGCTTTGCTTTATTTTAATTATTTTTAAAGATGACTTTAATATATGTTTTGAAGATAATATAAATTTAAATTAAAATATTTATTAAAAAAACCTAAATTACAATACATAACACATACAAATTATTTATTCAAATGAATATATTTTTTCATACAACAAACTTTTTTTAATTTTTTGTATTTCTTTTTCTTTATTAATTATATGCTTTTTATTTATATATTCTTAATTTTTTATATATGTTTTTTCAATATATATATATATATATATAGCACACTGCTTTACTTGCTTACATTACAAAACTACAACTTATGCTATCATACAATAACTAAACTAATTAATTATATTATTTATATTTACGTTATGCATAATTTATTTATAATTAATTCTAGTTATTTACTTCTTGTACATATACAAAAATGTGGAAAAACAATGAATCATTTGAAACGACGAAGATTTTTAAATAAAAAAAAACACATTTTCTACATATCGAATTAAAATATACACGTAATACATTTATGTAGACCAACCAATAATATTAATATTTTCAATAATTGGATCAATTGTGCTAACATACAACATTACATTTAACCGTTAAACAGTTTTTTTTTACATCAGAGCTGTTATTTTTTACATAAATTTAGCCTTCCGTCAAGCATTACGGGAAATTCATTATATACACGTAAGTGCACTAAAACTTTGTTTAAATTTTTTTACAAAGATTATAAGAATTTTAAAATTTATTTAGAGCATTTAAGTTGAACCATAAAAGTTAATTAAAATAAATGTTAGTATTCTAAACATGAAATGCAAAAATTTAAAAAATTTTATTTTAGCAAAGAAAGAAAACATTTACATATAGATGTGTACAGTACGGCTAGAATGGGTTTACTCATATAAAATTAATAAGCTTTTTTAATTTCATTGCCAAAAAAGACACAGGGTTGGTTATTTCGTACATGTTTTTTTGTGATACAAAATTTATGCAGTACCTTCAAAGGATTATGACCAAACAAATTTTAGTTTATTGCAAATTAAGAGAAAAATACAGCAAAAGCAAGTGTTACCTATTTTTTTATGTCAAATAACTCTACACACCTACAGTTTTTTACTCAGTTTAGCATTTAACTGAAGATCAGATGTGCCATGCTGTTTTGTTTGGAGTTATTTATTTTCTACAATTTTGTAAATAAGTTGCTGATAATTTTTTTGTAATGCAAATCTTATTTAGTTCAATACATAATTATATATAATGCATTACAATATTACATAATCTTACAACGGTATTCACAGTAGATTTACTAAAATAACCATTTGGTCGAGTTATCAGAAATATTTTCAGTGGCAAGAAAAACAATTTAAAATGTAGTAAATTGAGCCGAAAATAGTGAAGATTGGAATTGAAGAAGGAATTTAGTTCTAAGTCCTCAATAAGTAAACATGCAGAAGGTATAATTATTACAAAAATTTCACAAAAATATGAATACTAATCAAGAACAGCATATAAGAAATTATTATAATATATGCAGCAAACATAGAAAAGCGTGTTCCATCCGCCATTATGAACGTTTAACAACCGTCTAATTTTTGGGATAATGTCATATTTTGTGCCCACATGAAAATGATGTAGTATTACAACGACGGGCCTACAAGCATGTGAAGAAAACTCTCAATACCGCTAAATAAGACGAAAATCATCCAAACTGTTAAATTTGAAAAAATGTCAGTATTGGTTTAGGGGTGTATTCCAAGCAAAGGCGTAGAAGACTTGGCTTTTATAGAATCAACAATGAATGGACTAAGACATTTTAAAGAGCCATTTGATAAGGAAATTCAGGTTCCTCAACAACCTGAAATTAAATTTGATTTGATTCTCTTTCGTAACAGCAACCCACTATCTTTAGATTTATCGTTCACTTGAATTTACGTTTCAAATGTAATCTAAATAAATAACTGGATTGCCATATAGTAACTCCACAAATAAATCGCCAATATACAAAAAAAGGGTTTAAATGTATAAATTTTACAATGAAAAATGTAACTGTGATATCACCGAAACTTGATGATAAAAAAGGAAACAATCTAAAATACAATATTAAAAATCTGTATTCGTACAACCTTAAAAATATATTGATTTGAATTTTGTTATCATTTTATTTATTTCAATTAATAACGCCTATTGTTTTTTAAATCGCGTATAAAATATTGGACGTATTCGAAAATGCATCACAGCACTGCATCATCGCATTTAGCGGTTTAAAACAACCTAAATTCACTATTTTATTAATAATAATAATAATAATACTGAATTTTGTGACGGAATAGAATGACATAAGTATTGCCAGATTCGAAATAACCGCTGGTTCAAATTTAAACTGATAGATGGCCCACCCGATATATGTATTTGTGGAGTACTAAATTGTACTCTTTTAAGTAAATTTTTATTTAATATTTTAAGTAAGACTTAAAATAAGACTTATTATTAAGTAAGACTATTTAAAATTTTATTTCGGCTGTTCCACTTTCATTTATATAAAATATTTTACATATGTAAATATTTCAAGCTTAAAAACTTTTATTGTAAATGAAAAAATTCCCGGGTTTCTCGCAAAAAAATCCCGGGAAAGCGGGAAATGAAATTAGTTGAAATAACCAGAGTATAGAGTTACTGGAGAATACCAAACGTGAGTAAAAATTGTTTTTGGTAAATTTCTTATGTGTTTTAAATTGAAATTGTGTATTTTTGGTTAAGATTATAGAAGTTATGCATATTATTATAATAAATCAAAAAAATCCGTGTTAAGTACCATGATGAAATTATGAGTAATTAATTATTCCAATGTGTAATTACATAATTTCAATGTCTAAATTATGTAATTATTTTCAATGCATAAACTCATTCTTGGCACACTGTACATACCTCAAAGACTTATTGCACAATTTTTCTTACTAAAAAAAGGTAAACATCAATAATTAAGGAATCTAAAAGGTATAGAAAAACAACATACCTTAACATATATATTTAAGCATGGAAATCTGCACAATGAATATAATATATCAAGGTGGCACTATTATGTTTTCGGGCCGGATGTAAACATAATTGAAAATGTTTATTTAAGGCCAATGATGATCGAATTCCTTAACTTATAATTTTGGATATAAATGTTTTTAAATAAAAAGTTAATCCAATCTTGCTGTTTTCGTTTTCTTAATGTGCTTGTAATTTTTAATTGAAAGCGAAAAAGATATATGAACAGCTCTGTAGTACGTTAGAATCCAATATATTTACTCAATTTTTTCTTTTGATAGATTAGTAGTTATTATCACTAGATGAGTAGTAAGGTTTACAAATTATATCTATTTGAATAGTTTAAGTATTCTATGTATGTATATATGTATAATTACTTTATTTATATTCTGCATGATATTAAATATTTATTGATAGACTTATAATATTTTAAACTAAGTGATACTTGCTAATTATTATGATTGAATTTCAATGAAATAATTTCTAAATTCATATAAAAGACAGTTAATGCAGATCATTGCGTGGGTTTTTGGTCTACTTACTGAGTGCACTTTTAATTTCGTTTTTTAGCACTATTCTTTTTGACTCCGCTATTTGAGTCAATTTTTTTATTACCTTTAGCAATAGCCAAAAGTGTTACTAGTTTTTTATGCGAGTCGCCTACAATCCAACCGTGCTTTTGATATTGTTCACCACCGATTTCGTAAGTATCAGGTTTATCTTGTTGTGGAATGCTGCTCTTATTATTATTATTATTTATACGACCAAAGTCCTCATCGCTTGACGATGACCAATAGTAAAGTTTCTCAGTTGCCAAACGTTTGCGACGAGGCGGTGATTGGTTTGATTGATTTTTACGTTTATGTTTACCAGAAGACTGAATATTTTGTTGACTTTTTTGATTACTACTGCCCGCGACATTATTAGAGTTATTAGTACTACTATTGTTAGAACCCCGTTTTTTATTTGACATCTTTGCGTTTGCCATTGTAGTTACTATGGCGGCTGATGCAGACGCTTTTATTTTAGAAGTTTTCGTTGTTTTATTGCTCCGGGTTTTATTATTCTGTTTATTTTTTAGCTCAGATATCAGAAAATCGTCATCATCGTCATCATTATGACAATTTTTTGAGTCAATTTCCTCATTACTCCCATCCTCTTCATCATACTGACCCCTTTTATATTTTGCACGTGAAGTCACTTTTTTATTCGCCATTGTCGTTGGCTTGATTTTTTGTTTAGGTTTACTTTTGGTTTTATTAATACTATTGGTATTATCTGAGCGCTTTTTACGCGTATCATTATTGTTATTGGCTAAAAGTGTTGGGGAAGTTATCGTTGCTTCAGCTTTTTTTCCTTTTCTTACTTTACCTTTTTCTAGCAATGGCTTTTCAAATCCTTGACTTACTACCAATTCGCAGGCATTTGTATAATTTGCAGTTGTACTAACGGGCTCTTCTTTTTTATTATTTGATCTTTTAGTTTTTGGATTTTTAGAAGACAATAATTCTTCGTGGTCCAATAAATTTTCTGGAGTCTCTACAGCCATACTCATCCTTCGAGTATTTCGACGTTTTGTGTCTTTTGTGCTCGATGTAACATCTGGAACAACCTCTTTTTCTTTGACAGTTTCAATTACATTTGAGGAATTATTTACACTAGTTTTACGTTTTTTACGTTTTTCTTGTTGCTCTTTCTCCTCTATTAATGCAATTATATCTTTTGTAGATAAAAACTCTTCGTACTCATCTGAGCTCCACATTTCTATCAACTTTTTAGGCCTGTTTGTCGCACAGCGACGTTTTGACTTACGTTGGCCTTCGTCTATTAGTTTTTTTATTTCATCTGGACTCATACCAAGTTCACTCTGAAGTTTGTTTATATCTTTACGATTTTTTCCACCTACATTGGTTTTTGTTCGAGAGACTCGCGGCTTAGTCTTCCGCACATTATTCGGCGGTGTTGCTGTAGTTGAACTCACCACAGCTGGAGGTGAAGCTGCTGGAATGATAGATTTTATGTTTTCACGTTGTTGATTTTGTTTATGATTTGGTCGAATATTTGGACCAGTTGAACAAGTAGCTGCAATATTTTCAGCAAAAGGAGGATTACAAACTCTATCGTTTACGGCTTCGTCTACTCCTGAGTTACCACGCAATTCATCAAACAATTGATTCAAATCGGCTTTAGGGACTGGAGTTTGATCTTTTTGTACGCCTATACTTTTTACCTTCACTGTATTTACACTACTTTTTATAGCTGCCTTTGTACTCGCGTTCTTGAAAATACGTCCCATTATTAGAGATTTATTCTCAAACGTCTTGGCTGTTGCTTGGCTCGATCCTGAACTGGAATCGGTAGAGTTGTTCTTCTGATTCTTGTCATTGCTCTCTCTAACACTTACTTCGTCGTCGCAGCTTAATGAACCAAAATCATAATCATCTCTGTCGGAAAAACTACCCGTTGATACACTATTATTGTCTTCTGTCAACAGACTTACAGCTGGAGCTTTAGGTTTTTGAAAAGTAATTGTTTCCTTTTCTTCCAAACCAATGTTTTTAAATGGTCGATCAGGGATTACAATTTTATTACTTGCTTGAGGTTTTTGATGCTCCTCTACTGCTGCCTTAATTATGGAAGAGTGCATGATTGTTTTAGATGAGGTTGAACTACGAGTTTCGTTATTCTTTGTACGTTCGTTTCTTGTAGGCAACTGAACATTACATTCTCTTATGTTTTCTGTTGCCATTGATGTGACGTATTCTGGTGTAGCTAAACCTTTTGAATGTATGATACTTTCCGTCGTCGTATTCACTTTGAGCGGTTGATGAGTTGGTAGTAGATGCGATGATGGTACTTGCGGTGGAGATAAACTGCTTTGAATTAGTGAAAAGTCATGAGAATTTGGTTTCTCTTCGTTTCCCAATGCTATTTCGGCAAGTTCTGTTAACTTGCATATTGTGCGAGACTTAGATTCTTGCTGTTGATTTAAATCGATGTTTACGTTTTCATAACCTTTCATTGCAGCCTTTGTTTTAAATCTCGATGTAGTATTTGTAACGGCCGATAAATGGGAGATTCCCGAATATGTTGGAGATCTAGCGTTTCTATATGAATAAGAATAACAAGAAAAACCAAAAATTAACTTCTTGAGGTAAATAAATTCAAGTAAGACAAAAATTAAGAAATAATACAAACGCGACGAACTCATTTCAAAAATATTTGCATAAGTAATGACAAGAAGATGTATTTCTGTGGCTTGATCATAAAAGGGCTAATGTCAATATATTGCTGTGTCGTTATTTTCGTGTACAATTTAAAATAATAATCCAAAACTCTTCTTCATCAATAATTTTAATTACAGAGAATACCGTAAAGAGTATTTACGGATTATGTTATGTATATAACAATTATATATCAAATGTTTACACATTTATTTGAACAGTTCCTGTAACATATAATACTCGACTCGGTAAAACAAAACCTTTATATTTATTTATTCCTAAGTGCTTTGAAATATATGACATGTTTATAAGTAAATATGTTCATACTTACTGTATACGACACTACATTTGCATATAAGCAATTGAGAACAAAACAAAAGTGTAAACATATATGTAGCTTTTGCTTGTACAGAGGATCCTGTTCTGCTATTCGTATAAATAATCAAATAATACCACAAAGAACGTAAGTTAAGCACCTCGTTATACATCTTGATCGAAGCTTAATATAGAAATCTCATATAGAGCAGAAATTTGCGCAAAGAAATTAAAAACATTACATAAATTAATTGATTGATTAGCTGAAACTCAACCATGAACATAGACTGTAACTTATTGTACAACTCAATATTAAAACCCAAATGGCGATACGTTGTCGAGATATGGGGTACGGCCTCAGCTTCAAACATAGAAAAAATGCAAAGGTGCCAAAAAAAAAAAAATTCTACAAATATCACTGCCGCCCCATGAAATGTCAACAATTCAAACAGTGGTTAAAAAAGAAGTAATTCATTACGCTGAAACGGCTCGCGTCCAAGCAAACTTGTCCGTGATATTCTAAATTATAGTAAATGAAGAATGATGCATATTCCGCAGTGGTATGACGGGTAATTAGCCGCCTACACTTTGCGAAATATATATAGCGCACAACACTTTTACGTTTTTTTTTTTAACCAAATGATCTTATTTCAGAAACTTTTTTTAAAACAAATCAAAACCTCTTTAGGGAAGAACTCTACGTAGATATAAAACTTATGTATATAAAATCATTTATATTATTATAATTAAGTAACTATATTTCTTTGAACGAAATAAGTATAGCGTACAAACTAATATTACCAATCTAGTCAAATCTATGACTGATGTCATTATAAATTATTATTCATTATAATTATTTAAGTCCCAGAGATGTTAAATTTAACAGTCATCTACCGACAATTTATAACCGAAGTTGTTCGAACGTCAATGTTTTTAACTGTCAAGATTTTTTTCAAAATCAATTTTTTTTATATAGGTAAATTTTATTTATTTTATTATTTTGCAATGGTGAATCTGGCAACCCTAGTGTACACCCTCATCCTCTAAAATTTAGTTTTTATTTTAGTGTTTTAAAATACGATTAATTTAAACATTCAAAATTTTTTCGAATTGAATTCTCGAAACTATTAAAATTATACAACAAAAACGAAAAGTACTCTATATTTTACGTGTCAAGACAGAGAATACTCAAACAAAAATCTATATCACAAAAAAGAATGAAGTAGAAATACCTGGGAGGTGACACCATTTTTCTAATAGTATACCGAATACAAAAAGAATCTGTTTTTGAAATTTTCAAAACAACTCCAAAATCTCGAGTTACAAGTAAAAAACGAAAAAACGCACCTTCACGCACTTATAAATTAAAAAGACAGCTAAATCTTAACAATTCTAAGATTTTGTCGGACTTGAAAAAAAAAAAACAGGAAGAAACTGTTACAATCTGTGTGAATTCTTGAAGCAAACACAATTTTCATCAATTCTAAAGAAGGTGGGTGTACACTTTCTTTTGTAAGTGTACATATGTACATACACTTCACCACAAAATAAAGTATAATTCTTAATGAATATGATCATTTTGCTAAGAAATAAAAACCACTCTCAAGATATTTCTAAGATTCATATTAAATATATATAAAATAATAACATACCTGAAAACTAAAAGTCAATTTTGATATATACAACATAGAAAAAAATTAATTTTTATGGATTTTATATATATTAAAGAATATTTCGCCCGCGACAATTTAAAGTACAAAAATCAAACAAATTAGATTAAAACAATTCCTACATAAAATTATAGCTTATTATTTGTTTTTGTTTTTAATAATATCTCAAAGTCGTTTTGATATAGTATTGACCAAATTGCCTAATTTTTCTGAATGTATCCTCGTTGACAAGCTTATGACTTCAGTTTTACTATTAAACATATTTTAATGTCCCGAACTGATGATATTTTATCAACAGAGCTGAAATTTGATAATCCAGACAAACTTTACAATATTTGGGTTTTATTATTATCAAAATTACCTTACAATGCGTAATGTGTATTCAGGACTTTTGTCCTATTAGAACAGAATCGATCCTAATTTCATTATTTCTACAGATTTCTTAAAATTTTTCTTAAGCATTTTATTATAAACATTGGCTGCGATATTGCCACCGACTGACTCTTCTTTTAAAATGGCAGACCAAAACCAGAATGGTTTATAAACTATGATTTACAGCATACTGAATGAAATTAAGTCTGCCATGGTCACAACTTAGAAACTCATCGGAAAAAGCAAATTACATTTCATTTATTGGTTAGTTACCATACTTTTAATCAAAAATGAATTTTTGACAACTTTATTAAAGAAATTCAAACGGACGTAACTATAAATGCATTTATTTTTTATTGCAAAAAGACGTAACTACACTTGTATATGCAAAACATACCGTTGGAAATACTTTACAAAGATGTTCTTCAGCTTTTTAGTTGTGTCATAAATTTAAAAATTTTAGAACCTGTTTTCGTATAAAAATATAGCAATTGAATCAGGGTTTAAATTCCTTGCTTTAAAATAGCAACGGCACTAAAATATTTTTATTTTTGCTTGTTATCTTTTAAAGTTTTCAGTAAGCATTCAGAAGCACAGTTATTTAATTTGCAGCTAAAAAATTGATGCAAAACACAAATTTTATCTTTTTACTTTGCCTTTTACTTTTGATATTTAATTTTCTTTAAGTTTAGTTAAGTAATTACAAATGAATTGAAAATATTCAAGCATTTTTTAACGCTGAATTGAATTAGTTTCTATTTCGTAGTTCTAATGATATAACGCTTAATAACAATGCAAAACTAATACGTAATATAAATTAAGATTACGAACAAATTCCTCAAAACAATGTTGAAAGCGGTGATTCCAAAAAAAAGAACAAGAGATTCAAAAATAAAAATAAATAAATATCCGCTGTGACTGGACGCCGAGATAGATAAAAGAACCTTGTACTTCAAATTTTGTCTAAAAAGTTCAGTTCGACATTGCGTAATTTTTGCAGAAGACATACGGAAGGAAACATTTAAGTAGGGAACAAAATAGTAGCTGTAGTACAACGTAACGAGTAGCGCTACAAGCTGCCAAAAGTTAAAAACGGGTATGGCAAGTAGTATGAATAGAATCTGCAGTTGTAGTAGAAGCTGTAGCGCGACAACAAATAAATTTTCATCAAAAAGGGTAATGAGTAAACAATTTTTTTTATTGAATTAAATTTTAACTAGGGTTACCATGCATTTGAGTATAGTTTTATATAAAATATGTTTATATAAAATATTTTATGAAGTTGGATATGCATTTATTAAACAATTTAATACATATTTTAATTAAAATTTTACATAATATTCTTGCTTAATTCTATAATCGTTTGAAGAGGTTATCTGGCAACCATAAAGAAGACTTCAACATTCTGTTAGCATTTTTTCTTGCTACACCACTCATTA
The DNA here is from genome assembly GCA_023159175.1 of Wohlfahrtia magnifica. Taxonomy (NCBI): domain Eukaryota; kingdom Metazoa; phylum Arthropoda; class Insecta; order Diptera; family Sarcophagidae; genus Wohlfahrtia; species Wohlfahrtia magnifica. The sequence goes on along the minus strand of JAKWBJ010000181.1, from coordinate 608,401 downwards.
CGTTGTCAGCTTTAGCTACCACTACAATTCTTTATTCTGTTCAAGGCCTTGCTCTTTTTTGGAAGCTGACGTGGAAACAGAAGAAGCTCTAGAAAACGTATTTGTGTATAAAATTTTAGATGTTAAAATACTAGGTGATATTGTTTCAAGCGCAATCAATAATAGTCAAATATTTTTCTCACCATTAAACTACCTCAAAAAAAAAAGGAAACAACATTCTCAATATAAAAAACGACCCAGGTTTTTTAAAATGTGTTTGGAAGAAATTCCACAATTGATCTCACATTATCGCCGATAGTACAAAAACAAATTATTATTAACTGAATTAAAATGATTTGAATCATATTTGACGAATAGGAGACAAATAACAAAGGTAAATAATATTAAATCCAGGACAGTTAATAACGAATATGGAGTACCACAGGGATCAATTTTGGGGGCATTGCTTTTTATTATATATATAAACGATATGCCAAATATAATAAGTCATTCTGAGATAAATTTATATGCGGACGATACAATTATATATATTGAGGGTGGTACAGATGAACAATGTTATGAAGGACTCGGTAAAGATATTGAAAACTTAAACAAATGGCTGCGAATGAATAAACTTAAATTAAACGAGAATAAAACTAAAATAATGGAAATTAAAACTAAGACCAACATTACCTTCAGAATCAATAATGAAGAAATAGAAAAAGTAAATCAAATGAAATACTTGGGCTTTGTAATAGGCAATACTTTGAATTTAAAAGGTTATATTGACTATATTTGCAAGAAAATTGGAAAAAAAAATTAATTTCTTCAGAAGATTAAGAAAACAAATAAACACGTTAACAGCAATTACAATCTACAACACAATAATTAAATCTGATTTTGAGTTCGGTTCAACAATTCATTTTTCATGCTGCACGAGTCAACAAATTGATAGATTGCAGAAATTACAAAATAAATCAATGCGCATTATATTGAAATGCAACAGATATACACCGATAAACTTTATGCTTGACTCTGTGAAATGGCTATATATAGGACAAAGACTGAAATTAAATACCATAAACTTTATTCAGAAAATTAAAATTGGAATGGCACCACAATATATAATAGAGCAAATAATGTATGTCGGGGAAACACAACCATACCAATTGAGGAATAATGATGACTTCAGAATTCAAAGAACAACAACCGCAATGCAACGCTCATTGTTTTACAAAGGACTACAGCTCTTCAACAGATTACCCAGTGACGTTAAAAATGAACGCAATCCGAACATATTTCGAAAAAATGTTATATTTTTTGTTAGAAACAATGTATTTTAAAGCTAAAGCTTGTTATTTAAACTATTGTAAATGCAAATTCAAAGTATTATTGATACTAATAAAGAAAGATAATAATAATAATTATTATTACATGATTCGTACTTTGTATATGATTGCACTGGCCTTATTTATTTCAAAACAAATATTATCGATGACTATGCGCTACTTCCGCAAAGGGGTAGAAGTAAATTTTTTTTTCGGGATCCCGCCCAATTACATACTGACAGAACATCGAAGAAAAAGTGGTAACACCTGCATGACATAAAACTATTGATACCAAGAGATTGTCATAGTTTTTATAAATGTATTTCTTTTGAAAATTAAGAAGTTTGTAAATTCAAATAATTTGCTTTTGAATCCTTTTTAATGGACTGCAAGTTTTTATTTATAAGGTTTAATAATGTTATCTTCATTTAAAATTATGCAGATACATATGTTTTTTAACAGGTTGAAAGTGGCTAACAAACACATCCTTTTTCTGTTTTAATAAAGTATAAACATAAAAATAAGCTACAATATAAATATTTTTAGTGTAGTTACAAACCTTTTGATTTAGAAAAAAGCATGTCAAAAGGACGTAACTAACATAAATATTTAAATATGAAGGAAAAGAATGAAAATTGTTAAAAACTTAATAAATCTCCATACTCTAAGTGAATTTTTAAATTCACTTCAATATTATTGATTTTGTAACGTTTTTCGCTTCTCCTGTATAAAAAGTAAAAGTGTAGTAAAAGTGTACGTCCGTTTGCATTTAAGGGAACGGTATACCTATGTTTAAGTACAACTCAAATTTAATTTAGTTTATTTTACTTTTTCTTAAAGTGTATTTCATTATCTTATATTTGCATCCTTAATAGACAGTGGTGTTCCTTAAAAAAGAGCCACCCTATCTTTTTTTATTCTACTGTACTTATTTTGCTTGAAGAAACTGTGCAGTGCAAAAGTGTAACTGTAGATTTGTTGTTGATTTGTTTTCTTTATGAAACCGTTATTTTTGTTAACATTTTTGGATTAATATATTAAAAAATTATGCCATTCTTGTTTAGTCTGCGATATTAAGTGTTCCTTAAAATCAGTGTTGGCAGACCACTGAGTAACCCAATTAAACCCACCTGGGTTTAATTATTTAATTTATTAAATTAATTTATTACATTAAATTTAATTTATTACATTAATTTATTACATTATTAAATTAATTTATAATTTACGTATTAGAAGTACAAATAAAATCGGTCCTTTCTTTTAGCTCAAAAAATAATATTTAATTAACAAAGATATCAAATAGAAATGTATGAAATTACTGCTTTAGAGCTTTAAAATTAGCTCTCCAGGGAAAATCAGGCTTGAAGTGCCTAAATGTTTGGCGTAGATCCATATAAAATAGTTTTTCCCAAAAGGAGAAATAAAAAGACAAATTAGGTTTTGTTTAATAAAATAAAATTGAGAATAAATTTCTTTATTTAAAAAATATTACCTTAGAAAAAATGGTTATATAAAAATACATCAAAACGCCACCAAAGACCAGATCTCAATCCTATTGTGAATTTGTGGTCAATTTTCAAGAAAAATTTGAAACATTACGACATTAGAAACGTAAACGACCTGAAAGTATCATTGAAGACTGAATGGATTAAAATATCACCACAATTAACTTCCAAACTAGTGGAGTCGATGCCAAGACGTCTCAATGCTGTCATAAAAGCAAAGAGGATATCCAACAAAATATTAATTTTAATCCTTATACAAAATATTCTTAATTTTATTGAAATTGTTACTCTGTACGAATACGGTTTTTGTTATCCATTATGTGAATACTCCGCCGCCATCTAGCGGTCGATTTATATGATATGGGTTTTGCATACTGTACGTTTTACACTGCGTTTGTTTACACGGACGGACAGCAGTGATAATTTATTATAAAGGGTCCGCCATCTAACGTTTTTTTCAACTAGTACTTATTTCGTGAATGGTAACACTTAGCTCACGTCTGATTTTACAGATAATTAGTTTTATCCTTCCGCTGAACGAATATGGTTGTGTATGCGCTTGAACAACGCTGGGAATCTGGGCCTGCGATCGACTTACAGAAGATGCCGATTTTGCAAAAAAAAAAATCATCTTTTCAGGTGAAGCTCATTTTGATCTTGGCGGGTAGGTAAACAAGTAAAATTGTCGCATTTGTGGCACAGAAAACCCGCACGCATACATTGAAAAGCCGATACACCCAAGACGAGTCACTGTTTAGTGCGGATTTTGGTCCAGAGGCATAATTGGGCCATTTTTCTTCGAAAATGAGCAAGGAGTGGCTGTTATAGTCAATGGCGATCGTTATCTGGCCATGTTGAACGAATTTTCGTTCACAAAAATTGAAGAGGAGGATATTAGCAACATTTGGTTTTAACAGGACAGCGCTACGTGCCACACAGCCAAAGCTACACTCGATGTTTTGCGCCCTGTTTTTGAAGATCGCATTATCAGCCGCAGAGCTGATGTCGTTTGGCCACCTCGGAGCTGCGATTTGATATCGTTGGACTGTTATTTGTGGGGTGCCGTCAAAGATAAGTGTTACGCCAACGAGCCAGGGACAATTGACGCTTTAAAGGACAATATTCGCGAAGCCATTTGTGAAATTCCAGTGCACACGATCGATAATGTGCTTAAAAATTGGACCGATCGTGTAGGCTACTGCATGGTCAGCCGAGGCAGCCATTTTAATGAAATTATTTTCCATTATTAACCGGAAGGATTGTACTTTCAAATAAAAAAAGAATTTTGAGAAAATATTTAGTAGTTTTTTTTATAGCATTTTCAAAATGTCACTAACTGCGGAAACAGATCGACCAATTTTAACCACAATTTCAGGGTACGTTGGTTGGGGATGGTCTGTAGATGGTTTATGTGAAGTTTTCACAAAATTGGCCCACTGATTCCGGAGATGTGGCATATAGATTGTCCTATATATTCCCATACAAATATTAACAAAATGCCCTCCATTTTCCTTATTATGATTTTCTATTGTCAGTTGAAAAGTTACCAAACCATGTATCGGAATGTCTTATGTGTAGAATGACATTCGATATTTCTAATTCGAATGTTGAGCTGAATCTTATTAATCGAAATTGAATAAGTGGGAGTGGCAGCTACAATACAAAGTAAATATTGTTTCTTGTACATCTTTGGAACGAATTTGGTATAAATAACTTAGTAGTTAATACACATCATCAGTCGAAATATGGGCGAAATTGATTAAGTGGTGTGACATGTCCTATACAAATTAAATATTGATTTTTGTATATCTAGAGAACGAACGTTTCTGAATTTGGTCTAAATGATTTCTTAGATACTAAAAACCATCAGTTAAAAAGTGGGAGCAACTAGATAAGTGGGTGGAATTGAATAAATGGGCATGGTACCTCCATGCAAAGTCGATATTTATATTTGTATATCTTGATAATGTTTAGAGTTGAATTTTCTAAATAGAATGGCGATCAATTCAAACCATCAGTTTTAAGAAAATATGAAATTTAGCATGTGTGGAAAACGGTAACAGTTATCTATCCATATCAGTCACAAAGCAAGTACTCCCAACAACGCGGGAGGGGTTACTCTAGTTCTTGATAAAATGTAAAATTGTCCGAAATACACGACTTTTGTACACTGCCTGCCAAATTTTTCTATTAAAATGGTTATATAATTATACTGGTCCATTATTCCACCAATAAAAACCAGCTGACCAAGGCACGATGTAGCCCCAAACACTTCCACTTCCAACAGCGTGTTCTTCATTCGGTTTTCTTCAAATATATGATTGCCCATCTGAGCGTAAAACACTACATAATTTATGTCTGCATCATTACATAATATTAGCCTGAAACATTACATAATGTTTCCGGCGCAGATGGGTAGTCATATGTGTGGTGAAAGTCGAATGAAGAATTAAGATCGTGCAATCTTCGCCATACAATAAAACACGGTGCTGGAAGTATAGGCAGGCCCTGTCCAGCTGGTTTTTATTGATGAATAATGAACCAGTGTAAGTATATAACCATTTTAAAAGAACTTGACAGCCAGTGCACAAAAGTCGTGCATTTCAGACAATTTAAAATTTAATCAAGATAGCGACCCAGAGCACAAAGCACATAATACGCTAATGTGGTAATTGTACAACTGCCCCCATGTTATGGAAACGCCGCCACAGTCTCCTGATGTCAACGTTATAGAGAATTTGGGGCATATCTCGATAATAAATTAAAATCTCGATCGATATCTAACATCATTGAGTTGAAAATCGCGCTTAGAAAGGAATGGGAACGAATTGATCCTTCATATTCAAAAAGTTAGTGGAATCTGTTCCAAAGAGGCTAGAAGCTATTCTCAAGAATAAAGGACTGACCAACAACGCTGACTTAAGCTTGGAAATTTTGAAGTGTCCGATTATTAATTTGATCTTTTTGTCTCTCTTAATATTTTTGTAATGTGAAGTTGACATTTTAAAAATATTACTATTTAAAAATGCAAAATTTTTTTCAGAAAAGAAAACGCTATAAGTAAATTCCACTCGAATTTTCTTAAACGCGAGGAATTGATATTTTTATAATTATTATTTGTTATTATTTTTTGATTTGTTAGTTATTATATATTTATTATTATTTGCTTACATACATATGTATATGCCCTTATATTTGCACACTAGGGTGGTCTTGTTGTATGAAAAAAAATTTGTTGCGTTAGGGACCCTAACCCCTAAAATGTGTGGTTTTGCGTAAAAATACGTTATGCAAAAAGTTATGGTCATCGAAAAAAGCGAAGACGTGGCGCATCGCCTCTCAAGTTGACCACTTTTTTGATATCAAATAATATACAAACTAATAAAAATAACATTTCTCTGTCCTTTTTTTTTTTATTAATTTTCAATTATTTATGTACGTAGAAAACCTTTAAACATATTTATGTGAAAAAATTTAATTTTTATAAACATCCAAATTTTATTTTTAAAGTTTTCAAGGCAAATTTCAAGTGCGATGCGCCACGTTTTAACTTTGCCCAATTGTGATAATATTTTTCACACCATATTTTCAAACTAAAACAAACATTTTTAGGCAGAGTTACGCTTATCGAAAAATAAGGACCACCCTTTTGCATTCGCATACATTTATTTACAAGTTCTTCTTCTTATTCGTGTATGAGTCACCCTACGGTCGGTTTATTTAACTTTAAGTTTATTAATGCAAATTTTTTGCAATTTTTTCGGCTTTTGTGTTTGATTTTTATTTGTGGTGAGCATTATTTTGAAGTTTGATAGAATGCCTTCAACATCGTTGGAAAAATGTATACGCAAATCTGATGCGTTAGTTAAATTTGATGTTAATTTCGATCACAAGCGTAAGGATAGTGCGAATCTATTTGTGGTCGAGATTTTGAATAGGGAATTGGAGCAGCTCTGGGTTAGAGTAGGAAAGGCCTATGAGGATAGCCTGGATTATATTGAAAAATCTGGTAAGACAAATCCGAGGACATCGAAGTGGAGGAGTCGAAATACACTTCAACGATGTACACATATGCAGAATGCTTAGCGAGGATAAAACGGAAAATGCCAAAGGTGCAACTAATTGCTGAGACGAGAGTACAAAAGAATGAAAGTTATTGCCATATCTTGCGGTTGCCCCTTGTGACACTGATGTTTTTGAAGGTGATTATTTATCATGGCCTACATTTAGGGATTTATTTACCGCGTTATATGTAAATAATAGTCGTCTGAGTAATATTGAAAGGTTGTGTTATTTAGTAAGGAAGACTGGTAAGGAGGTTAGGGAGATAGTTTCGAAATTTCCTTTGACCAACGATATTTTCGACATCGCTTGGAATCTTTTAAATGATACTTATGTAAATCCGCGATGTTGGTTAACAATCAACTTAAGAATTTATTTGGGCTAGCTATGCTGACTAAGGAAACAAGCGCGGGTCTAAAGATTCTACAACGTGGTATCAATGGATTTTTAGCCGCGATGTCTATCTATAAGATCTCAACAGACACATGTTTCAAATACTTTATCGGTATCTACGTCCATTTCGTGTGCGGGCCAAGTCATCGTTTTCAGAAAATGTCTATTTCTAAAAGATTTTCAGCGATTAAAAGACATCATTGCTCCGTTAATTGTCTTTCGAGGCAACACGAAGTTATGGATTGTTGTAGTACTCATAATTGTTCAATCTGTAATAAGAGACATCATACCTTACTTCATTGGGAGGTCTCTGCGAATAACTTGGCCAGTACGACCATTCAGGATAGGAATGTGTAAACGGGTTAACTGGCTCATTTTACAAATTTTGATAATTCAGGACCATCTACATCTAGGGCTTATAATTTTAATGCTAATGGTCAAGTTTTAAATCTTGCACGAGATTGCCCTTGGCTACTAGGGACATCCACGGTTTCGATTTTATGCCCGGATATTATTTAAACGGCACCTGCCTTGATTGATCCAGCTTCAGAAGCTTCCTTTATATCGAAATCAACTGTGACTTCCGTTAACTTCAACGAGTATTAGAATTTCCGGCGTCGATAGGAATCCTTCTGTTTTGTTTAGAAAAGTTTGTACACTTCGTATTGGTTTTCTGATTGTTGAGAGTATTGATTTGGAGACATCTTGTATAACCTTCAATTTCTGGTAATCTGCCTTTGATAGTTTTACCTTCGAATATCGGTGGTAAAATTCCTGACCTTAAAATTGCGGATCCGAACTTTTATAAAAGTGGCCCTGTTGATATTTTGTTGGGCGCTGATCTATATCCAAATATCATCTTTCGTGAACTTAAGAGGACTATTTTCATTTCGTTTCTTGGCTCAAGAAATTGTTTTTGAATAGATCTTAACAGAACTGGTTGAGAATCCTACGGTTAATCTTTATACAACTGCCATTACCCTCTACAAGGAAGATAATTTGAATAGAAATCTGCTCAAATTCTGGGAGCTTGAGGAAACTCCGAAGGATTTTATGCCTGAAGATAGAATTTGTGAGCAGAATTATAAGTCTACGACACAGCGAAATTCTAGTGGAAGGTACATCGTAACGCTTTCTTTTAAACCCGACTTCCCTCGATCGATCAACTTGGGTATATCAAGTGCTTTACAACAATTTTTTATTGTAGAATTGAATCATACCTTTTGCACAAACCGGACATTAGGGTTATGTACGATGAGGTTGTGAGGGAATATTTGAACTTAGGTCATATGAAACCTGTGGGTCCTTCTGACAAATTGGTCACTTATTCGTGTTGAATTGCTCTCCTTATCTCGCTATTAAGACATTACTTCAGTAAGCTTACGATTGCCGGGAGACTTTACCCTTAGCATCCCACATTTTGCGGAAGGGCATGTACGTTGACGACATTTTGACTGGAGCACATGATGTATCCACTGCTTTGATTGCTAGGGATCAATTAGTAGCAGCCTTGTCTTTGGCTGGCTTTGAGCTTAAGAAATTGACTTCGAATGAGCGGTCAGTACTAATAGGTTTGCTCATGGCACATTTAGTTGACGCGAAACTTTTACCATTTGGGGAAACTAGCAACACTAAAACTTTATGGATTTTATGGAATGCGTAATTAGATTCATTCTTTTTTAAGATAAGTCCTTTTTAAATGAAGTCGAGTTACACAAAAAGAGAAGTTTTGTCCACTATCGCTAAGCTTTTTGACCCAGTTGGCTGGTTGAGTCCCGCAATTGTCAGAACCAAGATTATTATGCAACGCATTTGGCAGGACACTACTGATTGGGATGAATGCCTTCTCTACGGAGAGGGAATGGATAAAATCCGTTGAATGTTACGACGTTTTGCATGTTTTTTTACTCATTAAATTGGTATCTCTGCCTCGTCTTTAATTGTGTGTTGCTGTATTAGCATTCGAACTTTTAGAGAATTTGCTTAAGGAGGTTGATGTTCCACTATTGTGTTGGCTTGGTTGCGTAAAGCTCCCTGCACGTGGACGACCTTCGTGTCTCATCCATAAGAATACAAGTGGTCATAATTGGCATGTAAGGACGGCTGGGAATGAATTGTTTTGGCATGGTTCACATTGGCTATGTCAGGATGAAGTTCTTTGGAATTTAAAGGATCTTATATATATATATATATATATATATATATATATATATATATATACATACATTATATATATATATATATATATATATATATATATATATATACACATACATTATATATATATAGATATATATATATATATATATATATATATATATATATATATATATATATACATACATTATATATATATATATATTAATGACTCAAATATTGTACATATATCTTTATATTTTAATTCAAATACAGTCCACAGGAGTCCTTACTGACTCATTCGTCGGAACTTAATTTCATTTGGAGTCGCTATTGGCTCATTTTATTTATAATAAAAATATTATTAATAATTGCAACTACTTTATGTGTTGCAAGGTGGCCGGCAATGTTAAATTACCACTCAAATTTAATTTAGTTTATTTTACTTTTTCTTTAAGTGTATTTCATTACCTTATATTTCCATCAAGGATGATGAGTTACGGTATTCAAAATTGTTTTTGGCCTATTATTTTAAACCATATTAAATTCAGTTTTTATTACATCTTCAATTACTAAAGACAACCAACCTGTTGGATTTTAAGCAAAACATTTTGATAGCTTTTTTATAATCTTTCTATTTAAAAAATAAGAGAGATTTATTCTCATCTTTAATATTATTGCTCACGCACCACTAAGTGGCGCATAGTGCCATACAAAATTTCTTGAATGTACTACGATCTTTAGCTAGACCTTTGATCTACGTTCAACTTAGTTCCTCATCAACAGATTTTATCTCGTCCAATAGGCTTCTCCGCCATGTGCATCTCTGTCGACCGCGGCTACGCTTTCCATGCGGATGCCAGTCGTGAGCTTGTCTCGCAACATTGTCTGTCGGCTTCCGCAATGTGTGCCCAATCTAGCGCCATTTTCGCAATCTTATCTCCAGGGCAATACGAGGGCGGATTGATATTGAAGCTACCTAAGTAGGAAAAAACATTTTTTTTTTTTTCAAAAACATTCATTTCTCAACATAGTCTCCTTTTAGCTCAATACACTTAGTAAGACGATTTTCCAACTTTTTTATACCATCTGAATAATACGATTTTGGGAACTCCTCAAAATACGCATTAGTTTCGGTAATCACTTCTTCGTTTGAGATGAATCTTTTTCCTGTGAGCCATTTTTTCAAGTTGGGAAACAGGAAAAAGTCACTAGGGGCTAAATTTGGACTATAAGGTGGATGATGAACCAATTCCAAGTGGATTTCTCGTAGTTTTAGCATCGTATCTAATGCTGTGTGAACCGGTGCGTTGTCTTGAAGAAAGAGTACTTTTTTCTTGTTTAAATGTGGTCGTTTTTCCTTGATTGCATCAACCAATTGATCCAATAATGCACGATAATACTCTCCTGTGATTGTGGATCCCTTTTCAAGGTAATCGATGAGCAATATTTCGTGTGCATCCCAAAATACAGTGGCCATAACCTTGCCAGCCGATTTCGCTGTCTTCGCCTTCTTCGGAGCACTTCCACCGGCTTCTACCCATTGCTTCGATTGATTTTTGGTTTCAGGTGTGTAGTGGTGGACCCACGTTTCATCAACAGTTATTAATCTACTCCAAAAATCAGCAGGATTATGCTTTATAATGTCCAAACATCGCTGTGAAGTGATCTGTCGAACTCAACACTGAGCAAACGAGGCACCCATCTTGCCGATAGCTTTTTCATATGCAAATGTTCATGCAAAATGTTGAACACACGTTCATATGATATGTTTACCATTTCAGCAATTTCACGTATTTTGACCAGGCGATCATTCATAACGATATCGAGGATTTTCTTGATATTTTCTTCAGTAACCACCTCTTTTGGCCATCCTGTTGATGGTATTGTTGCAGTGCTTGTTCGGCCCCGTTTAAATTCAGCAATCCAATTATATGGTAAAATATAATCTGACGGAGCAGATTCGCCGTAATGTTAAGCTTTTCTTTTGCCTCTTACACCGTTTTGCCTTTTAAATAATAGTGTTTAATCACTACACGAAATTCACTTTTTTCCATTTTCCAAGAAACACAAAAGTTGCTTACTTCAAACGACTACAACAAATAAACTAATCGATGAATTTGGCTAAAATTTTAACAGTTGACGTTTGACAGATCGTAATTTCTAAGAAAGAAAAAGTTTTTGTGTTTGTGCTGCTATCTAGCGCTAGGTAGCTTCAATGTCAATCCGCCCTCGTAGGTGTTTGTCTGCATCTTCTGTGAAGCTCCGAATTGGAATTCCAGTTGTGGAGCCACCAAATACACAGAATATTTCTCAGACATCGGTTGACAAAAGCTTGTAGTTTTTTCGTTTCCTCTTTATTCGAATTATATTCAAATGTTGGTTGCAGATGATAGTTGCCGGCATCGCCATACTTTTCGAAGGCTAGCAAATGTCCATTTTGCCTTCGCAAGTCGAGCCTCGATATCCGTTTTGTCACCGCCATTTGGTGTGATTTGGCTGCCAAGGTATGTAAAACTCTGTACCTCTTCAACAAACAACGGTCAAGTCCTTTCCAAGTTATGATGAAATATATTGACTTAACTACCATATTTTGGGCGAAAAATTTGCCACGCCCATATAGAAAATTTGAGCCCGATGGAAAAAACTGAAAACGGATTTGAATTCAGCGCACCAAAATATTAATTCCATATAGTTTTATTTAAAAGCGAGAAATTTTTTTGTTTTTTGTAGATCAGTGTATATTTTAGATTATAAGTAAGAGCAAGACATTCTTTCTTCAAACATAAATCTTTATTTAAGACAAATATACAAATTTAAAAATTAAGCTTAAGTTAAAAAAATTAAAAATCGTAAAAAAATATTGTCTTAAATTTCATCTATGTTAAAATTTTTTGTTTCAAAATTTGCCATATTTTTACGTGAATTAATTTTGGAATTAATTCGTCGAGAAAATGTCTCATAAATGTCTCTCAATGTGGAATTTAGATATAACTAGGTCTTCCAATTCTTCGTCACTTACATCCTTAAGCATTAGAGGAGATGTAATTTGTGACTCTTTCCAAACAATCATATCACTATAGTCATTCGCATCGAAGTTTCTTTTCGGAACAGTAAATGTCCACAGCTCAGGTTTCGAATTTTTTCTACTTGCTAATATTCTTCTTAATGCCAATCTTCTTATATGTGAATGTTAATCGTGTATCATTGATTACTAAAGGTTTTCAGGATGTGAAAAAAATGCATTTCTTTGTATTACTATATCAATAATACTTTTGACGTCAGACTTCGAACATCGAGAGAATTCAATTAAGTTATATTAGTTTATTGCACCTTTAGAGGGAGGGACTTGGAGTGGCTACATATAATCTCAAGATTCGGTTTGCTGTAGTTAACCATCGCGAATGATTTAAGTTAGACAAATCTTGAGAGTATGATCTACTGCTTAGAGCTTCACTAATTTGGTCTAAATAATTTTGGTCGGTACTTAAACTTATTTGAATTTCCTTTATCATAAAAGGCATGTTTGATGGAATTGCAGAAAATTCTGTAACAGGAAAATCTGTGTAATTTTCCAACGATTTTCTTATTAGCCAGGAATAAAGTTGAGGTCCACTATTGACTCCATCTAATTTGATAAATAAGTGTCGTAGAAGTAGTTCATTGGCGTGTAATTGACAAATTAACCACCGCAATGGTCTCCCTAATTTTAGTTCTATAAAATTACTCCACTTTTCCACCCGGTGTTGGAGGAGTTCCATCACATCCAATAACCAATAATTTTATTTCGTTTTTAGCAAAAAACGCAAAGCTTTTCCTGTACTACATGTAGCTATAGCTTTTCCTGTACTACATAAAGTAGTTACGTGACCTAAATACAGCGTTCCTGGCTCCATAATCAAAGAAATGTGTTCTTAATAATTCCTTTGTGTAAGTCTTGACCGCGCTTTTCAAATACAAGTGTCTTATCTTTCCTTCCACCGAAGTAGATGCCACTTGTTTCAGATGTATGCTCTTGAATTTAGATTTCGCGACGTGTTCGTTTTTTAGCTCTTAGGACTTTGCTGCAATCTATGAATTTCGTTATTTCAAAAGTTATCAGTCCGACATCTTGCAGTAACGCACTTGCAACAGTTGCCGCTGATCGATTAAGATATATTTTAACGCTCACAAACTGTGGCTTAGTTGTTTAGCAATAGTTCATTTCTCAGATTCGGTAGCGGTAGAAGTGACATATTACAATCAGTGCTTTTTGAAGTTCTGGTCCGAGGTTTGGTTATCTCATTAGAAAAGCATCTCGTTTTCTCCTGACCTTCAATTTCTGGAAAATTCATCTTTCATCTCTGTGCGATATATGCTACCAATCGCCATTTTTCCCTCGTGTCTTTAATTGTATAGATAAGACCATTTTAATTGATGATACTTTATTTTTTTAACGTTCTCAGTTTTCTTCGATTTTGGATATCGTAAGAAGTGTAAGTACTTATCGTAATTACTTTATACCAATTGTTTCATACATTGTATGGTAAAAGTTGATAATGAAACCATAGTCCACACTTCTCTAAGATTAATAGATATATTTTTGAATATGTCAGAAATTGCAAGATGTTAGTCATTTCCTTCAATTTTTTGTTATTTCTCAATGTTTCCGCTATAGTTGAAAGAACCGATTTATTAATCAAACAAATCGATCATAAAATAAGACAAGCTGTTTGATTTCGCGTAACTCAATTTGACATTATAGCAGCACAAATTGTTAGAATTAACTAAATGTAAACGGAATCAACTTTACTCCACATCTGCACGGTTTATTTATTAATAAATTTTGTTTTTGACATATTATTATTACAACATAAATTATTTTTAACATAAACATAAAAATTAGTGCAAACTAGATTAAAACACAAAAAAAAACTTTTTGCTTTGATCTATTTTCATGAGCGGTAGAAGGCTAAAAGTCCATACAAATTTTTTTACATTATTTTTAACATGTAATCGTGAATAAAATATATCGTTCTAGCCGAATTCAATAAGGTGGAGTTGCTATTACAACTAATTTTTTAACAAGAAAAACATGACTGTCAAAATATATGACAGAAATTAAATGTTTTTGTATAATGACATTAATTTTTACTTCAGTTTGCTTCTGAGGAAAAATTAAAATTTTTACAAAAAATTTTTTTTTTAAATAAGCGCGATAATCCTTTTTTCATAAAACTTGCCATAAGCCTGTGGATGTTATAAAAATTAAAAAAAAAAAAATTTAAAATTAAATTAAAACAATTTTGACTTGATGTTATTGTATTTATTACAGCTTGGGTGAAATCACAGTGTAGTTATATCAGAAACAATTACCTAACAGTAGCCGGAATTATCTAGACGCATCATCGCATTTGCGATAAAATTCATGCAGATTTAAAGCATAAGGGAGCTGGTATTTTATCAATGGCTAACTCATGGCCCAATACAAATAGTTCATAGTTTATTATTATTGCGTTAGACGATGCTAAACATTTTCGGTAGAGTATACACCGGCATTCAAGTGGTTAAACGCAGGCATGGTGGAAGCAGACAAAAAAGATTGACCAGTGGATAGTGAAGAAAATATTAAGTGTTTTTGGTACAGTTTTATTACTTATGAGCTTTTTCAAACATAAATAAAACATTAATAAATTTAGATGAAAATGATTAAATGGTTAAATGATCATGATTAGTATACTTTGTGTCTAATTATTGATGGCAACGCATACCCTGAGCTAATGGTCATTTCAGCAGCCCCTTACAGGATATTATAGTTATTGAATATTACAGCTTAATATAATTTTTACCACATACATCTTCAATAAGATTGTATACATAAACAAAACTTTTGAAAATAATTAATCACCATTTCAATCTACAAAAAAAAAAAAAAAAAAAAAAAAAAAAAAAAAAAACAGGCAGCCGAAATGGCAACATCACCTTATTCGAATCGCCTTGGTTCAATCTCTATTCAAAACTGAACGTGCCACCCTAATGTACATACACACATATATATAATGTATTTTTCGTATCAAAATATAAAATTAATACAATATTTCATCGAGATTTTCATATTTTCGGTCGAAAATTTCTGACCAAAACTACAGAAAAATATAAAATTTATTACTTATGGTATTTATTTGAATTTAGATTTTTTTTGGTTTGTCTTTTTTTAACTGAATGATTTTCATTGAAAAATAATAATAACGAACCACAATTTTAATTCAGAAAAATGTAAAACCTATTAAAAATCGATGTTATGTTATCGGATTTTGAACTTTTCAAAAAAGAGCCAATTAAAAATAGCATAACTACACATCTGCTTACAATAATATATCATAAAAAGAGAATTAATCTGGACAAAAATTTTAAGCTTACCTGTTGTCAAGTATGGGAGGTTTATTATAGCAACAAGATTGATTCAAAGGCTGGGGATCTCTGAATAATGTCTGCTGTTCCAGCATTGGCTGTTCATTTGACGCATGTATATTGTTGTTTGTAGAATGCGTAATTGCTAATTGAGATTGATTTCCATGCATGTTTGGTGGACGTATTGCAGCAGGTTCAAAAGTCGTGTTATTAAGCGCAGAACGATTAATATTATTACTATGAGGTGTTGATTTTTCCTGATTGTTATAAGAATATGTATAGTTAGTACTTATATTGCATTCCTCAGCAACAGCAACGGTATTATTAATGCGTGGTGTTTCAGCACTTTTCAAAATATTGCAACATTCAAAAAATAAGCGTTCATCCGGATTTAAATTTAATCGTGAATTGCCATTGTATGTTGGATTTACTGTATTATTTTCATGATAATCGGCATCAAGAATTTGTTCCTTTTGGATGGGCTTCAATACAGATTTAGCACACTTTGTGTCTATAGCATCTGTTTGTTTCATATCTGCTTGAAATACACTGTGCGTTTCAGGCAAGTTATGAATAGTTGATTTAGATGGCACTTGATTCCGTTGTGACTGATCGGTTGCTAAGGTTGGAGTCAGAGGAGGAGGTACTGCATTCTGAGTTAATGTTATTGGGGGAGGTGAAACCATTTCACAGTGAGTTTGCATTGGTGGTTCTGATATTGTTGATCGTCTGGTTGATCTTCTGGCATAAGGTCCTAAAGAACTAAATGACTTTATATTGTCCGAAATTGAGAGATCTGGAATATTAGACTGTGATTTTGATAGCAAATATTCCTGCTCAGATACTTTAGATACATGTGCGAGAGTCATGTTATGTTTTGACAAAGAATTTGCGCTGTAAAAGACTTTCTTACATAAAATACATTCAATTTTGTCTGCAGACAAATCACGACTTGAAGCTCTTTTTTTCGGTTTACGCGTTAGCAAAATACTTCGCCTGCGTCGGCGTCTTCTTCCACGACCACGGCCTAAGTCTTGCGAATAACTAGTATAGACACTCATTTCATCATCTAAATCCATATCCATAACTTCGGTGTTTGTATTTTCATCACAAATGGATCCAAAATTTGAGCGATCATCATTGAAATTTGGTGCACTACGCACACTCATAGACGTGGGTGGTCTAGAAAATTTACTATTCGAATCATCCATAACAAGATCATTAGCCATTTCAAAACCATCGTCTTTAAATGCAAACTCTTCATTTTCGGTTGACATAATTTTTTCATTGACATTTTTAGCTATTTCAGTTAAGTAATTATCTTCATCCAAATCTCCAATTTCCTCCGGACCTGTGTTATTTTTTTGAGTTATTAAATTTTCCTTTTCAACGGTTGGCCCAGCAACCTCATTGTTTTTCTCTCCTTCTTTGTGAATATTTTTATTCAAGCGTGGATCCCTGCTTGATATTATAGTTTTATTTGTATCACTTGTTATTGATTTCGCTGGTGTTTGAGATATTTCTTGATTGCCAACCGACTCCAATTTGGCTGAAAGAATACTTGGTCTTAAAATAATTGTAGGTTTGTTAACATTTGCAGAATTCTGATTCTTTAAATTGCATGCTTGTCTTGAGGATTCATTAGTCACAACATTTTTAAATACATTCACGTTTTTCGCTTCATATTCAGTGAGCTGTCGTTCAATATCAATGGAAAATGACTCTAAAGACGATTTCAATTTACTAATATTTTCATTGTCTAAAGTTTTACCACGTCGACGATACTGACGACGTTTGTTATTCTTTTTGCCATCAACTGATTCATTTACTTCTAAAGGGTCTTTTTCATTTTCCAACGATTTTTCTAAGGGTACATTTTCAGCTGTCGTTGCTGAAGTAATTTCACTTTGCTTTGAAATATCATTTTGATTAACTCGTTGACATTTGCTAGAACGTTTAATATTTTCATTATTTTCAACCATTGTGTTACCATTATTTGAAGACGATGCAACATTTCTCTTTGTACTTGACATTAAAAGCATCCCGGTTAATAACAGATCCTCACTTTTTTCGTAAGCTAAATTCTCCAACTTCTTTAAATTATCACGACGTGCTTTATCGAGCTTGAAGCTTTCCAAAAGTTGATCAGCCACTATGGCTGCCAATTCGTTTTTACGACGACGTCTTTGTTTCTTCTTAATATCATTTCCTGGGATCGGAACTGATACAGCAGACACAGTTGTTGACATGATAGACGTTTGTTGATCTGATTGTGCCGAGCTATGAAATCCAGATGATGTGTTATTATTGTTACTTACTTGTTCTAATTCCAATGTGATATTATTCGTCGTAGCTGTGTTAACATTTCTATATTCTTTATCTTGTGCATGATCTACAGTAATAACTACAGGTTCATCCGAAGTTTTTGTCATAACATTTTTATTAGGATTAGTAGGTAATGGATTTTCAACATTTTTCTCTTCTATTTTAGTTATATTCTGCTTAGTTAAACTATATTCTGTACATGAATCTAACAATTTTGATTCCAATTCCTTTTCTTGTACACTTTCACTTTTTGTTTCTGTCTCTTTAATCGTTTCTTTTTTTGATTCACTTTGGTCTTCTACTCTATCACAAACCACTATTGCAGTGGTCTCCTCAATAGACGATGGCATTTTCGCATCAGGATGTGCAATATTATCCTTACTTTGGCATTGTTGAGACTTGGGTATATCTATAGTAGTTGTAGTAGTGACTGTAGCAACATCATGCACTATGCTAATATTAGTAGGAATAAATGTTGAATTTTTCGAATTTGTTTTAAATGCAGCTGGTCTACAGTCCAAAGTTTTTGATCGCATATTTCGTCTAGCAGAAGATAAAAAGTGAAACTCAGAAACTGACTCCTTAGCAGCATTAACATCATCTGTAGTTTTAAGTGGAACCGGATTTTGTGTTGGATTTTGGTTTTGTATCAAAATCATCTCTTGAGCCTTTTGAGCTTCTTCATTATCTAAACTAGCTTTAACAGCATTTATAACAGAATTAATGGCATCATCTATGTGATTTATAACTTCCTCATCCATACGAAGCGTAGGTTTATTTTTTCCGGTAGACTCTTTCTTAGAAATGATAATATTCGATAAATCTTTACCATTACTTGCTTTATTAGTGTTTGACGTTGAACTTATAACTGGAACTTCTGAACTATTTCCAACGGGAGGTGTTAAATTACAATGAATTGCTTGTTGCATATTCGGCAGTTTATTTCGTTTTTTACTAACTGCTTTAATTGGTTGTTGTATAGCTGCCGATGTATTAATAACAACTGCCGGTTGAACAGGCTCACTAGGGGTTGCGTTTACTTGTCCAACTACTGGATTTCGTACCTGAGGAATCCTTAGTAGATCTAAATTTGAGTAAAATGGTTTGTTAACTAAAGCATCTGGATTTAAGGGTGGTAAAGTTAAAACTGAGGGCTCAGTCGGTGTACCTAATGAACTTTGTGCGGGTAGCAATACCGAAGTCATTTCAACGTTCCTCGGCGGAATAGGGACTGCAACAGCTGTTTTTTCTGGGCGAGGTTTTTTCGATAGATCAAGTGGTTCCATTTCATCAAATACTGCAAAATTCCGAACCTCAAAACCGCAAATGGTTTGTCGTCGAGCAGGTATTCCACTTATTCGCTGATTATTGGAGCAGGATAAGTCCTGGCTTTGTTTTGGTAAGTTTTTCGATGAGTTAGACAAGTTTAACGGTTCCACTGTTGAATTCGTAGAATTAAAAGCTGATACAGTTAGTTGAAGAGCAGGTGGAGCGGCAAGGTGTGCAGGTACAGCCATGATAGGAATAATTGGTGTTGGTAACATTGCCATGTTTGAAGATCCAATCGGTGCTGACATTGCACTAGGAGAAGCTTGGGTTACATTTTCAATTGGGATGGGAACAGGTACCGGAACTGGCAGTGACATTGGTATAGGCAACGGAGTAACATGTGAAGTAGGAATTGGTTGTCGCAAATTCTCTAAAGGTATATAAAGTGGCACTTTTGGCAACATAACAGGTGTATTTGATGGAACAACGGGTGGTGGCATTGCAGGAATTGTTGGTGGAATAAAATTGTTTGACTGCTTTTTTTCTTTGTGCAAGCTAGATATAGAAGTAGTAGCCTCGGGTTGTTGGTTTATTAAAATTTGTTTATTTACTGCATTTGATGTCACAGGAAGTGGACAATCCTTCGTTGTTGTTATAATTTGAGACAGTTTGGCAGTTTTTATATTATCAAGTATTTTACTTTCTACATTAGGTGTTACAGCAGGCAAAATGTTTCCTTCTGAAAAATCTGTTTTTACAATTTTTCTTGAAATTGTCTTACGTTTTGGCGTCTTTTTTAATAGACTTTTATCGGTTTCAACAATTTCAGCAGATTTGGGTATCATTATTGGTTGTAGGCACTGTACAGTTTGGGGTAAAGTTGTTGAAGTATAATCTCTCAATGTTTGAGGATAAATTACTGGTGGAACTACTTTCTCTTGAATACATGGGACTGACATTTTTTGCTCTGTTTTTAGCTTTTCTTCAAGTTTGCCTGTTAGCATAGCTATACAATCGCTGATACGTTTGCTTCGCTTCACATTTTTGTTATTAACTTGAACATTACGATCATTGTTATCAAGGCTCAGTGTTACTGCTGTACTGGAAGCTGTCGTTTTTTCGTTTGCAATTTTAGTTGTCTCTTTGGATAAAATTTCGTTTGGAATTTTTTTAAGCATTGAACTAGTATTGCCTTCTATATCTGTTGTATTAAAAGTAGTTGTTATAATTTTATCAACCGTCTCTAAAGTACTCATTGGTTTGTCGACAGGAGCCGATTCATTCAATTTTTCTGAATTCACCAATAAATCTGAGCATTTTGCTAACTGATCACTATTTTTATTTTCTATATTTTTTAAAAAGTCGTCAGTTTGGTTTGTCAATGGATCTTCCGCAATTTTTTTTTCTATTTTTATATTACAACTATCCACTTCATCTAACACTTCTTCTTCACTGTTTTTGAGTGTTTCCTCATTGGTGTTAGCATTATTTGTTGACTTCGTTCCGGTATTTTTATTCAGTAGCACTTTAATATTTTTTTTCTTGTTATTTATTTTTTTCGCTACTGTAGCGGTTATTGAAGCAGAAGATCTTGTTGTCATTTTTTTAGGTTTTTTTAATTGAGATTTAGTTTTCGATAAAATTTTGGCCGCTTGAGCCATTTGTCTTACACGAGTTTTTCGTAAATTATTGTAAATTTTATGTTTAGCTAAAAGTTTTGGTTTAATATTCTTCATTGATCTTTTTGTTTTACTAAGAGTTGGAAAAATTTTTTTACAAATGCGTTTCGGAGGCAGATTTTCCAACATCTTCTTAATAGATTCAGCTAAAAAGAAAGAAAAAAAAGTATTAAATATTATTTTTTTTTATCACAATGCAAATGATATGATGCAGATGTTTTACATTCGTTTGAAATATTGGCTGAACTTTACACGAGAACAAGCGACCTATTGTTAAAATTTTTGCAACTTATCTAAATGTGAGTATTATACATACGCACATAGAATAATATACTTTTGTCTCAATAATATTTACTAATTTTTATAGTCTGTACTTATTCAGTTAATTTTGGACAAAAAAAAATCAAAAACTTAAGCAACGTTCAAGGAACTTAATTAAGATACTTTACCCACAAGCAAATTTGAGGTTATGAAGTAAATTGGCTTAAAAACAATTTTTTTTACAAATTCAGTTTTATTCATACCTATATAAACTAGAAATATGGGAAATAATAATGTAATATGATGTCGGGCAAATATTCATCTCTACCACATCGGCAGAAGTCCCGCTCTTTTCACAAAATTTTGAACCACATTTTTCAACAAAATCATCTTTAGTGATGAGACCTATGTTCAATTAAGCGGTTATGTAAACAAACAAAATGTCGCATATGGGGCTCACAAAATCCACAAATAGTGCTTGAAAAACCATTATATCCAAAGAAAGTGAACGTATGGTGCGGTTTGTGTTTAGGCGGCATCATCAGACTATATTTTTTCGAAAATGAGGAAGGAAACGCCGTCGCTGTGAATTCTTTGAGCACCAAACAATGATAACCAATTTTTTGTGGCCAATTGCCACAATTGACATCAGTGTCATTTGGTTTCAGCAGAATGGCGCCACAAGCTACACAGCCGGCCAAACAATTCAGATATTGCATGAGAAATTTTCCAGTCGGGTAATTTCTCGATTTGGCGATGTCAAAATTTTTAATGATAAAAGTCAAACCCAATTCTTGTTTTTACTATACAAAAAGATTTTCTTGACATACTGTAATATACAAATTTTATGGTATACTACGATACAACAATACAACACATTTTGTGAATTCGGCCAATATATATGGCTTACTTTCCACTTGTTCAAAACATAGTATATTTAATGAACATATTATACTGTATATTTTAAACAAATGGAGAATTGGTTAGAAAATTTTTAATTATGTAAGATCATTCCTGACTGATCGTAGAATTCGTCTTAGAATTAATGGTGTATGCCCTTCATCTTATCAATTGCACAATGGAATTCCGCAAATCCCCAGTCTAATAGTAAACAAATTTAAATATATAGATCATTGTATTATGCAGGCGATTTATATATTTTCTTCAAGAGAAATAGTAATTCTCAATGTCACACTTTATTACAAAAAATACTAGCTGAAATTATCAATTGGACATTAAAATCTGGAGGCAAAATATCTATCAACAAAACAAAGTAATTACATATTTGTAAAAAGAAACCTTGCGACATTAACTCCCATAACTTGTGCATTGAGACATTATTATTGAGAAAGTTGATGATTTGAAAATTTTTGGTGTCGTATTTGCAAAAGCTGTGTGCCGCTGTGGTATGGTAGCTAAGACACTCGCCTACCAACCATAAGGTCGTCGGTTCAATACCAGGCCAGACCATCTTAAAAGAGAAAATAGTTTTTCGACTTCTCTAATGCATTTGCCGTTCGGAGCCGGCGTTAAACTGTAGGTCCCTTTCAATGCATAAACACTGGACTTATTGCTTGGTGATATATGCCCTTTTAAGATTTATATTTGATTTTTAAGTATTTTACTAATTATTATAATATTCTGATATATTAAATAATTTAGATGAATAAAGCTTTTCTTCCTGGAAAGAAAACCAATTATTTTGACTTTGGATTAACGATTTTTTAAGGGTTAAGAAATGATATTTCTATTTGTAGTTTTTTGCAAATTATATATATATATATATATATATATATATATATATATATATATATATATATTTTTTTATTAGACATTTTTTATTTGTTATATATATATATATATATATATATATATATATATATATATATATATATATATATATATATAACAAATAAAAAATGTCTAATTGAACGAAATTAGGAAGCAGTTATAAAACCCATAAAAAACCAGATAAATCCCGGTGGGCTGGGTTTTATTAAAAAACCGGGTTTTTGCCAATATAAATAAAATGTGTTGTAATATAGAAAATATTTATGAAAATGTTTAGTTTGTAAAAAAATGTTTTCTAGGTATAAAAAAGTTAATGTTATTCTTATTTGAGAATTCCAACAACAAATTCTTAACATGTTTAATTTTTTGTACACATCCCGTTACTGTACCTCTTAAGAACTTCGAGAAGTCATAACATTTGAAATAGACCCACAAATTACAACGCTAACAAAAAAAAAAAAATCTTTACCTGATTTCTTTGCTGTAAAATAAATGTTTTCAAAAATTAGTAATTATAGGAACAGAAAGATTCAAAATTTATATCAAATGTGAATAGCAGTGATGAAAATTTAATTGATGATATTAAGATCGAGTCAGAGGATGTGGAAAAAGAGTCTGATATATGTGAACGCTTTGAAAAAAATAACACTGAATGTGTAGAGGGAGAAAATGACGATGACGATGAAGATAATGATAATGACAATTACGATGATGAAGATGATGATGATTATAGACATCAATCGTCATCTTGCAAAGAGTCTCTCGTTTGTAGTGTGCCATTACACCGAATTAATGAGATAATACAGAAACTAAATTTGAATAAATCAAAAATTGAACATAAAAAGGAAAGTGATGAAATAATTGTGGAGGAAACATTGGATAATGATTTTGACGAAGATGATGATGCTAACATATCAAAACAGACTTCATCAAACATAAAAAATCTCTGTCTGTATTGTGATAGAAAGTTTTCATCTCATAAAATGCAGTTAAAACATGTGGATAAATTTCATTGTTTGCAACAGGATCGTAGGTGCAGTGGACGAAATGCTCAAACTAACCAACAACAGCAATCACACGTATCACGGAAGCGTAAGTCGGTAATCGAAACACAAAATTATCCTGGATGTAACTTTTGTCAAAAGTCGAAAGGACAGTCGCAACCAGTAATATTACCAGCCACCGAGTTGAGTTCTTTATTTATTCATCTTACGGATTGCCATACGGATAGGTATTTTGGTTGTAAAACGTGTAGTATAAGATTTCAAAATTTGACAAAATTGTCTAAACACATGGAAATTGTCCATAAAAGTTTGCCATTTGCCTTCGATGAAAACAGTAGTAAATCAAAGGATAATGATACAGACTCTCCAGTTTCTATTGACAAATTATCTATAGGAGAGAGAAGCAAATTGTCTGTAAAACGTCAGCAACGTTCTCAAAAATCGCTAAATAGTTGCATTGCTATTAATTCGACATCTCAATGTAGCACTGCCATAGCACCGAATACCTCGGTAATTGGTGCGGAAGAGCCAATTCTATCCCGTCTAGGATTGACACAAAATCGTTTACCAAACAATCGTAAAGGCGTCCGATTGCGTAGGGAAAAACTAATACCAGAGATGTTGTTAAAGTCCGAACAGAGTCACACATCATCAACAAATTTTGTATTTGCCCAAACTACCTCTATATCCGCCTCAACTTCCACGTCAACCTGCTCGCCAAAACTGCGCGGAAAATCAATAAAAGTTGCTAGTGGATTTTCCACTGATACTACATCAGATATAATTTTTCGTGTTCCCACACGTAATGACATTTTATCATGCGTGTTTGATGATAACTTTTACAAGGAGGTAGTTTCAAATGTACGAAACAATTTGCTGTTCCATTTGGATGGCAAAATTATGGGAAATTCGATGCAACATATTGATTCGAATGCTGTACGTCATGCTCATCAACCTCAAATTCGAAGTACTCTAGTCAAGAGCCCTATAGTTGTTACAACAATGGACAGTGAAATACATGCTGCCACAAGTCTTGCAGCTATTACGGCATTCCCGACACTATTGACCGCAGAACAGTTTGGCGGCGATGCAAGTACATCAAAAATTCGAAGGCCTCACACTAAGAACTCATGGAAATGGAAGTGGGATAGTGTAAAAAAGTTTAAACTTATTAACGAAGGTGGTAAAATCGTGAAGAAAATGAAACATCCAATGCTAGGCTTGCGAGATCTTTCGAAGTTAGATATGTGGACACAGTTGACAATGAGGCAAAAGCATGAGTTGCAACAACTGCAAAAAAGTATCACTTCAATTGGAGAAACACCCTGGCATAGCGAAACATCCATAACAGCAGCATCAATGGTTTCAGAGATTTCTTCTGACCCTTCACGAGAAGAAAAACAGCGACTAAACGATCAATTAACTTATATACTAGACATGCGTTTATTGCCTCACATCATACTTGAACAAAACGAACAGGCGATAATCAAAGTAGAGAATGATGAATTTGGCATAGCTCCGCCTACACAGATACCTGGGGAAGATTGTGCTGAAAATTTTATGGCGCAAACTTTTGCAGACGAAAGTTTTTTATCCATGCTTAATCTGTTGCCAAAAAATTACTCTGAAAATACTCGCACAAAATTGGTACTGAGTGGTGAATGGGCTAGACCTCGTTGTTATCTTTGTATTTGTTGTGGGTCCAAGTTCGAAAAACTTAAATCATTAGAGGAACATAAAATGTTTCGTCATTCTCAGATTCTTTCAACACATTATGAAGTGGTTGGCCGTGAATTATTAAATGGTAATCTGTTGCGGCATTTGTTTATACCCAAGAAAGCCCTTAGCCGCTATGGAAATGGTAGTGATAACAATTTAATATACAGCGGAGCAGCTCGCCGTTTATTTTGGCACAAAAACGAAACTCTTATTCGTGAAATTACTAACAACGAAGAGTCTTCAGACAGTTTGCAATCAGTTCTTAATAGTTGTGTAACAAATACTTCGAGTCTCAAAAATAGCAGCAGCAGTACAGAAGACTGTTGTGACATTGACACAAAAATGTCTGCCACAACAGCACTGCAACTGATTGGAAATGCAACTGTTGTGTCACCCACTCATAGCATTCATTCCTGCAGTTCGTCCTCATCAGCATTTTTTATTTGTTATATATATATATATATATATATATATATATATATATATATATATATATATATATATATATATATATATATATATATATATATATATATATATATATAACAAATAAAAAATGTCTAATTGAACGAAATTAGGAAGCAGTTATAAAACCCATAAAAAACCAGATAAATCCCGGTGGGCTGGGTTTTATTAAAAAACCGGGTTTTTGCCAATATAAATAAAATGTGTTGTAATATAGAAAATATTTATGAAAATGTTTAGTTTGTAAAAAAATGTTTTCTAGGTATAAAAAAGTTAATGTTATTCTTATTTGAGAATTCCAACAACAAATTCTTAACATGTTTAATTTTTTGTACACATCCCGTTACTGTACCTCTTAAGAACTTCGAGAAGTCATAACATTTGAAATAGACCCACAAATTACAACGCTAACAAAAAAAAAAAAATCTTTACCTGATTTCTTTGCTGTAAAATAAATGTTTTCAAAAATTAGTAATTATAGGAATTTTGGTCTTTTATGAAAAAGCTTGGGTGCAACAAATATATATATTTAAATGAAAACATTCAGGGAACACGAGTGTTAAAATTTGCTGATTTGTTTTCAGGGGAATGTACAAGATCATAGCCCGCGCTAAAAAAGTATGAAAAATCGAATTATAAAGCTACCAGGCAGACAAAAAAATAATTGACGCTAACAATTTTAAACTGTATGTACGTACAAACGACACAAATAAAAAAGAAGCAAAAGCGTATGAAAGAACAAAAATATCAGGGTTTCTCACGGGGAATTGTTTGTCAAAGAAAGGTAAGGGATAATCTGGGTACAAATATTCCAAATATTTTGAAATTAGTTCAGCTCGGCATTGCTCCCTGTTTTCTGAAAGTGTGAGAAAACAAATATTTACTACTTTCTGGCAAATATCGTGGGACCAAAAAAATTTTTGTTACTAACAAAATTGAATGTTCCATCAAGAAGCGGACTTATGTGGAAGATTCTCTCCGAACATTTACCTAATCATATTTTTTGAAGAAAAGAAAATATTTTTCTTCAACCCTAGTACTATCAGAATCAGGGATTAGAAAGTGGATCAACTCCAGTGAAATACACGTTACATGGGTTCGCTAAGCCAACAAAATATGAAAATCGAAGCCAAAAGATATACCAACCAAGGAATACGTTACGAAACACGGTTAAATTATTTAAATAAATGGCTGGACGAAGTACTACAGCTAGTCTTATTACCGGCGTCACCACACAACCAAATTCTAGTTTCAGATTGATTTTAAATCTTACAAAAGCATATACGAAGTATATTCTCCAGGAATACAACTCACACAAAGAAAATTAAATCTCTCTTACATATTTTCCAAGATTTATGGATGTTTTAAAAATAACGTAATTATTTTATTTTTAAACCAAAAAATGATGTGTGACATTTGCATATCATATGAATCAAAAAAGCAGTATGATAGTCACAGAAAACAAATTAATAGTATGAGAGAAGAAAAATTCAATGATATAGAAAAAACTAAAGCTGATTTATGCCTACTTTTATGTATAGACTTGTAAACTGTAAAACTTATTCCACAATCGAATGAAAATGCTTCATATTATTGTACAAAATGAAATTGCAAGTTTACAACTTTATTATTTATAAAATCGTTTCTCACGAATCTGACAACTATGTCTGGGATTAAACTGTGTGAAACCTTATTTGGTCGACTTCCACCACTACTCTAATCAAACACTTAAAAAACGCAATTCTTCATACGCCAAATATTATTATATATTCAGACGGATGTTTTAACCAGATCGGAATGTATTTTAAATATTTAATCGTATGACATACACAAATGGAGGTCGATTCAACTCATTTTTTTATTTAACAAAAATTATATAATAAGAAAATAAATTTACCATTACAACTAGTGGACCTAATAAAATATTGTCGAAAAAATCAATTTCCACTTAATGTTCATCATTTTAGACACAATTCTTTTCTTGCTGCGAAGCTGTCCCCAAGCGATACTTATTCGGAATGAAATTAATTTTTTTTTTTTATTTATAAAAAATAAAAGAGGAATGTTTTATTAAACCTAAAGATTTTAATAATATTTGTTCGTCTGTTTCAGTTTTTGTTATGTTTGCTTATGAAGATACGTCCTTTTGTTTCAGAAAACAAAAATGCAAAATTACGAAACACACATAATTTAAAAAATATTTCGTTATATATATTTTTTTTCTTCTAAAATAGTTTTGTTATCGTATTTTAGGCCAATATTCGATAATTTGTTTTTATATATGAAATTTGTTTCATTTTATGACGTTTTTTGCTTCTCCTGTAAAATTACAAAAAGTAGTGATATTACATACTTTTGGATTTTCGACGACGATATATAGTCGTTCGTAAGTTATTGTGTTCTATTTGAAAATAGGTGTTTTGAGTAAATCGATGTTAACGTTTAGTTGTTAATTGCAAAACATTGAAACGAAAAATTTTGAGTCTTTTTTTGTCAAGAAATTGTTTGTCTTTGAAAACTTTTTTAAGAGTAAAAAGCGTTTAAATAAAGTGCTTTGTTCTATATGCATATATTTACAAAACTCTTTTCATCTTATAGCGTATAGAACAGAACATAATAAAGTAATTTGGAAATGAACATGTATGTGTATGCTATACAACATTTTAGGTGTCATGCTTCGTAAGCTATTGTGTTCTATGGAATATGCTAAAAATCGAACATATAGAACAAAATCAAATAATTTTATATTTAGATTTTTTGTTACGATTTTATTCCATATACTCGATATTTAGCATATAGAACACAGTTAAATGTTGTACAGTTAAATGTTGTGTCTCGAAAACGAAAACGAGAAATTTGCATAAAAACCAGCTTTTTATCATTTTTTCTATTTTGTTGTACAGAGCACAAGAACTTACGAAAAAAAGATATGTAGATATGTGTAAACTAATGTTTTATTTTATGAGAATAATTATAATATCTTTTTCCGCCTTCCGGTAAAGACTATCACGGAGGGAATCAACTAGATCAGGGAAGATATGAGACCGATGTAGGTTAATATATTAACCGATAACTGAATGGCCATAAGAGCTATAAAGATCAAATCAATAAAATATCAACGAGAGAGCTAGACTGTAAGATTATATTGGGCAACTACTCGGTTAATGGTGGGGTATGCAACCGGCTAACAACCTCGATTTCAGAGAAAGGTGCAATTGGCGGCGACAAAGGCGGAATTGAGAAAAAGGGCTAAATAGACTCATGTGGCTTTTTGATCGAATGATATATTGGGCAAGACGACAAGGGCTGTATTGGGAAACCCTTATGAGAGCAAGTTGTGAACTGATCAGATTGAGTAGGTCTGAGTTGAGAAGAGTAGTCTATGTTTCGCCGAACACTAGGTTGAGAGCACAGCTATATAGAATGGGCTGCGTTGAGTCTGATGATTTATCGAGATTAGAGCAGCGTACTTAATATTTATACATACTGCGCAAAATAAAAACAAAATTCGTTTGATTTGTAATATAATCAAACGATACTAAAATATATACATTAAAAAAAGCTCAAATTCTCCTATAGTAAGCTTGGATAACATCAAAGCTGTACTCTCCATTGTAGCAAATACCCTTTTCTCATTCCTTTATCTAAATTATAACTAATTATGTTCATAACGTTTATAAATAAATATATAAATACGAAATCGATATTAAAAGATAAAAGCATTATATATTTTAAAAAAATTAATGCGATTATTACATAGAAAATAAAAAGTAATAAATATATTCGTTCCTTTTTTATCATAGATATAATAAAATTTCAATAAATTAGTTATAATAATATAATAATAATAATTCCCATAACATTTCATGAAGGAACACGAGGATTCTCTCAGTCAATGAGCTACATCCCATTAATTATATATTTTAAAAAAATTAATGCGATTATTACATAGAAAATAAAGAGTAATAAATATATTCGTTCCTTTTTTATCATAGATATAATAAAATTTCAATAAATTAGTTATAATAATATAATAATAATAATTCCCGTAACATTTCATGAAGGAACACGAGGACTTCTCTCAGTCAATGAGCTGCATCCCATTTAATTCTTAGACTCACAGAAAGAGACATACAATTTAACACCAGCTCCGAACGACAAATGCATTAGAGAAATAGTAGTAATACTCATAACCAATTTGTATCTACGAGTAATGTTACGAGGTGATACCGCTGTTGAAAAAACTTTTTCTTTTTCAGATGGTCTGGCCTGGTATTGAATCGATGACTTTTTGCTTGGTAGGAGGGTGTCATACCTACCATACCATAGCGGCACAATAAATTAGTTATAATAAAACTAAAAATTTCGATTGACTTTTAGTTAAAGGAACCTCTAAGAACGCCTAAACGAGTGTGTAGAAAAAGAACCTTAGTATTAAGAGTAGAACTCATTTTATCCTACTAACGGCATATTGTTACTATATATGTTGATGATATTTTTATGGAATATAAAAAGCATGCTAGTTTTCTATTTTCTTTAATTTTTTGAAAAACTTATGTAATGAATATTTTTCCTGTTTAGTCATTGTCTTTCTCATATACATATTGAATCAAAAAATTTACAGATGAGCATCGATTATGCGGGATGATCGGGGCCGGATGCATTCCGGACAATCGATTTGACACAAAATATACTAATACATTTTTTATTATTACTTATGTAATTATTTAAAAAAATAATTTAACCGGTATATTTTCTACCAATATCTTCTCTTGGACACAGTAGACTCGAATTTTATCTTTCTCTGTAATGTTCGAAGATGCTGAAAGTAGATAAATGTTTTGCAATCCCGAATAATTGTTGTAATCACGATTAATCGATTGAAAAAAGCGTTCCGGATAACTGATATTCCCGGTAAATTGGAATTTTACGAAATAGATTGATTGATTTTACGAATTAAATTCCTAAAAGCCTTATGGATCCAGGTAAGTCCTAAAGATTATTAGCAGTCATAAACAAATAAGGCTAAAGACTTAAAATTAATATAACTAAGAAATTAAAAAAAATTATAAAAAGTACAATTATTAACTTACCATCACTAGGTCGAGACCGTGGAGAAGATGTCTTCGTTTTTGTAAAGCTTGTAGTTGTTAATGCACCTTCCTCGGTAGTGTTATCATTTGATATGGATAAGTTTTTAACAACTGATTTGTTTTTGTTTTTCTTCAAATCTAAAATACTATGTTTGTTACAAGGACGCCGTTTTTTCGATCCACAATAATAGCGATATTTCCGTTTCTTCGCCATTGACCAAATATAATCGCCAGAGCAGTCAAGCATATGACGATAGAGATCGAGAATACCATTACATTTACGACCACATTTAGAGCAGCCAGTTCCAAGACTGTTGCTGTTATTATTGTTAATACTACTGCAGTTAATGTTAAGATTATGGATAGGTAACATTCCAGAACTAGTACGAATTTTAAATTGCCGTTTTACTCCAGCTGATGAGGACGAACTGCAGGAATGAATGCTATGAGTGGGTGACACAACAGTTGCATTTCCAATCAGTTGCAGTGCTGTTGTGGCAGACATTTTTGTGTCAATGTCACAACAGTCTTCTGTACTGCTGCTGCTATTTTTGAGACTCGAAGTATTTGTTACACAACTATTAAGAACTGATTGCAAACTGTCTGAAGACTCTTCGTTGTTAGTAATTTCACGAATAAGAGTTTCGTTTTTGTGCCAAAATAAACGGCGAGCTGCTCCGCTGTATATTAAATTGTTATCACTACCATTTCCATAGCGGCTAAGGGCTTTCTTGGGTATAAACAAATGCCGCAACAGATTACCATTTAATAATTCACGGCCAACCACTTCATAATGTGTTGAAAGAATCTGAGAATGACGAAACATTTTATGTTCCTCTAATGATTTAAGTTTTTCGAACTTGGACCCACAACAAATACAAAGATAACAACGAGGTCTAGCCCATTCACCACTCAGTACCAATTTTGTGCGAGTATTTTCAGAGTAATTTTTTGGCAACAGATTAAGCATGGATAAAAAACTTTCGTCTGCAAAAGTTTGCGCCATAAAATTTTCAGCACAATCTTCCCCAGGTATCTGTGTAGGCGGAGCTATGCCAAATTCATCATTCTCTACTTTGATTATCGCCTGTTCGTTTTGTTCAAGTATGATGTGAGGCAATAAACGCATGTCTAGTATATAAGTTAATTGATCGTTTAGTCGCTGTTTTTCTTCTCGTGAAGGGTCAGAAGAAATCTCTGAAACCATTGATGCTGCTGTTATGGATGTTTCGCTATGCCAGGGTGTTTCTCCAATTGAAGTGATACTTTTTTGCAGTTGTTGCAACTCATGCTTTTGCCTCATTGTCAACTGTGTCCACATATCTAACTTCGAAAGATCTCGCAAGCCTAGCATTGGATGTTTCATTTTCTTCACGATTTTACCACCTTCGTTAATAAGTTTAAACTTTTTTACACTATCCCACTTCCATTTCCATGAGTTCTTAGTGTGAGGCCTTCGAATTTTTGATGTACTTGCATCGCCGCCAAACTGTTCTGCGGTCAATAGTGTCGGGAATGCCGTAATAGCTGCAAGACTTGTGGCAGCATGTATTTCACTGTCCATTGTTGTAACAACTATAGGGCTCTTGACTAGAGTACTTCGAATTTGAGGTTGATGAGCATGACGTACAGCATTCGAATCAATATGTTGCATCGAATTTCCCATAATTTTGCCATCCAAATGGAACAGCAAATTGTTTCGTACATTTGAAACTACCTCCTTGTAAAAGTTATCATCAAACACGCATGATAAAATGTCATTACGTGTGGGAACACGAAAAATTATATCTGATGTAGTATCAGTGGAAAATCCACTAGCAACTTTTATTGATTTTCCGCGCAGTTTTGGCGAGCAGGTTGACGTGGAAGTTGAGGCGGATATAGAGGTAGTTTGGGCAAATACAAAATTTGTTGATGATGTGTGACTCTGTTCGGACTTTAACAACATCTCTGGTATTAGTTTTTCCCTACGCAATCGGACGCCTTTACGATTGTTTGGTAAACGATTTTGTGTCAATCCTAGACGGGATAGAATTGGCTCTTCCGCACCAATTACCGAGGTATTCGGTGCTATGGCAGTGCTACATTGAGATGTCGAATTAATAGCAATGCAACTATTTAGCGATTTTTGAGAACGTTGCTGACGTTTTACAGACAATTTGCTTCTCTCTCCTATAGATAATTTGTCAATAGAAACTGGAGAGTCTGTATCATTATCCTTTGATTTACTACTGTTTTCATCGAAGGCAAATGGCAAACTTTTATGGACAATTTCCATGTGTTTAGACAATTTTGTCAAATTTTGAAATCTTATACTACACGTTTTACAACCAAAATACCTATCCGTATGGCAATCCGTAAGATGAATAAATAAAGAACTCAACTCGGTGGCTGGTAATATTACTGGTTGCGACTGTCCTTTCGACTTTTGACAAAAGTTACATCCAGGATAATTTTGTGTTTCGATTACCGACTTACGCTTCCGTGATACGTGTGATTGCTGTTGTTGGTTAGTTTGAGCATTTCGTCCACTGCACCTACGATCCTGTTGCAAACAATGAAATTTATCCACATGTTTTAACTGCATTTTATGAGATGAAAACTTTCTATCACAATACAGACAGAGATTTTTTATGTTTGATGAAGTCTGTTTTGATATGTTAGCATCATCATCTTCGTCAAAATCATTATCCAATGTTTCCTCCACAATTATTTCATCACTTTCCTTTTTATGTTCAATTTTTGATTTATTCAAATTTAGTTTCTGTATTATCTCATTAATTCGGTGTAATGGCACACTACAAACGAGAGACTCTTTGCAAGATGACGATTGATGTCTATAATCATCATCATCTTCATCATCGTAATTGTCATTATCATTATCTTCATCGTCATCGTCATTTTCTCCCTCTACACATTCAGTGTTATTTTTTTCAAAGCGTTCACATATATCAGACTCTTTTTCCACATCCTCTGACTCGATCTTAATATCATCAATTAAATTTTCATCACTGCTATTCACATTTGATATAAATTTTGAATCTTTCTGTTGTGCATTTCGCTTAGAAGATGTAGATGCAGAACTGGAGACTTTTCGACGAACATTTTTTTCATCTAAAAGTTTTAAACTATCTGAACTACGTAATCCAAAACGGGACATTTTATAATTTGTTGAATCCTTTTTAAAACAGTTAATCTAAAATAAATCAGAAAAAACTTCGTATAAAGTATTTTTTATAAAAGTAGTCCTTAAATTTTTAATATTAGATTTGTAATTTATTGTATATATAATAATAATAATAAAATATTTAATATATGTATGTATGGTAGGTACATAGTTATTGGGATATGGCATTGACTTGAATAATACCTAACTCAATATATCAAAAAGGATTTAACCTTTTTTATATACTAGTAAAATGTAGTCGTTTTAGAGAGTAAAAAGATATACATATATACAAATTAAATCAAAAATTAAAGTCATTACAATTCATGAGTTTTTCTGTGATAAACTGGTAAGAAAAACGTTAGAAATTTAATTCATTATATTATTTCATTTAGAACACATACATTCGTCCATTATGTTACTTTAACGTCTGTACAAAATTAGAACTCATGATCTGATTTTGGTAAGTAGAAATTTATATCAAATTTTTATCGAAGACCACAACTTTTTTGTAAAAAAAAACGTCCCTTTACAATTTATATCTATATTTGTGTCCAAGCTCATATGAACACTTTTATTAAGTTGCTAGTTTATGAATACGGCCGAAGCCATATTCATAATTAAAACCTAGCATAAGTATGATATTTAATACACTTGCTGCTATGTTTGCTAAGCTCAGATCAACAATCTTCAAACACTATATTGATTTGTGTCAAATTTGTTTCAGAGCTAGAAAGTTTGCAGCAAGTACAGGCAGTGTCAAAAAAGTGTACACCATCATTCTCTAAAATTAAGTTTTTATTTCAGTCTTTAAAAATGTGTTGAATATAAACATTTTATATTTTTTTAAGACTGTATTTACGGTTTTACAAAATCCATAAAAACAACAACTTAATTTATACTATAAAAACAAAAAGGTACTTTATTTTTATGCGTCAAAAAAGTGTACAAGACAAAAATCTCTGCCAAAAAAAAAAGAATAAAGTAAAAATACCTGGGAAGTGACACCATTTTTTAAAGATGCTGTCAAGTACATCAAGATTCTGCTTTTAAAATTTTCAAAATATCTCGAAAATCCTGAGTTTCGGTAAAAAACCGGTTTCTCGTATCTTCAAACTTTTATACGAGTAAATTAATAACTTAGTCAATTATTAACCGATTTTAAATGTTTAGAAGATATGGAAAGAAGAAGAATATACCTTTTTACCTTTTAAAAACATTTATTAATGAGTTCTTAGATTGCAGTTAAAACTAAATAATCTTGTGTTTGGTTTTTTGACATCCTTTGTTAACACCGTTTTGTGTTCACTGCTCGTAACCTTTTCACGAGCAATACCAATTTCTATTCTTAATTACGCTTTCTGTTTACTATTTTGTAAACAACAACAATTACTCGAAAAATTTTTCTACCTAAAGATCTTCCAAACCGATCGTTGTTACAATTTAGGTTCGATCACAAACTCTTTAACCAGAGTTTAACAACACTAAACTCTCTTTACACTGAGTTCAAACCAATAACTCGTTCGCTACGTTTATACTAAATAAACTGTACTCGCTGAGTTTACAACACATAAACTCACTGCTGTCCGCATCGATGAGTTTTTATATGACTGAGTAAGCAATACTTCAAAAGCTCTCGAACATCTCGATATTTCAGGTGGATTCCATTTCTTTTCTTTACTTTCTTTTTAGTTCTTATGAAGTTATGCGAATGTAAACATCTACTTCTTTTAGTTTTTGTTGTAGTTTGTTATTGTCTGTTACTTGTTTTCTTTTCTGCCTATTTTTGTTGTTGCCGTTTATTTTTATTTACCACATTTCTGCTAATGTTGTTGTTGTCGAAATAGTTATTTGTGAACAGCATGTATAGTTGTTTTTGCGGCTTGTGTTTATTCTTTAAAGCAATGTAATAAACGATAGGGCTGCCCAACCTGACTTTTGTAACAATACTTACTTAAGTAAACTTGTGGAATCTGTGTACATTACTTAAGTAAACGCATTTTTCATCCAATTTATTCCAAGTTTTTTACTTTAGAGATGTGTTTAAACGCTATTTTATATAGGGACCACACCATTTATGAACTTATTAGAGAAGTGCGTTTAGTTACGATCCGTTGTAACATACCTACTTCTTAAAGCACCAAATGTGAGATCTTTCAAATAGTTTTTTATGTAACTTTGCAATTCGAAAACAATATTAAAATTTGCCATCAATCGCATTTTTTGTGAGCTTCTTTATCTTTTGACGCGTAAAAAATAGAGAACTTTTTTTGTTGAATAACTTTAGTTGTAGTAAAAATTTTTTGTTTAAAATTGCTAAAAACCGCTTGATTTTTTATGAGGTGCTTTAAGAAGTAGGTCTGTTAACTTACTCAATCTCCATCGGATCTTGTAAAACCAAGTATCATTGTATTCGTAGCTTAACATACTTTTCTATTGAATTCATAGTCAGTTGCTATATTAAATAGCGTATAAAACATCTCTAAACATGAACAATTTGGATAAAATATGTGCTTACTTAAGCAATGCAGACAGATTCTACAAGTTTACTTAAGTAAAGTTTATACCATTTAACAGGTCTGTTCTTCTTCTTTTCATATCTTCTAAGCATATTAAAATCGGTTAATATTTAGCTATTATAAATTAGCTTATAAGTGCCTGAAGGTACGAAAACCGGGTTTTTAACCGTAACTCAGGATTTTGAAAACTAAAAGCAGATTCTTGCTCTACTCGAGAGCAATGTCTGCTTACTTCGCGGTGTTATTGCCCTTGTAGTTCAACAAAAATTAAATTATCTTACAATATGTGAGTTTTAGTGGAATAAGAAAGCCTGACGACACATATTAAAAGTTTAATAGTTTTCCGTGGTTTAAATGGCGAATTTGTCATGTTTTGTTCCATTATTACTTTGACACTAAAATCGAAGTAATTTTATTGTACTTAATTTTTGTTGTTGTTGTGAATTTATATAAAGTATTTGTTGATTCAAGATATATACTATATATTCTTTTAAAAACAACTACCATTCTTCCAAAAGATTTTTGAATTAATTTGATATTAAGGAACAAAATTAAAAATAAATGTGAACTTTTCAATTTTTTTAATTATATTTAATAAAGCACTTATTAAATAATAAAAACAAACAAAAAAGGGATATGCAGCTGTAACATACAATTTTATAAAACAAACCAAAGTGAGAAACTTCAAATTTGTGCTCACATTGAAAGTCGGACAGACTTTTAGATCTAATAAAAGAAATAAAAATTATTATTTTCTTGCATATCCTTTTTGGTTTTCAGTAGCCTGCAGTCTCCTTGGGACGGATTCAACTAATTTTTAACACACATTAGGATTTATCCGGATTCATTTTACCTGAAATCCGTAGTTATTTATTGGCACACGAACGATTTTGCATTCCACGTTCAAGCTCATTTCACAAATACTCAATAAAACTTAAATCGGGACTTTGGGGAAGCATTTTCAAGAACATTCGGAAGTTGTACAATTTTTATTGAAATATGCTTTGCTTCACTGGCCTAATAAAATTTTAAATTATCAACAATACGCAATTTGCGTTCACTTTCTACTGCACTATTTTTCAAAATTTCAAGATAAATATTTTTATCCATTCTATAAAAAGAAGATTTTCAACACCTAAAGCGTTCATATAAGTACATCGAAGCAGCATCAACGACTGCGATGCAACGATCGCTTTTTAATGAGGCTAACAACTATACAACTCCCTGCCAAATATTGCGAAATTGGAATGTAATGTTAATGCGTTTATGTGGAATATTGTTGATTTTTATAAGTTATAACGTTCAATGGAAAGAAAGGAAAATTTTATGAGCAAACTAATAGAAAGCGAGGTAGTTCCCATTTTCGAAAATGTTCTTTTTTTCGATTGTAGAACTTTGTAGCACCGTACTGCTTTTTTGCTTCACAACTCTAGAAAGAGAGAGAGAGAGGTGTTAGTAATATTACATATAATTTATTACAAACCAGTAATGGGAAAGTTGGTACGATCGTACTTTTATTGATACTATTGAACTTTAAAATATACCGTAGTACTACCCTAATAGATTTGATATTCTCATATATATATCCCTATTTTCCGATTTTTTTGTATGTAGTACTAATGACAGCACGATTGATGTATGAAGTTTAAATACGTGGAAAGTGGTATTATTTTTCTGTTAGGCACTATCAAGTACAAGAATCGGTAAAAAACCGGTTTTCCTTGCCTTCATGCACTTATGAGATAATAACTTAGCTTAATATTAACCGATTTTAAGGTTATAATATTAAAAGAGAAGCAATGGATATATAGCCACTCGGTTTGTCCGGAGAATGTGTATAAAATTTCGGTAATTGTTCATGAATCTCGGGTGGATGACAGGGAGACATTCGACGGTTACATTTTCTTGGATTCATGGACATGACGACATAAAAAAATAACAGCACATAACACTTTGGATCAGAACGGATCGATTAGGTTCACGGAAATTTTGACAAATGCCAATCACACGATGGGGCAATGAACCTACCTGCTATAAGACCAGAAGTATCTGCGCACATTTAGGTTACCAGTGAATTGAGCAACTATTTAGGCAGCCTAGACAAAACGCGAGGTACATTATTGACCGTGGGCTATTGGCAGACATGCTCAAAGAATGGGAATTCCAAATAATGACCTTTGCAGCAGTTGCAATGCTGAAGAGGAGGAGGAGTCTACGGAACACCTTATTTGCCACTGCCCAGAACTCGACGATTTAAAAATTTCAGTGCTTGTTAGGAGGAAACTCGACGATAATGACTACCAACAACGTAAGATCTGCACAAAATACTTGCCTTTATTAGGGCGACTAAATGGCCAACTATTGCTAGACAGGAGATAAGAGAACCATGGTACGGTAATAGACGCATGGAAACACAAAGGGACCTACAATTTGGATCCAAGTTAGTGATTGTAGCTTCCAGATTAACCTAACTTAAACTATGCTCAGTTAAGAATAAAATGCTACATTGCTTTTGAAAATCCGTTATAAATTGACAGAGTTATTAAGATTCTTAGTAGCGCAATTTATGAAAAAATCTTTTTGTTTTATAAAATGTATTACTATTTTTGTCAAAAAAATACTCTTAAACTGTTTTCTGATACCGAAGAAAAATCCCATTTGCCATCACTGTTACGAACTTCAAGATTTTTGAATACAAATTTACTTTTAATATTAAATATTTGAAAAAAGAAAGTACAAAACACCGGAAACTATTGAGCCACATCTACTTTTCAAAACAGTATTTTTCATTGAAAATACAATTGTTTTAGTTTTATTTGAAATAATGCTCCATTTTTCAGCAAATTCATTATTTTAGCCCAACATGTTTTTAATTGTACTTTTCTTAATCGGCGGACCAATTTGTCTCATAAATTTTTTATGAAGTTAAGTTGTATCATACCTGCTGCATTCTAAGAAGCATGGTCTTGTTGCAAACAGCAGTTTTCACAGATACATTTTGTTTGCAAATTGATTCAAATTATCTATAAGTAAATTTAAATATATGAGGCGATCTATAGTTGTTTCAGTAAAAACTAAACCTCCACCCTAGCCGCTGACATACAACTTTAAATTACAAAGTTATCGTCTACATGCTTTATCGTGGGTATCAAGATTTTACTGAATATTAAACTTCATCAACAAAACTCAAAGAAATATTTTTATTTTTTAAAGTCACCAAATTGTAATTCACTATTTACAGTCATATAGAGAGCTATTTTTTCACTATATAGAGAGCTCATATAACAAAATAGGTGTTTACATTACTGGAAAGTTCATAATATTGAAAATTATACTATTGAATACCACTCAATAAAGTGCATATGATATTCGTGCAAAAAAAGTTCAAATTCATGACAAAATAATGAAAAAAATTTAGAAAAATTAGTATTTTATACAATATATATGTTTGCAAGGTACTTTCCTTATAAAATAAGCTTTTTAAAACCCTCTTTTATTTATATTGTGAGCGTCAAATGAAAGTAAGCACCTCAACTTATACGAATAACATGATCATTACACTGTTACGAAAACATTATGCATTAGTTAGTTCAGTTATAGTTTGACAGTCATTGTGCACAGTTGTAATTTAAAAGACATAAAGTAGCCGTGCTTAGATGTAAATAAAAGTCTTGAGTAATTTGTGTATTTAGTTAAATTGTTGTATAAAGTAGAAGTGTACAGATAAAAAAACAGTAAATTTAAACAAAAAATACGTGTATGTAATCTATTTTACGCAATTTAAAAGAACTCAAACATTTTAAAAAGGTTAAAATGTAACAATACAGCAGAATCTCAAAAAACTAATAAAAATAGTAATAAAAATAATAATAATAATAATAATAATAATAATAATAATAATAATAATAATAATAATAATAATAATAATAATAATAATAATAATAATAATAATAATAATAATAATAATAATAATAATAATAACAATAATAATAATAATAATAATAATAATAATTAATAATAATAATAATAATAATAATAATAATAATAATAATAATAATAATAATAATAATAATAATAATAATAATAATAATAATAATAATAATAATAATAATAATAATAATAATAATAATAATAATAATAATAATAATAATAATAATAATAATAATAATAATAATAATAATAATAATAATAATAATAATAATAATAATAATAATAATAATAATAATAATAATAATAATAATAATAATAATAATAATAATAATAATAATAATAATAATAATAATAATAATAATAATAATAATAATAATAATAATAATAATAATAATAATAATAATAATAATAATAATAATAATAATAATAATAATAATAATAATAATAATAATAATAATAATAATAATAATAATAATAATAATAATAATAATAATAATAATAATAATAATAATAATAATAATAATAATAATAATAATAATAATAATAATAATAATAATAATAATAATAATAATAATAATAATAATAATAATAATAATAATAATAATAATAATAATAATAATAATAATAATAATAATAATAATAATAATAATAATAATAATAATAATAATAATAATAATAATAATAATAATAATAATAATAATAATAATAATAATAATAATAATAATAATAATAATAATAATAATAATAATAATAATAATAATAATAATAATAATAATAATAATAATAATAATAATAATAATAATAATAATAATAATAATAATAATAATAATAATAATAATAATAATAATAATAATAATAATAATAATAATAATAATAATAATAATAATAATAATAATAATAATAATAATAATAATAATAATAATAATAATAATAATAATAATAATAATAATAATAATAATAATAATAATAATAATAATAATAATAATAATAATAATAATAATAATAATAATAATAATAATAATAATAATAATAATAATAATAATAATAATAATAATAATAATAATAATAATAATAATAATAATAATAATAATAATAATAATAATAATAATAATAATAATAATAATAATAATAATAATAATAATAATAATAATAATAATAATAATAATAATAATAATAATAATAATAATAATAATAATAATAATAATAATAATAATAATAATAATAATAATAATAATAATAATAATAATAATAATAATAATAATAATAATAATAATAATAATAATAATAATAATAATAATAATAATAATAATAATAATAATAATAATAATAATAATAATAATAATAATAATAATAATAATAATAATAATAATAATAATAATAATAATAATAATAATAATAATAATAATAATAATAATAATAATAATAATAATAATAATAATAATAATAATAATAATAATAATAATAATAATAATAATAATAATAATAATAATAATAATAATAATAATAATAATAATAATAATAATAATAATAATAATAATAATAATAATAATAATAATAATAATAATAATAATAATAATAATAATAATAATAATAATAATAATAATAATAATAATAATAATAATAATAATAATAATAATAATAATAATAATAATAATAATAATAATAATAATAATAATAATAATAATAATAATAATAATAATAATAATAATAATAATAATAATAATAATAATAATAATAATAATAATAATAATAATAATAATAATAATAATAATAATAATAATAATAATAATAATAATAATAATAATAATAATAATAATAATAATAATAATAATAATAATAATAATAATAATAATAATAATAATAATAATAATAATAATAATAATAATAATAATAATAATAATAATAATAATAATAATAATAATAATAATAATAATAATAATAATAATAATAATAATAATAATAATAATAATAATAATAATAATAATAATAATAATAATAATAATAATAAGCGTCCACGTACCGCTTTGAAAAGTTAACTTATTAAACAATAAACGTAAACTTTTTTAAGCGTACAAATTTTTTAAACCAACTATACAGTTCGATATGAGTGACAATGTTGACATTGAGTCATAGTCACATCAGTATCATGTCGAAATTTGTATGAATTTATCGTAAATGGATAAATTTCATTGATAAATCCTCGTGACAATGACATAAAGGGATTTATGTATGACTACATCATTGTATTATCACCATACTAAAGAAAACTGAAATATAGCGTCGTTGTTTGTTATAAGCCGACTACATACTGAACGATACAGGAGATTTTGTCTGCTTAACCTACTGTTAATGAATAAAACACTAATGTTTCTTGATGATATTGTTTGTAAGGACGCTTTAATAAACGTACGCCTGCAAGACAAAACCAACTGTAACCTATGAAAATTTTGACAATTATTAAAAAGTGTCATGTATGACGCAAAAGAAAAATTGTGTTATTCCCGATGATTCACTATAACGTTCGCTAACATGAACATTTATATATTAAATTTTTTGCTCAAATATGGTCAAGAGTGACTGTGATATTCAAACCAGCCAGTAGGATTTAAATCTGTTTCTTTAGTAATGATGAAAACTAGAAGCTCAATTAGACGTGACTTAACGCAGCAATTCTCACTTATGTGTGAGAACAATGTGTTTGATTAGTGGTGGCTCCGTAACGGATCTACTGAAATTTGGTTATTTCGACATGGTTATGGTCATGGCACTTATTATGTTACGTCTAACTGAGTCTTAAGTCAATAAAATTAGTTAAGTGTTTTCGAAAAGCCTACATATGTGTGTTTACAATTGTATTTTTTCAATATTGAAAATCGCTTAGGAAAGTCAATAGTTCGAAAAGTTAATTACGCTTGGAATACACCGGTTAAGTTTTTCGCGATTCTTCTGTATTTATAAGAATAGAGATAAATAGAAAGCAAAGTATAGAAACTGATTCTTAATAAAGGTAAAATTAATTTTATTAAAACGAGGAACTAAAACTTAGCCACTTAGAAAATAGATCACTTTTTATGAAAAATACCCACATTTTTTCGCGTCAAATCAAAGTAAACAGAACACTCTTCTGGGCTCAAAAGCTTATATTTTATTTTAAAATTTTAAAAAGGAGTTAGTGAAATAACAATTTTAGACGAAATAATGACCAAAGAAGTGTATCTTTATAATTCAAAAAATAAATTGATGGCCAGCGTTCAAAAAACTGGTGTTATTGAG
The DNA here is from genome assembly GCA_023159175.1 of Wohlfahrtia magnifica. Lineage (NCBI taxonomy): Eukaryota > Metazoa > Arthropoda > Insecta > Diptera > Sarcophagidae > Wohlfahrtia > Wohlfahrtia magnifica. The sequence continues at coordinate 564,114 of JAKWBJ010000181.1, read as the reverse complement.
TCTGAAAATACGAATGTCTAAATACAAATATTGCCGTAATAATGAATTCAAGAATAAATCTTATTTATGCTTTTAAAAAAGGGTATCCTTTTTGTTTTTGCACAACGAGCATAAGTCAAAAAAAAAATTTAATTTCGAAAAAATTAAAAAAATAGTATTTTAACACGCTCTGACAAAATTTCTGGAAATTAATTTAGTTACTAGGATCCAATCCCTATAAAATAAGTTCCATGTTCATTCGCCTATGTTTTCCTGTTTTTCCACAACAAAAATAACAGCCAAAAAAAAAATAAAATTTGAAATTCCGTAAAAATTATAAAGATCGTATTTTAACTTGCTCTGTTAAGACATCTGGAATTAATCCAGTTACTAGGACCCAATCCACATAAAATGAGTCCTAGTTCATCCGCCCATGTTGCCCTCTTTTTCCACAAGGATAACAGCCAAAAAATATGAAATTTAGAAAAAATTTAAAAATCGTATTTTAACTCGCTCTGTTAAGACTTCTGGCAATTAATTTAGTTACTAGGACCCAATCCCTATAAAATGACTCCTAGTTCATTCGCCCATGTTGACCTGTTTTTCCAAAAAAGGATATTTGTAAAAATATTTTTTTTTAATTCGAAAAAATAGCTAAAAAATTAATCTAACTCGCTCTGTTAAGGACTTTGGAGGTTATTTTATTTACTATGACCTTGTTCCAGTAGAATGAGATTAAATTTGTCCACCCCTGTTGTCCTAGTTCCGGTTTATATTGATTTTCATCTTAGCCTAGTGAAGAATTTAGTATTCTTCTATTATTTATCAATTTAATATATATTTTTGCTAAATTTTATTCTTTTTATAAATAAAATTGTTTTAGTTAATCGCCTTTTAATTAAAACATTTTTTTTTTGTTGTTGTCAAAAATTAAGTCTTAAATAATTTTTTTTATTGCTTAACAATGCTATGTTAAGTTACTAACAGAGCTCTGATTAATTATTTGGGTTGTGTCAAGGGTTGTAAATAAATAAATAAATTTATCTTCACACACATTGTTTTGTGTCGCCCTGCCAATTCCATACTTATTTGTGTATCTGGCAGCACTGCAAATTAAAGCATCTCTGGGTAACACAATCTTAGATGTTTAAAAATAACGGATAGAAGATATGAGATCATTTGAAATATTTCCGCAGTTTTCCAAACTGTAGGCAATTAAGTATATAAGGAGACTGCTTTGCCTACGTAGTTTAACTATCGTTTGGCTGTCAACAAATAAAGGTGTGTTAAAGCGGAAATAAAACTGTTGTACTAAGGCAAACAGTATAAAAGTTATAGTGAAGTAAATAAATAAAACTGTAAAACAATAAAAAAGCGGTGTTTATTTTATTTTAACGCAATTTAAACGAACTCAAATGTTTTAAAAAGGGTAAAACGTAACATTATGTTAAAAGGTTTATTTATTAAATATTTACAAATTTACATATGTGTGTGAAGATATATTCGAATTTGAAAAGTCAAAACACCAACCGTATATTTTTAACATGCCCAAATTTTGTGTTAACAGAGTACTGTTAACATGTTAACAGTGACTACATACAACATGTTAAATGACTTCAGAGCATAAGTGGACATTTCGAGAAAATATGTAGCTGCTCCCATATACATCTATGTATAAATATTTGTACAATGGTTCTTGTTTAGAGCCCATATGGCGGTATGGTATGTCTGGAAAAATCACTGGATTTGAGAAAGTGGAATTTTAAAAAATTAGTTTTTTGAAAATTCTATTTCTCTAAAAAATTTAAGTGCCAAACATTTTTTCGTCAAACAGGAAAATTAAAAAAATTTTAAATGCAGTTCAACTGAGAAAACTGTAAGTTATTTATTAAACCCTATATAAACCCTTATATAAACCTCATTTAAAAAATTGACATTTTTTCAACAATTTATTCGTGCAATGTTTCAAAAACAGTTTTTTGCCTCTCCTGAAAATTTGAAAATTTTAAGTTGGGATCGTTTATGATTTAGTGTGCGAATTGTTGCTTAATAAGTTTGTTATCAATATTTTTTTGTTTTCTTTTGAGTTTGCATAGCTTGGCGATGATTAGCAGCCTTAAAATCATGGTATGTCATCTTGTAAGCAGACCCTATCATCTATTGTTTACAAAGAACTTTTTCCAGAACTCTGGTGGCTTATTTAAGTTTTCCAATTCGCAAGCAATTCGGTTTTCTTTATTGACTTGTTACACTTGTGGCGTCATCTGAGCTGTATGGGTTCATTAATGGTCCTAATTCAATATTTTGCACATTGTATCTTTAGAAACTTGTATATCAAATTATGTAATTATGTTTCAAGCAGTTTTTGACGCTACTAATTTGGAGTTTTTCTTCACTAAATGCACTATAACTCTTCTTTTACGTTCAGATAATTTTGAATGGCAAACCAGAATGAGAAATTGAGATAAAAACTCATGTTTTTAAAAAAATTTAATCATTCTCGGTAAGATTGTGAGTCCGTTCAACTACTTAAACGATTTTGAATTAATTTTTTCTTGTTTCCCAAAATATGCTATAATTTTACGTTCAGCAATATCAATTTCTTTTGTGGTCGCCTTTCTTGAATATTATTGCAATTTGAACCAAAAAATTTCTAAAAGAAAAAGGTCTATATGTTTTTGATGAGCTCGCAACTAAAACTTCAAGACGACAAAAAACAGTTACGAAGTAACATTCAGTTTTGTGTACACAGACCTTTTCATACATACAAATATGGCATAATATTGTTTTAAGGTTGCTTATAATTGCCAAACTTACAAACAGGCTAACTAAGACCATATGTTCGGCTTGGTCTCTCTGATGGGAATCAGACAAGCGACCAGCGAGTTGACAGACTAGCACACTACATACTATACTTTAATAGCACACTTTTATGAACTAAATTTCAAGCTTGTGGTATTCGAAGTAATTCGTACGATATATTTTATTTAATTAAAATGTGTTTATTTGTGCCATCTGTTTTGAAGTTAATTCCTCATAAAATAATCAAAAAGTCAAGATTTAAATGTATACACTCCGTCAATGGTAACATCATACAACTCGAAAAATGACACAACCATTGTTAATAATACGAATAGGTACCTATAAGGAAATAAAATAAATAGATTTTTGGATGTATAATGTAACAAAAAGCAAAATTCAAAGTAAGAAAATAAGCGACATGAGAGGAAGCAAGAATAAAAACAAAAATAAAATAAAAAAACTCCAAATCACACAAATACATACTACATATTTAAAAAAACATCTAGTACAAACAACAATCGTTGAAATCTAACCAAACAACAGTGGTACAACAAAAACATCAACAACAAAAATACACTCATCCACTCACTCAACTGCATCGAGTAAAGTTACCAGCGATTAGTAGCATTAGTAGTACATACATACATATGTAGTGAAGACGAAAAAAGTAATAACTTACATATAGAACAAACAGCGGGCTGGCTGTGACGGTCAGGATAGGGATGGTGTAGTACCGGTGGTGGTATTGGTGGTAGTTCTTAGATCTTCTTACAATTGCTGTTTCTGTTATAATATTCTTAAATCAGATTTGGTATAAACAAAAGTAATGGAGCATTAACTGAAACAGCAACATTTTGTATACATCATATTTTCTTCCTCTTATTGCACTTTACACAGTTTAATTTATAAAATATCGAGAAGACATCTTCTACAATTTGTTTTTCTTCTTTTTTTACAGTCCTATGTAAATAAAATTATTTTTTAAACAATTTGATCTATAAATAATTAATATTTTCTCAAAATTTGTATAGAAATAAAATAAATTGCACTGGTACGTTGTATACAACATTCACAAATGTGATTTTTCACTGATGGTTAAAAAGGCATCGACATAAGCCATTAAAAGGTAGTACAACAAAAAAAAAAACTCATAGAAGCTTACTTTCTGTAAAATGTTAAAGATTAACAAATTTGTCTAAGAAATACGCTGCAGGCTGGGTATCATAATAACAGTCATCCAACTTGAGTATTTTAAAGGATATATGGAAACTATAATATCGTTTACAGGCGAAGGCGATTTCTTTTAATTTTTTGTTTTTTTTTTTCTCTTTTGTGGGGGAGCTGTTGCGAGACATGCAACTTCAATCACTATTTATAAGTCTTTTTTGGGCAAACAAATGCCCGTATCGTTAGATCAATTCATAATCTCTTTATTACAACTACTGTGTGTTATTTTTCTTAATTACTTGTCTTTTTGAAAACTTTAATAATTCACAAAATTTATTTTTCCTTTTTCATCTCTGTGAGAGAAAATATTTATGTACTCGATTGAACTTCGTCAAAATGTCGACTACTTTAAAGCGTTGCCATACCAAATTTTTGCAAAGTTGTATTTATAATCGAGTTGGAAAATTAAGTACTTAATAATTTCAATTCAAATGTTACAAAAAGTGTTACTACGATTTAAATGTAAGATATTCTTGCAATACGTTGAAATATTCGTTTATTTAGAAATTAAATGCTTACCAAGTAACAATTTATAACCATTTAACTGCATGTATATAAATATTACTGTTCACAGTTATACGAATGCCGGCGAGTCGTGGTCATTTTTGACAATTATGTAGTAGATTAAAGAAAAGTTTGGCTTGTTTTCCTTAATCTATGACAAAAATTAAAAAAACGGTATATAGTATATACTATATTTATTATTATTTTTAGTATTAAAAATGGTTTACCAAATTTGCAACCTAAAGTCTCATCTATTATTGTGAAAATCGATAGACATTTTAATGTTGACATAGAGGACAATGATGTCGATGTATGCCCCTTTATCAATAATGAGAATTCAATAATGGTGAAATTCAATTCTATCTTCATGGGTAGCTATTTAAAAGCAAGAGCGCTTAAACAAACAAATGTTATGGATACAGACATCCAAAAATAATTTTCCTAAATACTCACCTAACTCCCCAAACTGGAGTTTGAAAGTTTTACTTGATAATTAAGGACTCTCCAAAAGTAAAAATCGAATTCAAAATAAACTATTCACTTTAGCTGAATTTTGCTCCCATTTTAAAATCAACGAAATTTAAAGGAACTATATATTTATATAAGATGAAAATAATAGTATTATAAAACGAATTAAAAATCTCTACAATGTCTAATTATACACCCCGTTGCAAAATATAAGTTCACTGTTCTTTTTTCGGCTTTTATAGAAAATTATGGAAACAATTTTATTTCTTTTTTTTAATGTAATTAGTTATTCACCTTTATTAATAAATCTATGCAAATATGTACATATATATTTTTTGAATACGTTCTGGTAAGAAAAAGAATATATACATATATATATATATATATATATATATATATATATATATATATATATATATATATATATATATATATATATATATATATATATATATATATATATATATATATATATATATATATATATATATAATAATATTTCATGAAGGAACACGGTGACTCTTAGTCAATGAGCTGCACCCGATTCTATTTTTAGACTCGTTGAAAGGGACCTACAGTTTAATGTCGGCTCCGAACGGCAAATGCATTAGAGTTTTCAATAGTAGTAATATTCGTAACCAGATACTAGCTAATGTAATCAAACCGATCAACCGATGGCGGCCTATGGAATAAAACGAAGGATAAGATTCAGAACATGGAATATCAGAACCCTTGTAGAAGAAGCTTGTCTCCAGCAGACCAGCAAACCAGCCAAAAAGCAATGATGTGAGTTTCCTATTATCCAGAAGAGCCCGGAATGCTTTTGCTAGCTGGAAACCCCACATGACAGGTTGATATCTATTATACTTCGAACAACTAGGCTAGGAACATAACTAAATTGCAGTGTTATGCACCAACTGATATGGCAGAACTGGCAGAAAAGATGAATTCTAAGAAAATCTCGAAGGAGCTATGGCATCTACTCACAGAGGCGACACTCTAATGCTTATGGCCGACTTTAGTGCACAACTTGTTTCTAGTAACACTAGCAGAGAATGCATTATGAACAAACACGGAACAGGTCGTATTACCTAAAATGGTACCCTCTTTACAGATATGTGTGCTACAAACGACCTCGTTATTGGTGGAACTCAGTACCCTCACGAACGTATCCACAAAGTGACTTGGGTTTCTCCGGATCATGGACTGAAAATCAAATTGACCACATCGTCATCAGCAGAAAGTGTCGAAGATGACTCCTTGACGTCAGAAATAAAAGAGGAACAGATTTACTTAGTGCTGTCTTATTACTGTCTGTTTCAAAATTGCAGCTCTCTAAGAACCTCATGACGTAGTACAGAACAGAAAACTAGGCACTGGCGAGTTAGAACGGCCAACCATATCCGCGGCATATGTTGGAAATCACTCCAGTGCCTTAGTTTAACACACCCACACGCAGTTGGGAGTCTGGGATATTACGAAATACATTTTATTGAATCCAGCAAAGGTACCATTAGACCACCAAAAAGTAATATAAAGAAAGGCTTTCTGACATGTGGGCCTAAACAGCAGAAAGGAAAAGTGTCAAAGGTTAACCGAACAACGCAAAAGACTCGTAGATCAATCTCTGCGGCAGAGCCACAACAATTTGAATAATATGGTTTAACGCAGCGCAAGGCAAGACAAGCGTAAATGGGTGAATAACATTGCAGATGAGGCGCAGGCTGCTGCTGAACCAACCGTAACAGGTACCTCTACAAAGCCACTAAACAACTGACTCATAAAACACCAAACGCCACCAAACCGCTTAAGAGACCGGATGGTATCACAAAGTGTAAACAAGAACAGTTGGAAATATGGACAAATTATTTCACAGAAGTACTAGAAAGCTCCGCAAAAGTGCTCCACCACCCTGTCTATATACTGCCCACTCCGTAAGAAATGACTTCTCGACTCTACGTCTAGACCTAACGCAAATTGTTTGGGCCATAAAAACATTAAATCAACTCTTCCCTTTTTTTCGAGAGATACTTTTGACACTCTCCCACATACAGCTGTATGGGCGGCGTTACGGTGTAAGGGTGTCACGGAGAAAATAATAGAGCGCATAGTCTTTACTATGAGGCCAATACGTACCAATGAGGATATAAGCTGGGGATTGAAGGGATGTTTAGATGGCCCCGATTACGCATATAACATTTGCCTTCTTGCTCGCAAATACTTCGACATGCACAACAAACTCCGTACGATAGGGAAAATGTCCGCAAAAGTGGGTCTAAAAATTAACCTCAAAAAGACCAAAACATTACGTATAAAAGCATCAACTACTCAGCCATTTCTTTAACGGCACCAACCTGCAACTTCTTTTTGCTATTTCGATGAAAACCAAATTGGACCACCCCTAGCTTTTGCTATGCTAAATCCTTTATGGCAATACGTTGACGTAAGTGGCTTTGGATTGGCCATACGCTTAGAAAACCACCCGAAGACATTAGTAGAATGGCCATCCCCAGTGTCGACGACGTATTGGAAGGCCTGCTCATACTTGGAGGAGACAGCTGGATACCGAAATAAGAAGAGTAAAGCAACTCATGAAAAAATCATATCATTTTTAGCAAGCCGGTACTTTTTATTACTTTGAGACCGCATTTTTTAAAAAAGTTTAAAATTTTGTAATAATAGCATGATTTTTCATGAGTTGATTTACTACAAAATTTAATAACATCGTCAACTTCTAACGGATTTCTAAGCCTTAAGTCCTATTTTATTCATAACTTAATATAACTCCTTAATTAATTCATAAATAGTACAGTTTCTATATAAAACAGTGCGTAAAAACGCACCCTCTGCCTAGAATTCTTGGCTTAACTCATACAATTAGGACAATACTATAAGTATCGCTTCTTTAATTAGAAATAACTAAAATGATAAGTAGTATCAGAAGCGGTGGTGTGGCTTTATATTTTTAACAGGGGCTGAGGGTAAGGGAAGTATTCAGGGTTTCGCACGCTGACTTTTTTGATTGTGTTTTTGTAGAGATTAGTGGTACTAAGTCTAATATTCCTGTTGGTCCAATATACTTGACAGATGGTAATTTAGACTAGATGGCAATTTAGCGGTACGTTAGCTCTATCATAATTGAAGACTTCAATAACAATCTTTTCGATATTTCTAGCTTGATTAGGGATATGTGTCGGAACCTTGACCTTACATATTTACACAATCGGTTACCTAATTGTTTTAATAATTAATTAATTTCTTTGACAAGTAACATTTACTCAATTTGTGGCTCAAGTCAGTTCATGACTTCCCTTTGGGATCATCCTTTTATATACTTATGCCTGAAGATTATGGATGAGTTTGAAAATTGTGTCACTGCCTACAGGGATTATAATTCCATTAACTTGGGTAGGTATCGAACATAGTATCTTTGAGCGATTAAAACTCATTATACTATGACTTAGAGATTGAGGTGTTATATACATTGCTTAATGAGTTACACGGTATTCTTCCTATAAGAACTAAATAGACACGTCAGGATCGGAATTTTTACCATTTCAGTGATGTTAGGCAACCAACACATAAGGGATCCGGCGTACGAGTCTACAGGGGGAATATGAGTTCTTATTCATGGGAAATATATTGCAAGTATAGAAATAAAGTAAAACGATAATTGTGTGGCATAGGACTGAATATTGAAGCTACATATTTGCGAATGGTAGTATTAAGGATTATTAGTATTATTATTATTGGTTATTATTTTAATCCACTAGATCCAGACGCTTTCAATATTTTTTTCATATCTTCACAGATAAGGTACATTAATACTGTGCCCACTGTAGGGTAGCTAGATATTTAATTAACAAATTACATTGTGGAAAAATTAGCAGTACAATTAATAAAAGAACATTGGTTTTTCAAATGAAACGTCGTAAAAATTCACATAATAACATGCAATGACACTTAGTTCAACAAAGAATATAAAATGCTATCATTCTGCCATAGAAATTCTTTCGAATACTTAGCCACGTATGGTCTCAATGAGGCAAATATTGGGCAATAAATGCGTAACCACTACTTTAATGAACGTTTAATGGAAACATGTTTTTACGTTTTAACCTTATTAAAACGTTTGAGTTCGTTTAAATTGTGTTAAAATAAAATAAACACCAATTTATTTATTGTTTTACGATTTTATTTATTTACTTCACTATAACTTTTATACTGTTTTCTTAATACAACACTTAAAATTCGTTTATACATCATTTTTATTTCCGCTTTAACACAACTTTATTTATTGACAGACAAACGACAACTAACTACGCAGGCAAAGCAGTCTCCTTATATACCTAATTGTCTACAGTTTGGAAGGTTCCGAAAATGTAAATATAATAATGAAGAAAATATAGTGTAATAATAGTAGGTTTGTTCAGTAACAAAAAATTGTGACGAATTTGCAACAATTGTTACTAGAAAAGTGTTCATTAACTCAAAAAATTTGCAGCGAGAGAGCGTCAGAAGAGAGTAATAAATTAAAACAAAAAAAATCATCCAAATTCTTGCTGGTAAAATTTTTACTTGCAAGATTTATTCAAACAGCTATTTTGTGCTTGTGTTTATAAACCAAGTTTTCTAAAAGAAATTTCAAATTAAAAAAATTTTGAGAAATCTAAGAAATTTTAAGTAAAAAATGTTTGTACTCTCTCGTCGCAAGTTTCTACAAGTATAGTTATTGAACATACCTAGTGACAATTAAACCACGTTAGTCACAGAGGGTACATTTTTTTTTCTCTTTTGTGTACATTTTATTTATATTTTTGAATAACTGTAAATATGTATACTTAAAAAATCTTAATAAATAACCTTGATTTTTTCGCACCGATTGATTTATTGTTGTTAACAAGGCGATACCGGCAACATCATCACTGATGTAGCCGGTTCGGCTATCTGTTTTTCTATTCATTGTAATGTTTAGTCATTGTCATTGCTTTTTTACTCCTTATGTTATTTTATACAGTATCCTTTGGAAAATGTTTACTGCAGAATTAGGTATATTTTACAAAAAATATAATTTTTGTCATATATAGAAGAAAAAATTAGTTGCAATGGCAACACCACCTTTGTGGATTTGCATTAGTAGGTACGTTTGAAAAACTACAACTGACATAAGGCGAATTCAAACCATTTCTTCAAACATAAATAAGTACTTTTTTTTCCAACTAAGTATATTCGGGCCGAGAATTATTTTAACAAGTCATTGCAATATTTCGCAGGGCTTAAGAAAAACAGATTGTTTGCTATTAAATATTAATTCAAAATGGAAGCTGTACTACAAGAAAAAGTAAAATAAAACTATTTTTGACTTTAGTCTACTTAATTAATGATTTAATTTTTTTAAGGAAGAAACATTTGACTTTAAATTAAAGGATGCACACAGTTCACTAGACGAATTAGACGTGGATGATCTTTATGTTCGCTATAAGGTACATATAAAGTGATAAATTATAATAGTGAAACACTTGAAAACAAACTTAAATGTTTTTTTATTAGAAATTACAAAAAACATTAGAATTTCTTGAAGTCCAAGAAGAGTATATTAAAGATGAACAAAGAAACCTTAAAAAAGAGTACTTGCATGCTCAGGAAGAAGTCAAACGTATTCAATCGGTTCCACTTGTTATTGGCCAATTTTTGGAAGCTGTCGACCAGAATACCGGCATTGTCGGTTCTACTACAGGTTCCAACTATTACGTACGCATTTTATCAACAATAGATCGTGAATTATTGAAGCCTTCTGCTTCAGTTGCTTTGCACAAGCACAGCAATGCTTTGGTTGATGTTTTACCACCAGAAGCTGACAGTTCTATATCAATGTTGCAACCAGATGAAAAACCTGATGTAAGTTATGCTGATATTGGTGGCATGGATATGCAAAAACAGGAAATTAGAGAAGCCGTAGAGTTGCCTCTTACACACTTTGAGTTATACAAACAAATAGGTGAGTTAATTGAATTCAACGCTTAGATACTTAAGTAATTATAATATGCACTCCTTGAAGGTATTGACCCACCGCGTGGTGTTCTTATGTACGGACCACCGGGTTGTGGTAAAACAATGTTAGCAAAGGCTGTAGCTCATCACACCACTGCATCATTCATTCGAGTAGTTGGTTCAGAATTTGTGCAAAAATATCTTGGAGAAGGGCCACGCATGGTACGTGACGTATTTCGTTTAGCTAAAGAGAATGCACCAGCAATCATTTTTATCGATGAAATTGATGCTATAGCCACGAAACGATTTGACGCTCAGACAGGTGCCGATAGAGAAGTACAACGTATTTTATTGGAACTTCTTAACCAAATGGATGGGTTCGATCAAACTACCAACGTGAAAGTAATAATGGCAACTAATCGTGCTGATACATTGGACCCCGCTTTGCTTCGTCCGGGTCGTCTCGACAGGAAAATAGAATTTCCTTTGCCTGATAGGCGTCAGAAGCGTCTTATATTTTCAACAATCACCTCTAAGATGAACTTGAGTGAGGATGTTGATTTGGAAGAGTTCGTGGCTAGACCAGATAAAATATCAGGTGCAGATATTAATGCCATTTGTCAAGAAGCAGGAATGCATGCAGTTAGAGAAAATCGTTATATTGTGTTGTCAAAGGACTTTGAAAAAGGCTATAAAAATAATATTAAAAAAGATGAACAAGAGCATGAATTTTATAAATAAAAGAAATAACGGAAAAAATTTTTCATTTGTTTAAATACTTACTGAAACCCAAAATTATATGTCAATACTAAATAAAATGTTCCATTCTTTTATAAAACTTATTTTGATCTTTTTCGTAATTATATACAAATTTACAAAAATATTTGAATTTCGAATATTTTTCTTTGTAAAGCAAGAAGAAATTAACACATTATTATTATACCTAAATTAGAGTGCATAAATAACTTTATTGTATCTTGTTCTTATGATTTTCTGTTTTTAATCATTATGGTAAAAAAAACTTACACCCTGTTTCCAAATGACAAGCGTAAGAAGACGTGTGGCAAACAAGTTGAGTGACTTGTCTGTTTATATGTAAAACACAAACAAAGCACTCAATATTTGTTAGTGTTTGAAATATAAATATTTGGTATAAAAGGCCGTCAAATTGTATGGCGAAAAGCAGGAACTGCCATTGAGAAACAAAATCTTGTTGATACAGTAAAGCATAGTGATGGGGAAGTTATGGTGTGAGGATGCACGGCGGCTTCCGGGGTAAGTCAGCTGGAATTTATCGAATCTACAATGGATAAATATGGATACCTGGATATTTTAAAGAGAAAATTGAAAAAGAATGCAGCTAAACTTAATTTGCCAACGTCGTTTTGGTTCCAACAATTTAACGATCTAAAGCATACAGCGGAGACCGTCTGACTTTGGCTTTTGTACAATGTGCCCAAACAGCTTAAAACGTCGCCCCAATCGCCTGACCTTAATCCCATTGAACATTATTCGGCTCTATTAGGGAAAAGAATTCGCCAGCATTAATTACCACCAAAAAGATTTTGTGATGTGTTATACTGGAGTAATGGGAGAAAATAACTGCAGATGAAACAGAGAAGCTAGTAAATCCAATGTCAAATAGACTGAGGGAAGTTAAAACAGCGTGGCTATCCAACCAAGTATTAAATTTAACATTTTTTTATATTCCTTAGAACTTTTTTTATTTATTTTAAAACTGAACGCAGACTTTGCGGTGGTTATATTTACTTGTCGTGTCATTTAAAATCCATTATCCTAAAACTGGAGAACAATTTTGGGTTATTTTTTTTAGCTATTTTGAGTACATACCTTTAATACAACATATATATGAAAGAATTTTTATTAGAAATCAACACTTATTATGTGTATTTATATAATTTCTAAAAAAAAATTACGTAGACTATGGGCTATGTGTAAGTCCATTTCATGCGGCTCTTCTTTTTCGGTAAGACGATAGTTACGAAATGTTCCAGGTTTTCTATAGCCAGTATTTTCCCATTTGTCATGTCTCAATGGTGACGCAAAATTGTACTTCTGGGCGGTGGCCTATAGTGTCTTTGAAAATGTCCGCTCTTGTCACATTTTTGGCACCTCACCTTTGCCATTTTTCGGCCAAAAGCCGATAGCTATGAAATGAAATCTTCTTTAATAGTTAGTTTTCATGCTATACACTTAGTTCTACAGCCTTCTCTTCATCGTCGCATCTATTTATATTGGCTACAGTATCGAATAGAAATTTAAATACCGCCAAAGGTGTACTGCCAACAAATCAAGGCAAAAGTTTTAATTAAAGTGTACCCTAAATTTCAGAAGCACCTGCATACGCGCAGACAATAAATTATCAATATTCCTGCATTTTCTAGCGACTGGAAGCTGCCATCAAACTGTTGATAACGAAATAATTTAATCTGCAAGTAAGCTTCAGTGTGCACAATAATTGAAGGATGTCTAATGTCTAATTTTTTTTTTAACAATTACGTATTTGAGGATTGCATTAAAATGGTGCGATCTCAGTATGAAAGTAAAAATAAGCAAGCATTTTTTGAAGCAACCGGATTATCAAATCTCAAGAGACGATTACAAGCATTTATTTTATAACAGAAAATGGTTTATATCATAAATATTGTGGTATTTATTTAAATTTATTGTGTTTTTTTTAAGATTTATGATCAAAACACGTTAATTACGTATGCCGATGCCGATCTGGTGTTGACCATGATGCATTTGTGTAGGAGTACAGTATCATTAATGTAAATTATTATATTATTGATTATATTTATATCGGCATATAATCCAGTTCATACTAACAACTTTAATTCAGATTTGGATAAATTAATATCCTTCTCCAACGACTATATTATATTTGGGGATTTTAATGCGCAGCATACTCATTGGAATTGTATTTCGATCAATTTCGCCAGTAAAGAGCTCTAAAGTTACTGTGCCCAGTCCAGCTACTATATATATAGAGTGGGCCATTTGAAAGTTTAAATTTAAAAATGCAATAAAACAAAAACGGTTTGAAATTTTGCTGAATTTAATTTTTGTTGTGAAGTACAATTGTTCCGGTTAGAAATGCAATCTTATTTCGTTATTATCGCTGCCGCGGCTGGCCGCACAGTACCCCATTCGATCAGACCAATTTTCGAGAACTTTTTCGAGTGTATGGGGTCGTATCTCGGCAATGGCATATATACATACATTATATTAATTCCCATAACATTCCATGAAGGAACATGAGGGCTTCTCTCAGTCAATGAGCTGCACTCGATTCTATTTTTAGTTTACCATACCACAGCGGCACAATTGTCTTAAGCGGCGTATCACAGAAAATAGTCCAACGGTGTCAAATCGCATTGGTGGCCAACGGACATCACCATTTCGGCTAATTAAATGGCCATCAAACGTTTGAGACAATAAATCATCCTATTGCAATCAAACATCAATACCATGAAGAGCGGGCACAAAAAAATCAATTATCATGGTGCGATAGGTGTCTCCATTGACCGTAATGGTTGTGAAATATGAAATATGAGTCAATAATGCCTCCGCTCCCCAAGCCGTACCAAACAGTCACTCGTAATGGATGCATTGGCTTCTGTAAGACCACGTTTGGGTTTTTTGAGCCCTAAATACAGCAATTCTGCTTATTAACTATTTTTATTTTTTTGGCATTTTCCGACCAATTGTCTTTGTTTTGGAAATAAATTTCTAATAAATTTCAACATTGCTCAAGCCTAAAGCGATTCATTGCGTTCAGTGGAGATAATATACTGAATTTTGTGACAGAATAGAATGATATAATATATTGCCAGATTCGAAATAACCGCTGGTTCAAATTTAAACCGATAGATGACCCACCCGATATTACCCGACTGATCACATTCGTTTTGGGCAAAATATTAACACAGTTCAGTCATCTACAATGAACATTCTTTTATCGAACACCAGTCTCCATTTTTCGGACCTGAAGACACTTCCAAATGTTTTGCAGTCGTACCATGTGCCAATAAATAGTGTTATTTCTATAAAACTTCAAAATGTGACATACTCGCTTTTCTTGTACCATCGTGCTGACTGGTCAGCAATCTGAACCTGGGTAGAAGATAGGGTAAGGATCAGACCGTGAACCAACTTTCCTCCGTTTCAGGTAATTTTTTTTATATTTTTATATCTGTAATTAAAGAAGCTTTTAAAAAAATACTTACTGGTCTAAAAAATCCTTGGAAAAAGGAAATCTCTGATATACATAAGTGTATGTTAATAGGTCCGAGAAATAGGTAGAGGTGAAAATATCAGAAATGTAGGGACGTTAATGCAAGGAATCAATTAAGGTGTATCATGGAGCAATTAAATTAGTCCATTTACTTCCACCTTAAAAGGCACCAGAATAATTCGTGGTCGAAATTTATTTAAAATTTGCCGCCGGTATCGAAATTGGCGAGAAATCTAAGAGTCAACAGAAAGAAATATACTGAGAGTGCTTTTATTTGCTGTGGTATGGTGTCTAACGCAATAACCAGGAGAATGGAGGACAATTTAACGGATGGAAAATAAAGGTTAACGATAGTAAGACTCAGGCTATAATATTTCCGTATAAAAATCGCTGAAACGTATTCTTACCAGACACATTTATTCTAGGGGAGTTTGGTCCCACTAAGGGATGATGATAAATATTTAGGAATCATTTTACATAAAAAATTATCATTGAAACAGCACTTGGAATGTATTTGTTAGAAGGCAGTAAGGTGCAGCTGTACCCTTTGTCCTTTACTCAACAGGAGATCAACTCAATTGTGGGAATAAGTCTCTTTTAATTAATAATAAAAAAGCATAATAAAATATTAAAATTATAATGATTAATAATAATTAATAAAAAAGAAAAACTTATGGCATGTAAATTAAAATAAATAATTACTGAAATAATGATGATTTAATATATTTTTATAGAATTCCAGGGAGCTCCTAAAATTGCATTTTGTAAAGAAATTAAAAATTTATTTGTACAAGATGTGTATTTGGCCTATTTTAACTTACGCGTGCCAGTTAAGTTTTTCATAACTTCTAAACCTTATAGAAGTTTTCATTTAATACAGAATACAAATTTGAAGATAATATGTTACATAGTATAAACCCCAGATATGCTACTGAGGCACAGCAAATTTAACTACGCAAGGGAACTGATTTTATCATTTCATGAAAAGTTCAGAACGTCTACATAAGATATAATTAGAAACTTGCTAAATAGTCACTAAGTCGCTTGTTTACTAAAAGAGTCAATTTAGTGGGCATTTTAAAAATATCTTATCATATTTCAAGTTTGTAAAAGGTTTTTTAGACAACATTTCCCTAATTCTGAGATTTTAGTAGTTTTATTTATTTGATTATTCCGATTTTTATTGTTGTAATACTTTAAGTAAAATCTTATGACACTGTAATAAATTATTATAGAAAATATTTCAATAAAGATACTTATAATAAAATGATAAAAATCTTTTTGGATATTTGTTTTTGGGTATGTGTGTATTTTATTATAACTTTTTTATAACAATTTTCTTAAAATAGATTCCAAATATGTTTTATTTTTTAACGATGAATATATTTGTCGCAGTTAGTTTTAAAGGCTGATGTGGTGTATCTCTTTTTTAAGTATTGATTATTTTTGTTACACTGCTTCCCACTTAAGCCTGTTCGCCCCGAATATGCTCATTATCTTTCTTCCAGTCGCTCTAGATGTACCACTTTCATTTTTGATCGCGGGCTATTGCTCTAGATGTACCACTTTCATTTTTGATCGCGGGCTATTGCTCTTCTGTATTCCGTCTACTACATCGTTTAACCTTTAGAATACTTTATAAGGTCCATCCCAGTTAGTTTGGAGAGAGAGTTAGCTTAGAAGAAAATCCTTTCTTGCGATGTGGGTTGTAGAGATTAACCAGTTGTCCTTCATGAAAGCCCTATATATGCACTATTATATTTGGCTTTCATTCTATCGCTGACCAAATGCATGAAGTTCATTGATGCTTTCCTATTTTTCAGCGTATGTGGCATTCCATTATGTGGTAGGCCTAACACCAAACTCTAAGTCACTAGGTAGAGTCAGCTCAGTCCCAAAAATAATCTTGGCAGGTGATCTAGATGTCGAGTCATGGAGAGCTAATCGGTACGCCAGTAGAAACCTCGGTACGTGTTCGTCCCAATCCTTCTGATGCTCGCTTACTACTTTTCGCAAGTATTCCTCCACGATTCGATTAAATTGTTATACCGTTCCTTTAGACTGAGGGTGAACTGGTGTCGTTCGAGTTTTCTTAATACTTATATCTCACACATATCTTCGAATATAACAGACTTCAAATTTCCACCCTGATCGGAATGTAGCTCTATTGGAACCCCATAGCGACATACCCAGTTGTTCACAAAAACATTTACAATTGGGTATGGCATTAACTTCCGGCCATTTGTGAAACAATCCATCATCTTTTAATGTCTGAAACGCATTTTCTTGTGATTCACCCCAATGATAAGTCTTAGATTTCTTGGTGAGTTTATGCAAACTTGCTGCCATGCTCGCAAAGTTAGGCACAAAGCATCTATAAAATGTGAGTCCCAAAAAGCTACGTAATTCATGAAGATTCTGGGGACAAAGCCAGTCTTTTACTGCTCGTATTTTATCTTAATTTGTGAAAATACCAGCTGTAACAAGATGCCCCAAATATTTTATTTATTTTTCGAACAATCCACATTTCTCCACGCTTAATTTTAGTCCAGCCATTAATATTCGTTGAAGAACTTCTTCGATCCATAAGCCACTCGAAAGTGACCGGCGCATTGCAAAGCCCAAATAGCATAACTTTGAACTGTCATAAGCCACAGTTCGCACTGAAAGCAGTTATCTCTTTATCCTAGTCTGCAATCTCTACCTGCCAATACCCGCTTTGTAGATCCAATGTAGAGAACCATTTCGTTCCAGCTAGCGTGTCCAGCGTGTCATCAGTTCTTGGTAGCGGGTAGCTGCCCTTTTTAGTGACATCATTCAGCTTCCTGTAGTCTACGCAGAATCTTATACTGCCATCTTTCTTTTTAACTAAGACTACAGGTGAGCTCCAAGGACTCGATGATGATTCAATTACACCGCTCTGCTCCATTTCATTGACCAGCTTTTTAACCTCATTACGCTTCGTCAGAGGTATACTTCTGGGTGCCTGTTTTATTGGTCTTGCTTCGCCAGTATTTTTTTCATGTTTGCCTACAGCTGTTATATCTTGACTTTTATTTTTCGTGGCGAAAACGCAGGCGTATCTCTTTAGCAGCTTTTTGGCTTTATTTACTTCTGGAGCTGCTAGACCTGCTACCCATTCCTCAATATTTTCGTCAAATAGCTGGCTGACATATTGGCAGATTCCGGCAATTGTTTGCTGTTTATTACCGCCTTTATTGGAGAACATTGGCCTACCTCGGAGTTTTCACAAATGAATTTTTCGTCACCTGATAGATTGAGCACTCTCACCGGGACTTTCCCTTGTTTATTAGATTTGACTAAGGCTTAAGCTGATGACAAGTCCATCTTAATCTCTGCTGGTTCTACTCCGCCCAAGCGGTTGTCCTCACAATCTCCCTCCATACGCGCCCATATCAATAACTCAGTCTGAGGTGTTAGTTTTTGTTGTTTGACAGCAACTAATCTTCTGGCGAGCACTTGATACTAGTATCTCACGTGAAGAGGTATATCTACATTACGCCAACTCATTATCTGTTCCCTATATTCAAATTGATGCCATGGACTATCATAAAATCGGCACCAATGATAATCTCGTCCACAATATCGGCGACAATAAAAATATGGCTTACAGTAATGTTCGCTATAGTCAATTTTTCCGTAGACGGTGGTAGACTCTCCAGTAGCAGTTCGTAGTCTGATATTATTAAGTACCTCACACTTTCCCTTCACTTTATCAAATTTGATGATAGACTAAATCGCACCGATGTCTATAGTGATGGTATGGTAGTGAAGGTATGCCATTAATGTACCCGCACGCTGTAAGGATGCTGTTATTACGTTGAATCACAGATATGGAAAATTTGGAGCCCTCGCTTGTGTGAGCCAGCTCGTTTTAATTTAACGAGGACTCTTTTGTTGATTGCTGGCAGTTGGCCCATTTATTATTTTTCGGTGGTGAAACGGATTTGGACCTTTTGCGTGTCGCTTTACAGTTCCTCTAGAAGTGACCGCTTTTTCTACAATTAAAACATTTTAATTTTGACTTCTGTTCAGCTAGGCGCCGCTTTACCACCTCATCTATTTTGTTGACTTCATTATCTTTCTGTGCCATAACTATTTGTGGCTTTGATATCGTGCGAGTGGTCTCCTGCGCTAGTGCGAAAGCCACAGTATCTGCTAAGGTTGTCTTTTGTGTTGCACATACATCTAGTTTAATATCAGGGTTTAGTATGCCGTTGACGAAGGCTTCGGTCTTGAGATGGTCTCCTAGTGGATGATTTTCCTCTGGATAGGTAAGCTGAAACAACCTCTCGACTTCCACTGCAAAGGCTTGAAGCGACTCATTAGCCTTTTGCGTTCGGCACCTTAACTCCATGCGGTACAAATCGCGTTTGTGCTCGTCGCCAAATGAACGCTGTAGCGCCACCATCAAGTCATTTTAACTGTTTCTGCAGCTGGCTGGCATGGTTTCTATAATCTCTGCTGTAGCACCTTTTAAGGCCAAAATTAGTTCGAGAGCCTTCTCTTCATCGTCCCATCTATTTCTTCTGCCATGACGTTTTTTATTTAATTAATTATTATTTAATTTTTTTATTTATTTTATTTTATATACACAATATCACTTCTGACACCAATGTTACGTTTAAACCTTTTTAAAACGTTTGTTTTCTTTTAAATTGCGTAAAATAAATAATTCAGCGAATTTGTTCTTTTATACAGTTCTTTTTTATTTGTAAATTTTTTACACAATTACACTTTTAGTTTAAAACAGAAACTTATTTATCTTGCACTTAATATTCGTTTATACCAGGGGTGAGCAACCTTTTAAATCAACGGGCTAACTTCGATTTTTAAATTTTTTGGAGGGCCTTGCATAAAGCAACACTTTTTAATAATTTAAAAAATTTTATTTATAATAAACATTAATACAAAAAATTAGAAAGGAATATAGATTTCACACACAGATTTTAATGGAAAAAGGCAAGTATTTTTAATGAGAAATTTGGTACTGTTTTTTCAATACAAGCTGATCGATATCAGCTGGAATTGATGAGACGGCTACACGTACGCAGCTCTCTAATCGTGCATCACTTAGTCTTGACCGGTGGTCGTTTTTGATGAATTTCATGGTTGAAAATAATTGTTCGCAAACATAAAAGTTTTCGAAAATGAGACACATTATTCTGCAAAAGATGCTGTTTCCACAATTTTAATTTGCACTCAAATCCCTGAATTTCATCATACAAGTTATGAATAAACAGTCCTTTGCCTTGAAGTTCAATATTAAGATCATTGAGACGCTGGGTCATGTTGACAAGAAACCCAAAGTCACACATTCATTCTTTATTACCAAAATGAGGGAAGTCATATCCCTTCATATCCAAGAACAATTGTATTTCGCTTTTTAAGTTATATACTCTTTTAAGCATTGCACCTCTACTAAGCCAACGTACTTCGATATTAAAAACCACATCGCCATATTCAGTTTCTAAATCCTTTAGGAATTCTTTAAACTGGCGGTGATTTAACGCTCGCGACTTAATAAAATTAATTAATTTAATTATTGGTAATGTAACATTTGGCAAACTCAATCTTTTCGCACACAAAATTTCCCGGTGAATTACGCAGTGGTTAATGAATATTTCCCTTCCTGTGACCTTCTTAATGTCTTGAAACAGCCTTCTTGATACACCAACCTCCATACTTGACATTGCTCGTGCTCCATCTGTCGATACACCCATAATCTTTTCTAATAAAATTCTTCGGTAATATTAAAATTGGAGTCAACACCACGTATAAATATAGCCAGCTGTACTGTATCGCTAATATCGGAACTCTCATCAAGTGCCGAAGAACAGTATTCGAATTTTGTAATGCGTTCACAAAGCGTTGTTGCTATGTTCTCAGACAAGTCTTCAATTCTCCTTGCTATGGAGAATCTTGATAAACTAATGTTTAAAATAATTTTTATTTTTTCAGGAAATGCTATTTCTGCGGCAGCAGTAGACATTCTTTTATCATCTCTCCATCCGCGGAGGGTTTCATTTTTTTTTTTTTTTTTTTTTTTTTTTTGCCAGTATTTGACTGACAACATAATTAGCCTATACTGCGATATTTGATAAAATAGTTTGATTTTTAAAAAAATCATGTTGTTTTCCGAAGTTTTTCTCCATTTGATTAAACTTATCTATCCGGAGTTGTCCTGTTAGGTTTTTGTATTGTTGTTCATTTTTTGTATCGTAATGCCTTTTTATGTTATATCTTTTAAAGTCGACACAGTTTCTGAGCATATTAAGCATACAGCTTTATTTTTGGCGAAAGTGAAAAAATAACCAAATTTCCACTTTTCTTGGAAATTCCTGTGCTCGTCCGCTATCGTCCGTTTATTTTTGTTTTCTTTTCAGACATTCTATTATGGAAAAAAACTTAATTTAACAAAGTTTGGGGAAAAACTTAATTTTGAGTAAACATGTTCATGTACTCGTACTTAATATTTGTTTTAATTTCTAGTTCGTAATTTTTTTTAATTTTTTAATTTTATTTTTTAATATGAATATTTATTTATGCTGAAAGCTAAAAAGAAACAAATAAATAAAAATTCAAAAAATTTTTTAAACGGAAATGCAAATTTAAGCAAGAATAATAAAAATTCTTGCAAAAAATCTGTTACCGTCTAAGCTGGGAAATATTGATGGGAGAAAGTAAATAAAATAAACCAAATTTTAAAAATGCTTGGCGAGCCGCAATGACATGTTAAATGGGCCGCAAGTGGCCCGCGGCTTACACAACAGATTTACACAACACTTTTCTTTACGCCTAAACACGACTTTACTTAATGACTGTAAAACGAAAACTAACTCTCACCAAACGCAAGGGCCGTCTTTTATAGCAATGCATTATCAATTTCGAATATTCTTGTAGTTACTATAAATTTCTATTTAACTACGTTACATTCAAAATATGTTAAATTATATTACACAAAAAAGAAATCGAACTGGCAGTACCGTGATATATGCAAATCGTAGCACTCTTAATAGCACAGACAACAAGAGCCTTGACACATTTTCATTTTAGTCATTTTTAATTTCGTTAAAATATGTTTTGTTAATAATCTGTAAGGATTTAATCTATGACTAAATTGAATTCAATAAATAAATAAAAAGAAACAGTTAATGAAAGTGCCAAATACCTTGGAATCAAAAACCAATTTATATACTACCAGGACAATTACTCCAAGCATAAATCTTGAATTTCACGAAATTAGCTGCTATAAAGTTCCCAAAAGTAATTGAGAATCCTCTTCAGTCTCCAGACTTAAATGTTATCGAACATTTGTTGGCAAAAATTTAAAAGAAAGTAACCACATGAAGATCAGCAAAGATTGTCCCCTTGGAGGAAGTTGTATTAGAAGAATGGTACTAAGTATATTGAACCGAAAGTTCAAGTAGTGATTGCATACAACGGAAAATATTCCAAGTACTAGAAATATATTTGTTTAAAAAAATTATTAAGAAAAATGTGGTGTCCAATTTTTAGCATGAGCAGGCATATTATAAAATGTCTAATATTGTTTTTTTCAGAACTAACTGTTTTTTTCTTATATCCTTTATACTTGTTTAATGAATAAAGTAAATATAATAAAAAGTTCTTAAATTTGTCCAAGTGTTTACTGTATTTGGCGATTCAAAGCATGGTTTTGAATACATAGATTTTAAATATGTATATAAATCTAATTTCTCCGTTCTTCCATCTGCCCTAATTAAAGACCTTTTTCGATTACTTCAAGTACGCTACTGAATGTATATAATGTTGCCACATCTGTAAATTTTGAAAGTTATAGAAGCGAATCTATTGCCCTGAATACCAAATATCCGATTTTCATCCTAAGTAACTGTTTACATTGTAACGATAAGAGATATTCTGACAATAGTTTTCATTTTGTGGCTTCTTTACGTTTCCTTTTTTGTATATATATCTATATATATATTTATTAATGTAAACTAAAAATATGTACAATTTTCTTTAATTGAATATTTTTAAAACAGTTTAACTAATTTTATAAATAATGTTTAAAGTGCCCAGTTATGTGCGTATATGTTTGTGGTTGTTAATACAGATCATCTTCCTGTTGGTAGCAAATGATGCAAAATGTCCAGAAAAATGTCAGTGTAAAAATAATACAGATGATTCTTCATGGTTTTTGCGAATAAAATGTGGAGGTAGTGGCAATGAAACTTTGTCTTCCTGGCAAAATATAGACTTTGAAGAGGATGCGGTAAATGTATACCAACTGTACGTCTATAAATCAACTCTTCTTTATTTCAATATATGTACATAATATTTACCTATTGTAGTAAAATTATCCGTTTCTATACAATTTTAGAGATTTAAGTAGAAATGGATTTAGCGGAATTGATAAAGAGGTTTTTCGTAACTTAACGGAACTGAAACGTCTTGATTTATCATTTAATCAATTTAAGATAATTAATAAAACAACATTTGGGGATGCTTTAATTGGTTTGGAACGATTGAAATTGGCCAACAATTCAATTACTCATATTTATCCAGGATCATTTGAACATTTAACTAATCTTAAACAATTGTAAGTATTTTGGAAATAGAAGGATGATAAAATATTTTAATTGTAATATACATATGTATATAAAAATTTCTATCCATAGGGACATCTCAAACAATCCTTTGGCATGTGACTGTGATCTAATTTGGTTGGTAGGTTGGTCTAGTAGTCGATCGGTTAGACTTCAGCCGGCTCCAAAATGTGAATCAGAAGATTTCAAAGGCATCTATTTGAAAAAATTAAAAGTAGGTGTTGATTTGTACTGCGAATCTCCATTGCAGCCTTTATTAGAATTTATCCCAAAACAAAATCAGGCAAGTTTTAAACTTTAATTTAAAAATATAATTAAGAGATATATGTATGTATGTTGTTTTTAGGTTGTATTTGAGGGCGATGAATTAATCTTAAAGTGTCGTGCACCGAGAATCGCTATTGGAGCACCACATGAATCGGAGGATCTTCCAACAAAAGCTCATGTATTTTGGGGTTGGTCAGAAAAGATTCGCACGCAAAACTCAACAGATGATATTATATACCGTGATCCCACTAAAGTTCTGAATGATGTTCATTTGGAAAGTAAACACACTTCAGATTCTGCTATTCTTCACTCGATACTGCGCATTGGTAGTTTGAGGAAAAATCATACAGGAATGTATGATTGCACACTTCGATCTCAACAAGCTAATCTTTCACACGCAATATCTGTGATTGTAATAGCCAAAAGTACACAATATTGCAAAGCAGTATATGTTAAAACGAATAAAGGAAATTTCTATTGGCCGCAAACAGTATGTGGCCAGACTGTGGAACAAGAATGTGTTGAAGAGTCTGAAGGTGGACATATGGCTACATATCATTGTCATGATAACGGTACATGGATAGATCTAAATACTGAATTTTGCGCATATGTGAGCCCTACCACGCGTGTTCTTGAACAATTTGACAAAATTAATTTAAAACTTAATAAAGCAAATGTTTTAGAAATTGCTCGAGGTTTGCACAACCTAACACATACAATGTCAAATTTAAAACGAATTCGTGACCCAATGGATCTGGAGTTTGTGGCTCGAACTTTATTAAAATATTTAGATTTTATAAAGTATCAGAACGAATTGTCTCATATTCTTTTGGATATAGTATCACAATTATTGCTATTGCCGTCAAATATTTTTTACGAAGCACAACGAAATCATAAAAGTGGTCTTAAGTTATTAGAGTGTGTTGAAGCGGCTTCGAAACAGGCATCTTTGCACATACCTTCTACAGAAGAGCATAGAAATATAGCAAACAACATAGCAACAATACCTCGTGCTTTCTTTGTCGACTACTTTAGCATAAGGTCTGAATCCTTTACAGGCATTTCATGTGTTTGGTTTCGTTCATCAACATTCACGTCCGCTGCTTCCAGTTCGTCTTTCGAATGTAGTACTTCAAACGATTCGTTCCCTTCGTTTGAACGGTACATAGATGCTGCAATCCAGATACCAGTAAATTTATTGTTTAATGCCAAAAACATTCAGTCTGTTACCAAACTAATGGTGGCCGTATTCCGAAATGCAAACTTACTGCCTCATTTAACAAGTAATAAGAGTGTAGAGCTTTCATCTCCTATAATAGGAGCAAAAATTGTCAAGGAAGATGATAAACAACTATTTCAAATTGATGATAGTGACGAAAAAAATCAAATAGCAATAATACTACGTGTACATCCATTCCATGACGATCGAAGTGCGCCAGTACCAGTGTTATGGGATGAACAAAAACAAAGCTGGTCTCCAGAAATGTGTCAACAATTATATTTACATCGCGGTCTTCTTATGTTTACCTGCAAACAGCTGGGCTACTATGGTCTCTTGCAAAGGTCTGAGTACTTAAATGATTTTAAAAGTAATGAAGCTGGTGCCCGTTTTCGTTTTCTTCCATATGCGATATATATCGGTACGTCTGTCCTCTTTATCTCATCTAGCATTAATGTCGTTACATACGTCGTGTTTAAAAGATCAATCCGAATTAATCGCCAACAGCAGCATACATTTATTAATACATGGCTAGCTCTGACATTTCTATGCCTTGCGTTTACCCTAGGAATTTTCCAGACAGAAAGACAAGACATTTGCCGTATGATTGGTATGCTTTTGCACTATTTAAGTCTCTGTGTTTTGTTATGGATAAGCGTCAGTCTAAGCACAATGTATAAGCGACTTTCAAAAAATCATCGTGTTGTTACTGAATCGGATCTGCCAAAAGAAGCTCGACAAAAAAAACCTATAATGGGCATATACCTCGTAGGCTGGGGTGTTTCTATGATTATTTGCGGTATAAGTGGAGCAGTTAACATTAATGAATATGCTTCCTATTCTTTTTGCTTTCTTCATAATCCCTCTGCATTAAATGCAATGCTCGTTCCGGGTGGAATTCTATTAATATTTCTATGCATTTTGTTTTTAACAATATACTATCAGCTCAGCCATAGAAATTCTGTTGCAAACATGTTACAAAATCACCATCAATTTTCAGACAATACTCAAGCAACTGAAAACATTGATATGGACTTTCTGGATATAACGACCCACGTCAATCCTCCTACTGCAAGACGTACATATAATAATACAAAATCGCTAAATCTGGACCAATGCACCAGTCTCACTTTAAGCAATACAGCTGTAAGTAGTATAGTAGATGACTATGAACGCTCAAATTTAGCTCATTTAAGAGCACATTTTGTTTTCTTAATATTATTTGTTACGGCATGGCTTTCTGCAGTAGGATATATAATGCACACTGCACAGGACGATGATGATTTAAGTCATCTGTATTCAGTAATATTTGCAATATCGTGTTCTTTACTTGGTATCTTTACACTCATTTTCTATACCCTAACAAGAAATGATACACGTCAAGAGTGGAGTCAAAATCCGTGCTGTGGGCAAGACATTATAGGTGGGACCTATGGTGAAGGTGCTTATAGTGAAGATGTTGCTCCTGTTGCAAATAGTGTTTTGGCGTACAAACCATCATATGAAACTGGAAACAATTCTGGAGCATCTAGGTCTAATTCACAGTGTTCAAAACATCGCACTGGCAACAATCGCAATAGTGGAGCCATTGCCGATAATACTACTCAACATCTTTTAGCTGCTTCTTTAGCTCCGCCTGCCACAATAATTAATAATCAACATATGAGTGGTGTTGGTGTCGGAATTGGAATTTCGCATGATATTCCAAGTGCTGAACTCTTTTATAACCCCAATCAAATTAATGTTGCGCGTAAGTTTTTTAAAAAACAAAAAAGATTAGCAAAGCGAAATAATTTCGAATTGCAACGTCAAAAAGATCGTCCAGACTTTGGAATAAATGCAGACAATGCCAGTGATATTTCATCTACAACTTGCAGTGGAAATGCATACTCCAGACGCCACAACGCAATGACTCTTAAACTGTTAAGCAGCGGGGTTGGCAAGGTAAACAACACAAATATAAACTACAAGCCTGATTATAATATAAGTTACAAAAACCATCATCAATTGAACACTTATAATGATGTTGAAGATATTTTTACACCATCAAATGTCGTCCAACCAAATATTCAGAATAATCAAAATTCCTTGCGTAAGCGTTCTAATATACTGGCAATGAATATATACACTAATATTCCAGAAACAATGGCACCGCAGCATGAAATTCACAAAGTAAGAGGTAATGCAAGTTCAAGTTCAAATACAGGAGGTGGTCGTACACTAAAACCTTTGGAGGAACATCACGAAGAATCTGAGGAAATTGAAAATAGTTTACGTGAGGAAAGTATACCACTTTACGAAAATACTGTACAAAGAGCAATCAGCTTTAAAACCTCGTTAGATTCCAATATTCCTTCAGATTATCCCACTACCTCTACACCGAATAAATCATTATTGCCCGAATTCAAAGAAGAAGAGGAAAACGTTGAACAGAAATCGCTATTGTTAGATCATAATGAAGTTGAGGCAATGAATAGCATAGGTTTACCTACTGCGACAATTGTTGTAAGTAATGATAATAAAGAAATTTTTCAAAACCTTAGCAGTGATCACAACAGCAGTAAAAATATGGATGATAATAAACCTAATTTAGATCGCAATGAAATTTATGTTTCAAATTCTTTGCAAATAACAAATCGTGTGGATGTTGATGAAGATTTTGCTTCTGTTCACTTAAGAGGCAATCAACAACCAAAACATTCAAAATCATTAAGTAATTTAGATTGTATATATGAAGCTGTGATTGGTGCAACAAAAATGAATTTCGGTAAAATTGATATGGTTAATGTTTCCTGTGGATCAGACAGAAATTTATCATCAAAACAAAGATGTCCCTTACTTGACAAAGAGGGTGCAATCGATTTTCGTGACATGAGTACTTCTGCTAAATGCCTCAGCACATCATCTCAAAAATATTTGTTCAAAAATAGAAACGAAACAGATGCCAACATTGTTGAACCTTTTCATTTAATGGGAACATGTACTCGCTCTACAAGTCCAACAAATGAAAGTGACTTAAACTATCAAAATTCGGAAATAAGTATACGCAGTCACGGTTTATATGCACCACAAGCTGACAACGATCTTACTCTGACTGATGACTTTCGATATCAATCGTCGAATGCTAGTGAGACGGACGTGGGTGTAACTGATTTCGATGACGAATTTGGTGCCTTTGGTGGTAATGCGTTTACAAATGATATCGATGAGAATGGACGTGATATAACAGATCCCATCGATGCTCTTAATACATCTATTGATGAACTATATGAGGCTATAAAACGACGCAGCCCAGTAACAACAAAATCAACAAATAAAAAGACGACTGAGAGCAACTGTAGTGAATTATCATCTTTTTGCTTTCCATCAAGTACATCTGACAACTTAGATCGATTAGACAAAAGCGAATCTGAAACTAATCAAGTTTCAAATAACGAAACCCTTTCTCTGCCACTATCTTCTTCTTCCTCGACATTCTTTTCAAATCCAAA
Organism: Wohlfahrtia magnifica; assembly: GCA_023159175.1. NCBI lineage: Eukaryota > Metazoa > Arthropoda > Insecta > Diptera > Sarcophagidae > Wohlfahrtia > Wohlfahrtia magnifica. The sequence continues at coordinate 535,296 of JAKWBJ010000181.1, read as the reverse complement.
TTCATCAGTTGCTACTTCCATAAATACTGTGTTAACAAAGTCTTTCCGCGAAAACCTAATGGATGACGATAGTAGTCAAGGAAGTGTTATATCTTATATAGATCCCAAAGTTTCAAAAAGTTCACTTAGCTGAAGTCATCCTCAAGTGCATTTAGAGTTATACATAGATAAAGTACTAATCATATAATTCTCTCGCATGCAACGTTTAGTAAATGCAAAAGTATATATATTAATATATTTTTGTTTAAATACAATATCAATTGCATTTATTTAAAAACATGAATCTGATTAAATTAATTTAGTATTTATCGATTATACCCAAACCTATTTATACATACACATATATATTATATAAAAATCTACTAAATTATACTATATCTAAGTTTTTAATTAAATATTTAAATGACTCTGTTAATCTAGGTTAAGCATTTCTATTATATATATTTTAGTAATATTGTCTACTGTCAAAGCAGAATAAGATAAGCCTAGACAAAACAATTCTTAAGCACTTGCTTAAATGCAGAACAACGTAAGACAACGTAAATTAGCAATTCTAGATGATTTTTAAAACTTTTTCAAAATAACTACCAACTGTGTAAATTTTTATCGATTTTATATTCGGCTTATACTATGTATAACAAAAGAAATAAAATGTTTCAATTTACGCCGACGTATTGCTCATTTAAGACAACGATATTTTCATAAATATGCACGAGTACGTACGTATACCGTGATCACTCAAAGTATTTTATTGAATGTTAAAGCTTGTATGTAAACAACGAAAATTTCTCTCTTTAAACATGTTTATTGTATTTTAAAATGTATATTATGATATACATATATAATATTAAGTTTTTTCTAATAAATGTACAAAAAAAATTATACTTAATCAAAATTATTAAAAAAAAAACAACAACAGGAAAATAATTTCTCTATTGGGCATTAACTAAGAAACAAGCATAATTATTTCATAAGTGAATGGACTACAGCGTTGACATTGATAGCTTTTAGGTCTGAATATGTTTGTCCAGTACCAACGAACACAATAGGCTGTCCAGTAATGTATGTCATTGATATGGCTGCTCCCACTTTATCATCAATAGTATCAAATTTTGTTAATACAATACCATCGATTATATGTGGGTTTTCTTCGGATGAATAATCAGCAAGAGCTTGATTAAACTTAACTAGTTGATCAACAGCTTCATTGCCGACTAATGCTTCTCCAACAAACAGTACCAAATCTGGATCATTAACTTTAATAAGTTTTGATAGAGAACGCATCAAGGGCTCATTGTCCTGCATACGACCAGCAGTGTCAACTAAAACAACATCGATCCGGGTATCGTTAGCAAATTTAATAGCCTCCATCGCAATGCCAGCAGCATCTTTTCCATATCCTTTTTCATATAATTGGACCATAGAGCGACCCCCATGCTTCTCTGGTGGATGTAGTGCATTCAAGTGTCGTGTGTGTGTGCGTAATTGTTCTACAGCTCCTGCGCGGAATGTGTCGCAAGCAGCGATTAAAACATTGAAATCATTTTCAATCAACCAAAAACAGATTTTAGCCAAATTTGTGGATTTTCCAACGCCATTTACGCCGCAAAATATTATAGTATATGGCCTATTATTACATTTGGCTTCAAGAGCATCACGTATTATATCCACACGACGTTTAGGAGATAAAATGCGTACAAGTGACATGGTTAGAGCTTCCTTGACCATAGTTGCTACTGAATCAAATGTCCCAATTGATTTACCTTCTAAACTTGTTGCTACTGAGTCGCATAATTTATGTGCGATGTCAGCAGCCACGTTTTTAGATATTAAATGATCACGCATTTTATCTAAAGCTGCTTGTAAATCTGTGCGTGTCAATGTTTTGCCTCCAACAAATCCTTTAAAATACGACAAAATGCCAGACTTTTTCTTACTGTCTGATGCAATGTGTTTTAAAGATTCTTCATTATCAGAGATATACTCTTCATCCTCACTTTCCACTTCTAAATCTCTTATGCTTCCTTGCATTGTTCCAACAATCTAGAAGCAATAACAATTTGCCATTATAAGAACTGATTACCAATATATCTAAATTTATTCAACTTACATTGTTTTGGATATTTTTGTATTGCACATCATCAGCATGATCCTTTGAGCGATCTAATATTATTGCATCTTTTGTGCTGCCTCCTAAATCCCATACCCTTGGCTTTTTACCAGCTTTTTCCCTTTCAGCTTTACTTTTATTCTCCGATTGAGGACTTTTTTTGCCAGCTAACTTTTCCCTCAGTTTCTTACGATTTTCCATTATTATATCTTCATTCGTTATAACCTTTTCAGAGTTAGTTTTAGGGCTCTCTACTATATTCACCTTTTTGACATTATCGTTTTTCTTAATATCATTGGCGGATTCCATCATAGAAGCTACTGTTTTCTTTGACTTTAAAGATTCATTGAATGAGCGCATTGTCTTTGGAACTTTGCTGCTATGTTTAGCCGAATTTTCGGCTATTGCTAAAGTTGCTTTGAATTCATTATCAAATCTGTAGTCCATTTTGTAAAGATCCGGTGACAAGAGAGCATCACTAAATTTTTCTTTGAACGTGTTTTGCATGTCGCTCAAGAAACCTTCCACATAAGTCAATTTAATGACTTTTTGGTACATCGCTGCAAAAACCAAATCCAGTTCATTGTCCAGCTTGAACTGAATAGCATAACTATCTTCTTCATAATATTTTGATTCTGTGCTTCGTTCCTGCAATAATTATAAGAAATACCATTACCAATACCAATATAATAAATCATAAGAGAAATTAAATTATAGACAATATTAGTCAAAGAATTACCTCTAACATTACACTACGAATCAAATTATTTATATATGTTGTAACATTTTCACCAGTTGAATTGCATCTCCATAAAACTACACCTCCTTTGGTAAAGACAGCAACATAGTCCAACATTTTACACAAGCTTAAAAAATTAAACCAAATACAATATCTGTACACGTCACTATCCTAATCGTACACGTCACGACAGTTCATCTAAAAGTACGCTTTTTCTCCTGTGCAACACAACCAACAGCAGCAGACTAATTGTGCAGTAACAAGTCCTTTTTTTTCTTCAGCTGCTAATTATTTAGGAGAACGATATTTAACTGTAATGATATATTTTCTGCAACAATAAACGTCTTTTTTAATAGTTGCAAAAAAACAAAATAATTGTAAATACAGTCTCAGAAAAGAAACTGCTTATTTTGACAAGTTGCTACGAATTTGCTCAATATTTGACACTTGCTTTGACAAGACATCCTAAAAATGTTATAACAAACAACTACACTTGGAAAAATTTCGCTTGTTTCTGTTAATGACAATAAAAATAGCTTGTTACCAGTGTGACCATATTAGTCTTTTTTAAAGTTAAATTTCGGTTTTTAATGTTTAAAGAGTATCAGATTTAGTGGCTTTCTATTTGTTATAAATATATTGCGGAAAAGCGCTAAAGGGAAAAAATCCGACTTTTCGGTAGTTGTTCGGTTTTTTGATCGATTTAGTTTCGAATCTTTTCATATAGCTTTTTTCAAAAATTAAAGTACAGTGAACTAAAAAAGTTTAAGTACATCTTATATATAGAAAAACATACTCATGAAGCACATTTTGAAACAAAAAATTATTAAAGCGATTATATTTTATTTCTATGTATATTAAAAATTATTAAACCGGGCTTTTCATTAAAATATAGCTTAAGGTTCATAAACAACAACTTAAGAAAACCGCAATGTTACTAATTCATACCAAAAGAGATTACACTAAAAAAAGTATTTGCAAAAAAAAATTATTTAATTTAATATTTTGCAGGTCCTGAAATCACATCATCCACCGCTTGCAGACGTCGACATATGCCTCCGGCTAATCTTTTAATATTTTTAGCCTTTCTGTTGACAACGCATTATTACGAAGTTTTTTTTGAACCGATTTCGTTTTTACGAGTCCTTTTCTCTAACTTATCACAGATGTGTTCTATTGGGTTAAGATCTGGATACTGTGGGGGTTACTTACAATTATATTATGGCCATTCCTTGACCAAATATGACGTATATTTTGTGTTAAAAAAATTATTTTCTTCTAGACTCAATTGTCTGATAAAATAATTGGATTCTGAGGTGGAAAATATAGTGAAATAGTACATTTTATATTTAGGTTTATTTGTAAACCTACGGCATTAAGTGACTGAGCGATTTTGACGAGTTTGTGTGGCATATTACTCTTAATAAGTATGGCTGTTCCCTGTTTTGCAGCTGCATTAGAATTTAAGAAATATCCAATATATTGGTTTATTTTATTATATTTTTGCTTTATTTTATTTAATTTCACAGATTTGCTATATACATACTAATTTTCTTCATCAAATCTCATTCATTACGCTTTACTAAGCCGTGATAATTCTATGAAGTCATGTGCAATAATCGGGGTCAAAAAAATACTACAATTTTTTTTTATTAATTTTAATTTTTCACTAAAATGACAAGAAATGTTTTTCCCTTTTAACACAAAAGTTCTGACCATAGACTATTTCCGCCAAACTACTTTATTCCTGGCACTTTTATTGATACCGTTATTTTGGGGATTTTGTAGTAACTTTATCTGCTAAGTTTGCAAAATGTTAAGTTTACTGATTTTGTTTAAACCTGCGTTTTCAAATGACCGACTTTGGCATGGTGAAATTACATAAGGTGAAATTGTTTATCCGGCCGATAGCTTTTTTTTTTGGTTCACACGCTGTCGAAATATTTTCTTGCACATCAGAGACTTACTTAAAAGAACGATCCAAGGATATCGTTAAACTATATCTCATTGCAAAATAAAATGCATTAAAAATAATATATTTATAAATATGTGTAACTATTTAATGTTCATAATTGAAAAACGTCCAAAAAAACTAAATATTTGAAAATTAAAATTTTTAACAAAATAAAATAATTCTAATTTACAAGTATTAACTGTATATTTATTTTATATATGCAAATTTTTTAACATCTACCATCAATGTACAAAAGATATTGCCTGTTGTTTTTGTACAAAAATTAGTTGTTGTACAGACGACTTCACCTTATTGAATTTCAACATGGTTTTAGGTGTTTAAGCAGTGTTGCCAATTTAGCGCCTTTCGCGCTATATTTAACGCGTTTCAACTACCGAAAAGTCGCATTTTTTCCCTTTAGCGCTTTTCTGCAATATTTTTATAACAAATAGAAAGCCACTAAATCTAATAAACTCTTTAAAAATTACGTTGTTCCAGATAATATTTGTGCAAAAACAATAAAAATAATGTGTTTTTTAAACGTATCTTAAATATAAGAGCTAATTTTTCAAGACATAAGTTATTTTAAGTAAAAGAAGAAATTATATATTTTAAAGAAGGCTAGAAATTTTAATTATTTAGTCACAATACTAAACTTGTAAGTTGTTTTTCTTAGATCCTTTAAAGATTCTAAGGGAACCAAGTCATTCTATGTAAAGCAGCTTCTGTTTCAGTATGTCTTCTCTAGAAATGGGCTTCCCTGTGTGTTCCAATAAATGGCCAGTTCCGCTAAGTCGTAGTTAAGTTTCCTCAGAGTGTGTTCAATCAATTCCATTTCCTTCTCACAATTACCTTTATTACAGGAACTTGGCGTGTTCTTGTTTCTAGCAAGAATATTTTTATAATGCGCCGTAGACAGGGGTTTATGAATTTCTGAACGGAAATAACTCGCAACCATACTTCACACGTGTAAAACATGGTAGTTTTCGTTTTTGGAAAGATATTTGGAGAACGGCCTATAACAATCAGTCGGCCAAAAGATTGGCTGCCTAGATTCAATCTGTTCTGAATATCAACTCTGGAATCTTTAGACATCTTGAGAATACTGCCGAAATATTAAAAAAATGGCATATCTCCCAATTTTCTGCTTTCAATTCGAAAGATCGTTGTGTTGCTTTGCATTATATTGGTTTTTGAGATGTTTATCCACAATCCTGCTCTATATACTTCCGCCCGTATATAATCCAGCTTTCATTGCATGTCCCAATGTCTATGAGCCAGGAGATTGATGTTGTATGCATATTTCAGGTTTTCCAACTTTGTGTTAAGTCCTTAGGTTATACAACGATAAACAGCAATGCAGAAAGAAAAGACGAACGCATCGCTCTAAAATATATTATCTTAATATTACAACTGAACCCAAATGTGGAAAAAGATTTTAAGCTTTGTTTTGTTCTAAGTTGTATTTAATTTTACTTTTGAAGCAATCGTTCATATTATTAAAAAAAATCTTTGTAAAAATTGAAATAATATAAATATATTTATTTATAGTTACACAAATTATAATTTAGTGCTTTTTAGCGCCTTTTGAATCGGACGTCTGCGCGCTCTGATCACAAAAATTTGGCAGCACTGTGTTTAAGGGTTAATTGTTAAACGCTCGTCGTATCTCTCTTTTTTGCTAATAACTGATCCACATCTGCAGTGTATCCTATTAAGTCTAACCTTGCGGAGAGGGCTGCCATCTTAGTTTGTTCGAGCTTCTCTTTTTTTTGAATAACGCCTGTGTTCTAACCAGGGTTGGCAACCCACTGGATAACGCAATTAAAACCACCTGGGTTTTATTGGGTATTATATTTAAAAAACCCGGGTGGCTTTTTTCTAAAGGTTTTCTTAGTTTATTTACACTAAATATAAGTATAATTTGCGTATTTGGACTACAAATAAATTCGGGCAATTTTTAGCTCAAAAGAGATAATGAAATAACCAATTTATCAAATCACTGCTTACATCTATTCCCCACCTCTGAGTCAATTTCCATATCTCGTCTTAGAAAAACTTGTCGTCTTTTAAGGTGCTCCAAGTTTGAAGCCGATTTTATATTTCTTCAAAGAAAGTGAATCGGTAACATGCTAAAAGATAAACTCATACTCATAGATCCTAAATCTAAATGCGGTAAGACGTGATGAATATGTGTTGCGTTTGCTTCCCTTAAACTTTTTATTAAAAAACTCTTAAGTCCACGATTTTTTATCATAGAGCGAGGTAGTTTATGCCGTAAAGCGAATGTAGTTCATAATTTAAACAGGCCGTTATAGTGGAAGGCCTTATAAAGAGGTATAAGTGTATTATAACCCTCGCAGCTGCCAATATTTAGTCGGAGCAATGTTCGTAGAATACGCCGGATGCGTCATTTGATCGTTTCTAATTATTCTTTTGAAACTTTTGCGATGTTGTATGCAAAAGAATAACTCAATCCTGTCTGTCTTTATATTCTGACCGTTTTTCTAATAATGCATGGTTCAAACGAAGTAATTGCAGTCTGCTCCGATCACTGAGTTTTAACAGCTCATAGTACACAATGCCGCCTTGAGCTCATTAAGAGCATTGTCGACTTGAACAAAAATTGGTTTTTGCTAACGCTGATTCTAATTAGTAGGTTTTTGTAATAGTGCATGCTAAGACAGTCAATTTATCAGCTTGCTTGTGTTCGCAGATCAATTGGGAACATAATTTAGTGAGAGCACAACACGATGGCGATAGTAGGTGAGTGGTCCTATGACAAAACTAATGTAGATTCAGTCTTATTAAAGAAAGTAAACAAAAATTTTTCTTTAAACGATTTCAAAAACGTAGAAAGACGACTTATACAAGAGAACCGTAATAAAGGTAAATATGTCCAAGCTCCGCGAGGAAGAAAATATTCATCCATTTCTCATGCGTTCGATAAAGAATGGAATGAAGGCTTGGCGAAAAAACTGAGACCAAAATTATTAGCAAATGTCTACAAACCATTACGAAAATAACCAAAGGAATGAAAGTTTAAGTACATCTCAGATAATTGAGGCCGAAGTAACGCCAAGAAAGTATCTTGGAACCTGTTCTACATTTTATAAATATATACCTCAGATATGCTTACATGGAGAGAGGTACACATACCCCAACCTTCACTGACAATACAGCTATCATAAGCATCAATAAGGACCCGCAGGATGCAACTCGGTACTTGTAAGACTATATAAAGCTGCCGGAGGCCTGGTTGAAGCAGTGGAGAATAAAGGAAAATCTAGTATTTTACCTTAGACTGAAAATTCTTTATGCTATTTCAAATCTATCTGGTCCTACAGAGCACAGCTAAAGGACATTGTTCCAGATTCAAACATTGAACGAATAAAATTTTGCGACTGAAGACAAGTACTCCATGTTTTATAAAAAATTCTAACATCCATAGACACCTAAAAGTGCCTTAGGAAATTTTGAGGTATGCTGAAACATACTTGAAGAAGTTAGAAATTCATCCGAATCCATTAGGCCGTTTAATGATGCTGTCCATATCCGAATGATTAAGAGACACACTGCGGATCTGCTACAAAGACGAATATTAAATTGATGCAAAATCCCATGAAGCCACAGTGATCCGCCCCGCGTTGGCGAGACAATGTAATCTCTAGTTGTAAGATTTAATAAATTGTTAGTTCATCTTATTAATGAAGATACAATTTAATAAATTGACAAAAAAAAACTTACCTTTCTAGTGTTACAGTGATTTGTTTACATGCATTTATTGTTCATGAATTTTAGCATAATTTTTACATCCAATTTATTTTTAATTTTTAGCAGACTTTTAAGTAAAGAAATATTCTTAAACCTATGTGAAACAAAGCTCTACGATATTTTATTAATCCATATCTCTATTCATCCATCAATACGCTTTTGATGACGTGGAATATTTATATTTCTTAAGAACGATTGTATTTACCCCAAATATGTAACATGAAAACAGAAGCAATGAAAAGAAGTGACATAACTAAGACTGGAACTGGACCAACTTTGATACCAGGGGAATCATCGGTATAAAAACGCCACATACCACCGGCCCCAGCTCCACCTGCAGCACGGCTTCTTGGTGCTGTTCCTCCACTACTGCTTGTTGTTTTACGTTGTTTCAAATTACTACCAGTACTAGAGGAACGGGGCGCTGACAACTTACTTGGTGAGCGGGAACCGCTTCCCACTGAAGTAGAACTAGCTGGAGCGGGCATTATTAATGAAGTACACTTTTCCAATAATCCAACGAATCTTTGAAATGCTACGTGTATTGAACAACTGCATATTGCCACATATACTCATACACATAGATGTACAGAACTTACATGCATTCAACGAGATATGATAACATAAGCCATGATATGTTTCGAGCCAAGGCGAATTAACAAGTGACAGGAATTTAAAGTTCTTAACAGTATTGCCGCTTTCTGCGTAATTACACGAAAATGAGACAGAAATTTTTTTCTTAACCTATTTTTGAGCCAAAATTTTAATTGAATTTTAATTCAAATTTCAAATTTTTAATTAATCAAATAATGAAATGCATGTACACTACGCGACAAATTAAAGTATAACATTTAATGAATATTATTATTTTGCTAAAAATTAAAATCCACTTAATATATATCCAAAATTAATTTTATATATAATATAGTAAAGTATCTAAATAATAAAAAACAATTTGGATATACACAACATAGAAAAAATTAATTTTTATGGATTTTTTTATAAATTAAAGAATATTTCGCACGCGACAATTTAAAGTATAAAAATTAAAATAATTATGTTAAACCAATGCCTAAATATAATTATAGCTACTTATTATTTGTTTCATGTACCCGTTTTATTTTTAATGACACCTCGAAGTCATTTCGGTATACTATTTACCAACTTGCGTAATGTTTCTAAAGGTATACTTGCTTATTTAACCTGTACCCTTGTTGCAGTACTTATGGCTTTAGTTTAATTATTTAAAGATATTTTAATGTTCCGAGCTAATTTTTATCAATAGAGTTAAAGTTTAATAGCAAAATGATTGTATTAATAAAAAACTTATACTTTAATTTGACGCATAGTGTATGTACAGGCTTATTAGCTTAAAAATCTATTTCATATTGAAGTGGTTGTTCAAATCAGAATTGTCATCAATGCAATATAAAAAAGGTTTCCTTTCATAGAAATTAATAATTAAAAACTGGAACCAACATGTCTTTTTAGATTTTGAAGAGCAAAGACTTGATGACGATTTTGACAATGTATGTTATTGGGTATTAGCTTATAGAACGGACTCGATGGGACTCGTTAAACTGTAATAACTAGTGGAATAATTTTTAGCGAATTAAAATGATCAAAAACGCACAAAATTCGTTACAAACAACCACAAAATGCATTTTCTGTAATTTATAACATTTTGAATAATTTTGAGGCGTTGTGTGTGTGTAAAATTGAATTTGGATTCTGGCAACACTGGTTCTTAAACACTTTCGTGGACATATGTATCTTCAGATTTTCTGCATATAAGTAATCCGAAACTGGAGCAAAATTATTAGAATTAAGAATAAAATTATATATTAAGCGAAGTTTTAAAATAATTAAATTTTATAGCATTTTCCCACTGAGTGGTTTTAATACAAAAGTTGGTTTTAACGATAAAACCATTTCTAAAACCTGGTTTTAGCATACAGAATTTTTATGTTATAACCACCTTAAAACCATTTTTGAATTGTTGTTAAATACAATGTCACCAAGTTAAAAATGCTTAAAACGGCTGATAATATAAATGGCGCTTAATAAAAATTATTATTATTTATTGTTATTATTTTTTATTTATTATTATTATTTTTTATTTATTATTATTATTTTTTATTTATTATTATTATTTTTTATTCATTATTATTATCTTTCTTTATTAGTAACAATAATACTTTGAATTTCATTTACAAATAGTTTAAATAACAAATTTTAGCTTTAAAATACATTGTTTTTAACAAAAAATGTAAATTTTTTTCGAAATATGTTCGGATTGCGTTCATTTTTAACGTCACTGGGTAATCTGTTGAAGAGCTGTAGTCCTTTGTAAAACAATGAGCGTTGCATTGCGGTTGTTGTAGTTCTTTGAATTCTGATCAATTCTGTCATCATTATTCCTCAATTGGTATGGTTGTATTTCCCCGACATACATTATTTGCTCTATTATATATTGTGGTGCCATTCCAATTTTAAGTTTTTAAATAAAGTTTACAGTATTTAATTTCAGTTTTTGCTTTATATCTAGCCCTTTATAAAGTTTATCGATGTATATCTGTTGTATTTCAATATAATGCGCATTGTTAATTATGTAATTTTTACAATCTATCAATTTGTTGACTCGTGCAGCATGAAAAAAGAATTGTTGAACCGAACTCAAAATGAGGTTTAATCATTGTGTTGTAGATTGTAATTGCTGTTAACGTGTTTATTTGTTTTCTTAATCTTCTGAAGAAATTAATTTTTTTTCCAATTTTCTTGCAAATATAGTCAATATGACCTTTTAAATTCAAAGTATTATCTATTACAGAGCCCAAGTATTTCATTTGATTTACTTTTTCTATTTCTTCATTATTGATTTTGAAGGTAATGTTGGTCTTAGTTTTAATCGCCATTATTTTAGTTTTATTCTCGTTTAGTTTAAGTTTATTCATCCGTAGCCATTTGTTTAACTTTTCAATATCTTTATCGAGTCCTTCATAACATTGTTCATCTGTATTACCCTCATATATATAAATGTATCATCCGCATATTGTTATTTCACAATGACTTATAACATTTGGCATATCGTTTATATATATAATAAAAAGCAATGCCCCCGAAATTGATCCCTGTGGTACTCCATATTCGTTATTAACTGTCCTGGATTTAATATTATTTACCTTTGTTATTTGTCTCCTATTCGTCAAATATGATTCAAACCATTTTAATTCAGTTCCTTTAATGCCGTACTTACAGTAGTATACCTCTATCAATTGTCTCAAACGCTCGTTTAAAGTCTAGAAAAATTGCAACAATCCTTTTGTCTCTTTCAGATATTTTCCACCTGTTTATAAGAAAATTAACTGCTGTTTCACAAGAGAAATGTTTTCGGAAACCAGACTGATACTGAGATAATAAAGCGTTCGATTCCATATATTGCTCCAATTGTTCCTTTACTACTACTTTTTCACACGTCTTCAAGGTATTAATTGGGCGAAATTCTTCACAAAGTTTTATCTTAGCAATTTTCTCAATGGGTGTTATCATTGACTCTTTCCAATTATCAGAAAATAATCCTGTTCTTAGAGATTTATTTATTATATCCAGCAGCGTTCTTCCTATCACATTCCAACTATTAAGTATAATTTTAATTGATATTTTGTAGTCCACCTTATTATTTAAATTTTTACATATAATTTTTAGTTTATTCAGAGTTATAGCACTGAATTTAAATTTGGAGTTTAACACAGGAATTCGGTTTGAGTATTGCACGTAAGGTATTGTATCTCTTATAGATCTTATACTATCAACAAAAAATTCGTTAAATTTATCAGCCATCTGCAAATTTTCCTTATATTCTATTTGGTTAAATCTAAATTAAATTAAATTTCTTAAGTATTAGATTCTTTATCTCTCTCCACATATCCTTTTGGACTTTAGCATTAATTATTTTGTTATTTATAAAATTTTTCTTTTCATTTTCAATTTTCACCTTATATAAATTTCGAACGACTGTAGTTATTCCATGCTTCGTTACTATTATCTATTTTCACTATTTGGTATTTATTAATTTTTTCCCTTTTTAGTTGCCTTAGTTTATTGTTAAACCATTCATTTGAGTTGTTTCCGTTGATAGTTCTTTTAATAGTCATATTTTCAACTGCATTCTCCAAATATCCGTCAAAGACGTAAACTTTGCTGTTAAGGTCCTCATTTTCACTTATTTGTCTTATGCCTTCAATTTCTCTATTATATTGGGTGCTGTTGTATTTAAATATTTTAACTTCCTTATTCCTTTTACCCACTTCTATGTACTTATCGTAGGCATTAATTACTATATCAATTGATTCATGATCAGCAATTTTATTCGAGTCATTAATTGTGTCTGTTATATTTCTATTATTCGTAATTATATAATCAATAATGGTTTTGCCTAAGGCCATTATCATTTATTATGCATTCTATTTTATCCTTGTAAAAACCATTTTTGCTCCAATCTATATTAAAATCGCCTGCTATTATTATATCAAAGTTTACTTCGTTTATATTCTCCAAAATTTCCTCAAATGCTGCAATAAACTCTGCTTCTGCACTACTTGGTGATCTGTATACAGCTGTAATTATACACATGTAGTTTTCATATTTAGCGATGTATACAGTTTCCAAATTTTCGAGTTAATAACTTTTTCGGCCACTATTCTCACATCCCATCTTTTTTTGAAATAAACTATTACGCTTCCAGTTCTTGTTGAGTTTGATAGAGTTGTATATTGATTGCAATTTATCTATATCTTCTGTTAAATGAGTTTCCGACAAAAATATAAATAAATAATAAATTCTGGTTTTTCCATTTCCGTAATTATCTCTAGCTGATTAAAGTTGTTAAGTAATCCTTGTAAATGCCGTATATTTGCCTTGATTGTTAAGCTTCTTTTTTTAGCATTTAACTTGTTCTGATATGCCGGACATTCTCCGCTTGCTGTTACATGATTTTCATCTAAGCCCAAACTTAAGCTTTTGTTAATTCTAATACAATTAATGCATTTATTCATTACTTCCCTGTTGCATTCCTTTGATTTGTGTTCTCCATGGCATTTATAACATATTTCTAGATTTTTACATTTTTCCCATCCATGTTAACTTTTTGTACGGTAATTATTTGCATATACGATCCGTTATCAATTTTTATTTTTGCATTGTAAAAGGTGCGACCATTTCTTTTATATTCAAACAATTTTAGCACTTTTAGTACACTATGTTTTAAAATATTCTGTTTTATTAATTTATCAATTATTTCATTTTCTGAACATTTAAATGACATTCCTGTTACTGCTATTTAATTTCCGGTTGTTTTGGTACTTTTATTTCGTGTTTTCCACTCATTTCGTTTTGTATGCTTTTTTTTCCCTCTTCATTGCTTTCACTTTGGATAACAACAGCTCCATTTTTTCTTTCTTCAACATTTACAATTTTCAAATTGGTTGGATTTACCTTTCTATTGAGATCCTCTTTTGTTTTGTCTATACCTTGTTTTTCCTTTGGCTTAATTATCAATTAATAGTCCTGTCTATTTTTAAATCCAATATTCTATTATTTTTCAATATTTCCTTAGAGCTTTATTTTGCACACCCGTTTCTGACAACTATTTTTTCAAGGAAAGCTGTAGTCCATTGTTGATGTAAACAAAAGTTAATTTTTTTTATATATAAAGGACCACATTTTAAAGCCCTACATGACTTTGTATTAATGTTCTTTTAAAAATGTAATACGTATTTATATTTATTAAAATCACAATTTTTCTTAGTTTTTTATACAAATCAAAACAGCTGTTGTAAAACTTCCGGTTTTGAGTACTTTTAAAGTATTGGTGGCCAAACATGTAAGTAAAGTTAAAAATAAATCGATATCCATACACAACATATTCAAAGCCAGCGCAACTTAAATAACTACAAGTAGGAGTTGCGTGAAGTGCCTGTCTTACCGCACTCATAAGTGTAAAGTGTGTATGAGTATAAGTATATTTATACTTGAGTATGGATATAATTATACTTGAGTATACTTAAATTATTTTTCTACAAAATAAAACCTTTTCCCTGTGATACAGTTAATATAAGTGTTTTATATTTAACATTTTAGTAAAGCTAATATGACTATACAAATGTGAGCTACTTTCAACGGGTTTTATTAAAAAAATTAAATAATAAAAACTGATTAAAGAGTTTTGATAAAATTAACATTATTCATATGATAAAAAACCTTTTTTAATAAATATTTGTACGTTTAAGCTTTCATTTAGGATAATTATTTAAATACTTCATCACTGTTCGGCCAAATGAAACTTTTTAAAGGCTTATGTAGAATATCGATCAAATTTCCAAAATTAGGTCAAACAGAATTTTTGATACAGTTAATATAAGTGTTTTATATTTAACATTTTAGTAAAGCTAATATGACTATACAAATGTGAGCTACTTTCAACGGGTTTTATTAAAAAAATTAAATAATAAAAACTGATTAAAGAGTTTTGATAAAATTAACATTATTCATATGATAAAAAACCTTCTTTAATAAATATTTGTACGTTTAAGCTTTCATTTAGGATAATTATTTAAATACTTCATCACTGTTCGGCCAAATGAAACTTTTTAAAGGCTTATGTAGAATATCGATCAAATTTCCAAAATTAGGTCAAACAGAATTTCTTATTAAATTCATTAAAAAACGTACACGTTTGATTTTTAGATAATTTAGGTTATTAAAATATATATTTACTTATAATAATGTTTAGCTATAAAAACAAAGAACAAATTTACCTCTCATTACTAGTAACCAAGAAGTATCCATCCACACATTTCATTGTATCCATCCGTGAATGCTTTAAAACAAGCATTTCGCCCTTCGGTATTTATTTGAAATCGCTTACTGTCATGAGGCTGTGAATGAACGCACTTATAGAAGAGAACGGATAGTATCGTGTAAACTCAATATATAATAGAACGTACGACATGGACCAAAAATACGGATGAAAATTTGATAGTCGTACGGCTCTCTTTGTTTTTTAAAATTTCTTAAAAAACCATCAAACTTCATGAGATCAGGGATGTATTTTTATGTAAACAAATAAAATAAACAAATAAGATAAACAAAGAAAAAAGCAAATTTGTACGCTCGCACTACTGGTCTCTTTTGAAACAGCTGCTTTCATTTTACATTGTTTTGGTTTTTTACGTATCGTGTAAACTTAAAAAAAATCTTTTGTAAGATTTTTACTCTCAATTTTAAAATATGGATGGAATTGTATATTTTCTGTGATTTTATGTACGTAAAGTTTTATCGTTTAAGCTCCCCTTTGAGTATACTCGCAAAATCAGTTGTTAGTGGTTCATGGCGTAATAAATAAGGTGCATACAGATATACAATAATTTAAACAATAACAAGAACAACGGTCAATTTGTTTTTATATTGTTTTTCAACCCGTTCGAATATGTCAACGGTAGCCAGTGTGACCAGATTTTAAAATGCCATAAAGCTAAATCGCGTTCAAAACAAGCTAAAAATTTTTGTTTTCGTCTAAAAAAACAAGCTAATATTTGAAATTGCTTTTAACATATATTTTTTAGTTGAATATCAGATAAGGTTAATATAGCACTATATAAATTGTTTTCTTTAAATCTAAAGTAAAAATAATTGTTTGGGTGGTAAACTAGATATTACTTTTAAACCTATTTGATCAGCATAAAAGTTAAACTATCAATTGAACATATTTCAATAAGAATTCAAATGAAATACATAAATACATGAGTTGTCACTTAATATCAAAATTTATTAAATTGGCAAGCCTAAAAGTATGTGAATAAAACTAAGAAATAGTTTTCAATTCGTTTATAAGCCAATTACGCGTAAAGGACTGAACCGATTTTGTTAAAATTAAAAGCACAAATACATAGATCCAACTAACAAAAATGCAGTTGGGGGTGTTTTTTTATTTTTTATTGGACATCGGAGACGTCTAGACTAGTGGCTTTTTGTCTGAAATGACAAGTATTTTTTTTAAGCAATTTTTTATTGGCAACGGTCATCACCTACTTCAAACGTTTTTGCCTTTTCCTTATAAAAACAAATAAGTTTATAATATACGTGGCAACACCGGATGACAAAAGTAGTTTTAAATAAAGTTGTAGGATACATTTTTGGTAAATTTTGATTTTATTCAGTCAATTTTATTATTAGCCATTGGCTAATATTTCATCTTATATTTATGAGAGTTATGCAGAACCTTGAAAATGGTAGAATCCAGTGTCAAGGGTGCATGAATTGAAAGTTTCCTGCTAATTTTCAGCGAATAAAAAATGTCCATTGGCATTGCAACAATCAAACCTTAATTAAGATTTCTGTCATTTAATATCCTCATTCTTTTTCCCTCTTTCATCCCACGTATTGATTAAATATAAATTTTTACAAAACTCTATTGACCAAAAATATAAATTAAAATGTCATCTTCTAAACAAGTGCTCCATTTGCACAATCGAATTATTTTTGTCCGATTTATGGGAAAAATTCTATATGAATATTAAACACAACGCAGGCGATTATATTCACATTAGAAAAAAAAAACAGAAAAAAGTAACATGCAAACTAAGGTAATAACACCTTTTGAGAAATTAAAAGTAACTGGTGCCGCCAAAATCTACCTGGTTACAAAATATTTTATTTCTTGTTAATTATTTTCATTAATATTATCATTAATGCTAGATGAGGTACTTCCCTTTGTTTTCTTAAATTTCTTATTTACTTTGTAAAGTTACTTTTTTTACATATGTACCGACATCAACATGTATGTTTGTGGGTATATGTATTCATTTCGTCTTTGAAGTTTGTCCCAAACTTATTTATTTACAAAAATTAACGGTCATTTGATATGTATCACGTAGGCATCTAAAGCTACTTTGTTAAAAAATTTTTAAACATGGCTCTATGTTTATGTTTGGTCAAAAGCACGGAGATCCACAAATTGTTTTAAAGCTCTCGCTAAATTTATAACGCGATTATCAAGTGCAAAATTAATATAAATTATTTATTAAATGAAATAAATTCCGTGCTATTAAAAATTTGTGTTTTTATTAAAATTTTTGTCTTATTCAAGACAAACTCAACAATTCTTTAAAACAATTTTTTAAAAACAATTTCTTGAAATAATAACAATAAAAGCAAGTTTTCGCATATAAATATAAAATAAATTCCACAAAAACAATTCGCACATAAAATAACTTAAAAAAAACTATTTGTGCTAATAAAATAAAATAGTGTTATTCTTGGAAACAATTCTTGCAAAGTTAATTTTGGGTTCTTCAAGAAAAAATTTTACACAAAATAAAAACGGTTTGCATTAAAAAAAAAATACACTTTACATTGCTTCTTCAAGAACAATTATCACATTGTGAATTAAAAGAAATATAAAATAAAATGAGTGAAAGTGAAATTTCTGCAAAAGAATTTAATTGCAATAAATGTAAAGCAGTAGATAATGATCGAATGGTACAGTGCGACAAGTGTGATCAGTGGTACTATTACGATTGCGTTGCTGTAAACAGTGGAGTAGCTGATAAGAGTTGGAGTTGTGAAGAGTGTTATCTACACCGAAATAAGACAACTATTGTAGATAATCCAATTATGGGTTATCCTATGGGTTTACTAAGGCAGCCGCAAGCAGCATCGTCACCGACAATAACAGGAAAGACGCAACAAATGGCAAGTAAGACCACGACAGAAGCTGTCAATAGGAACTTACCTTCAACAAGCACATTTCGCGTTCAACAGAACTATCATAATACGCAGGTAATCAAATTCGCAACAAAATAAAAGTGCAAGACAAAACGCCAATACAAGTGGAACTATTAACTCCCATTCTTCTATCGAATGTAACCAAACAAATATTTTTAGAATTTTACCAATTCGACTTCATAAGAAAAATGGTTATATAAATACATACGCATTCCTTGATGAAGGTTCTTCTGTTTCACTAATTGATAAATACATTTTCGATCTATTAGATATTGATGGTGTGAAACATTCCATATATTTAAAGTGGACCGGTAACACTACTCGTTTGGAAAATTCTTCCTTAGAATCCTCTATTGTTGTATCAGGCATGAATAATGATAAAAAATTTACGTTGCAGCAGGTCCATACTGTAAAAAATCTAGGCTTGGCCCAGCAGGCACTAAACATGAAAGAAATGGTCTCAAAATATCCCTACTTGAATGGACTTCCTATACAGTCTTAAAGAATGTTGCTCCGAGCATTTTAATTGGATTGAATAACTGGAATGTTGCAGTGCCTTTAATGATTCGTGAAGGTCAGTGGAGTCAACCAATTGCAATCAAAACGCGACTAGGTTGGACGATAATAAGGCTATGGAAGTTTTGAAGACTACATGTCAAAAGGTTGATGGCCATTATGAAGTGGGGCTATTGTGGAAAAAGGAGGTTCATATTTTACTCGAAAGTTATAACAATGCTCATAAACGCCTCATGTGTCTTAATAAGAAATTGCAGAGAGTTCCAAATTTGAAGAATGTTCTACAAGATCAAATCAACAATTTATTATCAAAAGGCTATGCCAAAAAACTGAGTGGAGATGAAATTAATAAAGTGTCAGAACGAGAATGGTATCTTCCGATATTCATCATAACAAATCCCAACAAAAACGGCAAAGTAAGATTGGTTTGGGATGCTGCTGCCAAATCTAATGGAGTTAGTCTTAATGACTTTATCAACAGCAGTCCCGACCTTTTAAAGTCACTATTCGATGTGTTGTTGAGTTTTCGTGTAGGAAAAGTTGCCGTTTGCTGTGATATCGAAGAGATGTTCCACCAGATAAATGTGAGAAAAGCCGACATGCACTCTCAAAGATTCCTGTGGTGCGACGATAATGATGACGTTGATAAGCCAAGTATTTACGTCATGCGTGCTTTAACATTTGGCATTTCCTGTGCTCCATGAATAGCGCATTATGTGCGTGACATCAATGCCGAAATCTTCAAAGAAAATTATCCACGCGCTGTAGAAGCTATCCAGCATTATCATTACGTAGATGACTTTATTGACAGTGTGGACAGTATTCAAGAAGCGACCGATTTGGCGTCAGAAGTAAAATTTATTCACGCTGCTGCAGGTTTCAACATTCGAAATTGGTCATCGAATAGCAGTGAAGTCACCAGACATTTACAGGAGTGTCACTTGCAAGATCGAAAGGCTAAAGAGTTGGCAGATACAGAGAAGATTCTTGGTATATTGGGACCCTAATAAAGACTCTTTCGTTTATATTTTTAGATTTGCCAGACTTCGGCGAGAGGTATTCAGTGATGAGATAATACCAACAAAAAGAGAACTACTCCAGATATTGATGTCAATTTTCGACCCTCTAGGTTTAATAACATGTTACACCACAACTTTGAAAATCCTTCTACAAGAAGTCTGGCGATCTGGGATTGAGTGGGATTGAGTGGGATGCGGAACTACCTGATTCATTACTAGTCAAATGGCAAAAATGGAAGATGGTGATCTCACACTTTTACTGATGCCGGTGAACACCCTTATGCAGCCGTTTGTTATATTCGAGTGGTCTACCAAGGCAATTATGACGTCTCAATTGTTGCTGCGAAATCTAAGGTTTCCCCATTAAAACCCGTTTCAATTCCAAGGCTAGAGCTCCAAGCTGCTGTTATGGGTGCAAGATTAGCCAATAAAGTGATAGATATTTTTGGTCCGATTCCAAGGCGGTTCTTCAGTGGTTGAGAATGGATCCAAAAAGGTTTCGACAATTCATTATGCATCGTGTGAGCGAAATATTAGAAACAACAGAACTGGCACAATGGCGTTGGGTACCTTCAAAATTGAATTCAGCAGATCGTGCTGCGAAGGTACAAACAGTGTGGGAATTTCCAATGTGGTTCGATGGTCTAAAATTTCTAGATGAGTCAACGCGGCCTACTTGCGACAAATTTGATGAGTGCAGTGAAGAAGAAGTTAGACACCATTTGCTAGTTATCAACAAAGATGAAGACAACTGCCGTTTAGTATAGAGCATTTTTCAAATTAGAGAAGACTCTACAGATCAATGAATCAACGTTTATACTCTACTTGAGTAAACTTAAAGCGCGTTGTAAAGGCAAAAAACCCCCAGAAGAATTGTCATATGAAATGATAAAAGAAGCCAAGTCCACTTTATTCCGAGAAGCTCAACAGACTGAATTCGACGGCGGAATATATAATTTGAAAAAGGGTAAGAATATCGAAAAAGGCAGTAAATTTATTTCTTTGAATGTCTTTATAGATGACGATGACGTATTGAGAGCTAGAGGACGTACATCATTTCTAAATCAAGAAGATGTAATAGTACTGCCTTCAAATCATCATGTGACATTCCTTTTAGTTCGCAACACACATGAAACTTTTCATCATATGTTACATGAAACCGTCATCAATAACATAAGAAGTCTTTTCTACATACCCAATCTATGAATACTCTACAAGAAAGTAAGAAAATCGTGTCAGATTTGCAAAAATACAACCGCTGCACCAATTTTGCCTTAAATGTCTACATTGCCCCCTGCAAGGTTGGCAAGTTTTGAAAGGATGTTTACGTTTGTGGGCATAGATTACTTTGGGCCACTTAACGTTACAGTTGGCAGGAGAAAGGAGAAAAGATGGGGTGTGCTCTTCACATGTCTTACCGTACGAGCAGTACACTTGGAAGTTGCTCACACTCTGGATACCAGCTTATATGTTATGAGTATTAATAACTTTATGGCTAGAAGAGGTCAACCAAGGGAAATATATACCGATAATGGTACAAATTTTAAAGCAGCATCTAAAATATTTACGGCCGAAGTTGATCACAAAACGATTTCAAAAGAATTTGATAGTATCAAGTGGAAATTCAACCCACCAGCAGCGCTCCACATGGGTGGGTGCTGGGAGAGACTGGTCCGTTTAGTCAAAACTGTCCTATATCAGATATGTCCTCATACGAACTTTAATGATGAAACCTTAAAAAGCGCCATGGCTGAAGTGGAGTTCATCATAAATTCCGGACCGCTTACTTTTGTTTCGTTAGAATCCTGTGATGATGAAGCTCTTACACCTAATCATTTATTTTTGGGTTCATCCAATGGGCTCAAGCCAATAAATTATAAAGAAATTAATTTGCGACAACGTTGGACTAATAGAAACCTATTTGCTGATAAATTTTGGCATCGTTGGCTAATAGAATATGCACCTACACTCATTAAAAGACCTAAATGGTATGAAAAGGCAACGCCACTCCAAGTTGGTGATATTGTCATAATAGTTGATGAAAATCTACCATGTCATTGCTGGCCAAAAGGAAGAATAATTGAAGCCCTCAAAGCGAAGGATGGTCAAGTACGACAGGCAACAGTTCTAACACAATGTGGTGTTCTTCAAAGACCAACAGCTAAGCTAGCAAAATTAGACGTCGGCAATAATTTGAGGTAAACTCGTCCCGTGGGCTCATTTACGAGGGGGACATTCTCCTCCAAAATCTACCTGGTTATAAATTATTTTATTTCTTGTTAATTATTTTCATTAATATTATCATTAATGCTAGTTGAGGTACTTCCCTTTGTTTTCTTAAATTTCTTATTTACTTTGTAAAGTTATTTTTTTACATATGTACCAACATCAAAATGTGTGTGGGTATATGTATTCATTTCGTCTTTGAAGTTTGTCCCAAACTTATTTATTTACAAAAATTAACGGTCATTTGATATGTATCACGTAGGTATCTAAAGCTACTTTGTTAAAAAAAATTTAAACATGGCTCTATGTTTTTGTTTGGTCAAAGGGACGGAGGTCCAAAAATTGTTTTAAAATCTCGCTAAATTTATAATGCGATTATCAATTGCAAAAATTATTTATTAAATAAAATAAGAGCAGTGCTATTAAAAATTTGTGTTTTTATTAAAATTAGTGTCTTATTCAAGACAAACTCGACAGAAACAAATATATAATCAAATTAATTTCTTGTTTATTTACTTATGACATTCTCTTTTCGGACAAAAAATGTTGCACTTCATTTATTCCTTGTCACTAAACGTCGTTTAAAATTAAACAAACAAATTTTTTTTTAAATGAATACAAAAAAATAAATAAATAAATAATTAAATAGCAACAAAAAGCAATATTTTCAACTTTTCTGTCAAGCTCATATGAAAAGGAATATTATTACGAAAATAAAAATGCCGAAAGACAAAAGTCACCACGTCAGAGCTTATTATGAGCTCCTAGCTAAAAAAATGTATTGGCTTGTGTCAAGGCTTAAAAACTTCTAAAATTATCTGCACTAATTAAGAGTGCTGCCAAATGCATGGATCGGTTACTTTTTATGCTATTTTAGAACATTTAAATTAACAGCGAAAAATCGAAGATTCATGTCCGTACTAGAAAATTCTAAACTAAGATGAAATACTATAAAAGCGGCGAATTGCGGCTTGTGAGTTAGTTGTGAATTGGCTGTCAGCGATAATGAACAGCTTATGGAAAAAAGTAATATAGTAGCTGAGGCGCAAGAAACTTCTAGAGCTGAAAACCAGAGCTTTTTAGCAAAAATTTAAACGAAACTTGAGAAAACCTAGGAACCTGCAGGGCCGAAATAAGAGAAACTTCTAAAGCGACAACTGAGAAATTGCAGAAGAGTAACTGGCGTTGAAGCAAAAGTGTTAAATTTAGAAAAGACTGTTGACGAAAAATTTGTTGTAATGGAGGAGAAAATCAACAGACTCCAGTGCTAAAAACTAGTGCCAGTGCGTATTATACCCGAAGTTTCCAGCAGAATAAAAACACATTGCTTTGATGGTAGCTCACCCCTATACGTATTTAAATTTCAGTTCGATACTATAGTCAACAAAAACGGATGGGACGATGAAGTGAAGGCTCTGGAATTAATTTTGGCCTTAAGAAATGCTGCAGCGGAAATTCTAGAAACCATACCAGCCAGCTGCAGAAGCAACTACAGTGAATTAATGTTGGCGCTACAGCGTAAATTTGGCGATGAGCATAAACGAGAGCTGTATCGTATGGAACTAAGGTGCCGAACACAAAAGGCTAATGAGTCATTACAAGCCTTTGCAATGGAAATGGAGATTTTGGTGCAGCCTATCCAGGGGAAAATCATCCACTAGCAGATTATCTCAAGACCGAAACCTTTGTCAACGGCTTACGAGACCCTGATGTTAAACTAGCTGTATGTGCAACACAAAAGACAACTTTTGCAGATACTGTGACGTTCGCACTAGCTCAGGAAACAGCTCGCACGATATCAAAGCCACATATACACAAGGTACGTAATTTAGAAGTTGTGGCAGAAAAGGACGAAGAAATCAACAAAATAGAGGAGGTGCTAAAGTGGTTCCTAGCTGAGCAGAAAACAAAATTGAAATGTTTTAATTGCAGAAAGAGTGGCCACTACTAGAGGAAGCCGTACGCAAAAGGTCCAGATTCGTTTTACCACCGAGAAATAATAAACGGGTCAACTACCATCACACAACAAGAGTCCCCGTTAAACTAAAACGAGCTAGCACTGAGTGCTAAGAGCTAGCTCCCACAAGCGAGAGCCCCACAATCTCCATATCAGTGATACAGAAAAATAACAGTAACCTTACAGCATGCGGGTACATCAATAGCAGACAGTACACTTTCACTATAGACACCGGTGCGTCACAGTCTATAAACAGACCCGATGTAGTGAAGGAAAAGTGTGAGAAACTTAATAATATTAGATTACGAACAGCTACTGTGGGGTCTGCCACCGTCTACGGAAAAATTGAGGTGAAAGTGTCTATAGTGAATATTACTGTAAGCCATATTTTTATTGTCGCCGATATTGTAGACGAGGTTATTATTGGTGCCGATTTTATGATAGTCTATGGTATCAATTTCAATATGGGGCAACAGATAATGAGTTGGAGTAATGTAGATATACCTCTTGACGTGGGATACCAGCATCAAGTGTACGCTAAGAGATTAGCTGCTGTCAAACGACAAAAATTACCACCTCAGACTAAATCATTGATATGAGCGCGAATAGAGGGATATTGTGAGGACAACCAGTAGAAATTAAAATGGACTTGTTATCAGCAAAGGCCCTCGTCAAATCTAATAAACAAGGAATAGCCCCAGTAAGAGTGCTCAATCTATCAGGTCACGAAAAATATTTTGTGAAAACTCCGGTAGACCAATGAGCTCCAGTATAGGCGGTAATAAACAGCGAACAATCGCCGGAACCTGCCAATATGTCAGTCAAGGACCAACAGGTATTTGATGAAAATGTAGAGAAATGGGTAGCAGGTCTAGCAGCTTCAGAAAGAAATAAAGCCAAAAAGCTGCTAAAGAAGTACGCCTGCGTATTCGCAATGAAAATTAATACTGGCGAAAAAACAGGCACCCAGAAGTATATCTCTGGCGAAGCTTAATGAGGTTAAGGAGCTGGTCAATGAAATGGAGAAGAGCTGCGTAATTGAACCATCATCGAGTCTTTGGAGCTCACCTATAGTCTTAGTTAAAAAGAAAGACGGTAGTACAAGATACTGCGTAGACGACAAGAAACTAAATGATGTCCGGCCAGGGTAGAAATTTCAAGTCTGCTGTATTTAAAGAAATGTGTGAGGATATACGAAATTAAGAAAACTCGAACGACGCCGCTTCATCCACAGTCTGATGGAATGGTAGAATGATTTAATCGAACCGAAAAGTAGTGAGCCAGCAACAAAAGGATTGGGACGAACACCTACCGAGGCTTCTACTGGCGCACCGATCAGCTGTCCATGACTCAACATCTAAGTCCCTAGCCAAGATTATTTTTGAGACCGAGCTAAAACTACTTGGTGACTTAGAGTTTGGTGTTATCACATATACTGAAAAACAAGAAAGCCTCAATGAACTTTACGATTTTGTGCGCTCACGAATTAAAATGGTCAGCGATGGAATGAAAGCCAGATATGATCGTGCAGCAAATATGGATGGCTTTCATGAGGGACAACTGGTTCTACTTTAAGACCCACAGCGTAAGCTGCAAAATAACTGGGATGGACCGTACAAAGTAGTCAAAAGGTTAAATGATGTGGTATACAGAAGCTATGGGAAGAAATATAATGAGCCTATTCGAGACGAACAGACTTGAGCGGGAGGCAGTGTTACGAAAATAAAAATACAACACTGCATTGTGGGATTTTGGTATATGTCAAGTTGGCAGCACTGCCACAATCGAATATCTTTACGTTACAAATGAATTAGCGGATATGGAAATAGAAGATGGTCGATATTTCCTGAACATTCTAAAATGCAGACAATTAAGTACATAAGGGGCTATTTTAGAGTAAAAATACCCCCATAACATTCCACATACAAACAGCCCATCACTGCTTGACAAATGTAACGTAACGTTGCCGTCAAATTCTATAATGGTGAAATTATATAAGGTGAAGTTGTTTGTCCGGCTGATAGCTTTTTTTTTTGTCCACATGCTGCCAAAACATTTTCTTGCACAGCAGAGACTTATGAGTACTTAAAAGAACGATCCGATGATATCGTTAAACTATATCTTATTGCAAAAAGCATGCTTCAACACGCATTAAAAATAATTTATTTATAAATATGTCTAAATATTTAATGTTCATAATTGAAAAAGTCCAAAAAACGAAATATTTGAAAATTAAAATTTTCAACAAAGTAAAATATTTCTAATATCCAAGTATTAACTGTATACAACTTTTATTTAACTTTTACGTAAATGTGGAAGCCGTAAATGTAGTTGTGTCAGCTGATCGCTTTTGTTATATGAAAAGCTATGAAAGTGCTTTTTTTACAGTAATGTAATGCAACTGTAACCTTCCAATCTGTAGAAAATATAATTTGACGGCAACGCTAAGTGACATTTGTCAAGCAGTAATTGTCTGTTTATATATTAAATTATGTGGGGGAATTTTTACCCTTTTTTGGCACTTTTTTGGCACTTTTTGTACACAATTAAAAAGAGCAATTTAAAACAATCGAACAAAGTAATTTATAATAATTTGAACAAATTTAGAATATATTTTAGAAAATGTGAATCGAATTTTTAAAAATATTACTATTTTTTAATACGAAATAGCATCTTACGTACATATATTGTATTGAGGAAAAGAAATAAACTAAAAAATTGGCTTTAATGAACATTCTTCGGTTACAAGAAAACATTTTCACGCTAATGATAGATAATCAATTATCCATGTATGTAATTCTTAGATAAAATTTAAAGAACTTTGGATCAGCAACGACTAGTTTCCCAGATATAGGCCACTTAGTTTCAACATTAAACTGAGTAGTATCTTGAAATTTTGATAAACAAGAAAAGAAGGATGTCAGGTAAAAGATATTTCCAATAACTTTAATTTTGTGTGCAAAAATTTTGGTTACATTGGTCTATCGTGAACTAGGGAGAGAGAAAAACTTATATGTTGACTTTTTATAAAATAGCATGAGCTTTTTTTTGGCAATAATTTGGTATATAATTTGTTGTAAATATGTACATATATGATTATATTATTTTTATATACATAGATAAAAATGTATTTACACCTATTTGGTACTTTTTTCAAAGCGTACACAATTAGAACATTTATAATAAATGATTTAAACAGCTGTTTCTTTTCCATTCTTAATTATTTATTGACAATTAACATTGACAAAACATATGACACCTTTTTAAGTGTTCTATAAGTGGCAAAACGTTTACATTTACATTACATTTACATTTACGATACATTTACGATTTCTACGGTCGGCTTATGCGGCTTTTAAAAGTTTGTTTTCTTCACGCCGAATTATTTTGTTTTTATATTTATAGAGTTTGTTAATTCGCCTTGGATGGCCTATGTGTTTTGTTTGATGCATTCCATTTATATTTTACGATTTTTCGCAATTTGGTAAATGCGTACATGTGTGTACGTGTGTATAAAAAGTTAAGTTTGTAAATTAAATTGAAATATTAATTAAACTAAAAATTTTCGCTAATATGTCGGACTGGGATGATGATGCTGATGAAAGTTGTGCTGTAAATACACATTATGGACAAAATATTAGAAGCAGAAGTCCGCCGTCAAATTCATACAGCAACCGAAGGGATAATGGTAACCGTGAGCAACGTGGTCGTAATGAAGGTAGGCGTGAAGGTACTGGTGGACGAAGTTATGATTGCACGGAAACCATTGATGTACGCAGCGATTGTATTGGTATAATAATTGGCAAAGGTGGCTCAAAAATACAGCGCTTGCAGTCGGATTATAATGTACGTGTGAATTTAGACAAGGCTAGTGGCACTGTTACTGTTTCTGGTAAAAATGATAAAGATGTTCAGAGTGCTTTAGATAGTATTAAAGATCAGATAAACAAATCTGAAGGTGCTCGCGGAGGTCGTGAACATAGTGATTATGGCTACGGAGGAGGCAGCAAGAGTAGAGCTAGCAGCAGCGGTTATCATGACAAAGAAAGTGCCTATAGTAGTAGATCTGATTATAATGGTAAGAGAGATGGTTCGGGAAATTATCGTTCAACCGATAATGACTTCTATAGTGGAGGCTCTAAAGAAAGTTGCCACTTTAATAGTGGTGTCTCCAGTTACAATGATGATAATAATCAAGACTCTGGGGGTTTAATTGATTGGGATGCTTTAAATAAGGGTGCCGAAGAAGCACGCAGACAGCGCTGGGCCAAGTGCCCTACCCTAACTAAAGATTTTTACCAAGAATCTCCCGAAGTTGCCAAATTATCGAAAGACGAAGTTGAGCGCATACGTTTAGAAAACAACAACACCACTGTTTCCAGGGTTTTTAAGTCACAAGCTGGAGCTTTCGAAAATATACCAAATCCCATATGGAAGTTTGAACAATGTTTTGCTGCCTATCCAGATCTCTTAGCTGAAATTTCTAAACAAGATTTTCAAAAACCGTCGCCAATACAGGCTCAAGGCTGGCCTATACTTTTAAAAGGTGAAGACATGATTGGTATAGCTCAGACTGGTACAGGCAAAACTTTGGCCTTTCTTTTGCCCGCTATGATACACACTGAGTATCAAAGTATACCACGTTTCCAAAGAGGTGGCCCCAATGTTTTGGTTATGGCGCCTACCAGAGAATTAGCATTACAAATCGAGAAGGAAGTTAATAAATATCAATTCCGTGGCATGAAAGCGTAAGTAAAACAAACTGCAGTTAGTAAAGTCAATTGAAAAAAAAAATATTGGATTAAAAATATTTCTTAGCTATTTCCCAGTTGAACATATTTTTTTTTATCAAACTTTTTCTACTAAAACGTTTTTGAACAGTAAAAATAAAACCCTCTCATTTAAAAAATTCCTACTTGCAATAAGCGCTGTCACCAAGCGTATGATAAGGAGATTGTAATCTACACACCAAATTTATGTTTGATTTTCATTGAAACCTTAAAAAAAAGTTACACTTTAATGACACTGGCCTAAAAAAAATGTTCTGCCCTTTAAATTAAACTATATGGATTATAATGGTGCCGCTGTGGTATGGTAGGTAAGGCACCCGCCTACCAACCAGAAGGTCGTCGGTTCAATACCAGGCCAGACCATCTTAAAAAAAGGACAAAGTTTTTCGGCAGTGGTATCACCTCATAACATTAGCTAGTAACTGGTTATGAGTACAAACAGTTCCCAAATCTCAATTCCATTGATTATTTATGGAATCTGTTAGAACGAAAAATTCATTGAAAACAAGCAAGCTGGTGAGTACATGTATAATTTGGTCATCGCAGAAAAAATTTAACTATTTGAGGAATGGTTTATTGGGTATACAAGTTATTAATGTCGATTTTTTGAAAAATGCATTTATTATAATAACAAAATGAATTGACACATTCATAATTCAAAGTATTGTCCATCGGTAGCCACTACTTTTTCCCATCTTTCTGGTAGCATATGGATTCCGCGCCAAAAGAACTGCTCAGGTCTTGAGGTAATGAATGAATGAAGTCAATTTCTGATACCCTGTTCTGAGATTAAGTGTAATCCTGTAAGGGCGTTCTGCATCGATTGAAACAAATAGTAGTCAGAAGGGCGGGTAGGCGGGTGAGCCAATACTTTCCATCCACTGTTTTCCAAATAGTTTTTGACCGGTCTTGCAGCATGTGGCCGAGCGTTGTCATGATGGAAGATTATGGCCTCGTGCCTAATCGAATATTCTGGTCGTTTTTCGTTGATTGCTTTCTTCAAACATGTGCACTGTACAGGTACAGGGGTACAGATCCCCTGTAATCATCTGATCCGATTTCCGATTTCAACAGCTCATAATACAAAACACTATTTTGATCCCACTAGATAAAGATACCTTGGCGTCATGGATATTCGGCTTCGGCGATATAACGAATAAAAAATGTTCTGTTTACACTTTGGCGTCTATCAAATACCGAATTATAATGCCATGTTTACCCTCCAAAATACCATATTTGTTATTACTGACACAAACCATATATGATAGTTATGCCAATTGTTGTCCAAATCGACCTTATTAACTTGTATACCCAATAATTGTTGGTTGTTATTTCATAATTGTTCGTCTGTTTCAGTTTTTGTTGTGTTTGATTACGATGCTAAATAGACACTTTGCAACATGCTTATCATTCATTTTGCATAATAAAACCTAAAACAGACTA
Source organism: Wohlfahrtia magnifica (assembly GCA_023159175.1). Lineage (NCBI taxonomy): Eukaryota > Metazoa > Arthropoda > Insecta > Diptera > Sarcophagidae > Wohlfahrtia > Wohlfahrtia magnifica. The sequence continues at coordinate 504,985 of JAKWBJ010000181.1, read as the reverse complement.
TCAAATATTATATAAATTCATACTTTGTTATTTAAAAATTCAAATATTTTTTTATTTTTCTCCAAAGTGTGACACAAATTTGTAGGGGCATGTAGTTTTAACTAATGCATCTGGATTAATTAATAACAGAAGTTTGTTTTTTTTATTATAATTATTTTAGGATATTCGACTCCTTTTCGGTTTTAAATTAATGTTTTCAGTCACTTTTAAAGCTGTTATTTTGGGATCTTGCGGCACGGAGTTGAGAGATATATCTTTTCTCTTAAAGTTAATTTTGAAGGACGGCCAGAAAGTAGTTTTAATACATAACCTCCAGCTTCTTTGTAGAAGTTGATGACACTCTAGATAGGGGAGACTTTCTCTTTACCTTTTCTGTCACTTATATAAAGGTTTTTCTTAGTTTCCAGAGAAAAACTTTAATTTTTCTCTCCACATGATAATTTTTTTGTCGAACAAAATTTAAAAGAGATCTTGAAAAATGTTACCATACAAAGAACTTTACAAAAATCTATCTAATGATCAGACAAAGATAACAGATATTTTTAAAGAAAAAAGTAAAAACATTGAATCACTACAAAAGCGTCGACGTCGGATAGATCTATCCAGTGATGAAGATTAAATTTTATGGTTATGTATTTTTATTTTTTTTAATATTACTGTCGTGAAAAAAAAATTTTTAATATTTCGAGAATTATTAAGTTGATTGAATGTAATATTTTTGTTTTTATGCGTAGATATGGATTAACATGTATGTATATATTAGTTATAGTTAAGTTTATATTAGTTAAGTTACAGTTAATTTTTTATTTTTTTTAATAATATATACATACATGTTAATCCATATCTATATATATATATATATATATATATATATATATATATATATATATATATATATATATAGCATCTGATTCGCGCTTGCCTGCTACTTGACATCACAGACAAAGGAGAGGAATGTACTCAAATAACGGTAGTGTAGGTGGCGTGATCTATTTAGGAGTGTGCTTGGGTAACAGTACTTTGAGTGGCGTGGATTAATTGAAGTTTGAATAGGAAAGAGTAAGTAGATTTGAAAGAAAAATATTATTAGTGAAGTAGACGCTGAAGAGAGAAGACGTGCTTTAAGAGTGGCGGAAAGAGTGAACCCAAGTGAAATTAAAAGATTAAATAAACTAAACTATCTTAATTAAAACAATTTGATTGAAACTATTTAATAAAACTAATATTAAACTAATATTGTTAAATTGAACTACATATTATATATATTATATTATTATTAAATTAACTACGGTTATACAATTAGTCTTACAATAAAAGTATGGTTATATATATATATATATATATATATATATATATATATATATATATATATATATATATATATATATATGTAATTAAATACAGAACCATTGACGAAGTGTTTGAATGCTATAACATTCATTTCATTCTGCATCATCAAGAAAATGAATGCTACAGCATTGCATCCACATTCACGAACGAACTAAAAGTAGTTGTCTTATTCATATACAAAAATTGAAATATCATCTATCCTTCAACTCTTCCAGTGTTTGCGTATATGGTGGTGGCAATCGTCGAGAACAAATTGGCTGCGTTGAAGGTGGTGTTGAAATCATTATTTGCACACCAGGACGTTTAAATGATCTCATTAATGCTAAAGTTATTGATGTAGGCACCATAACCTATTTGGTATTAGACGAAGCTGATCGTATGTTGGACATGGGATTCGAACCACAAATACGTAAGATTTTATTAGACATACGCCCTGATCGTCAAACAGTAATGACAAGTGCCACTTGGCCGGCAGGCGTCAGACGTTTGGCTGAAAGTTATATGAACAATCCGATACAAGTGTGTGTCGGTTCATTGGACTTAGCAGCCACACATACAGTAAGACAAGTTGTTGAAATATTAGAGGAAGATGATAAGTATTTTAGGGTAAGTTTTATAATTTACTTTAAGCTGGTATGCAAATGTAATATTTTCAAAATATATAAAAATCTAGGTAAGAAGTTTTGTAAGGAATATGAAATCAGACGAAAAGGCTATAATATTTTGTGGCAAAAAAGTAAGAGCTGATGATCTATCAAGTGATCTCACTATAGACGGTTATATGTGCCAATGTATACATGGTTCTCGTGAACAAGTATGAAAAACTTTGAAAGAAATTTTTAATAGCACAGTAAATATATGTCTTTCTCTATTACACTGTAGTCTGATCGAGAACAAGCTATTGCTGATATTACTTCAGGTGAAGTAAAGATTCTTATAGCTACAGATGTTGCTTCTCGAGGTCTTGATATAGAAGATATAACGTAAGTATTTTTTTTTATCAATAACAAAATTTATTTTTAGTTTTCTATTTTCATAAAAGCCACGTTATTAATTTCGATTTTCCGCGCAACATCGAAGAATATGTCCATCGTGTTGGACGCACAGGGCGCGCTGGTCGCACAGGCGTTTCCATAAGTTATATAACACGTTCTGATTGGGCCATGGCTCCTGAACTTATATCGATTCTTGAGGAGGCTAATCAAGAAGTACCTGATGAATTACGTGATATGGCTGCTCGTTTTGCCAAAGTAAAAGAAAGAAAACGTGATGAAATGTCTAAGTATAATGGCATTAGAGGTCAACGTTCAGGCAGTGGAGGTAGCAACGGCAATAATTATGGTAGGCGCAACTTTAAGAGCGGCGGAGGTGGCCGTCATAATCGCTATTAAACCTTTAATTAAGAGAAAAAATAACGAGTTTTAAAAATTCCAAAATGGTTTTTAGTTTTAGAGAAATGAACCTTCAATTATTTTAATATACTATATGAATCATCTCATTATTTTTTATGTAAACATAAATACATATGTATTCTAAACAAAATTTCGAAATGAATTGGATTCTATAATTTGTTTAGTTTTTATTATTACACTTTTATTATTATATGCATTTCTTGTAATAATGGAACACTAAAAAAATACACTTTTAGTTCGATCAAAATATATATTTTAATAGTTTTTTATATATATACAAATTTATATTATTTGTAATGGAAATAAGGATATATCGATAATTGCTGTCTAGGAAGAATCTTATTTTATCTTATTTAATAAGTATGTCTGAAATAAACAAATTTTATTAGTCACTTTAGGAAATATGAAAAATGCTACATCCGAAGGCATTTTACAGATTTGTTAAAAGAATTTAGGTGGCTTTGTACACTATGTCACTAAAATCTACATACGATAACTTAATACCTAATTATATTAAGTATTTTAATATATTGAAATTTTTTTATAAAATCTTCAGCTTAAAAATATCGATACAATAGTAAAATATAAAGGTGAATGTGTGTTGAAGTATTGGAGAATTGAGATTTATTGAAGATATAATTGATATTCTTATGTACTCAGATATTTTAAAAACAAATTTTTATGAAAGCGTCTAAAACATACATGAGTTTTGTGGACATATAGGTATATAAAAATTGCATACGATATTATTATAATAGGCTTTTATGCAACTGTCATATTCTATGTGCACCTATTTTGTTCATATAAAGTTTGTCAATTGTGTAAAATGAACTGATATCAACTGCAAGTATGCCCTGATTTACGTATGTGTTTTGGCTTAAGGTTTGACAACGAGAAGCTTTAATATATATTTTTTTTAAAATAGATTTTGTAGTTTAGCGTGCCATCCATATTCATATATGCAACAAAATAAATGCAAATGGACGAGTAAGTATTACATTCCCAAATATTTAATTATATTGTTACAAAAGTAAGGTTGGGCATCACAGCTTTTTTTACATCGCTAAAATAAATAAACAAAAGCTGCAAGAACAACTATACGTGCTGTTTACAAATAACCGAATCGACAACAACAAACATCATTAGCAGAGATAAAATAAATAAAAATAACACGGCAACAACAATAATTAAGCAGCGAAGAAAACAAGTAACTGACAATAAACAAGCAACAACAAACACTAAGAGCTGAAAGAGGTAGATGTTTACATACGCATGGCTACAAAAGAGCGAAAAAGAAATTAAAAGAAAGAAATGGAATCTACCTGAAATATCGAGAGGTTCGAGAGCTTTCGATGTGTTGTTTACTCAGCCATATAAAAAGCACATCGATGCGAACAGCAATCAGTTTATTTGGTGTAAACTCAGTGAAAGTGTTATAGGTGTGAAGAGAGCTTATAAGGAGTAAACTCGTGAAGTAAAAAACCAGTTTAGTTGGAGCTAACTCAATAAAGAGAGTTAAGTGTGGATAACCTCTGGTTGAAAAGGTTGTGATCGAACCTAAGTTATAACTACGATCGGGTTGGAAGATCTTTAGGTAGAAAAATCTGTAGAGTAATTGTTGTTGTTTACAAACTGGTAAACAGACGGAGTAATTAAGAATAGAAAAATTGTTATTGCGTGCAAAAAGATTACAAACAGTGGTGAACAAAACTGTGTTGAATAAAGGATTTTTAATTAAAACCAAACACAAAATTTATTTTATTTTAACTACAATTTACGAACTCATAAAAACACGTTTTTAAAAAGGTAAAAACCAAGACCGCCAAGATCAAAATGAGCTTCATCTGAATAAATGAATTTTTTGGCAAAATCGGCATCTTATGTAAGTCTATCGCAGGCCCACTTAGCGAAGCGAAGTTCAAGCGTATACACAATCATATTCGTTCAGCGGAAGGATAAAACTAATTATCTGTCAAATCAGACATGAGCTAAGTGTTACCATTCATGAAATAAGCACTAGTTGAAAAAAAACGTTAGATGGCGGACCCTTTATTTTAACTTGAGGCTTCTGGTTGAATCAAAAGGAATATATAAGCAGCAGGCTTCATCAAGAAATATGAAAAACCACAAGAAAACTGCCTAACATATCGCAGGTATCAAAATTTTATGTTAAAGAGTTCTGGAGTAAAGTTGTTTTGAGCGATGGAAGTAGGAGTATTATATTTAAGTGTGACGAAAACAAAAAGTTAAAAAAATAGAAGTTCCGACACAAAAACTAGATATTCACATAGAGCATGTATGTAGGTAGTCACGCTATGATTTAGCGTTACATATTGGCAGCTGAGTTGGCATTTAAGTTTTTGTTAAAACATCATATATACATAAAAAAAAAAATTTTTTCCAATAAAACTTAAAAAGTTAGTCAAGAAACGATTTAAAATCTTTGACAAAAGTCTACATACGGTCGGCGTGTTAACAAACAAAATTTTTCATAAATATAATAAATCGTTGTTAAATTCGGTAATTTTCGATTATATGTTCAGTTTACATAAATTGAGTGCGCATTGTTATATATTGAACATACATTTAGTAATACTTGAACTGAATGTACGTAGTAAACTTCTGAACTTTTTTTTCTGTGTATGATAATACCGATCCTTGTGGCAGACCCGCAGGTATTTGTCGATCACTAGATAGCATGTTACAACAAAAGAGTGTTGATCCAAAAAATTAAAATTAAAATTTTCTGCAGATGTGATGGAAAATTAAGGACAAAATTGAATCGAAAGCTTTTTTAATATCAAGGAAAATAACGCTAGTATTCTTATGATTTCTTTTGTTATACTCGATGTATTTTACGACTCTCTTCAGTTGATGTACAGTAGAGTGCTCCTTTAGAAATCTGATCTCTCGTAGGTTAATAATACAATTCTGATTAGAAAAATCCAAAATTCTTCTCCAGATTATCTTCTCAAGTATTTTGTCTAGTAGACTTAGGATGCTGATGGGCTTATAACTGGATGGTAATTTAAGATACTTCCCCGGCTTAAAAACTGGGATAACTTTAGACTTCTTGAAAATCATAGGAAAATAACCTTCCAAAAACAAGAAATGAAAAGTTTATTCAAAGTTTCGAAAAAGTAATCGGGCATATTCTTGAAAATAATATTATTAATGCCATCCAAACTCAGGGCTTTATTACTTTTAGTAACATCACGAACGATTTAACTTCAGCTATGTACATCTGCAACCATCTCATTTGTGGATAGGTATTCCAAAATGACTTCCTTTAGTTTGATTTTCTGACAAATAAATTTGGCTTTAATATCTACATGTTTGGTTCTTGTAGAATAATTATTGTTCAGGGCGACTTGTAAGCCACCCTTGTCACAATATAATAGCATACTTTTGCAGCTTTTAGGATTAAGTTCGATCTCTAAACGTTTCAACCAAACTGATTGCTGTATTGCAGCAGTTAATGACATAAACTCGGCTTCTGTCGAGGATAATGCCACTGTCTTTTGTTTTTTCGTGGACCACGAAATTGCACCATATTTGATACACGAACACGTAAACAGTTGTGGATTGGCGGTTATCAAAATCACCGGCCCAGTCGGCATCACAGAAGCCTTTTATTTCTTCATCAGATTTTTTTCTATAAGCATTACCCATATCGATTTTTTACTTTTAAGCATCTCATTACTCGTTTAATTGTTTACCAATGGTCTTCAGCAGGATTGGTCCCAAATAGACTAGAATTCACAGCATACAAATATCGCGTCGAGAATTTCGGGCTGCAAACAGCAAACACCCAATCGCTTCCATGTAGGGAACTCGTGTCATTTCTTGTTTCATCTTTAGGACACATACATGAATATAATTTTTGGTATAGTCAATTGGAGTTGAAGTTGGGTTACCGTCGCTCATACCAAATCGTACAAAGATATTTGCAACGTATTGTGACTGATCGATTTTGATCATGTTTTTTCCTCTAGTTATTTTCATACCCACCACCTTTGACACCTCTCCCGGATTTTAACGAATCGATTATTGTCATGTTGTTTGAAAATATCAAATCGTCGTCAACATATACATATAGCCACGCAAAACATATAAACATTGATTTCATTATAATAGACGAATTGATCTACTTCAACTCTTGTGAGACCAATCTTTAACAACTCGCTATTGCTAGTTTCATTCCAAACACGTCCAGATTGTTTGAGACCATAAATCGATTTGTTGCAGCAAACATACATTATCAGAGCCATCTTTAAACACTTCCGATTGTTGCATAAATACTATGTATTTCTTTAAGAGTACCATTCACCTGGTGGTAAACTTGTAAGGATTCTTTTGTTGTTTACTGTTAATGAATCAATTTCTTCCTGCATGGCAGCTTTCCATTAAGCAGAGTTGTCTGATAACATCACATACTTTACACTACTTGGATCATCGGAAACGAACTGTATTGCACAAAAATTCTGCGATTGTTGAATTTTGCTGGCAATACGATAAGATAGGCGTAAGTTTGTGACAGCGGATATATTTTGAACCCCGTATAGATTCAAAACTCATTCATCATCTTTTTCAATGGGTGATGGCAAAGCTGATTGATGACCATCCATCAGAGTTATTCAAATCATCATCGGATTTATCTTCTGCAGATGCATTATTGCCGCTTGCCGACAACATTTCAGGTGTTAATTTAACCACGTTTCTGCTTTCCCCTGAATTAATACCATTGTAACATTGCAGCAATTCTGGGTAATAAAATCATATAATCACTTTTGATGTTCAGGCTCACTTTATTTTCTTCTACCACCACGTCAACACTAATAATTATACTATTGTCCTCCGGGTTGAATAGGCTTTGCTACCGGTACTGTATCCCATCATGATACATTCTCTAGATTTTATATCCAGCTTACGACTCTTTTTTTTAGGTATGTTTACTAGAGCAGGACATCCAAAAACAGCCAGACCAAATTTATTAACTAAATAGCAGGCAGTGTTAGCAGCCTCAGCCCAAAGATGGTAGTCTAAGTACCTTTCTATCGATTAGCATTTATCGAACACACTCAATCAAGGTACGATTATTTCACATGTTTTTTGATGAATAACCGCACAGTCCGTTAACATACTCGCCTTCGTTGTTAGTTCTGAGGATTGTTATTTTTGTTGAACACTGGTTTTCTGCCATTTTTTAAGCGATACAAATGTTTCGAAGACATCAGATTTTCTTTTAAACGGGTACACAAACAATTTTCTGGAATAGCCATCAACAAAAACAAGAAAACTAGTTCACACTTAGTGGGCCAACGACATCAGAATGCACCAATTCTAATAATTTAGTTGCTCTTGTAACATCTTTCCTAATTGGCTTCCTGGTTTGTTATCCTTTCACACAAGGCTTCTTGCTTTTGTTTACGAAACTAATACCAATCGATGATTTTTTTTACTTCATCTAAATATTTGTCACAATTGTGTCCCAACGTTATAATAGATAGAGTTTCACTATCTATTCCATATAAGTCATAGTAAATTGTAACGGTAGTAACAAGAGTAACATCTTCATTCCAAATGCGACATTTTTTACCTTCAAAAACAATTTTTTCCCGTCTTTGGTTATTTGCCTCACAGAAAGAAGATTTGCACATGTACTAGGCATCATAGTCGTAAGTCTACGTTATTCACTTAACTCAAAGTTTTAGCGCAAAAAATATCCATAAAATGTATAAAAAATCACAAAATTTTTCATATAAACTGTACGTTGCAGTGCAATGAGTGTTTTTCGATGCAACTTTTTCCATATATGGTTACTCCAGATAACTTAACGGTACTTTTAATAAAAATACCTCGTATTCCATAGAATCAAAAATCTACGCTGATAACTTTAAACATTTCAGTAAATAATAAAAGTATAGTTATTAACAGAAGACTAATTTATATGTGCAAATCGCTACATTTATTACAATTTTAAGAAATGGTTCAAAAAAAAAAAAAACAAATAAATATAGATGGAAGAAAAATATTAATCAGATTTTGTAAAAGTGATCTAAATAATCGCCAAAGACTAAGAATTGTCAGTAGAGTGTAAAACCCGCTAAGAACAGTAATAAAAAACTTTTAAAAACTGAAATTATTACTTTACCACCATAGTGTGGTCGACAGAGAATCTCGAAGTGCAGTTTCCCCTATAAAGCAAATTTTAAAACTGCAGCGTTCCAAATATCGAAAGATTCCATACGAAAGTTTAAGAGGACCATTAGGGTATATACAGCAACAAGACTTTAATAAAAGCTGGTTACCATGGCCGTGATGGCCGCAAGATGCCGAGCATTTCGTTAGTTAACCAAATAAACGTATATGATTCGCCAATAAATATGTTAATGTGTAGCCAGAGTTTTGAAAAATGATAACTTTTTATTACGAGGACAATTGAGGACAGATGGTATAAAGAAAATCTGGAACCGGCCATAATATAGAAAACTAGTTACCAACTGTTAAGCACGGTGGATGACGTTTAGAGTTTTCAGAGAGAATTGCAGCTGGTGGAGTAGCTAATTTCGTAATTATCGAATCAATTATGCACAAATATATCGACTTGGATGTGTTGAAAAGGAATCTAAAGTAAAGTGTTAATAAATTGGGGTTGCCAGGGGAATACAACTTTCAACAAGACAATAACCCGAGGTATACAGCTGAGGTTGTCAAGCTTTGGTGCTATAGTGGACCAAGGATAATTTTTACCGCCCTAAATCAGCTGATAAAAACACAAAAGAACATCTGTGGACTTATTTACTGGAAGGAAAAATTTGTGAGCAGAGTATATCAAGTGAGTTAATGCTAAAGAATGTAATTAAGGAATAGTAGGAGATTATCTCAATTGAAGACACTACGAACCTGATAAATTCTATGCAAAATATGCTGGGAGAGATTTTTGGGTACTGCAGCTATCCAACTCGAAACTAATTTAAAGTTTAAGTAGTTATAAGCGTAGATTTTTGACTCATTAAAATACAAGACTTTTTTATTAAAAATACCGTTAAATTATTTGGAGTAAACAAATACAAAAAAAAAAAAAAAATGGCATCGTCAATGTTCTTTGCACTGCAAGGAAAAGTTTATATTAAAAATGTTGTATTTTTTTTTATAAATTTATGGAAAATTTTGGCACTAAAGGCATGAATTGAGTGAGGAGCGTAGACTTATAATGCCAAGTGTATATTGGGCAACGTAACTCTTTTTTTTTTTGATTACCACTTAAAGATCCAACCATCATATGCGTAGGCTAACTTCAACGACTGTGCGAATACACACAATCAAATGTGTATAACCATAATGTACTTAACAAACTTTTCGTCAAGTTCCGTTCAGTTTCATTTGCTTACGTTCTGAGCGAATGCAATTGCACATTACGTACCTTAAACAGCTGTATGTGTTATATGCAAAGCAATAACAAAAAAAAAAAAACACTGTGCGGATGTTCTTGCTTGCATTCGTCACTTAAACAGCGACGATTGAATTATCCATTCAACTCAACTTTCAGATAGCGTTTTTCATGTTCTCACTAACACAACTATACAAAAAGCCACAAAAAAGATGATTAAGTATTTGGCAGCCTTTTCGTTGAGTTTTTGATAGTAGCTTAAGTAAGCAAAAGTATATTAATTTAATTAATTAATAAATAAATTAATTTTTATGCTTACCGTTACTTTTGTTGTTGCCATTGTTTTTATTACTGTTGTTACTACCATAGTCCTTACGGTGGCAATTTCTGGAAATATGTCCATATTATTCACAGTTGTAGCACTGCACTGGCTTATTCTTTTTAGCGTTGGAACTTTAAAAATACAACACAGCTTCTTTTTCCATACTTGGATCATCAAATTTAGCATCTTGTAAGAAACAATTTTTTACCATATCGACCGTTAACTTTTCTTTCGAATTTTCGACGGCCATTACTAGTGGGTTAAAGTCAGCCAAACCTGCCAGCATCAATGATGCCGTAAGTTCGTCGTCTATGTTGAGTACTGCATTCTTTACTTCACATATTCTTGAATAGAACTATAATTCCGCAGCTTCATTTCACCAACTGCTTCAGCAATTCTACTTTTCCCGTTAGACCAGTGTCGTCGTAAGCATTCATCAACGCATCACACGCTTCCGCTGTGTTATCTGCAGCAATGTCTCCAAAATTACAGGGATCTACCATCAAAGTAATTTCGGCTAAAGCTCGTTCGTTCAGAATGCAGCACCGTCAGCAGTCAAGCCTGTTTCAACAATTTTCCAGTATCCTTTGATTACCAGACAAGACTTTGCTTCCCTCTTCCAAACATCGAAATTCTCATGTCCTCTTAAACACTTCAACGAAAATCCTACAGAAAATTTGCCACCGCAACTGTTTCGCGAAAAAAACTTCACTTTTTTTTAACTCTAAATTTTATGAATCTATTTTAAACACGTGACATGTACATATGTAGCCCATATACCTGTTAGTTTGAATTATTTTAGTAAACTGAACAATTGTTTACAATTTATAAAAAATACTTAAATATATAACAAGACATAGTAAAAAACAAAATATGTAAATAAATAAGATGCAGGAGATTTAAAGTTATTAACAAAATTTTCGTTCATTCTCAACAGGGAAAATGAATCACCCCTGATGAGCTAGCGGAATTGGCCACTATGAGACGTAACATATGTTCTAACTAAACTAAATAAAACTATTGACAATTAATGACTCGATTACAGATAGCAACCCAAGTTCATCTAACTTTTTTAGATGGCCCGCCTTCGGTTTCATACTATTTTTAATTTTGCCTTCAAGTATATCCATACCCTTTGCCATTAGTCTGATTTAGGTACTGGTGAGCCACAGCTAATCAGCATTTCGGAAATTTCCATTCACATATTACTGATAATGGAATTAGTTTCCATTTCCTGAATTAATATATTAACCTGCTTTTTCGTTGTTATTTTAAAATCTACAATTTAATCATATTTTTGTTTTAAAACTACGCAGCAACTGGCAGTTTGCAGTTGCCAATAAAAACTGTACTTGGCAACCAAAGTTAACAACTACTAGTTTCCAGTCGCCATATATATCATTTTTTTTTTAACTTGAGACCAGCATTTAGGGGATGACCCATGCTTATGTAGTCCATTGCGCTGGCACTAGGGAAATAGGTTATGGGGAGGAGGATAGAGGGAGTAGTGTTTATGTACTTTTGATTTCAATTTATCCATATCGTAAGTGACAGGAAAAACTTTCGCTGGAAGACTATTACACAAACGAAGTGTGCGATGAAGAACGAATTCTCCCTATAATGCGTTGTGCTATTCATTGGAATATGCTCTACTACATTGGGATGAGCTCTACGAGAAAAACGAGTATTACAAGAAAATATGTGATTATCAGAAATTAAATCCCCTATTGCGTCAGAATACATTCCGTTAAAGTACCGACAATGAAACACACGCAACATTGCGACGATGCTCTAACGAATCAATACAGTTGGTTACCTTACCGTCATTAATAAGCATCTTGGGTCGGATATAGCTCTTGTAAATATTGAGAAGGTCAGTTGGAGTGAAGTATTTCGTGCACCGTCTTAAAAAACCAAGGCACTTGAATGCTTCCTTCGACACTTGGAGAATGTGATCGTTCCAACGGACATCACAATGAATCTTCATGCCCAGAATATCAAGAGCATCTGACTGCTCAATATCTACATTACCTATAGTTACAGACGACACCACACTACCACATCTGTGTGTCAGGAAACAACATTGGTCTCGCGCGCGTTAAAATCGACCCGATTTTCATGACCCCACTCGGAGATTTTTGCTAAGTCGCTTGTGGAATGTGTCATTCATATTCCGCCTTTTCGCCCCAATCTCCAGAAGGCTCGGCCTACGATCAAAAGAATACGAATGACAAATGCTGTTGTCGTCTGCGAAAGAGTAGATAGGATTGGAAGTGAGAAGAGGAAAACCATTAAGAAATATTAAGAATAGAGTTGGGGAAAGAACGGAGCCTTGCGGTAACCCTGACTTTAACCTGAACTCCTCGGATGAAAACCCATCTATAACCACTCTTATAGAACGATTTCTGAGAAAGCTCGATATAAATCGAGAGAAGTGACTACCAACACCAAAGGCAGTAAGTTTCGATACTAATGCTTCATGCCAAACTCTATCAAACGCCTTGGAGATATTCAGAGCCACAACTTTGCTCTCACCAAGACCATGAATGAATTTGTTCCACCTCACAGAGAGTACCGTCAGCAGCTCGCCAGTAGAACGGCCTTTGCGGAAGCCGTATTGACGATCGCTTAGCAAATTGTTGGACTCCAAATATTTGACAAGGTGATGATTAACCATACTCTCCATAACCTTGGAGAGTGCCGAACAGACTGTAATTAGGCGGTAGTTTTCAGGGTTGGTAGCCTCACACTTTTTAGGGATTGGCGTTACATTAGCAACCTTCCAGCAAGATGAAAATATACCGGCGCGATATGACGCACTGAAAAGGTTAGATAATGAACGCGCAATCGTCAAATAACACTGCTTCAGGACAAGTGCTGGTATGCCATCTGGCCCAGAAGACTTATTGGTGACCAGTCCGGAGTCGTCTGGGACTTACACTGGTAGTAGCCTCTGTGCTACGAGGCCTGACCGGAGGCTTAATTCTGGTACCACGGGAGTAGGGACTGCGGTCCCTGCCCGGCTATGGTGAGGCCCCCTTGTGGGAGCAACGTGGTGGCTGTGGTTTATCCCCAAAATCGCGGGGAGAGCTTCGGCTCGGTGTGGAGTTACACTCTTAACCGGGTGCCGTGACCCATAGAACGGTAGGAGTTTTAGATAGTCTCCGTCACTTAACCAAGGTGTGGGGTCATGTCCAGATAACATGGCTTCGAATTTGGTACTCACCGGTGATTTTCATCATAGGTGGGGGCGTTGGTTGACGCATTGTATTCACCCGTGCCTCGGGCACCGTGGGGTATGCCAACGTGGCGAGACTCACGTTAAACTGTGACATTTCTGGCCCAGAAGACTTATTTACATTGAGATTTGCAAGAACCTTTTTTACGGCACGGGCTCGAAAAATAATACTAGGCATAGTTACTTATACACTTTCGAGTGCGGGCAGTTGTTGAGGGCTCTCCGAATTACTTGCTAATAATTCAGCCAAAAGGTTTGCTTTATCAAACGGGTTCGTGAATGCTTGGTCATTCCTTAAAAGAACTGGAATCGAACTAGCGCTATTCAACGAATGAACAAAAGCTCTTACTTCCCCTGGGAAAATTAAGAATTTTAGCACGAAGACGCTGATCGTAAAGAGCCTTCTCAGGCCTAAGTACTGCGGCACACGAAGATCTCGCCTGTTTGCATAGCGAATCAGTAAGGTCGAATTTATTGTTGCACCAATTCCTGAATTCTTCCTCTCTAGATCTGACTGCTAGTCTGCACGTCTGATTGAACCAAGATCTATTTCATAATTTAATCGAAATCTGTTTGGATGGAATAAACATATCCATCCCCAACTTTATTATTCTGGCGACCATAGAATCGACATTTGAGTCGAAGAAAAAAAGTTTCCAATTAAAATGCCAAAGAAATCGTTGAGCTCAGCCCAACGTGCCTTTTCGCAGACATAAACAGAGCGTCTCGTAGCTGGAGGTGAGACGTCATGAAGGGCGTAGAACGAAAGAGTCAAAAATGGTGCAATGATATGAGTTACAGAGAGGTGCAAGAACCTCAACTTCATACATTTCAGGGGGTGAAGTGAGGAAAAGGTCGAGGGAATATCATTTTGGCAACTAGCAAAGCAACTGAAGTTCGGTAGCCATCAATAATGGAGGCATAAGAAACATGCACTAAATAAATTAAACAGTCCGCCGAAGAGACAACGCCTTGAATTATATTTTTAATAAAATACACCTATTCCAATTTTTACACGTTAAATACTGCTCACATGATATTGTGGAAAAAATGGTGTAAAAGAAGAATTAGGCGTAAAATAAAAAAAAAAACGTTTACAATTTTAGCAAATACCTAATCCTATAAATACCTAGTACATTTTGTTAAGTTCCAAACCATACCGTGCAAATTATATTATAAAAACAGGACTAGGTGTAAACTAAATCAAACTATTGACAAAAATTATTTATTATTATTAATTAATTAATTATCATTATTATTATTATTATTATTATTATTATTATTATTATTATTATTATTATTATTATTATTATTATTATTATTATTATCATTATTATTATTATTATTATTATTATTATTATTATTATTATTATTATTATTATTATTATTATTATTATTATTATTATTATTATTATTATTATTATTATTATTATTATTATTATTATTATTATTATTATTATTATTATTATTATTATTATTATTATTATTATTATTATTATTATTATTATTATTATTATTATTATTATTATTATTATTATTATTATTATTATTATTATTATTATTATTATTATTATTATTATTATTATTATTATTATTATTATTATTATTATTATTATTATTATTATTATTATTATTATTATTATTATTATTATTATTATTATTATTATTATTATTATTATTATTATTATTATTATTATTATTATTATTATTATTATTATTATTATTATTATTATTATTATTATTATTATTATTATTATTATTATTATTATTATTATTATTATTATTATTATTATTATTATTATTATTATTATTATTATTATTATTATTATTATTATTATTATTATTATTATTATTATTATTATTATTATTATTATTATTATTATTATTATTATTATTATTATTATTATTATTATTATTATTATTATTATTATTATTATTATTATTATTATTATTATTATTATTATTATTATTATTATTATTATTATTATTATTATTATTATTATTATTATTATTATTATTATTATTATTATTATTATTATTATTATTATTATTATTATTATTATTATTATTATTATTATTATTATTATTATTATTATTATTATTATTATTATTATTATTATTATTATTATTATTATTATTATTATTATTATTATTATTATTATTATTATTATTATTATTATTATTATTATTATTATTATTATTATTATTATTATTATTATTATTATTATTATTATTATTATTATTATTATTATTATTATTATTATTATTATTATTATTATTATTATTATTATTATTATTATTATTATTATTATTATTATTATTATTATTATTATTATTATTATTATTATTATTATTATTATTATTATTATTATTATTATTATTATTATTATTATTATTATTATTATTATTATTATTATTATTATTATTATTATTATTATTATTATTATTATTATTATTATTATTATTATTATTATTATTATTATTATTATTATTATTATTATTATTATTATTATTATTATTATTATTATTATTATTATTATTATTATTATTATTATTATTATTATTATTATTATTATTATTATTATTATTATTATTATTATTATTATTATTATTATTATTATTATTATTATTATTATTATTATTATTATTATTATTATTATTATTATTATTATTATTATTATTATTATTATTATTATTATTATTATTATTATTATTATTATTATTATTATTATTATTATTATTATTATTATTATTATTATTATTATTATTATTATTATTATTATTATTATTATTATTATTATTATTATTATTATTATTATTATTATTATTATTATTATTATTATTATTATTATTATTATTATTATTATTATTATTATTATTATTATTATTATTATTATTATTATTATTATTATTATTATTATTATTATTATTATTATTATTATTATTATTATTATTATTATTATTATTATTATTATTATTATTATTATTATTATTATTATTATTATTATTATTATTATTATTATTATTATTATTATTATTATTATTATTATTATTATTATTATTATTATTATTATTATTATTATTATTATTATTATTATTATTATTATTATTATTATTATTATTATTATTATTATTATTATTATTATTATTATTATTATTATTATTATTATTATTATTATTATTATTATTATTATTATTATTATTATTATTATTATTATTATTATTATTATTATTATTATTATTATTATTATTATTATTATTATTATTATTATTATTATTATTATTATTATTATTATTATTATTATTATTATTATTATTATTATTATTATTATTATTATTATTATTATTATTATTATTATTATTATTATTATTATTATTATTATTATTATTATTATTATTATTTATTATTATTATTATTATTATTATTATTATTATTATTATTATTATTATTATTATTATTATTATTATTATTATTATTATTATTATTATTATTATTATTATTATTATTATTATTATTATTATTATTATTATTATTATTATTATTATTATTATTATTATTATTATTATTATTATTATTATTATTATTATTATTATTATTATTATTATTATTATTATTATTATTATTATTATTATTATTATTATTATTATTATTATTATTATTATTATTATTATTATTATTATTATTATTATTATTATTATTATTATTATTATTATTATTATTATTATTATTATTATTATTATTATTATTATTATTATTATTATTATTATTATTATTATTATTATTATTATTATTATTATTATTATATTATTATTATTATTATTATTATTATTATTATTATTATTATTATTATTATTATTATTATTATTATTATTATTATTATTATTATTATTATTATTATTATTATTATTATTATTATTATTATTATTATTATTATTATTATTATTATTATTATTATTATTATTATTATTATTATTATTATTATTATTATTATTATTATTATTATTATTATTATTATTATTATTATTATTATTATTATTATTATTATTATTATTATTATTATTATTATTATTATTATTATTATTATTATTATTATTATTATTATTATTATTATTATTATTATTATTATTATTATTATTATTATTATTATTATTATTATTATTATTATTATTATTATTATTATTATTATTATTATTATTATTATTATTATTATTATTATTATTATTATTATTATTATTATTATTATTATTATTATTATTATTATTATTATTATTATTATTATTATTATTATTATTATTATTATTATTATTATTATTATTATTATTATTATTATTATTATTATTATTATTATTATTATTATTATTATTATTATTATTATTATTATTATTATTATTATTATTATTATTATTATTATTATTATTATTATTATTATTATTATTATTATTATTATTATTATTATTATTATTATTATTATTATTATTATTATTATTATTATTATTATTATTATTATTATTATTATTATTATTATTATTATTATTATTATTATTATTATTATTATTATTATTATTATTATTATTATTATTATTATTATTATTATTATTATTATTATTATTATTATTATTATTATTATTATTATTATTATTATTATTATTATTATTATTATTATTATTATTATTATTATTATTATTATTATTATTATTATTATTATTATTATTATTATTATTATTATTATTATTATTATTATTATTATTATTATTATTATTATTATTATTATTATTATTATTATTATTATTATTATTATTATTATTATTATTATTATTATTATTATTATTATTATTATTATTATTATTATTATTATTATTATTATTATATTATTATTATTATTATTATTATTATTATTATTATTATTATTATTATTATTATTATTATTATTATTATTATTATTATTATTATTATTATTATTATTATTATTATTATTATTATTATTATTATTATTATTATTATTATTATTATTATTATTATTATTATTATTATTATTATTATTATTATTATTATTATTATTATTATTATTATTATTATTATTATTATTATTATTATTATTATTATTATTATTATTATTATTATTATTATTATTATTATTATTATTATTATTATTATTATTATTATTATTATTATTATTATTATTATTATTATTATTATTATTATTATTATTATTATTATTATTATTATTATTATTATTATTATTATTATTATTATTATTATTATTATTATTATTATTATTATTATTATTATTATTATTATTATTATTATTATTATTATTATTATTATTATTATTATTATTATTATTATTATTATTATTATTATTATTATTATTATTATTATTATTATTATTATTATTATTATTATTATTATTATTATTATTATTATTATTATTATTATTATTATTATTATTATTATTATTATTATTATTATTATTATTATTATTATTATTATTATTATTATTATTATTATTATTATTATTATTATTATTATTATTATTATTATTAATTAAAAAAATGTACAAACTTAATAAATTATTTGTTTAACGCATAAAATTTTGCTCTTAACTCACCTGTGAAAATAGATGCTCTTTGATCTAAAATTGCTAGGTAGTCTGTACATAAGTTTACATTTATAACAGCTAATGCGGTAGTAGTTTCAGTTTTTGACCCATTGGTGAATAACATTTTCCGGTTGTTTTTGTAGGATATCCTTGAATAGGGCTAAAATGGTGTCGTTATGTGCAGATCCTATGTCTTGAATAAAACAGCTACTTTTCAGCTTCCAGGGAGGTTGTGATGAGAAGTATACTTTTTGTGGTTTGGTGTTTATGTCCATTTCTTTAGTAAGTTTAATAGGTGCTGTTGTTTACAATTGGAGTGGTACTCAAAGCGTCTAGGGTGATTCTAATAGCTGAGTTATATACCGCTTGTATTTTATTTAATTGTGAAGTTGAGGTCTTACCGTATATAATCAGTTTATAGTCTATTTTTGATTAAAAATAAGGCTACTTACTGTGTTAAGAGTTGTTGTTGGATGAGCATTAATCTTTTTGGCTGCTAGGTGTTTTATTATATTTATTCTGGGCTGTAGAGACCTTTTTAGATTATTAATGTGTGAAGACCATGTAAAATTTTTGTTGAATATGACGCCTAGTAACGTAGAGAATTTGCGGTATCAATTACGTTGCTTTGTATTACAATGTTGCTGTTGTCGCAAGATTTTTTTACAAATGTCCAGAAATTTGGTTTTAGGAATTGATATTTTGGCTTCTATTTACTACACCATACATATAAGGCAGTAAACAGACCGTTGATTTCTTGTTGAAGGTTAGAGCTTTTGTTTTGTTTGGCGATAATATATAAGTCGTTGGCGTATATGATATTATTTTGTTCAGTTTGTTTGTTGCAATCTGAAATAAAACAACTGAGGAGACGAGCTCTGTCGGATTACATATAAAGAGATTTTACATTTGAATAAACATTGTTTACTTTAACTCTGAATTTCCTTTTCGATAAAAAATCGTAAACAAAATTGATTATTTTATTACCGAGTTTCCACTCTTTTAGTTGAGATATTATGATATGACTGCCAATACGGTCAAAAGCTTTTTAGAAATCTATGGATAAGATTGTGAGGTGATTTCTGTGAGAAAAGGTAGTTACAGTTATATGGTTTATATAAGTAAGTACATCCATTGTACCTTTATTTGGTTTAAAAGCTACTTGGTGTGGGCTTAAAAGTTTATTTTTTAGAACAAACTATGTTATTCTTGCAGTGACTATTTATTCAAGAAGTTTGGAGGCACACGGGATTAATGAAATAGGACGATACCCTTCTATAGAGTTTATATCCTTCTTTGGTTTGGGTAATGGTATTATCGTTGACATATTTCGTTATTGCGGTATAATTCCTGTATTAAAAATAGTATTAAACAGCTGAAGTAGTAATGGCTTTGTACCTGTAGGTAAATTTTTGAGCATGGGGTACGATATTTTGTTAAAACCTTGAGAGTTCGTAGTGTTGATTGTCAAAAAGTGATGTATGTATTTTCCTCTAATGTTCTTGCAGCACTGCACAAAGAATAATTGATGGATATGTTTGTAGTGTTTTTGTTTCGAATGAAAATTTCATTGAAATTTTTGTCACTGGATTGTACTGACCATTTTTCCGCAAAATAGTTCGCAATATCCAGTGAATTATACAAAGTTGTGTTGTTGTTATCAATATAACGAATGTATTGAAATGTATTTATACCGTTTAACCTGTGTATGTTATTCCAGATTATGTTAATTGGTGTGTTTAGATTAATTTGCCTAGTGAATTCAGAGAAGGCCTCTATTTTTGCGATTTTACATTTTCGTTTATAAAGCGCATTAGCTTTATTGTAGTTTATTCTATTATCTGTGTTGGGATGTCTTTTAGATTTATTAAAAGCTTTTTGGTTTGAATCGGTAAATCACCAATACTTTTTGTTTTTCTTATTTTTAAAATGTGTTATAGATAAATTATGATTTTTTTTAAGACGAGCAGCATCTTTGTTGACGTTAGAAGAAAATTGTATAGAGTAAGTATTACGAAACGTTTGTTGGAACTTACCCCAATGGTTATGATGTTAAAACGTGTACGGATTTGATTTGTAAAAATAGATATATGATTATATATTGTAATTTCTATAAAAATGGGGCAGTGATCGCTGATCTACGTGTGTGAAGGTGGATCTTGTTGATAAATGGATAGCAGCGCCATTATTGAGTAGAATTAAGTTAGATTGATTAAGTAGATTTTCAATAGCGTAACCTTTAGGTAAGGTAGTTAGTGAGCCCCAAAGAGACGAAAGGGCGTTAAAATCTCCTAATATGATTGTGTTTCGGTTATTGTTAATGAATAAAGGTGCTAGTTTTGTGCATCTGCCATAACAGAAAAATTATCTGAAGAAGGTATAAGATTGCGTTTAAAATTTTTTGTTATGAATAGTCCAGTACCCCCATGACTCGAACTATTAGCCGTGGATAGGTTTGAAGTGTATCCATTAAGCCTTATATATTTAGATGTATGATGTGTTTCTTGAAGAGCAATAATGCCTGGATTTTGTTCACATATTAGGATTTGAAGTTCGTGTAGGTTATTATTATAACCATTTAAAATTCACTGTAGAATTTTAATTGTCATGGGGTAGGTATATGATTAAAAATTGTGATTTGTTGTGCTATTAGTGATCCATGATTGATTCTGTTGCGTTGATTGCGTTTCTTCTGCTTGTAACTCTTGCTGGTGTTGGTTGAGTATTAGGATGTAGGGTGCTTTCTATTGGTATGTTATTAACGTTTGTTTGTTGTGTTAGAAGATTGATCTATAGGTGTAACTGAGTTATATGTAGTTGAGTTGTTTGTAGTGATCTTGTTGTTAGTTGTATTGTTTGTATTAATTTTTGTTTGTACCTATTTATTTCGGCTTAATAAAACTGCTAAGTTCTCTGAGATGTATGACATGTTTGTTTTAGCGTTGGATTTTCTATTTGATTGATGTTGTTTTCAGTATTTATTGGTATATTTGCAGTAGTAATTTTTGTGCTTATAAAGGGGTTTGTTTGCTTTCTTATTTTTATTTTGATCTTTCTTTCTGCTATTGCAGTTTCTAAGTCTTCTGTAGGTATTGTGTATTTTTGTGTGTTGGCAGATTCAAGTGAGCCTCTTTGAATGAGCAGTTATTTATCGTTTTTATTTTGAGGATTTCCGGACGTTGTTGTATTATTGAGCATTTCTTATTAGTGGCAGCGTGGTATTGAGTCTTTTTATCCACAAATTAAGTAATTTCTTACAGTCTACAACGCCTTGGTCCTTTAGACCGATCTTTATTTCCTCTTCACTAAGTTCCTGCAGTGAACGAGCGAACAACACGCCCTTTATGGTATTAAGAGTTGGATGTAGAGAGCATTCTATTGGACAAACACCCGGTAAGCAATTCGCCTTCAAATATCTGTTAGCTTGAGTTTCGTTTTTAGTTAGTAGGAGTAGGTTGCCTGCAATCCCTGGTAAAGGTTATTTTTTGGATGAGTTCGCTTGATATGCCTTCTAAAGCCTTTGAGTCCGAAAATATGCCTTCTAAAGCCTCTGAGTCAGAAAATATGTTGAAGTTTTGGATTGGTTTATCAACGTTTTTACTTTTTAGAATTATGTGTTTTGGACATTGATTGTTGATGTAATTTTGTTTGCCGTTTATTTGTGGAAAATCAGTTGAATTGTTTATATTGAAATTTGTATTAGCACTGCTATCTTTTACGCTTCCTAAATGGATCCAGGCGCTCATAACACTTTCATCCTCGGAGGATGCCATCGTTAAAACACAAGCCCGAGTATAACTATTTTTGTTTCTTTAGCTAACGGAGCTTTAGTTGTTTTATAATTAGTAAGAGTGAGGATAGAAACAGAAAACTAGTAGAGCGGGAAGAGAGATTAAATTAATCAATATTGTAAAACACAACCGATTTCAACGATTTAATTGTATTGGCAAAAAATATTTTTTAATAAATACGTGAAACTTATACCGCAAAAATTATCCGACTTTGACTGCCATTTTGGGTAACTCTACTCCTAGCAAGACGGTGTAACAATTATTTGAAAACCTTGTGTCCTCTTTCAATATCGTGTTAATTTTTTATATATCTTATTTATTTCAAAAGTTATGATTTTTGCAACGAGAAAGGTCAAAATGAGCCACTCTTACTACAAACTATAACATAAAAACCCAAACACAATAATTGTAAAAAGTATTTTTAGTTTTAAATGGCTTCATTCCGAACAAAGTCTTCATTTTACGATTTCCGTAGAGCTTAATACGGAATTAATCACCTGTTAGATTTAGTTGCATTCAACAACAGAGGTAAAAATTATGTTTTTTTTTAATTTGTTATATCTAGTCCTCGAAACAATAACAAATTTAGAAAAAAATATACACATGTATTGTTGAATATTTAATTCTTAAATACAAATCAAATAAAACAATAATCTTAAGGGAATAAATTTATAATTTTATTGAATACATTGAAATGCATACATGAGTTATTTATGCTTTGATTGATTTACTTTTTTAAATTTATATTTCGTTTTTATTTGTTTGTTAAATAATAAATAAGATACAATATACGTAAGATTAAATTTAATAGCAGCATTTTTGTTTTCATCGTGCACTTGATTTTGTATTTTTATATATATTATGTATATATAAGCAATATAAATAACTATAATATTTGTATATATTATTTTCTTTAATTATTAAACCTTATACTTTTAATTATTTTCCTTTAAGCATTAAATGTTGCAGTGTTTAGGTTTGGGTGTGTGTTGTTAATAATGTTTCTTTACTACGACGTCTTACTTTTTCTTCAAAGTAAAGAATGATCTACGCTTTGGTTCGTCCTTTTGCGATGTCGCTGGTAAAGTCTGGGATCTACTTTCTGCAACAGCTGCCGAGTCGCATTGAGCTTTAAGAGCTGATACCCATTGCGACATTTCATTGTCATCATGAGCTTGCAGTAAGAATTCACCACCATTTGAAAGTCTGTATTATATAATTAGAGAATAAACAAACAATTAGTTTAGAAACAAATAAAAGTTAATACTCTTTATAACATACTTTATTCTTAAAACATGTTTCTTCTTTGTATAGTCGCTGGCTATTTCTACTGAAGCTTTTTGTAAATCATACACAGGTTCTCCGCGGAAAGTCAATTCAGGATTACTCTTATAACCCTTATGATCTTTGAAGAAAGATAAATGTCCACTTCGCGCAACTGTATACACCTAAAATTCGCCAAAAAATTGAATTTAAAAATAATACCGAGCAAGAACTTGAATTTACCTTGTCCCATGATCTGTTAGATGCCTTCTTTGTTGTGGACTCCCATTCATGTTTTCTCGTTAAATAGCCTTCATGAGCCTCGCCTCCTGTCGCACCAGCACGTTCTAAAAATAAAAATTTTTATTATTGTGTATTATAAATTCAGACTTTTTTCTTTTCATAAAACTTAATTGTAATGTTATTAATCGAATTTCTTGTTAAAATCCAATAATAAATCCAATTCTTTACATTTAACCATGTCGTATATGTACATCCCAAACCACCATTAAAGCTTTGTGTTGATAATTATAACACCTTAAAAATTTCAAGACACCATTCAATGCATCAATCGACTCATAACTGTAGAAGTCCAATGATAATGTAAATCTAGTAACAAAAGCCTAAGTAGCAATTACTAAGAGAATTCGATAAATTTACAAATTCTATTCATATGATTTTAGATGTACACTCATTGTTTTGATTATACATAAATATTTTATTTTCTTTCCTTTAGTTTTCTTGAAGTTTTTCGAATATCTTAATGTCTGTACAATATTTGATGAAAATTTATAGTTGAAAATAATATTCCCGGGATTTCGGAATATTATAAGAAATAATATAGTAAATACTTTTAAAGTACAAAATAGGTTTCGTAAATATACACTTTTATGTAATTGTTTTTCATAGCTGTTGTAAATGTTTACTTCTAAAACCTTTACAACAAATTTATTAATTTCAATTGTAGCCCGATTGATATATTTTTCTCTGTAACACATATGTACAAACCTGGTATGACCTGAAAGTTGGCATATTTCGAATCAATAAAAATATATTGACATTTAGAGGGATTATTTTAATATGTGGTTTACTTTCTAGGTGAGAAAGACCTTCTGAAAATTAAGAACATAATGAAATACGTGGACAATATCTAAACTATCCATATCCGTCTAGTCTGCAAATATATGTATAACTTTATCAAGGCATATTGAACAGTAAGTGTTGCCTGTGCAATTAATTAAAAAAAAAAATAACATATGCACACTAAATCCATGAACAGTCACAACCCAATATTTTCAATATTCAGGAGAGGCAAAAATTGTTTTTAAAACATTGCACTTTGAGGCAATGTATATATATATATATATATATATATATATATATATATATATATATATATAAATACATATAAAAATACATAATATATATATACATAATATATATATAATACATAATACATATATATATATATATATATATATATATATTATGTATTATATATATATTATGTATATATATATTATGTATTTTTATATATATATATATATATATATATATATATATATGTAATATGTATATATATATATATATGTATATATATATATATATATATATGTAAGTAATATATATACATATCAATGTAAAAAAAATTAAATTACATTTTTAATCCATAACAGCTGCTCCTGTTTCTACATTGCAAACGATAACGAGCAAAAAATCGTGCAAAGGCAGAATTAGCTGTAAACTAAATAAAACTACTGACAGTCTAGAAACACTGCAAATAATAATTCTAAAAATAAAAAGACAGTTAGTCGAATCGGTAACACCACCTCATTAAATGTGCTTTGGGCGATACCATGTTAAAGTAATATAGTGATACTTTAATTTAACTTATAAACAAATTGTTTAAAGTTGGTTTTATGTTGTTAAAAAAATTATTTTACATTTTTATGAACATGTGGCTAATACGTGAATTGTGATAGAAATAATTCCGCATTAATGATGTGTAATATAATTTTTAATATAATATATTTACATTGCCTGTTTAAAAAAATGGTGCTGTACGATTTTAAATGACACTCACTGTAAATGAGTTATTCAATGCGTTTAATAAACTATTTGAAAAGAAATAAATATTTTGAAATAGAAATAAATTTTATAAACTTAGATCCCCCACCGGCTGACTAGTGAGTAATGTGCTAGTGGGTCAGAGCGGAGGTTGAGAGTTCGATTTCTATGTCCAAATTTAAATGTTTTTTATTTCCATATTTTTGCTCAATCTGTTAATGACTTTTATGTGTTATTCATCAACATTAATACTTTTTTTTTTTAAGCAGAAGAGTCTTCGTTTCTCTTTACTATTTGTTTGTAGAAGGCATGTTTTTGTGAACTTTCCTCTCTATCACTTCCTCGTCTCTATCATTATCTATTTTTCGAAACTGCTTCAAGCTTGGCCTGTTGCATCCAAAATTTCTTCTTCTGCAATGCTGAGATATTTTTCTTAGTATGAATATCCACCGCTTTTCTGTTCATGTTGGTTCACAGAAAAATTTATAGGCATATACATACACATCTACGAGTATTATAGATGATGAAACAAATGACACATTCGGGCGTATTTTGTAAACCGAATCAATTTGAAAAATGAAAAAAGCCGAATAAAAAATGCCTATCTGATGTTCTGCAAATCACTCGTTTTGCTATTATTCGATTAATTTTCACATATTAAAAATGTTGAGATTTAAAAAAATATTTGTTTTTAAATACGTTTTTTTGAATTAGAATCAAATTGTAAAATATATTGTTGACTAATGATTAAGTGATTTTTGTTGTAGTGCATTTGAAACTTTGGCAAAAAAAATGTTTTTATCAAATTTTTTCTTTAAAGAAGAGATAAATAAAGCATTAAAGACCATATATAATAATAGCTTTACCAAGGCTATAATTTTTGAGATATAAGAATATTTTTAAAAGTATAGAGAGAATGCTATTCAAGTGGAGAGCAGTATATTTCATAAATTTAGATTTTACTGTGCATTTAGGTTTAGAGCATAAACACCACGAGCAACCAAATATTTTCTTATATGTAAAAAAATTTTTCTAAAAATCCGAGGATGGATTTTTCAAAATCTCAGAACTCTCAAAAATCTCGAATTTTCCCCACCGACAACCATAATAGGCATATATAAATACATTAAAAACGTTAACATAGTGTATAATAATGCCCCGTTTTTATCATAATATTATGATTTAATTTATTAAATACCTGTCTGTGTTTCAGCAGTTCGTTCAACTTCAGTTGTGATATCGACGACAGCTTTTCCGTGAAGCAATAAAAAGAGTATTTTTATAGATAAAATTATTTCAAAGAAGTTTTAAAAGTAATTTTAATTGTTTAATTTAAAAACCAAAATAGTAAAAACTAAAAAATCTTGAAGGGTTTACGATGCAATTAGAATTAAAATTCAAAATGTATACACATACATACATCGACATGGAAGAATAGCTTACGTCGAAAAATGAAGTTTTGAGATATTCCCTAATTTTATATAATTTTTATCATGTAACTTAACAACCTTATTAAACCACAAATGTTAAAGTTTTAAAATAATATTAACAAACAGAGCATTCTACGCCTTTTAATAACTTAAGCGATTTTTTGATACAGAGTTTCGCGTTTTTCTAAACCTTAACCATTTTATTGCTAAGAAATTTTTGTAAAATATGCTGTACATATTTTAAAGGAAAAAATAATGTCAAATAAAACACTCATTAAGACAAATATCAATCAATTTTAATAATTATTTTTGTATCATAATAATGAATAATGAATAAGAAAACGTAAATATAAAATGCTTTTTTTCAAAATTATGATTTATAAAAGAATAAGTTAATTGCCAATCAAAGCGCAAAAGCGCTGCATCGACATTTTCGATACAAATGACCGCAGCGCTTTTGCGCAGCATAGCATTCAAACGGTTAAGTATACATACTTAAGTTTTTTTATTGAAATAAGTTTAAGCCTAAGTTATATTGCATGAAAAATTGGAATATATAAAAATTTACTATATGCTTATAAGATGTTTTGAAACATTCAATATCGTTTTTAAAAAACGTAAGCTAAAAAGAAAACGCAAATAAAATTGACAAAAAGAAAGATTTAAAAATGGATTAAATACATTTAAGCACCTTGACTTCTATAAAGCTCTTAACGCAATAACTCAATTTGCGCTTATGTCGACTTAAGCTACTTTTCCATGTGACCATAGACATAAATAATTTACCATATTTAATTTAAAAAAAAAAAAAATATCTAATTTAACTAACTTGGCTTAACTGAAGAGGAAATATTTTATTTATTCAGTTATATTGTTACCGCGCTAGGTCTAAGCTTAGTCCAATGGGCACAAATTAAATTAAATAAAAACACCCATAATTTAAATAAAATAGTAAGCCAAAATATGGGTGTTAAAGAATTATTAATGAATTGTCAACTTACCAGCTGCCTCTTCAGAAGTTGCAACATCAACTACGTCACGTTTTTCTGCCTCACGTTTAGCTTGCTCAGCTGCCTCAGCAGCTGCTTTAGCTTCCATTTCCTCCTTGATGCGTAGTCTTTCTGCTTCTTCCGCCAATTCTTGACGTCTCTTCATTTCCTTAAGCTCAAACTGTCCAAAAAATAAGTTAATAAACAAATGAAGAAAATAGAATATACGATTATAAAAAGAATCTTACTGTTGTTAAACGCTCAAGAGCACTAAAACGCTCTTCTTGGGCGGCAGCAGATTTTTCAAAAGCTTCGTGTTTTTTAATGAGATTTTCAACCTCGTCGATGGTATGACCCAGTTCTGATGATAATAAATAAGGTTCTTGTGCTATCAACCAAGCTTCTGCTACAGCAGCATCTCTGGCAAACTGATACACTTCCAAGACTATCAATTTAAAAAATCATTATACAATGGAAAATTTTATATAGAAAAGTTTAATTTCAAATATCTTACTTAATTGCAAATTCTCCCAACGTTCTTCCCAACGTCTTAATAAAGCATTTCGACTGTTATTCAATTGTAATAATCTGTCTTTGATATCTGCAGACGCATAATGACTTCGTGTCAACAATTCTTTGCCTAATGATATACAGGCAGAGAAATTATCTTCGCGTGTATCAATTTCAGCCTTCAGACTTTGATGATTATTCATTAGAAGTTCAACACCAGATACATCACGTGGCTTTTCAGATGTGTTCATTTGACGAACAAGATCCTCCATCCAGATCATCAGTATGCGTACCATATTGAAGAAACGGAACAAATCACCCGTGTCGGCTAACTTTTGTTTACGTGCATCACACATTGCTTGCAAGTTCGCCCAAGCATGAAGAACTTCTTGTTCTCGATTTGTTATTTCTTTAGCTTTATCTCCGGCATACGAGTCTTGCAGTTTAGCCGATTCCTCTTGAATTTGTTGTACTTGGGCGTATAAAGTGGTAAGATCCTGCATAAAATTGTAATGTTTTCGCTGCAGAGTAGATACAGATCCAGCATCTCTTCCCAGTTCATCGGATACACCGTGTTGTTTTTCAATAATGCGGCTAAGGACATCTTTGCAATCATGGAAGAATTTGTGCAATTCGCGGGAAGCTGCAAGCATTTGTGTACGTGTTTCTATTAGTTCTAAAAGGTCTTGCCAAGATTCGTTAAGATTATCTTTCCATTCAGCAATGGTGGCAGAATCTGAATGGCCGGCTTGGATTAAATTGTCAGCAATGCTATTAACCTTTGCAACACGTTCTCCTCCGACAGCTTCTGTATCACGAGCGAATTCACTGAAACGTTCAGAGAGTAAAGTAACATGATCGAAATCTTGACCCAACTCTTGTGAACCAGCAACGACTTCTCTGTCGGCAATCCATTGCTCCAAGTCATCAACTTCACGACTTAACATGAATAATTGCAGGGCCTCGTTTAGACGTGCTCGACGTTCGCCAGCCAAATCTTTAAGACCAGCGTATAATTTATCCAACTGTGACTGCTTGACAGCCACAGCGTCACCACTTGACACATCGTCAATGTTGAATTGTCGTGCAACTTCACCCAGTTGGCGAATGGTGTTGGCATAATCTTCGATAGATTGTTCCAAGTTTTCGTGCTTCTTCATTAGATTTTGAGCACTCACTTCGTCTTTGCCGCGATCTTCAACCATCATATACAATTCTTGTTCGCTCATCCACGATTCGGCCTCTTGAGCATCAAAGAAGTATTGTTGAACTTTTTCAGACTCTAGCAAATGCTTCTTGCGGTTTTCGACAGCTTCTTTAAGTTCTTGCCATTTCTGTGTAAGATCACTTATTAGTGCCTCAAACTTCTTAGCATCTTCGTGGCCTTCATCTATAAGCTTACGACCATTATTGCAAATAGCATTAATACGGGGCTCATGATTATCAATTTCAGTAGCCAAAGACTGGTTCTTCTTCTTTAGAACGTGTACATTAAATAAGGAATTGCCGTAATCATTAGAATTGGCAACTGGCAGTTTTTCATTAATCCAAAGCTTCTCATCTTCCACATCACGACAAAATTGGAATGCTTCTTTTTTCTTTTCCAATTGTTTCTGGCGTTCGAGCAATGGCGCTTTAATCTTTTCAAATCTATCAAGAACGGCAGTCTTCTTTGAGACAATCGGTTCAACTTTTTCTTCCGGTATTGTTTTCTTCAAATACTCTGTTTGCTTATCTATTTCTTCAACTTGTCGTTCTTTAACAGCCATTTGCGTTTGAATAACTTGTTGCTTCTGCATTAGAATATTAACAGATGTTAAGTCGTTGCCTGTATCAGCACTAACGATTTGTTTCTCCAAGTCTGTAATGTAAGAATCGATATCATCACATGTCTGTTGAACGAGTACTTCACGGTTAGCGTCAAATAACATGGCACCCTTCTCTTTGGTATGAGTTTCCAAATCTTCAAACTGCTTAGCAAGTTCTTTTAATTTCGGTTCAATAACGTCCTTAAACTCAGGTTTTTCTTTTGACAGTTCCTCGGCAGCTTTTTCAGCTTCATAAAGGCGCTCTTTGTTCGCGCCAATTTCCGCTTCAAATGCGTGGTGTCTAGTCCACTTAGAATGTATAGTTTTAGCACTTCTATATGTTTCGTCTTGCGACGTCACATATTTTTCTTGAACCCATTCAGACAATTCATCTAAATCTTGAAGGAATTCATGTAGTTTAACTTGATTCTTTAATTTTTCATGTTGTTCAAGTGCTCTTCTTCTATTATCGTCACGGCGACTTGCAATGTTTTCGGCACGCTTACCAATTTTGTCGGAGTCAAAATGTTCTTTTTCAACAAGAGTATCTGCTACTTGTAATAAAGTATTAATTTTATCGTCATTAGCTTCCATAGTTGTTAGGAAAGCCTCATGGCGTTTCAGCTGATTTTCAGCCTGTTCTAAATTGACAGGCGTATCATCTTTGCTTAGGAAATGTTCTTGCTGGCTAAGAAGAACTTCAGTTTGGCGTGCATCACGATTAAATAATTGTTGATCAAGGCTCTGAGACAAGAGTATTTGACGATTTTCCCACATTTGATGTAACTCCTCCCATCCATCTTTAAGTGCATTCAAGCGTTCGCGTAAGAACATATATTGCGGATCATCTGATGTGTTGGATTCTGAAGTTAAACGTTCACCATATTCCATCATATTTTTATAATCTTCAGTGTAATTGTCGATTTCTTCACGAATAGATTGATGCTGATTAAGAAGTTGTTCAGCTTCTGGTAGTGATGTCGGAGTATCTTCAGAAGCAACATCAGTCTGTGTTTTAGTCAACCATGTTTGGAAGTGATCTAGGTCACGCAAGAATCTATGTAAATCACCAGCTTCTTCTAGTTTTGAATCACGTTCCTTTAACATTTGTGTCAGTTGCTCCCAAATAAGTTCTATTTGGGCAATACGATCACGAATAATTTGTGCTTCCTCAGGGTGTTCTGATTCAATGCTATCGGCTTCCTTTCCTAAACTTGAAAGTTTTGCTTGAATTGCTGCCAAGTCACGCTCCATACCACTTAGACGTCTTTGCAAAGTCATAACACCAGTCAAATCCATTTCCAAACTGTCAGTTTCTGTAAGAATACGTTTTTTATCCTCTATCCACGAAATAGTTTCCCGACACTCAATATAGAACGTCTGGACACCATGTGCAGATTTAAGTTCATCCATTTTAGACTCGGCTTTTTCTCGAAGTGCTGACCATTCTTCATTAAGGTGATTTTGACGTTCCAAAATTTCATCCGAATTGGGATGTTCAACGTGTAATAACTGCCTTGCCAGTTGATTGACAACAGCTACGCGAGATGCATTAGCATTCATTTCTTTATCAAAGCCTTCGAAACGATGTTTCATAATTTCAACATCTTCAATGTCTTTTCCAGGAGTCATTGTATCAAGCATTTTAGTCTTCTCTTTAATCCATTGTTCTACACCATCAGCTTCTGACATCAGTTTATACAGACTAAGAGCATCTAATAAACGTTGTTTGCGCAACTTAGCCAACTCATTAAGTTCCTTATAACGAGTATCAATAGCTTCCAAACGTTTATCAACGTTGGATTTTTCTGTATCGTTAAGTTTTAATGTCTCTGCTTGTTTGTGCAGAGCATCAATAACTTCAGCATAATTTTTAAGTTCATCCGCTACATCTTTATGTTTTTTAAGAAGAGATTGTACATTGGCTTCATCCCTTCCGACGTCTTCACTGGATACAATACGCAAAGTGTCTAGCATCCAATTGTCAACGTCATCAGCATCTGCAAATAATTGGAAGTATTCTACAGCATTTTCAAGACGCTGACGCCTGTACTTAGTTAAGTCTAAAAGATGATCCCATTTAGAAAGTATTTCCTTAAGGCGGTCCTTAATTCTATCCGCTCCAAAGTGGCCTTCAGTTATTAGTTCCGCGCCTACTTTAGCAACATTTTGAAGTTGAGGGTCATGAGATGTGATCTCTGATTCTAGAGCTTTGTGTTTGCTAAGCAATAAATTAACAGTTGTTAAATCATGACCGATATCATCTGTGGACACAATTTGTTCTTTTTCTTTAATCCAGTTCTCTTCATCTGCGGTATCCCAATAGAATTGCCACAATTTGCGACTTTCTTCTAAGCGACTGCGACGTTCAACTGCTAAACGAACCAATTCGGCATAAGCATCTTCTAGTTGTTGAACACGACTTACAATTATTTCTGGGTCGCAAGGTTTATACGATTCTGGATCATCGCTAAGGAATTTCTGTGAATTCTGCACCACAATTTTAACACGTTCTCCTAAAATATTTATGTCAGCTTCTACCAACGAATGCTTTTGCAATAAATCTTCGACACCCATTAAATGTTTGCCATAGTCGTCTGTCAACAACAACTGTTTTATTTCTTCCATATTATCAAGAATATATAACATTTCTTGGAAGTTTTGTTGTAACTGAAGGGATATTTCTAAACGCATACGGCGAGCACGTAGTAACTCTAACAAATAATTCCATAAACGCATTACATTTTCTTTTCTTAGTAATATACGTTTTACATCGTGATAACCTTCGGATTCAAGCTCATCACATACAGCAACTACAGCTTGTACTCGTTCTTCATAAGCAAATATATCAGTTTCAATAGCTTCGTGCTTTTTAGCTGCTGCTTCTACTGCTGCCAAATCGAAACCGAAATTATCTTGGCTCACAAGACGTTGATTTTCTGATAGCCATGTTTCTCGCATAGATGCCTTACGGTCGAATCGGGCTGCTAACTGTTCAAGTTTTTCTTGACGTATTAATTCTTCACGCAACGCCAATTCACGTTCGTGCTCGGCTTTTTCAAGTCGTTCCCAAGCCTTGTTAATATCAGAAATCATTTTACCTTCCTTGGGAGTGTAGGGCTTTTGATTGTTAGCCCTCATTTTTGATTGTAATGTGAAAAGCAACACTTCCAAATTTCCCTTTTCGACGAACTTAGGTGGTTTCTCTATAGTACGATAATTAGAGAACTGAGCCAATTGGCCTTGTACTCCGACTAAAGAGTTTTCAAAAACTCGTTCACCTAATGCTTGAATGGTAGTTTCTATCCATTTCAACAAATCACTTGTAAAGTGTTCATAATCATGAATCATTTTATCGTTTTCCTTTGCAATGCCCACAACTTTGTCAATGCGTTTACCCTGTACAGTTTCCTGCTTAAGTTTGCTGAAGTAATGATAGTATGTTACAACATAGGTTATGATCGATTTTTCATCGGGATACTCAACAAATACGTCTTCAGCATCTAATAATTTCGCTAAACCCAATTTTTCTTCAGCAACATCAAAGGCATTATTCAAATTATGCATCGCGTTTGTCTTCGACAATTTCTCAAATTGCACTAAATCAGGTCGATGCTTATGTATAATAGCATTAAATGCCAGGCCATCACGCCAAGAAGTTGTAAAATTTCGAACGTTCACATTATGATAGCCTGCTGTTTTCATCTGACACCAGAGCAGTAAAGCGTCCTTCGCTGACTTGGTCTCCTTATTATCTACTTCTTCAATAGTTATATCTTGGATCTAAATGAAATATGTGTTAAAATTATTTGTTAAATAAGATACATTGAAATTAGTTGAAATATTTTCGCATTAATATTCACCTGGAACCGTAAAATAATTGTCCAAATTAAGCCTAAATTTAGTGATGCATTTCCATCGACAATATCATGTGAACCAATGTTTTCTAAATGTACTCTTTGTTCACGCAAAAATTGCAGAGCTTTGTCAACATTTTCCAAACAATGTATTCTCATTTTACCTTTTGTTGGTTTCGGCAGTCTTTCTCCAGATAATACTTCCAACAATTTTATCAAGTGCTTACCATCGCGCATATCGACGTATAAATCAGATATTCTGCAATTTACGCGGCACAAATGTGAATTCACCCATTTGGTGAATGTCTTTTTTTGTACACTTTCACGTTCTTCAGCTAGCGCCTTAATACGTGAACGTTCAAAGAGTCGTGAACTTGAATTTCCTCCGTCATATTCATATTCATCGATATATTCGTTTCCTGGACCCTGACTTGGGTCCCATCGAACAATTGAAATGTCCGTCGTCATCGCTTTCGATATTTAACTTCTACAAAATGAAAAATTATTTTATTTTATTAATTTATTTTTTTAGATAAAAAGAGTAGAGTATGTACATTAAAAAAATCAAACTGAACTAATTGTTTATAAAATTGAACAAAAAAAAATTTGTTATCTTGCGAAAACGTCCTCTTTTTTGCCTTCAACAATATAAGTTCTACTAACAACTGCCTGTATTTTATTTGCTACATAAAAAACATTAGTTTTTAAAAAGTTATACATTATTTCGTTAATTTAATATATACATATGTATGTGTGTATTATTGTATTAAAAATGACATAATGGACAATAATTTAATCACTATTATAAAACGAATAAATTAATTTCACTATTAAGTTGAAAATTACAGTGGCTCACAACTGATTTCATTCAGTACATTTTTCTGCTTAAACTTAAATAAGTAAAACTAACAGAGGCGTAATTAAAAATTTGACATCATTGAAGACAACTCGTTCTTGTTTAACAAAGGAAAGACGTTTATTAAGAAATGCATTTAAAACTAAAAACCCAAAAATACTCCTTGTTTCTAAATATTTCACAGCTTATTTAATGTAATGTTATTTGTTATTCTACTTGCTCTATTGTACTCCAGGCTATGTTTTAGTTTTCATTTATGGTCGATTACATTACGTAAATGTAAATTAAAAAAAAAAAAAGATCATTTAAAAATTACCACTTACAACGAAAAATAAAGGGTGTTTTTTATTGAGGTATAGAACTTTAAGTTGCAATAAAACAACGATGGATTATTCGATTGACATGAATTTTATTTATCCGAAAGATAATCTTGTGGCATTACATTTTATATATGATATCTGGCATATGACCGCCACCGCTGGCGCGGATGTAGTCCAATCTGGACGTCCAATTTTCGATGACTTTTTTCAACATTTGTGGCAGTATATCGGCAATAACACGGCGAATGTTGTCTTCCAAATGGTCAAACGTTTGTGGCTTTACCGCATAAACCAATGACTTTATATAGCCCCACAGATAGTAGTCTAGCGGTGTTAAATCACAAGATCTTGAAGGCCAATTCAGAGGTCCAAAACGTGAAATCAGGCGGTCACCAAACGTGTCATCATGGTTATTCAATTCAGGAATGAAAAAGTTAGTAATCATGGCTCTATATCGATCACCATTGAGTGCAACGTTCTGGCCACCATCGTTTTTGAAAAAGTACGGTCCAATGATTCCACCAGCCCATAAATCGCACCAAACAGTCAGTTTTTCTGGATGTAACGGTGTTTCCACATACACTTGAGGATTACCTTCACTCCAAATGCGGCAGTTTTATTTGTTGACATAGTCATTCAACCAGAAGTGCGCTTCATCGCTAAACAAAATTCGCTTATGAAAATTAGAAAAATTGAAAAAAATTCACTTATGAAAAATGAAAATTGCATTATTTGCAAGCGTTGTTCAGGCGTGAGCCCATTCATGATGAATTGCCAAACCAAACTGAGAATAAATCACTTGACAGCTGTTAAATCGGTCGCCATCTTGAAAAGTAATGCCAACTTAAAGTTCTATACCTCTATAAAAAACACGCTATAGCAGAAATGGTGAACTTAAATGCTTCCACAGTCCAAAAAATCATTGAACGCATTTTTTATGAAAATCGGGTTCATAACAAAGGCAGAAAAGCCACAAACAAAATTTTTAGTGCACAAGATGAACGATATATTTTAAGAAAAATAAAGGATAGTTCAAGATTCTCAGCTCCAAAACTGGCTGTCGAATATTAAGATGAACTGGGCAAATAATGTTTTGTTGAAACTGTTAGTCGGGTTCTGCGTCAACATATTTGCCATGGCCAAGTTACACGCAAGAAAAACAGACTAAGCAGGCTTAATTTTGCCAAAGAATATCTTTTTAAGGATTCAGAATTGTGAAATTCCGTTATCTTCGCTGACGAAACAAAATTTAATATATTCGGTTCGAATGGCATGTCCTATGCATGATGGAAACCAAACAATGTGCTCAACAAGGAGAAACTATAAGCAACAGAAGAGCATGGTGGTGGTAGTGTTATGGTTTTGTCGGCTGCTGGCACTGGAATTTAAATTTTATTGAAACAACCATGGACAAATTTAAGTATTTCCCAATTCTCATGGAGAACTTGTTAGAAAATGCTAACGAACTGGGCATAAAATCTTGGCTGATCTCCGCCGCCGCTATTGCGGTGGCCAGACATTAATATTAAAGGCCAGTAACCAGACCTTAATCGGTCGGTTTTGAAAACTAATAAAACACAATATTTGAAGCCAAAATTGAGTTAAAAGAAGCACTGAAGATCATTTAATTATTAGACGTTTTTTCGACCTTTTAAAAATCGTAATTGCGCGCATAAAATAAGCTGTGAGGTGGAAAAAAGTGTTTTTCTTTAATTTTTATGGCGTTTTCTTTTCTGTGCCATAAAGCGTCATAAAAAAATTAGATATATTAAAGATTTTTAAAGGTAACACAGTTACAGATAAAAACAGCACACTTTCCTTGTATTACATTTTTTAGAAAAGGAACACAAAAAAGTAACAAAGTACATTGTTTTCAGAAAAGAAAACGCCATTAATTTAAAATTATTAAGATATGTATTTTTTAATAAATGTTTGTCTTTTGTTTAACAAGAACGAGTTCAATATAGTCAAATTTTTTATTACGTCTGTTAGTTTTGCTTTTTTTGAGGTTTAAACAGAAAAAATATACTACTTCGTAAACAAATTTTTGAAATATTTTAACAGTTCAGCGATACGCGAAGAAAATGCAAAAAAGTGATTAAAGTGCTATTTTTGATTAACTATATATAATTGTATTGTGTGTCAAAGACAGTTAATTAACCCTTTGAGGACGAATAATTTTCTAGTGGCAATTTTAAAAATTTTATTGCGGATTTTTCCATGGTAACTTTTCAAGACTAAAATGTCAAAATTTAAAAATTGTTACTCCTTCTATGATAAAAATAACGGGACATGTACATATGTGCCCCATTCGTCTTCAATTTACAAAAAATAAGCAAAGAGCCATGCCAATGAGCTTATAAGCGCACTCATTATATTAGTGCTAATGCAGCTGATTAGTTCGCAGTTAAATATCCAACGGTTTGTGCCGCAATTTGTAAGTAAATTCGTGGTTTAAGTTGCTCTTTGAAAACGTATTTTCTATTTAATTATTGTAAATAATATAAGTTTTTTAGTTGCTTCTATAAAACTGATAGTGAAATTTTATAGCTTTTGAATGTGTTAGAAATAAACATTGAGGATAGGTCGGTGTAGAAAATAAAATTGAAGATATTCTGTAAAAATTCTAAAATTGAACAAGCAATTCAAGAACATGTTTTTCAATATAACATTTGGAGTTTCGACCACAGTTGGCCACAGTATCGAATAGATGGAAGAGTAAAAAAGCAATGCGTCGTTTGAACAAAAAACGGAATCGAAAGTCGTACAAACAGAAGATTAATTATAGAGAAGATAAATTTTAAGATTATTAAAATTCAGGAAATCAAAACAATTTACAAATAGACTTAAACAAATCCTTTAAAAACCTGGTATTTCTCAAAATAAAAAAAGATTTAAACGAATTATTACATCAATAACTTATTTCTTCCTTCTACAAATCATTTTATGAGAATTTATAATATATTAAATTATCGGCTTTTGTTGAATTATTTTGGTTATTTAATTATTATTATTTCTTTGCCAACTCTAAATAATTCGAATTTGAATTTTGTTTTTGTTATATTTTTTATGTTTTATGAACTATATTTTGTTTGTTTAAAGAGCTGTAAACATCAAGTGACTTAATTTGTTTATGCCACTGGGTATTATTTGTCATTCTAATACAAAAACATATTTGAATTGTCAAGTTATACTTCATTTACAACGACACAATTTCAATTGTGACAGTATAACAAGGATATTTTTGCAATAAGAATGACATAATTCAAAGCACTGATTCTCTTCAGATCCAGGACAAATATTTTTCATCGTTAATATTTCTATACCCATGTTTAAAGTAACAAAAAAATCCACCTGCCTGTATTCTTGTTCTTGATGTTATTGACTTTTCTTAACATTAATTTTCTATCTTACATGGACAAGCCAGCCAACATTACAAATTCTAAAAATCCAAACCGTTACAAAACCACCCGTTATATCTGCCTAAACGGAAAAAAATATTAAATTAATTACGTTTTGTAATCATTGAAAGTTGGAGGAATGAAAACTAAATAATATAAATATTTTTATTTTTTTAGTAAAATTTGTATTTTAAGGAAGAATCCTTGGTCAAACAAGAAATTATTAAACAAATTTAAATACAGTCAAATTAATGGAGTTTTCTTTCTAAAGAAAAAAATGTTGCACTTTGTTGAACTCTATTTTTATGTCCCTTTTTTAAACAATTTAATACAAATCTTTGAGTTTTCTTAATTTTTGACGACATTTTATTTCAAAGAACAAAAGAAGTGCAAAAATTTTTGCCAGAAAAGAAAACACAATACGACAAGTATATATAAGCTTATAAAACCCATGTAAATTTTTTCTTAATTCTCATATTTAAAAACGGTATTTTTCTGCAGATTTGTTTGTGCTGTTTCAAAGTGCAGTATCTTTTTATTTCATATCAATCAAACTACACTTTCCTAGATGTTTAAATATGCGATTGCAAAATAATCTTAAACCTTGTTAGATTGAATCCAGTTATTAACATTTTTTTACGATCTGAATACTTTTGAACGGATATTAATTTCCATTTTAATAAATATACGTATCGCACTTAATCAACAAGAGGGTATTAAGCAAAAAAATAATACCTTTGTTATGAAAATATGCGATACAATTATATTTCCACTTTTGTGTTAACTCAAAATAATACCTTTTTGTTGATAAAAAGGTAGTCACTACACTATCACGAAAATGGTCTCAAATGTAGTTTTCGAGATAAAAGAGTAATCGGAATACGTTGAAATTTTTAGAGTAGATAGATTGATGTTGTTAGTTTGAGTTAATACCCTCTTGTTGATCAAGTGCGATATTACATTTGAAAATCACATTTTTAGTTTAGTAAACTGATTATTTTTTTTTATAATTGGCAATATTTGTTAATTTTTTACTGTATTCTTATACAGAATATTTATTACTCATGTTATATTTTCACTTAAATGAATCAAATGCATATGTATATATGTGTTATACACGAATAGAATATATATATGTAGGCATGTAAAAATATAATTCATTATGCTGGTATTCTCAACAAATTAAGTTGATTATATCAGCCTGACATTTGACTTTGTACAACACACACTGTACATACTGATGATGATCAAATGAAACAAGTGACACATTGCACATACTATACATTTTTGACGGACTACTTTTTATCAGTTACTATGACCATACATAATATATAGTACGTATGTAAGTACATAAATACAAACATATGCACAAATTCATGTCTATACAATTTAAACTACTAGTGACTTTCCTCTGTGTTTGTAAGTGCGTACATACACATTAAATTAAATCCGATTGGGTGGAGGGTAAATATGAGCTCATTCATAATACTCTATAACGATGAACACTACAATTTTACGTGTTGTGGTTGTTTGTAGGTTATAATATTTTGTTTAAGTTGAGTTTTTTAACGAACGAATAATAATGCATAAACGTGGAATGAAAAACACAAAAAAGTACGAAGATGTAAAAGAAGTAAAAAATAAATAAATCAAATACTATGTATGTATGTGTAGTAGTAGTGGTAGTAGAATTTACTCTTATCTATTACGTAATATATTCTCATTTGTTTGTTTTATTGTAAACGCAGCTTAAACAATTAAATATACATACAAATGTATGTGTATATGAATTTCTATGTCAATTTGCTGCTATTAATATACTTTATGTTTTGCATGAATAATAATAACAAGTAACATATTAAGAAATTTAAAATAAAAACAAAATTACGTATTCCTTTCACCGCCTATTTATAGAGACTATAAGACAAGATAAAATACTATAAAATTAAAGCAAAAGAATTTTAGGAAAAAAATATTTGTATCTCTTTACTTCTTGATATACTTTTTTAAAATAAACATAAATTTAAATGTATATATTTGTAGGTGAATACGTACATTTAGTATGATTTTTCGAATAAGAATGAGAAAGTGAAAATAAAAATATAAAAAATATATACACATAAATAAAGAAAAAAAGGAGAACAAGTAAGAGATAAACCCCCTAACTCTACTACAAAAAAAAAAACTTAGTTCTTTTAATGTATAATAATCAAAAAAAATTTCAGATCATTTAGTTTCAATTAATATTCTAAGTGAAATTAGTCGACTAGTAAACGCCCTGTTTTTTGGCCATCAACTAATTGCGTAATATACATATATACATATAAGTATATTTGTAAATCATTTTTGCTATTATTTTAAAGCGGATTCTTTTAACTTTTAGTATAATGCTGATTTCCTTTACTTCTGTATAGGAATCTTTTATTCGTTTAATTATCGAAAACTCAAATTTTATATAGAAAATCTTACACGTCAATTTAAAAGCTAGGAGTTTCATATTAAATAATTAAGAACTTAATACCCTACGCAAATTAGAAAAAAACATTGCAAATAAGTTATCAGAAATAAACATTCGACCAGTCCTTTAAATAATTTTTGGTTATAGAACTAGGCGGGACTATGTTCACGTTGGCAAGTAAATGCATAATATTATATTAGGTAATTTGAATGTATACTATATAATGATTAGTAGAGAGATCGATTATTCGACTTTATCAAAATCTGTTTTTCGAATAATTCTAAAATTTACAATTTTAATCAAGAAAAATTTCAGATTATAAGTGAAATTAGTCGACTAGTAAACGCCCTGTTTTTTGGCCATCAACTAATTGCGTAATATACATATATATACTAAATTTTGTAGCAAAACAACATAAACTGCCTGCCAACTATTGGACAAAATAAAGTGGATCCACTTTATTTAGTTAAAATATTTAAGTCTTTTTTGTTTTTTATATTGAAATGTAAACGAAATTAACAAATTCAATTAATTCTTTATAATAATATTGAGTTTGTCTCTTTTTTTCTCTGATTAAATAAATAAAGGTAATTTGCACTTTATATTGCCCAATAGTGTACACACAGTGACTCCTACGCATAATCGAGGGAGTTTTTCTCATTGAAAAATCCTCTAAACATGAAAATATGTATAATATATGTATAGATTTTTCGGAGTCTTATTTATACATCAAATATGATTATTAATTAGTAATAAGAAAACCATTATTTTATCCAATAATAACTGTAAGTTTCGCCAGAAATACAAAAATAAATCAATTTTTTGAGCTTAACGCTTAATAGATCAAAGGACAGTATGAATACTTAAAATGCATTAATCGACCAATTAGTAATATCCTTTGTAATCGAGAACAGTCAGTAAGTCTTGCAATTGTTTTGGCAAATTTTGGTATACTTCCGGCTATATGGATTTCCATACTTTTGATGATGTCGCTTTAATCTAAACTAGGATGTTAAACTTTTTCTAATAGACTCTTCTAGCCAATTCCTTCTAAAGATCTTCAGTTTTCTGCAAACCTTTGCATTATTCGATGCTTGCAATACTCCCTTTCTGCACTTTGCTTCATATTTTCTTCTCGAATATTGAGGTAAATAAAATTTGTCAACTTTACCATAAAAATTCGAATTATTGTTAACGGCATTCAAGATAAAGTCCTAAAACATTCTGCATCCTTAATAGTAACTTTTGTATTTTTTTGAATAAATTCGGTTTGGTTTGTGAATCCGGAAATTTCGTAAATCAAAAAGTAAAATTACACATAAATCACACATGACGCTATTTCAGGGTTGGCAAAAACCCGGGTTAAAAAGAAAACCCCAACCCGCCGGGTTTTATAACTGCTTCCAAATTTCGTTCAAGTCGACAATATTTTTTGTTTGTTTTTACAATCACGTTGTTTTAGTATTTATA
Source organism: Wohlfahrtia magnifica (assembly GCA_023159175.1). Lineage (NCBI taxonomy): Eukaryota > Metazoa > Arthropoda > Insecta > Diptera > Sarcophagidae > Wohlfahrtia > Wohlfahrtia magnifica. Next base: position 461,450 of record JAKWBJ010000181.1, on the reverse strand, counting down.
ATGCAATTTTGCACTCTTGGTGGGATCAAGGCGTCATTGTGTACTATGAGCTATTAAAACTGGGTGATCGAAGCAGACTGCAATTACTTCGTTTGAATCGTGCGTTATGAGAACAAATGCCGGAATATAAAACGTACATGATTAATTTATTCTTTTGTATGATAACACCAGTCCTCATGTCGCAATTGCAAAACAATTATTAGAACCGATCAATTCCCCATCCGCTGTATTTTTCGGCTGTTGCGACGGATACAATATACTCACAGCTCTTTATACAGGCTTTTTTTACATGGCATTTCGCTATAACGACCTGTTTGTATTAGGGAACACATTCGCTTTAAGCGGATTTTACCACGTTCTGTGGTTAAAAACACATGGATTCTCCGTTTTTTTAAAAAAGTGTAATAGAAGCAAACGCAGCACGCATACATCTCGTTTAAAGGCATTTCGAATTACGGCCTACATTTTCAGAAACTATCTAGGGCGTATAAGGAGATATGATTTTAACTTTCAACATGTTACCGAATCATTTTCTGTGAAGAAATACAAAGTCGGCTTCAAAGTTGGAACGTCTTAAAAGAGAAGTGGAGAAAAGATGTAAGCATTGATTTGATGTTTGTTATATAAAAACGTACATGATTAATTTATTCTTTTGTATGATAACACCAGTCCTCATGTCGCAATTGCAAAACAATTATTAGAACCGATCAATTCCCCATCCGCTGTATTTTTCGGCTGTTGCGACGGATACAATATACTCACAGCTCTTTATACAGGCTTTCTTTACATGGCATTTCGCTATAACGACCTGTTTGTATTAGGGAACACATTCGCTTTAAGCGGATTTTACCTCGTTCTGTGGTTAAAAACACATGGATTCTCCGTTTTTTTAAAAAAGTGTAATAGAAGCAAACGCAGCACGCATACATCTCGTTTAAAGGCATTTCGAATTACGGCCTACATTTTCAGAAACTATCTAGGGCGTATAAGGAGATATGATTTTAACTTTCAACATGTTACCGAATCATTTTCTGTGAAGAAATACAAAGTCGGCTTCAAAGTTGGAACGTCTTAAAAGAGAAGTGGAGAAAAGATGTAAGCATTGATTTGATGTTTGTTATTTCATTAACTGTTTGAGGTCAAAAACGGAACAAATACATTTGTAGTCCCAAAACGTAAATTACAACTATTTTTGTTGTAAATAAACTACGAAAACCTTTAAATAAAAAAAACCCACTCGGGTTTTTCAATATAATACCCAATAAAACCCGGGTAGGTTTATTTGGTTTACCCAGTGGGTTGCCAACCCTGCGCTATTCACCCACAAACTTCATAAGCAATAAAATATTACAGACAATATGTGGTACCACTGCATTGATTGCTCCCTATGTAAAATTACACGGTGCGACTAAAAACGAGTTGATATCCTATCACTATCCTATCACTATCGAAAACAAGGATCTGGAAACACCCCCAAAATCACGACTTACGGCCAAATAACCGGTTTTCGGACCTTTAATATCTTTGATCAATATTACCCGATTTCAGATTTAAATTTAAAAAAAGTGAAATAGACATTTTAAATATGTATATCGTTTCAGTAGCCTTCAAGGATCTGGGTATATTTCTCAAGCACACATTTTTGATTTATATTATATAGGAAACCCTATTTTATATAGGAATCGTAATATATATGACTTAATTAAGGATATATTAAGTTGCGAATAAAATGCGACTTATGGTTTACAAATCCGTTGGAAATTGACGGATTTATTGCATTTTTTAATAAACCAAGATAGAAAAGTAGGTTTAATTTGCTAACAGATGTCTTAATATGTTTTATTTTTAAAATAAAGTTCAATAATATTTGCAAATAAACCGTTAAAAACACTTGAACCGAAACAAAATATTGGGTTTACTAAAAAAATAAAAACTAGCTACCCTTTCAAGACCGCTATGCCATTTCCAGTGAAAGTACGAGTTGAAAGGTTTTTCATGCCGAACGTTTTGAAGATTATTAGACGGAAAACTTCCCGGTAGAAAAGCAGTGTTTTACCTGTTAACTGGGAAATAACCTTTGGTTCAAATACATACAAATTAAAACGTTCGAAATTTTATAGGAAATTTCCATAGTATTGCGTAAAGAAGAAAAAGAAGAAAAAGGCACAAGCCCTTAAGATATTATGACATGCTTAATATATATATTTTAAATTTTTGTAATATAATAGGAAATTTCTGCCGTTTTTGTAGACGTACATTTCTCGATATTTGAACCGTGCATGTTATTTCAACAAATAATAATAATTACCTATTTTTTTGTACATTAATCCATCTCTGCAATCTAATTGCTTAACAACAAAAAGAATTGTGGCCAAAACTTCTTAAAGATCCTCAAACATTTATCATTCCTTATTTTCTCAAAAAGAAATCTATCAGAAGTTCCAATTAGTTACTAGTTTCTAGTTCCAATTAATGCCAAAGTTAAGACTATTTGATTGGAACCACACTTGTTATTTCCATTTAGTTAAAAAAAATATTAGTATCCATTAAACTGTGTATAAAACTGTATTAAAATATTTCTTAAGGGCATATATTAAACACTTATCGTAGAAACAATGATGTCAATTTGTTTACTGATGCTACGCCCTATGAGCTAGCTGCAACTTTATTTTATTTTTTATTTAACTGCTTAGTCATTATATACTATAAAGCATATTTATATTTGAGCACATATGTACAAATAATTGTAAACATTTGTATGAGTTATAATAAATGTGTTTTATATCAATTTTTCTTATTGGAAAAGTTATTCTTTCATATTTTGTAATATTTATAATTCACTAGTCTATCATTTTATTAAAAATAAAATTCACACTTATAGTATTTTTTATTTTGTCATACATTCTGTTGTTTAGTATCCTTTTGTTTTAGATTGTTCATATAGTATTTCTATAGATTTTTTGTATATTGTAAAATATAGAATATTTTAACATATTCAGATAGTGGAATACACTGATTTCTTTTTAGATATTTATTAATAACACTGTTGTTTAGTAATAACAATGAGCACACACATATATAATTTACTCCCAATAAAAAAAAAAACACCGTGAATGTTCTCCCTCTCTGGGTTAGTTCAACAGGCAAAGAGAATTGACAACACCAACAACTGACTAGTAATAACAGCAAACAAGCTTTCGAGCGAATGTTATACGAGTATACTAGCGACCGAATCGACCGATTAAAATGATGTCATCAACACAATGAACAATAGGTTAAAAGAATAAGTGGAAAAGGTAAAAAAAAACCATGAATTTCTCGTAGATAAATCAATCGATTGGTATTTAAGTACGGACGAGCACTGTTGTATCTAGAGATCAAAAAAGTTATGTATTATTCGGATATGCCCATATTTTTCAAGTGGCCTAATTTTTAAAGCTCAATGTAATTATCATAATTTTTGGAATTCACTTGTTTATTTTCGTTTATAGCCGCTTATAGATTATTCTAATGTTGGGCGTTGTCGGTTTCACCTAACTGTATTTTTTTATTATTTTCACTTCCTCTCTTCACACAAAAGGAAAATAAAACTATTTTCCTAACTTACCGCCGTTTCGTAATAGCTTTTAGTTTAATAACTTTATAAGCAGTTTATTATATTCCAAAATGTTTAATATTTTAATGATATTCTATAAAATCTTTTCATTTAATACACAAATTTAACAAACAAAACACTTTTCTTCTTCATTTAACGAACAACTTTAAGAAACGACAGCAATTAGACTACTTGAAAATTGAAAAATTATGTATACAACAAACTTGGAAAATATCACCAATGTAACTTGGCAGCACCTTTTTAAATAAGAATTGCCAGACGTGCAAATGGGTTATTAAAACTAAATTTTAATATTTTTTAATTTAAATCCTTTTCTTCATATACTTTTTTTGACATAATAGAACAACGGTTTAATCTTTTGTCTACCAACATGTCATTTTAAATATAAATAGCTTTTTATATTACTATAAACGTATATTTATTTATACATTAGCACAATGCAATACCTACATAACACAATGCAATACCTGATTTTACATAGAAAGTTTGCGACAGGCCTTTGAAATTTTTTCAGCAAAAATTTTTGGCACATAAAAATATGTGATAATAATATTATCCCGTTATATATTCATTTTTATTTTACATGGTTTGTACTAGTTATGTTACAATGTCCAAAGTACTTATATTAATAAAACACCAATTTTAAGGTATGACACATTACTGTTACATGGCCAAATAAAGGGTTAAAAAAGCACAAAATTATTTAATTCTAATCTGAAACTTTTAGCCTGACCTTCGACTTCTAAAGTAATTTTTAACGAAAAGAGGACATTCGCCCACTCTTATACGAAACAGTGGCCTACTATCTTCCAATTTATATTTAAGTTTCAAACATATCCAAATAAATAATCATGTTTACATGACCAGGTTTTTTAATTCGCCCACTTATTTATAATTTAATACCCAATTATGAGACGAATTACATAATTCTCCATAAAAATTTTAAAAGTGAATCACCCAAATTATAAGTAATTCAATTTTGACTACCCTTTGAGTTGCTAAAAATTTAATGTGATCTTAAATTTTAGTCGTTTTATTGTCATCACCAGCTGTCAAGCATAAAAAACAAAACAAAAATAACGTAAGCAAGAGAATGTAAACAAATAAAATAATTCCCACTAGCTGTATTAATTCCATTTGCTTTTTAATCCATTTTATTACTTGCATTTTTTAAATAATTATTTTAAATATTTTTTTGAAATATTATTTTTAATGTTTACCTTACTTTTTTATTAAGTTGTTAAAACGCGATTTAAATTATTTTAAAAAAGAAGGAAACGAAGTTAATATGCAATTTAAACAGTTTGACAAAAATAACTGTCAAAACTAATTAGAAAATTCGAATAAGTAATTCAAAGAGCGAATAAAGTAATTCGAAGTCTTGTGTTAACATGGCATAAATTTAGCAATTAAATAGCCGATATATAAGAAAAAATGCTAATTTAAGTATATTAAGCAAAATGCATTTCGTACAACCCTTAAAATGTATTTACTTAAATTTAATTTATATTATTTAAAATTTTTCTAAAAGATAGAGAGGAGAGAGATTTATGATTAAAATGTCTTTCCTTTGTTTGTTGCGAGGAATAAACCATTTTTTTTAATCGTACAAAAAAGATTATTTTTAATTATTTGTTTAAAAAAATGGCTTTTCAAAAGGTTCACGAATATGGATATTATATACTGCAAATAAATAAAAAAGTAAACAAACAAATAAATAAAATTGCTGAAAACAATTTTTAATTTCTTTTACTTCTAAAGCCTTTCTTAATGACATCATACAGGAACCAATGAAATATGATTACACAAACTACAATAGAATTTCAAGTGAATGATTTCAACATTCGTGTTTGTACAAACATCGGATATACGAAAGGTTGAACCGTAATTTTGTTTTTAAATTATTCCGTTATTGTTCTCATCTATTTTCTCTTGACACGAAAATATTAATGTGCTGCAAATAAGCTTTTTGTCATTTTTTCTAAACACAATAAATTGGTGCTATAGGTAGGTAGGTAAGAAAGGCGGTACCGAAATACCGCACCCAGAGACCATAGTGGTCCATTGTGGAAAGAACCTTTCACCGGATAAGAAAAAAGGAATGAAGAGAAGAATTGGAAAGAAAAGAGAGAGGAAGGACAAAGAAGGAAAAAGGAGAAAAAAAGGGTCAGAAGTGGCATACAGAAAGAGATGGATACCCAAAGAGGACCAGGCATCACATAAGGAGCAAGTTGAGACCTGATAGAAAACCCTACAGGTCGCATATCCTAGCCGACGCAATGTCACCAAGGCCATCGAAAGAGCCCCGGCCCAGCAACCTGAGCCTGCGCCCATAAAGAGGCGGGCAGTGACAGTGGATGTGTCCCACATTCTCCGGCTCCCCTGTATCGCCGCAAACTCGGCAGAAAATAGGGGAGCCTGCTTCCACAATCCCAGTCCTCGCCCTCAGAGCGCAGTGCCCAGTTACAAAGACTATTAGAATCCTAAGAGAATCCCTCCTCAGATTGAGGACCCATTCCGTCCTAGAGCGATCAGGTCGCGCCACAACAGCCTGGAGACCCTACAGTCTCCTCTGCTTATCCACGACTTCTCCACTCTACAACGGGTCCAGCTATCAATCACGCCTCCAAAGAAACCAAGCGGTGGTAGTACAGACGCATCTACCTGTTCTACACTACAAGCCGCCCCCGCCCTTGCCAGTTCATCAGCAATCTGGTTCCCCCTTACGCCAGCATGTCCCGGAGTCCTCACATGACGACCAGTCAGCGTCTTAATAGCCGCCTGACTGTCCAAGTAAAAGACCACACTGTCCACCACAGCAGTGAAGTCCTGAAAACGCTCAGCTGCTCTGAGGATAGCGAAGATCTCGGCCTGAAAGACACTGTACTCATCCGGGAGTCCAAAGGGCGGTAAAGATGGCGTGGCCGTCAAAAATTCTATCAATCTCACGCTAAGGCTCTCTATCCGGAAAAACTGCCGCAGGGCATATGCTGAAGTCGCATTCCCTGACCTTATAGTCCGTAGAACCAGAAGAGGTCAGCGAATGCGCACCGCAGTCAAGTCCCCCTAAAGTGGCAGTGTTCATAACCCAGAGCATTGGCCATGTCTCCTTCAAAAATCCTCAAAAAACTCCTAGCAGCCCTTCTTTTCACTGCAACCTCAAGGGAGGTCAGCCCCAGGAAAATGTCCAGCGCTGCCTGAGGAGTACTTTTAAAGGCACCAGATATGCCTAAAGCAACACACCTATGCACCTTATTTAGAAGCCTTCTCCGACTGGCATTTTCCAAGACTCTCCACCATACGATACAGCCATAGGTGAGTACAGGTATGACTATGTAGTCATAGATCCACTTCACCATCGCAATGCGAAGAGCCCATCTTCCAATGGCACTTCTAACCGTATAGTAATTTGGTACTATATATACATATATATATATATATATATATATATATATATATATATATATATATATATATATATATATATGTATATATGTATATATATATATATATATATATATATATATATATGTATATATATATATATGTATATATATATATATATGTATATATATATATATATATATATATATATATATATATATATATATATATATATATATATATATATATATATATATTGCTATTAAATATCTAAATAACTAAAAATAAATAAAATGTATCATTTAACATCAAAAATTATATATTAGACGTATATTCGCGAGAATAATTCATCCAATTACATTCATTTAGTTTTAATGATAATTTAATGATAATTTAATTCCCCGTGAGTATTTTATCAAATCAAACTAAAAAGCATCCTGTATATCATTTATGACGCCATAATATTTATTTTTCAAAATATCAGTCAGGGTTTAGAAGAAATTTCTCATGCGAAACCACGGTAAATTATTTAATAAGCAAGTGGAAATTTATAGGTAGAAGGAAAAAAATAATGGACATATTTTTAAATTTCAAAAGAGCATTTGAAACAATCGACAGGGAAATACGTATTCAAAAATTAAAAATGTATGACATTAGAGAAAATTAACTTGTGTGGTTTAGATCATACCTTACAAATAGAAAGCAAATGATAAAGGTAAATGGTACAAAATCTGATAAAGTGAATAATGAATTTGGAGAACCTTAAGGCTCTATATCTGGCGCATTGCAATTTATAATTTGCATAAATGATATGCCACACGTACTCATAAGATGAAAAATTATACTGCTACTAAAAATACGACACATCAGCGCTTTAAAACTGCATCGTTGCGTTTGACCCTTTTTAAAACGTTTTAGTTCGTTTAAATGCATTAAAATAAAATAAACAGCGCTTTATTTTGTTGTTTTACAGTTTTTATTTATTCTACTACAACTTTTATGCTGTTTGTCTTAATACAACACTTAATATTCGTTTAAACAACACTTTTATTTCCGCTTTAACACAACTTAATTTATTGACAGCAAAACGATAACTAACTCCTAGGTAAAGCAGCCTCTTTATATACCTAATTGCCTCCGGTTTGGAAGGTTCCGGAAATAACAACCATCATCTATTTTCATATCCGTTAACTAAAATGTAACGTAAAGATGGTCAATTTGGCGGTGGTGCCAGATTGACAGGGTGACACAAAATATACCGAAATCCTAGCAGCACTGCCAAATCGATATTATAGTTCAGTTTCAGTTCGATACTATGGCCAGCAGAAACGGATGGGACGATGAAGAGAAGGCTCTAGAACTAATAGTATAAAAGTTATAGGGGAATAAATAAAAACTGTAAAACTGTTTATTTTATTTTAACGCAATTTAAACGAACTCAAACGTTTTAAAAAGGTTAAAACGTAACAATATCAATATTAACTGCAATCAATACATATAATATAATGATAAAAACTCACTTTGAATTCGGATCTACAATTTTATGTACCTGCTGCTCGACAACACAAGTAGAAAGACTGCAAAAACTACAAAATAATGCCTCACTAAAATAAATAAATACCCAACAGAGACTGGTTCTTAACACCTTACAATTTGTTCAAAAAAATTAAATGGGAAAGCGCCTCTTTATCTAACCGAACAACTTGCATATGTAAGAAATGTTCAACCGTACCACCTGCGAAACACTGAAGATTTCCGTTTATCAATGGCAACAACAACATCCACACAGAAATAACTTTTTTCAAAGGGCTTAAACTTTACAATATGCTACCTGAATTTATTTAACAGAAACAAACTTTGATATGTATAAAAGAAATATTGTTTATTGTGTAAGAAACAATGAGATGAATGGTATTTTATTTTAAGGATAAATAAATAAAATAAACAGCTTAAAAGAATTCCGAATTACGATTGAATTTCATTGATTATTTATTTTTTTTTATTTGTAAACTTTTATTATTTTTTCTGTTTGGATTATTTTTTGACTATTTTAATTTGTGTGTACCTTTAGCTTGATGATAATATTGATCAATGGAAGTACCCATATGGCACAAATAAATTTACAATTTTAATTGGCAACGCTAACATATGTTTTGATTGTGACTATTTTGTTATATTCTAAGATTTAATTGGAGTGTAGAAGTTTTTGATTTGTTTAAAGTTATTTTATATTTAGAAGTACGATGCAAGATGTAACTGCGCGAGTGTTTGCAGCGATGCAAAATCTTGATATAACAGCTTTAAGCACGTATCCTCAAAATGAAATTAGGCCTGTTCTACCGGCTTTAGTGCGGATGAGTTTATTATCGCCACTTGATAATACAAAGTCTTCAATGGAATCTCGGAAACAAATATTAGCTGTTCTCATTGGAATAGAAATTGTTAACAGCATTGTATCATATTTGCAAGTAAATTATCATGAACTTGAACAGGAGTTAAAAAAGGAGTTGCAGGCGCGGCAGAAATCTATGTACTACGAAGGACAACAAACAGAGTTTGGTTTACAGACAGGAATTGCTTTAGGATTCGAAAGGGCAGACGTAACACGTAAAGTTCGCGTTGTTTTATCTGAAATATTTAATGTCCAATGGCAGCTATCAGAACAAAAAGCGCTTATCCAATCGGAGATATTAGATGATGGAATATATTTAGAGGAAGTTGTTGACATTTTGTGTATTGCTTTAGCTGAACTCCCGTCTTTATTAAATATTTTAGAGTTAACCGATACACTTATACAAGTGCCGAATGGACATCGTATAATATGTGCTCTGGTTGCTAATTTTCCAGATTGTTATAGAGATGTTGTTACTCATGTCATTGTTAACTGCGATGAAGAGTCCAATGAAGGAAAACAAAAATTGATGCTTTTAATGGCTTTAAGCGAAATCAATCCTTCACAAGCTTTATCCACCAGGGCAATATGTGTAGAGATACTAAAAGTACCATCATTTATGCTTAAATTGTGTCTTAAATACCCTCAGGATTTGGTAAGTAGTGAAACGTTTTTTAATTAATATACAGTAAATCGGAATGGAAACTAGTGCAAAAGACTTATTTCGAGCGCACATTTAAAGACATATTTTGTTAGAAATACATATTAAGAGTTTATAAAGGTTTCTACTTACATAGTGTGTGCAAAACAAAAGCAACAAATTTATGAAAACTGATAATGCCGTTTATTTCTGAAAGTATTTCATTTATGAAAAAAGTTTTTCTGTAATATATTTACATTTATATGCACTTAGAATAACATCCAAAAATATATTACTTTATCTCAAAATTTTTTTCAAAAATCAACGAAATCAATCGAGGTCTTAAAATAAAGGTGTGCAAAACAAAAGCAACAATTTAATATTTTGTTGATAACCTTTGCTTTTTAAAACTTTGCCACGCCTGTGCGATCTGGAATCAATAAGGCTATTAAGTACGGACTCAAAGCTACATACGCTTCCATTCACCTTCTAGATTTTCAACGAATTCCTTATGATTTTTGAATTTTGTTCCTGAGATGTTCCTTTTTATTTCTTCAAAAAGCTGTAAGACCGGTAACTATACCGGCCAATCAAGGACTCAAATATTACTGTGTGTTTCGGACCAAAAAAAATAAATATATTAAATATAGCGTGCCCATTATTTAAAAAAAAACTCAAATAGTATACAAAATTAATAAAATATAAAATTTAAATAAACATAAAGGCAAAATGTCATCTTAAAAAAAATTTTAAAGTGGTTTCAAACCAATTTTAAAATTCATTTATTTAAAATTGTTTTAAAATAGAAATTTTAAGCTAAAATTCGTTTATGAATATCATTTTATGAATTTTGTTTAAAAATGCTTTGAAATGTTGATTATATTTTTAATATAAGGGTTAATATATAAACGTCTTAATTTCATATAGGTGCGTATTTTCAAAATTGTATCTGATTTACTTTCAAATATTTGCCAATCGGCTAATGTAAATCGGATTGAGTAAAGTGTCAACAAACAGGTGTTTATTTTGGCCGAGAAAAAGGTTTACTCTTGAAAAAGTGGACTTATTTATCGGCAGTATATCTATAGAATATGGATGAAACCGGTCTTTCTTTTGCTTTAGGGATAAAAGGACAACGGCTTGTCGGATCAATAATAAATAATTTTGTTTCTAGTAACATGCGAGGAGTTCCATTTTACATACACTTTTGTAAACTGTGTTTTTTAGGTGCTTTTTTTTCGTTCGAAAAAAATATATAACTTTTACTAAGGTATTATTAGTTAGACATTCGATCACAAAATTATATTAAAATTTACTTGATATAATTTTATATGCAAACAAAGAGGGAAAGACGGTAAATGTTTGTATTTTTAAAGATTTGGCAAAAATGTCTATAGCAAGGCATATTCATATCAAGGCACATTGTCATCTTTAGCATACTTAAACCTAACACTGCCCAAACCAAAATTAACCTTACCCTTGGCTTTGTCTGGGACGCTTTGTCAATAGCGAACCTGAAGTCCATAACCCGTTGGCCTTCCAAACCAAAGATGTTACCTTCTTCCACTGGCTTGTGTCCGGGGTAGCATTCTGATTTGCCAGTATTGAGAGTATGGATACCACCGAGCGAACGGGCGGTGGAATCCACACAGTCACTACTGGCCTAAGATACAGCTCGTATGAACATATCACCTCCAGTTTCGCCCCCTGGGCAGAGGTCGCCGCATTTGCCAACTGCAGCACGCAGGAAGTCAACTAAACAAAATTTAAATAAACATAAAGGCAAAATGTCATCTTAAAAAAAATTTTAAAGTGGTTTCAAACCAATTTTAAAATTCATTTATTTAAAATTGTTTTAAAATAGAAATTTTAAGCTAAAATTCGTTTATGAATATCATTTTATGAATTTTGTTTAAAAATGCTTTGAAATGTTGATTATATTTTTAATATAAGGGTTAATATATAAACGTCTTAATTTCATATAGGTGCGTATTTTCAAAATTGTATCTGATTTACTTTCAAATATTTGCCAATCGGCTAATGTAAATCGGATTGAGTAAAGTGTCAACAAACAGGTGTTTATTTTGGCCGAGAAAAAGGTTTACTCTTGAAAAAGTGGACTTATTTATCGGCAGTATATCTATAGAATATGGATGAAACCGGTCTTTCTTTTGCTTTAGGGATAAAAGGACAACGGCTTGTCGGATCAATAATAAATAATTTTGTTTCTAGTAACATGCGAGGAGTTCCATTTTACATACACTTTTGTAAACTGTGTTTTTTAGGTGCTTTTTTTTCGTTCGAAAAAAATATATAACTTTTACTAAGGTATTATTAGTTAGACATTCGATCACAAAATTATATTAAAATTTACTTGATATAATTTTATATGCAAACAAAGAGGGAAAGACGGTAAATGTTTGTATTTTTAAAGATTTGGCAAAAATGTCTATAGCAAGGCATATTCATATCAAGGCACATTGTCATCTTTAGCATACTTAAACCTAACACTGCCCAAACCAAAATTAACCTTACCCTTGGCTTTGTCTGGGACGCTTTGTCAATAGCGAACCTGAAGTCCATAACCCGTTGGCCTTCCAAACCAAAGATGTTACCTTCTTCCACTGGCTTGTGTCCGGGGTAGCATTCTGATTTGCCAGTATTGAGAGTATGGATACCACCGAGCGAACGGGCGGTGGAATCCACACAGTCACTACTGGCCTAAGATACAGCTCGTATGAACATATCACCTCCAGTTTCGCCCCCTGGGCAGAGGTCGCCGCATTTGCCAACTGCAGCACGCAGGAAGTCAACTAACTTCCGATACCTTTGCAACGGCTTTCTCACTGCTACAAGTCCTGGCTTCGGGCTTGTCGGAAGCTCGTTCCGAAACCGTTATGTGTATTTACGCTGTGAAAAACTCCACTAACCAATACATCTGCCGTTCGAAACCGGCGTTTGTTTGTGGGCTTTCAATGAGTTTAGTTGATCATTCTCCATATATAAATCTCAATATTTATTTACAGAAGATGAGAAAAGGTAGTATTTTTGCTCAAGAGTGCATGTCTTTTTCGATCTACCTTGGTTTTCTTTGTGAGACGTTCAAGGTTGTCATATATACAAAAAGAATTAAATTTATACAAATAATTAAACGATGAGCATATTTTCAATAAAAAAAATAATATACAAACGTATACAAATTTTACTTAAATAAATTAATGGTTATTCGTGTTAAATTAACCGGTTTATTCGGTATTCGAAAAATTAAGATTTTGAAAAAACCGTATCATAGGATTTTACTTTATAAACTTTTACTAGTTGGTATTCCTGATAGACTTCATCGTTAGATAGACTTTTACCTCTTTCGGATTAAGAGAGTTTTGTTTCGAAATATATTGACTAAGACCGTGTATGTTTCTTCCAGATTTCCTCAGGGTATCCATTATGTTCTTGTCATTCCATAGTGACCTTCCTGATTTATTTTCTGACTGTAGTATTCTTATGTATGGTGATGATGTTAAATTAATTTATACTAACGATATTTATAGGCAGACTGCTCTATAGCGAAAATTAATCTTTTTGTTGATTGGTGCAAAATTAATTTGATGGATCTCAACCTGAGGAAATGTAAACATATGGTTTTTTCCCGCAGGAGTGAAACTCTTTTCACATTTATAATTGATTCTTACTCGTTAGAGACCGTTACTACCTTCCTCGATATAAGGCTCGAGCTGTTTATGGTTTTGTGAAGAGGGTAATATCAGAGATGGTGCCTTCACTTCCGAATTTTCTAAAAGTAGGGGTGTTACCATTGTTCGCTTTAATCAAGCCGGATCTGGCCATCATAACGACGATCCTTCTACCTCTTGCATCAGTTGTTCGCATTCCCCAGTCGACGGCTCGGGCGTTAAAGTCCCCTGCAACAATGAGGTGGCCTCGGATGGTGCGAATAAAGTCTTCAATGCCGTTCAGATCCCTCTCGAAATTTTCAATGTTGTCACTCGGTGTGAGGTAGCAGCTAACCAGAGTAACATCATCAATTTGTAGCCATACAAAAGAGTTTCCTTTTCCTCTTCCCTTTGGAGTGAATTTGTGAGTCTCAGGTATCCATAGTGCCACTGTGGAACTATCATCTTCGATCCATAGCCCACTCTTCCTGCCTTATTGTTCACTAATAATGGCGATATCGGCTCTCTCCTCCACCATGATCTGTGGCAGTAGTGCGTCTGCCACTTTTCTCCTATGCATGTTCAGTGGTAGTATTCTCATTACAGTCTATCGGCCTTGCAGCTTATTGACCCTGGTAGAATAACATCTTCTTTGGTGGAGGGGCAGTCTATATCCCGGATTTCTATAGTTATTCTTGGCCTTAGATCTTTCACCTTAGCGGCATTTTTCAAAGATCCTCTTAAAGCTTCAGAGAAATCTTCCACCTTGCCACCTTGCGCTACTTCTAAGAGCAAGGCACCGGTCTTTGTCTTGCGGATGGATCGAACATAAATATCCGCATACTCTGGTTTCACATTATTCTTCAATCTTCTCAGTATATCCGCGTAGCTATGACCATCAGCTGGTTTGACAATCACGGCGTTACTTCGGTGTCTGGGTATTATTTTTCGGAGTTTCTCCCTTGCTACCGGTTTTCCTTCTCTGCAGTCGGGTATTTTCCTATCGTTGCTATCCTTTTGAATTCGACTGTTGTTCCTTCTGGGTCTCCTCTTCCTCGCTACAGTTTGCCAGTCCTCTTCTTGTTCATCTGCCTTATGTTTTTTCGCCGTGTCATCTTTGGCCGGGCTAGATGCGGTTCTTTTATTCGCCATAGGTGTGTCACCTTCCTGGACGGTTAACATTCGCTTCTCGTTAGCAGATGAGTTTAGCATTCTGTGTCGCACCTTCTGTTCTTTCTCCGCTATTTTCCAGCTCCTCCTATGATTGTCTATGACATCCAATAATTCATCCAGCTTCGCTACACCTTTCTTGATGTCCATGCTGATATTCCTCTGTTTAGAAAGAGCTGACCTCATCTTGCTGAGCACTGTCCTGCATTCCTGGAGACTCTGTTCCTCCGCAATTATTTGTTTAGAGATAAGCTCATCTCTGGGTGACAACTGCGGTCCAGGGAGTTCGTTGATCCCTATATTACGAGAAAGTTATACATTTCATTTGTTATGCCAGTTTAAGAGTATGCCTCGGATGTTTGAAATACTTTTTATCAGTGTAAACCTGAATTTTAGCATCCCTGTTATATTTTCCCATCATTATCGTCTTTTTGCGTTGGACTTCTACAGTACAAAATATGCGAATTCGTTTTTTTCCGTATATTGTACAATAATTACAATTTACATTACGAGTTTATTGATTTTAACTGTGACGTCAGTAATATTAAACGTAGCTTGCTTTCTAACATTAATTTTTAAATTTTGTATGTATTTTCATAATTAGTTTATATATATTTATATATCGTTGTCATAACTTTTTACCATAGTACGTAAAAATCCGACTTGTAACCAGAATTTTCTTTGTTTTGCTCATTTTATGACTCGTGCTCGTGAGTTTTTTTTTTTTTTTAATTCGTGACCGCTAATCATATCTTTTACTCGACTGGTGAGCACAAATTTAAAATTTTTTAAATTTCTGTTTGCGAGTTTTGTTTTTTAACTCGTAAGCACGAACTTTATACTACTAACGAATTAAAATAAGCAAAAAAGAATCGAAACGAACAATTCATTTTAATGCATGTTGTTTGTGTAAGACTAAATGCGTAATACCATGTACTCATATGTGTGTATGTATATACATTTTGTGTGAAGCGACCAACAAGTATCACAAGCATGTTTTATATTACACAAACAACATTTACTAAAACGAATTGTTAGTTTTCAACTCGTTTTGATGCTTTTCGACTCGGTTTGCGTTCCGAATTTTATTTTTAAATTCTTTTGCTTGTGATTCTTTTTGCGAGTCGTATTTTAAATTCTTTTTAAATTCGGCTCTTAAAAAGAATCGTTCTCTACGAACGAATTCAATTCAAGCGCTCTTCCTACTCTACTTTTTACTTGTATCCGCTATAGTTCACATATAGTGTGTAGGTGTCTCTACGCCATGGAGACGAGACCTCCTCGGTTTGGTAAGGGCGGGGAAGTGAGTGCTGGGACCGTTCGTGAAAAATTTCGGATTTTCGGCATTCGCAAAAGCGAACAGCGTCAGATTTAATTAGTTTTCATTAGTGCAAGTGCGCTGTATAACAAATTTGAGATCGAAATGTCGATTATGGGTCAATTATGGATGGCAACAGAACTTCAGTTGCGTTGCCAAACTGCAACTAAAAATTTGTAGTTGCCTAAATACCAATTGGAATTAATAGATATTTAGTTGTCAGTTGCCATATGTAATGCAATTTTCGGCAACTGGCAACGAAAGTTCTGTTGCTATCTATAATCGACCATAAATAAACAACATGTTTGGATATTTCTGAAGTAGTAACAAAAACTTGTAAAAAGTAATTTAAAACGTAAAAAAAACTCCAATCGGAAACGTGAGCATGAGGGTACTCTGAGAAAAGGTACTTCCAAATATATTTTTATAGATTTTTCTAATCCACTTTGTTCCTTGATTAGACATTTTAATCAAGCTTATAAATATGTATACATATGTTTAATATTAGATCATATTACGAAATACGTTAAAATTAATATTTAAGACTTTAGAGTAATTCACATAAGCATGTTTTTTTTAGATATCATTTTTAACAGGAATGTTACTGGGAAACGATCAGAACGTACGAACTTGGTTTGCGGAATATGTGCATTCAAGTCAAAAAAGAAAGGGTGATGCCTTAATACTAGTTAGAGCAGAATTATTGCAGCAATTGGTTAATATAGTACAAAATTCAACGATGCAATGTAATGACGAAGAAGATTACACAGTTCAAGGCGCTGTTTTAATGCGACTCTATTGCGCTCTCAGAGGAATTGCAGGATTAAAGTAATTATTTTTTTTTTTTAATTTAATTCTATATATGTACATATATATTTTATTATTTAATTTTCTAAAAATTATGTACCTCTTTTTATACTTTAAGGTTTAATGATGAAGAAATTAATGCTTTGGGTCAATTAGTTACTAGCAGACCTCAACCAACACAATCCGGGATGCGGTTTGTTTCACTTGCTTTATGCATGTTAATTGCCTGTCCTTCATTGGTTTCAACAACTGCACTTGAAAATAAGGCTGTTGAATGGCTGCAATGGCTGATTAAAGAGGACGTATTTTTTGGAAAGAGAGCTGATGCTAATACATCACTTGGTGAAATGCTCTTACTACTAGCCATTCATTTTCATGGCAATCAAATATCAGCTATTGGAGAATTAGTATGTTCAACTTTAGCAATGAAAATTCCCATTAGACCGAACAGTACTAATCGTATTAAACAAGTTTTCACGCAAGATCTTTTTACAGAACAAGTTGTAGCGTCGCACGCTGTTCGTGTGCCTGTAACGCCTAAACTGAATGCTAATATACCTGGATATTTGCCGGTGCACTGTATACACCAATTGCTTAAATCAAGAGCTTTTCTTAAACATAAGGTACCAATAAAATCATGGATATACAGACAAATTTGTAATTCAGTTCGCCCACTACATCCAGTTATGCCAGCATTAATCGAAGTGTATGTAAATACATTGATTGTACCTAATCCACAAGGCAAGGTTAATGTTGATCATATGCACAAATCTTTTTCTGAAATGGAAATTTTACATATATTTCGGTCAAATTCTAATGAAATTAATGTGAAAGGTGATGTTACTTCTACTCCAAACTTTTTTAATTACGTGCATTTTAGTGGGCTTCATGGAAATATCACGGCTTTAGAAAATGATGAGTTTTCAAAGTATAAAGTTCAATGTCCACTTACTGCTCAACTTTTGATACTTTACTATCTTGTGTTATATGAAGACACTCGAATTGCTAACTTATCTAACGCTGCATTAAGTGGAAGGAAAATAAAAGAATATACAAATAATTTTTTATCCGAGTTACCTATGAAATATTTGTTGCAAAAGGCACAACAATTTCAAAATGAATATGTTGGCATATTTCATCCTCTTTTACGTCTAATTGTGTCAAATTATCCACATTTAAGCATGGTAGATGATTGGCTCGAAGTACATTGTACAGCAGTTGTTTTCCAGAGTAGACAAACTAATAATAAAATGTCTCAACAACTTCAAGAATGTCTTAAAAGAATAGACTTTAATAAACTAGACTCAAAACCCGGTCGTGCAATTCCTGTGTTAAAATTGTTGCTCAAAAGACCTCATGAAGATACTGTCAGAAGTGCGGATTTAATTGTAGAGAATTTACCTAAAGTGTTTCAGCGACAGGTACCACGGTCAATAAAAAACTTATATTTGGATATCTGGCTGCGTTTAAATGGAGTTTTGCCTATAAGTTTCTGGAGGAAATCTCTGACTTCGATAATGGCATCTGAAGATTACATTAATCGATGTTCTTTTGTAGTGGAGAATATGTTAGACCCTTTACAAGTCTTAAGATGCAGTCGGGAAATATTTTACTGTCCTCATACCCTAATAATATTATTACGCATTTTACAAGGCAGTTTAGCAGCGTCAAAAGCTCATTTAAACATACAAATGCAGTCAAAGCAAATAATAGATAAAAATGGACAAATTCAGTGCGACACAGACAGAGAAGAATTAAAAACAGCTCTAATTGCTTCGCAAGAAAGTGCCGCAGTGCACATATTGCTTGAAGTTTTAGCAGACATGTATGCAAATGGTGGTAGTAGAGTTTCCGCGTTTGAATTGCGAGAAGCTCAAGGCATTATATGCTCTTTTATACATCAAGCATTTATTTCTGAGCCTTCTCTGGCTAAACTTGTACACTTCCAAACATACCCCCGTGAAGTTATACCTATGATGGTAAAGGGTGTACCGTCTATGCATATTTGTATTGATTTTCTTCATGAATTTCTTACTATGCCTGAAATGGATAAACAGATTTTTACAATCGATTTAACATCTCACTTAGTTCTAAAGTATGCCATACCGAAAAGTTTAAGTGTTTCTAAATTTTGTGTCAACATTATACAGTCAGCTCTTTCTCTTTTATCCACCGAGCCCAAATGCAAATATTTAAGTAACGTTTTACCATCTTTAATACGCTTTGCAGAGGCCTTTCCTATCTTAACGGATGATTGTATCAATATTCTAATGCTAACTGGTCGAAGTTTATATTCACAATCTACTCTAGGCATTAATTCGACTCACATGCAATTGACAGATAATTCTAGACACAGATGTTTTAAGGAAGCTCCAAAATATATAGCAATGATTGAAGAAGCTTTCGAAATTTTAATTACAAAAATAATAAATAAGATTGAATTATATTAATTTAATAGACTTATATACAGTATATATGTAAAAATATTGTATTATTTAAATAAAATAATTTAAATTTTGTAAAATTACATAAGTTAAACTTCAAATTTCGTATTACAAATTGGATGAAGTATTTCTTCTTATATAAATTACTACATTTGCGTCATCGACTAACACTCAAATCGTACGTTGTTTTTTTTTCGAATCTTACTTTATAATTTCGTTAGTGTTGAGCAATTGATAACTGACAACATTATGGCTCCGGCGCTACTGAATAAATTCTCCCAGAACGGATTTTCTGTATTGGGGGATTATATCAATATTTCTTCCAAAAAACAGAAACGCAGTGAATACCCTGGACTATCATTAACGAAAAACAAAAATAATGATTCCAAATATTCAACTGATTCTAAAGCACCTGTAACGAATATAAGCCCTTTTGTGATCAAAAAAGGCATAGATAACACAAGACAGAATACATATCTATTTCTCTACTTCGTGATAGTAACCTTTTAATTTTGACCTGCAGCGCACGAGTCAGTGAAAAATTTACATATAAAAGCTAAATCGTTATCGAATAATGTCCTATTTCATGCAAACTGCATAACACTCTGAACTCAGTCAAGGGCGTTATATATGTGCCTTGTTTGATAAACGCACTTGAGAAGGAAATTATACAGCAAATGAGCGATCAAGCTGTCACAGGCTTAAACAAATTTACCAAGCGGAGTGAAGATGCCAAATCTCGTATACCAACTAGTAAAATTATACTAACATTCGATCTCTACGGGTTACCAACATCAGTTGACGTCGCACGGTAAAAGTGCAACGTCGACTGTTCAGGTGATCATTCATCGCTAGACAAGAACCGTCCCTCTTCCAAATGAAAGTGATCTTAACAATAAAAACTAAAGAATACTGCAATATCACTGAAGCTCGCCGTAAATATAAGGAAAACAACGCTCATGATCTTACTCTCAACAACACATATGCTTCCACCGTCTCCTACACACCTACAAAACGTAAATATGCCACAAAAATAGCTTTGCAAATAATAAACAAACATCAGCCCTAACCCACAACGAAATACCTTCACTTTCAACAACACCAAAACAAACCATCTAATTCTTCTTCAACTAACCCAATTCAGGAAAAGATACCGATTAAAACAACAACACCTATATCAAAAATTTCACAACAACTAGTTTTATGTCATCAATCTCACAATTAATACAGTCTTATAGAAAATTTCCACTACTATATAGCAGCTATCGGTAAAGACAACCTCGAAGAAACAACGATAGACATTGCATCACCATAATTTTTAACAACTTAATTTTCGAACCAATTCCACCCTTATCTCTAATCGTATGGTTTTCACTTTATTACAGTGGAACATCAACGACTTCTTAAACATCTACCAAGATCTAGATTTAATTATTGAGAAAATGGATCCTAGCCTGATCGCCTTACAGGAAACACAGTGTGGTTGCTCACTATTTCATTCCCACCAAAGAATTGCAGTTGCTATTTCGTAAATTCAGCCCTTCTATATTCCGCAAATCCAGGAGATTTCTACCCATAGCATTGCCAATATATTATATACTCTTTTAGCACGCCACTAGTTGTTGTAGGCGATTTTAATGGATGGAATACACTGAGCCATTTAAAAGTTTAAATTTAAAAATGCAATAAAACAAAAACTGTTTGAAATGTTGCCTAATTTATTTTTTTGTTGTGAAGCACAATTGTTCCGGTTAATAAATATAATAATAACTCCCTTTACATTCCATGAAGAAACATGGGGACTTCTCTCAGTCAATGAGCTGTACCCGATTCTATTTTTAGACTCATTGAAAGCGAACGGATTGCCGTTCGGAGCAATTAATCAATTGTGGCATGAAATGTGTGGTAAGTTGCACCATCCTATTGAATCCAAACATCGTTCACATTAATACCACGAAGACTGGGCACAAAAAAATCATTTATTGTGCGATAGGTGTCTCTATTCACCGTAATGGTTGCGCCGTCCTCATTTTCAAAGAAATATGACCCAATTATGCCTCCGCTCCACAAGCCGCTCCAAACAGTCACTCGTAATGGGTGTATTGGTTTCTGTAAGACCACGTTTGGGTTTTCTGAGCCGTAAATACGGCAATTTTGCTTATTAATTATTTTTAATTTTTTTGCAATTTCCAAGAAATTGTCTTTGTTTTGGAAATAAATTTCCAATAAATCCCAACGTTGCTAAAGTGTTAATTGATTCATTTCGTTCAGTGGAGATAATATACTGAATTTTGCGACAGAATAGAATGACATAAGTATTGCCAGATTTGAAATAACCGCTGGTTCAAATTTAAACCGATAGATGGCCCACCCGATATGTATGTATAAAATTTAAAATTAGTTTTAAGTGCATTTCATTTCAAATTTGTTATACAAAATTTTCTTTAAATAAATTTCAAATACAATTATTATATATGTAAGCCTAAAAAAATAAAATAATTTTTTTCGCTCACATTGAGAATCGGGCAACTCATTAAAAAACTTTAGATGCACGTTAAAGGAACAAAAGTAACTTTTTTTCAAATTATTTTTAATTAAATTTAATAAAGCAACAATTAAGCAATAAAAACAAACAAAAAAGAAATTTCGAATTATAACATAAAATTTTATAAAACAAACCAAAATGAGAAACTCAAATTTTGAGCTCACATTGAAAGTCGGGCAGACACTTTGTATATCTAATTCAAAAATGAAAATTATTTTTTTCTTGTATACCCTTTTAATTTTCCACAGCCTACAGTCTCCTTGGAACGGATTCAACTAATTTGTTCACACATTGGGACTTTTCTGACTCCATTTTTCCTGAAATGCGACTTAGTTTTTCTATATTGGTACACGAACGATTCTGCATTCGACGTCCAAGCTCATCCCACAAATACTCAATAATATTTAAATCTGGACTTTGGGGAGGCGTTTTCAAGACCTTTAGAAAGTTATGCAACAGCTATCAGTGATGTATGCTATGGGTCATTCGCCTAATAAAATTTAAAATTATCAACAATACCCAATATGTACTCTGTTTTCTGTATATTATTCTTTAAAATGTTATAATAAATAGCTTTATCCATTGTACCTTCTATAAAATGAAGATTTCCGACACATAAAGTGACCATATAAGCTCATTCCATCACGGGATAAGCCACCATGCTTAACCGTTTGCTTAGTGTTTTTAGGACAAGATGCTTCCGTCATATACAGTCAAGGAAAATAGTCTACATACACCCTACAATTTTAAAGTCTTAGAGAATTACGGCTATATGCAAAAAAACTTAACAAAACTTGTTAAACCTTTGTCAAGCAAAATTTCTTGATGTTATATACAAAAGCGATTATTAGCTTAAAATCCCTTTGTTAAACCTGCGTTAACTTTATGAATTTTAAAGTAGGAAGCAACCTACTTTAAGAGTACCTTTAAGTTACATTTATGATATGAATATTTATTATAAAAATAAAAATAGTAGGTTTCTGCATCCAGAAACATTTTTTGGAGGCATAAATCCCTACCCAAAAGAAAAACTAATGTTTTAGTGAGATGGTGATCCAAGCCAGACCACTAAAATTGTCAAAGAATGGCTGATGTAACAGAAATTTAGGGAAAATTATTGATAACAGTAAAGCCCTAATTCTAATACAATGGAGAATTTTTGGACAATAGTAAAAAAACGCTTGAAAAAATATAATTGGACTTCGAGGAACATGTTGAAGCTATGGCAACAAATATAATATGAATGGGTACCATATTTTTCTTACGTTTTTGGGTAATATTGTAAAGTTCGTCTACATAAATTCTTCAAAAATGCCACAAAAAGTGCAAAACTAAGCGCATGCGGATTCTTTTATATCATTATCTTTCTCCCACTCCAGTATTTGAATATCATATCTTTTGTTGTTTTTTTATTTTTTGATATAACTTAAAAGTGAATAAATGTGTGAAGTTTTGTTTTATTTGACTGAGTATTTAAGTTTTTATTGGAACTTTTCTGTTCAACTTCAAAACATGTACTTGGTTTTGCACCCCATTGTATGTATATGAATTTATACACCCACTTTATCATCATCGGCCCAATTCTCGAACCTTTTTCTTTTAAAACTAATTTTTAATAATAAAATAATAAACTTTGTCATTTAAGTACAACAAAAACATTTTTCCTTTAGTGATGCACATACATACAATCATAACAACTACATAAAGTTCGTTATTCGGGTTTTTACAATTCCACTAATAAAATTGTCCTAATTTCTTAGAATTTGAAAAATTTTTGCAATAAATATGTACAGCATTAAATAAATTTGACAAAATTTTAAACCGTCTTCGTTTTATTGCATTCTGTGAACATTTGTTCACATCATGATAGAGCTTCCGATAAGCCGCTACAATTTGAACTATCACTTGATTTTTTTCTTCATTCTTAAATAAAACTAAATGAAAACCATCCATTAGGTTAACTGCTCGTTCTGCCGAACATTTACAACTTACATATTTTGAACGATATTAAGGCCGACGTTAAAGCTAGGTTCATTTTCCCAAGCTTGGATCCTTGTTCAAAAAGTCCGTTGGAACACCAAACCTTTGAAAAAAATGGTGTGACTATTGCGATATACTATATTCAATATTCTTGTTAAGATGTTGACTTATAGCGTGAAGAGTGACGACCATAAACTTTTTCGACTCATATGATACTTTTGGATTAAATAAGGTCAACGGTGCTGTTTCTGAAGTAATACCACATATTATTACTTAATTTGATTAGTAACGTATGACTTATCTTATCATCAATACTCCTATAATCGTGCAAATCTTTGAGCAATTTAAATCCAGCATAAGAGCTTTTGCTTCAACTGGTGCTTGTAACCTTTTTTTAGGTACACCCTTACAACATATACAAATATCTCTTATGTTGAATCATTACATTTGTGTCATTTTAAATTCATTTCAAATAAATATAATTTAAGGCAATTAATAGATTTCGACATTCAACGAACATGAAGAAATGCTTCAGGTTTTTTTTAAGGTAAATAGCGAAACTGTATTACCAAGAAAAACTATACTTAATTAAAGAAGTTCTTTATAATCATCACGTGGTTGTTTTACTTAAAGAAATTTAATAATATGAGATACACTATCAATTGTATCGCTAACTTTCTGATTTTCAATTTCAGTCATAAAGTTAATTATGTCAATTTTATATTAAGCGTGTCTACATCTGCTTAGTAATTGAACACTTCTAATAATAATTTTATAGGTGTGATGACAGCATGGTAGAGGTCCTTTCTTTGCCTTTAAAATCTAATTCCACATAAGTTTTTATAATCAAAATCCTTGTAACAAATCATGGCAATTACCGTAAAATTAATAAAATTATAGCAAAAAAGTTATATCACTACCGTATTTTAAAGCAAATAAAAAAATTATATTTTAGATTATTTCATCAACGGGGGCCATCTGTAGTAGCGATGCGCCCCGCATTCTCTTTATCCGACGCTCATAACTTTTTGCAAGACGTAATTTTACGCAAAACCACACATTTTATGGGTGGAGTTACGATTTCTAATTGGAAAAACGGCCATCAAACATTTCTTCAATATATCTATAGACCACCCTAATGTATATGTATTACTTAGTATATTAATGTTAAATGTAGACTAAACATTCAAAGTTTTATAAAAAATAATATGAACTTTTTTGTGTTTTATTTATTTATCTCCATTAACCGTATTTTTCGATTATTATTCACGTTTACACGATAAGTAAAAACCAAAATAAAGTAAAATAAAAGCAGCTGTTTTAAAAGAGATCAATAGTGTAAGCGAAATTTTATCGTAATATTATCGATGTTTTTCAAAATCGATGTTTATTGTAAAAACATCGATGTTTTTATAATAAATGTTGCATCCCTAGCACAAGCCAGGGTTATCAGATCTTTTTTAAGCTTTTTCACCAAATTCAATTTACAAAATCGCCAAATCACCTGTTTTTAGATCTAGACAATAAAATTTATATTTTTTGAATATTAAAAAAAATTTGAAAAGAAATAAAAAATAATTTGTCCCAAATTGTAAAATTTCCAAAAGTGAAAAAATTCGCCGTAATATATATTTTGTTAATTTTATTAATCAAAAATATTAACAAAAACTAAATGTGTACAATGTTTAATACAATATGGTTTATAGTATACTGAAAGCTAGAAAACTATAAAAAAAAGTTTTTAGGATTAATATTGCTACGTTTTTACCTCTTAAAAACGTGTATTTATGAGTTCGTAGACTGTAGTTAAAATAAAATAAATTTTGTGTTTAGTTTTTAATTAAAATGCTTTATTAACACAGTTTTGTGCACCACTGCTTGTAACCTTTTTACAAGCAATAACAATTTTCTATTCTTAATTACTCCGTCTGTTTACAACTTTGTAAACAACAACAATTACTCGACAGATCTTTTTACTTAAAGATCTTCCAACCCGATCGATGTTACAACTTAGGTTCGATCACAACCTTTTCAACCAGAGTTTATCCACATTTCACTCTCCTTACTGAGTTAGCTCCAACTAAACTGGTTTTTTTAGTTCTCGATTCACTTTACGAGTTTACTCCTTATAAACTCTCTTCAAACCAATAACACATTCGCTGAGTTAACTTTACTTAACAACTCATTATTGTTCGCATCGATGTGCTATTTATATGGCTGAGTAGACAATAAATCAAAAGCTCTCGAACCTCTCGATATTTCAGGTAGATTCCATTTCTTTCTTTTAATATATTTTTAGTTCTTTTGTAGCCATGCGTATGCAAACATTTACCTCTTTCACTTTTAGTATTTGTTGTTGGAATCATTAAATGAAATTTCAAAACCTAATTTGAATATACTCAGCTTTTGGAATTTATTAACCTTAATTTCAAAACACTCGACGGTATAAAAACCTAATGATATTTTACATCTATGGAAAATGCAATATTGCCTCTATTTGATACATGGATTCAAAAATGTACGTATGAGGGTTAAAGTTCCCATGGGCTGGTAACTCCGTTACACAGCTGTGTGAGTTGATTCAATTCAGCAACAAGCAAATAAAAAACGAACAATGGAAAAAGGATGGCTACGAATAATTGTTAAGCCTTAAATGGCTGAATGATTTTGGCGTGAAAAAGGTGTTTAATAGTCAGAAGGACGTTTGGGAACAGGGAAGAAAGTGTTTAAGATTTGGTTCGGGCTTTGACTATGACGGCGGTGGTTTTAAAAAGGAAGGAGATTATTAACCCTAGAACCGTAACCTTTTTTTCATACATAGACACTAACCATTAGTTGAACGACTAACATACATTTACAACTGATTTTTACCGTGCCCATGTACAAATTGTCAATTGTATTGTTAAAAGTAGATTTTTAACTTTGTTTTGAATAGAAATTAAACAAGATATTTACCTTTTTGTTTAAGAATAAACACATTTTTTTTAAATTTATTAGGAATATATTGTAGGAGACACTATTGAGATTAACTATTTTAATTAACAAAAAATTAATATTGAGATCCATAAATACAATATATATTGAATAAAATAAACTAAATTATACATAAGTAAATATAAAAATATATATATTTATTATGTATTAGCATTTGTTGCACGCTTCTTGCGTGTGTTCTCCTTACGCTCTTACCACATTTCGTGGATATTGAGTTTGTAATTATATGCTTTTAATTGAGACAAAGCCGCAAATCTTGCTTTTATTTGCTTAAAATCATCAATGAAATCTTTTTTAAACTCAAATTCATTATTCAAAAAAAGTTCATATTCATTAAAAATATAACAAAATATAAGATTGAAAGTTACATATGTAAATACTAACCATTAGTCGAATCGGCTAACAAGAGCTTTATAACTAAAAAAACATAATAGTTACTGAAGAAATATGAATGCTCACTAGAAGAGAACACTGGCGACAGAATGCAAAAGAATTAAAGTTGAGCGCGCAATCAAACAAAAAAAAGCTGCATATGAAAATAAAGGCGATGTTAGTCGAAACGACTAAGGTTACGGTTCTAGGGTTAAAATAAAGTTTTTTGAATATTTAATGTTTTAATATTAATTAATATTTAATGTTTTTTTATAAATAAACATAAATAATAACATTATAAACATAAAAAAATATTGAACAGTGACTAAAGAGAAAACATAATTAAAATTGATAATTTATATTACAATAACACAACGTCTTTTAAGTAAGCGAATTGACCAAAACAGAACATATACAAAACACAAAACAGCTGTTAAATAAATTACGAAAAATAAATAGAAAAGTACTGCGCAAGCGGCAATATATTTATACATTCATATACCTACATTTATAACAATAATATTATTGCCAGATTTCCAAACTTTATTATGGAATGCTCTAACGCCCACTGTTCAATTACTGGAAATGGTAGTATGGCGTTATGCTGGATTTGTATGGGGTTCTACCATTTAGCTTGCAGTGGTTTAAAGGCTCATGATGCAGATGTGTTGATGGATTTACAGAAATTTTTACAATGGACATGCTCCAAATGCAGCAAAATTAGTACTGAATATTTCAATGTCTAAGAATTTTGAGGAGGCATTTGATAAAATCAATAAAGAATTTTGGCATTGCAAGATAAACTTGTGAAATACGGTGAGTTATTTAATAACTGTCATAATTTAGAAAAATGTTTAAACGCGCAGGAAAAGTCCACCATGGAATCTGCTAATTGTCAAGTTTCTTGCCATTCAATTTCTCAACCCTCTAATTCGCCGAATTCTAATAAGACTCCATCGTCATCTGTTTTCAAGATGATTAATAAAAATCCATCTGATTTACTCTCCCAGAATATTTATCCGCCAGCCTTGCCATATGTGCATACTTTTCCTGAAATTTTATCAATTACAGAAAATTCTAATTATCATAGTCCTAATTGTTCTCGAGCAGTATCTGTGCATTCTATTTTAAATAATACTACTAATAATACTCAAACTGTGGCAAAACCCCTGAGAGTTATTCCTCCAGGAAAGATTATTTTTGTCTCGCGCTTAGCTTCCGATACAACTGCAAAGGATGCTGAGCATTATATTGGACCAAGAGTAGGCATAAATTGTATATTATCGGTTCAAAAATATACGTACTCCCAACCGAGGATGATAACATCGTTCAAAGTTACTGTTCCTGATGGGTTCTTTAGAAATATAATTGATCCTGATTTTTGGCCTGACGCTGCATTCGTCCGTGAATATATGTTTAGTGAGAGACGAAGAAGTGGTATACGTCTGCCAACATCTGCTCCAAAAAACTGACGATAATTTAAATATTATATATCAAAATACTCGTGGATTGAATACTAAGTTGTCTACCCTCTTTGTAAACAGTTATGATTTTATATATGATGTTATCTCTAGCTAGACCTGGCTTGCTGATGCCGTTTTTAATACAGAAATTCTCTGTAACAGATATATAGATATAATCGAAAGTCACGTAAAGGAGGTGGTATGCTAATTGGTGTATCGTCCGTGTATCCATCTGAAATTATTGTTACTCACCCCTCGGATATTGAATTTGTAGCTGTTGTGGTTAAACTGAAAAGATATAAAGTCTGCTTTACGTGCTCTTATCTTCCTCCGGGATCTGATTCGTCTATTTACTCTAATCATTTTAATGCTATTAGGTCAGTATTCTCACTTGCTGGAGTGAATGATACCGTTTTCGCTGTTGGAGATTTTAACCTACCTTCAATTTCATGGAAACATATATTCGACGCAGCTCAATTAATTCCGATAAAGAATACAAATTGTGACGACGATTTCTAGAATGATATTTTTGGACTATCTCTGTATCAAATCAATTCTATTTGTAATGATTTTGGGAAAATACTTGATTTGGTGTTAGTTAATGATGTTAATCTTTGTACTGTTATAGGTTCTGATCCGGTTACTTTGTCTGAGGATAGATATCATCCCACTTTAAAAATTGGCTTTTCTTTTCCAATGGAATTTAAATTTAAGCCTTCTAATGTGAATAAGGTTTTTTGTTTCAATCGGACTAATTATAATCTATTTAATGATTTGATGAGAAATATTCGTTGGAAAGAAATTTTATCTGTTCACATTAATGACAATTTTGATATTGATGTAATGATTACTAAATTTTGAAATAGTCCACTAGTTTTTTGAAATTTGCGTATTTTAAAAAATACCAAAGGTCTGGTTCAATTATTGATTATGTAAGATAATCTGTCAGCCGGTCTGAGTATAATATTCTTAACCATAAATTATATAAAAATTATCTTATAAAAATGAAAAAGAATTTTATTAAAGACCCTAAGTCCTTCTACAACTTCATTAATTCCAAAAGAAAATCTACTGGATTTCCATCAGTTTTGAAATTTCACAATTAGGAGTCTTGTAATGATGATGCCATATGTGATATGTTTGCCGATTTTTTGCCAGTACAAATTCTGACGCTGTTTACGATGTCATAAATATGTATCCTTATTCAATTGCATCAAGTAAAATAATATCTTTCCATACTCTGGATGTCTGTGTATTTGGGTGTGCTTGAGGAAACTTAAGATGTGTTTTAGTGCTGGTCCTTATGGGGTTCCAAGTTGTATTTTGAATTGATGTGAGGAATCTTTCGTCACACCATTAGATTTATTGTTCAATGCTTCGATTAAGCAAAGGTATTTTCCAGTGTTTTGGAAAGATTCTTATATTATACTGTTTTTTAAATCCGGTAATAAGTCTGATGTTACAAAATTATAGTGGCTTTACAAAATTAAGTGCTATCCCAAATATGTTTGAAAATCTGATTGCTACTTTTATGGTGCATCATACTTCATCGTTATTGTCATCTTATCAACACGGATTTAGAAAAGCTGCTTAATGACGTATAATGTGCTTCAGTTAACATCCATGGTTAATGCAGCATTCGTTCTAAGGAAGCAAACTGACGTAATTTATACAGATTTTAGCATAGCATTTGATAAAGTGAATCATAGACTTCCTTTTTTCTAACATCTTAATGTATGCTGACGATGTGAAAGTTTTTCTCTCTTTTAACCATTTCATTGACAATGTATACCTTCAAAGCGACCTCAACAACTTTTATGGTGCAAATATAACTTAACGGAGCTGAATATTAAAAAATGTGAACGCATGCGGTTCTCAAGAAGTAATTTTATTCACATAAACTACTCATTTGAAGGTCATCAATTGGAGTTGGTAGACACATTTATTGATCTTGTCATCTTACTTGACGGAAAACTGAGTCTTAACGACAATATACTATGACTGTAAGCAAGTCTAGAAGTTTTCTTGGCTTTATTAAACGATGGGCAAAGGAGTTTTCTGATCCAAACATTACGAAGTAGCTATATGTTTCTCTTGTTAGGCCGATTCCCGAGTATGGATCAATCGTATGGGATGCTCTCTACAACATTTATAGTGACCATATTGAATCTGTGCAAAAACAATTTTTGTTGTTCTGTTTGTTGGCCTTGGATGGAACAACATGGATATGCCTTCATATACTAGCAGACCTAGCAGACTGCCTACACTTAAGAGTCGTCGTACTATGCTAAATATATCTTTTATGATAAACTTGATCAATGGAAATATTTGCACTAAAATTTCTTTTAAGATCTGTAAAATTTAATATTCCTAGTCGTAATTCGCGCCATTATGAATCTATTTATATTCAATTATGCAGATCTAATTATGCTATTGCTGATGCTTTATGTAGATTATGTCGTCAATACAATTATTTGTCATGATTTATAGGGCTTAAAGACGACACCACCCATTTCACTTTCTCCTTGGTTACAATGGAGCAAACTATATCGCTTTGTCGGGTCCGAGAAGCCAAGAGAAACTCATATTACGAGTTCTTTCTTTGATCCTCTTCACAAACCGGAAAGTGTGTATTCACTAGTAGTTCCAAAGTTTCGTTGCTACTTTTGACGATATTCGTCCCAGCTCTCACAATCCTAATATCTTTTTTCTATACACTAAGCTAGGAAAGCCCCTCTCAGTGACATAGTAAGAAAACCCACGGCCGATCATCTCATCCATTTCAGGGGGTTGTATAACAGCAGTAAGGTCACTGAATTTGGTCCAGTTGGTATTCCTTGGATTTCTGAAGGGACCTAACCTATCAAGTGTGAGTTCAACCGTAAACAGTACCCTGTTGTGATCAGAAAAAGCGCACTCAACTGTACCCTTCAAACACGAATCCTAGCCGAATAAGTGGCCTGTTTTCTCTGGTCCAATTGCAAAACGTTGGTCTGACCCCTATTGCAAACGCTAAGGTCAGTTGATAGAAGATATCGAAATAAACACTCACCTCTTTTGTTTATATCCGAGCTCCTTCACAGAGTATAATGGGCATTAGCATCATATCCTAGGATGTGATCATGGCCTCTTGTACTGCACCATTTAACCAGTGCACTTATGGCACGTTGTGTGGATCGGTTTCATCTTACGGTAGGTAGGCCAATGATGTGATCAGGGTTGGTAGAACTCGTCGCTCTATCGCTATCACTGTTAGACCGTAAGTGCTGTAATTAGATAAAAGAAATATATTAATATCCTTTTTAACTAGTATACAGCTTCTTACTTTGCCTTCATTAGTTGGAGATAGGAGCATATAGTTTCGCGACCGGACTCCTCGAAATTTACCAACTGCAAGCTAGAGTTCTTGGATTAAAGCCACGTCTGCAAAACGCAGCAATCCGCCCGCTACTGCTTCGGAGTGGTGCAGATTAATCTGCACAACTTTCAGCCCGCTTGGAGTCCTCACTGCGTTTATCGTTGGGCAGAATCAGTCTTAACTGACTCAATTCGTATTTTATGACGCCCTGTGAGGGACGTAGGAGTTGGAATGACTTTGAACTAGTCTTAATCCAAAGATCGTTGCCTTTTTTCGGATGCAGTCTCTCAGAAAGCCGAGAATTTTCCCGTGCATGTTTTTTTTTAATTAACCCGCACCTCTAGAGTACAGAGTGGGTTGGTAGTTCTTAGTTTGTGCTCTCTCCAGACCCCTCTGGCGTACATGGCCCTACCAGAAGCATCCGCCAGCTAGGCTTCAAGACTTCCTTGCATCTAACCCTCGCATTGCGTCAAGATAACTCCGCTTCGCAAGGAACTTAGAGTCTGTTTATGCAAAATTGAATTTGGTTTCCGGCAACACTGGTTAGTTGCCTTTAAAAGAATAACATGTCAGTGACGCATTTTGAGATTTTTTCTTTTGGGTAAAATTGACTATTTAAAAGGAACAAAATATGTTCGATATGGCCAAATATTTTTTAATAAATATACATCTTTGGTTATTGAAGCACACCTTAGCTAACAATTAAAACAACAGTAATATTAGATGTTTTTTGTTGTTGTTATTTAGGACATAAATAAAAATTTACATTACTTAAAAGTAATTACATTTAAAAAAAATTGCAAGAGAAGCAAGAAACGTCTTAAAATAGAAATTAAAGAATTTGTATTTGAAGGAACATTTCATATTTTTGCATTACTTATGGAGACTTACTTACATTATGGAAACTTACGCTTTTAGATCTAGTTTTTCCTGTGAAGTTATTAGAAAATATTGTATATACATACATAATTTAATTTCTCTTCTTTCCAAATCCGCTAAGAAATATAAAATAGGTTATTATTCAGCTAAGTATTAGCTTCTAAATGAATTAAGCTACATTAACCATAGCTCGAGATTTTGAAGGTATTTCCAAATTTTAAAATCAAATTCTTGTTGTACTCGATAGCGCTTATCAAAAAAATTGTACAACTTCCTAGATTTCATTTTTTTGTTTTATTTCGAAAGTGTGCATCAAAATCAATCAAAAATTTCAATTTCGAATTTTACGTAACTTAGGGCTTTTTGGATTTCATATGTGCATGTATGTGTTTCACACATAGCTTAAATGATAGAATTGGAGTTAAAAAATTTTTTATGCAATTTTAATCTTATTAATTATAGTTCTCAATTTTTTAGTTCCACCGTTCATTGGTACTGATACTTTTTGTACCAAATTTTTGTGTTCTAAATTTCAAATCAAATCAGTAAAATTTTATAAAATCTTATGATCGTATTGAAGACGATACAGTATTGTCATGAAGACTATGTCTCATATCAGTTTTTACTAAATTGATGGAAGAAAAATTTATTTTTACACATGCTAAATTGAATTTTTTCAGTACAAATTCGTGTATAAGGGTATATCTTACAATTCTATTTATTTCAATCTTTTTTCCTGAATTAACTTATATATAAATTAATTAATTCTTGACAGTGCCCTATACTCTCTGTTTTATTTATAAAAATTTTTTATCGTTATCATTTTTTGACAGTCTACTTTGTTCGAATTCTAAACAGGGAAGAAATTAAATTCAACAATTTATTAAACGGTTTAAAATAGTTCGATTAATTTGTTTGAGCTGAAAGGCCAATATAGATTACCACAGGGTCACAAATCGAAAGTGCCACATTTTGCATCTCTGAAACATAATATTGCTCCTAATTCGGTAACATTGTCTTTACTACTTCATTATACAAGTGTGAACACATTTTGTGTACTTTTAATTCGGAGTTCGGTATTATTTGTTTTCTATTTGGGCGGTAGTGATGTTCGCGATCTCGTTAGTAAAGTGGAAGTCGAGTATTAAATAGTTGTAAAAAATATACGAAAAATAGAAAGATAAAAATCACATTCTTGAAGTGCTAATCATAGTATAGTAAGTTTTAAACTTGTTTGGAAATAAAAAACAATGTAATAAAGGATTAGTTAAGATTAAAATTTTTAATATTTTTCTTTTCTAATCTTGGCTTAATTTAATGAGTGAAATAATGCTAAAGTGGTTTCAATTGCAAATGTTTTTTTTTTTGCCAGTTAATTACAATTTGTTTAATGCGTTTATACAGAGATATATGTATGTAAAACGTGTCTTACAACCAATATTTAATAAAGCATTACATACCTATATATATTGTTTTAAGAAAATCGTAAAGATAAATGCAATTAATGAATGAAATACAAAAAAAAAAAAAAAAATACAGTGAATAAAGTAATTCGAATATTAAAAAAGTGGTCCAGACAAATAAAAGAAAAATGTCTTTACAAGTGTTCGTTTGTGACATTTATTTCTTTGTTGTTGCCTTTTTCCTGTGCGCAGAAACAGGAGAAATGTTAAGAATTTGTTTTTTTTATTTTTTCATCCGAATATAATGTAGTCCGGTGCCCGGAATAAAGATTTACTTACAATAATTTTTATGTGAATAGTGCTACCAGATTGATAGAATAATGAACAGTATAATAGGACATTTCGTCATATAGTGTTAATCGTTGGTTTTATACAAAAAACATTTTAATAACATTACGAATACATATATCAGTTTATAGTTTGTAACATTATGCTTTTATTCAGTTCAAATATTTATTTAACTATACAGGTATAATTAAAAACATAAACTAATTTGGCATTGATGCATAATAAAACAAAAAAAGTATGTTTTACTTTATTAATTGTGACAACCAATTACCGTCGGAGATAAAAGAGTGCATACTTATGATAATATAAAAAATTGTTAGTTTTTTTTTTCTTTCTTTGTCATCTCATCATTGAAAACTTCTTTCTTTTCTCACTATTACCGTTCTCTTTTAAGCATTGTTTACTCTCTGTCATGCTCAAAAGGATAGCATTTCTACTGGTGAAGAGAAGTTAAGGACATCTTTTGTGTATGTGTCTCTGATAAAGTCTATAGAATTATTTTAAAATCTTTGTTAAAATATATTTTTAATTATAAAAATACAAAGTTGTTGAATAGAAAGTGAATAAAACGTAAATAATTCAAAAATATGATGAATGTTACTTGAAAAAGTGAAAATATGTAAGTTTCTAACTCTATATTGGAATTATATCCATTAGGACTTGTTTTTTTTTTTTGTTATATACATATGTATGATAAGTTTTATGTATGTATGATATATATATATACGCAAGGGTAAAATTTTGTCTGGATGTCTACAACTGTCATTTGAATTATTTTCACAAACTGCATACCTACCAAATTTTTTATATATAAAATCGTTTGGCTTTATAAATACATAAACATTTTCAACGTTAATGAATTAAAAAAGTAATTAAATTATTTACTATATTTTATTGAGCTGATTTGTATGTATCATATTGAAATTTTGTTGTTATTTATGTTATGTTTGACTACTTACGTCGACATGTTTATTAAACACACCCGTATATTTTACTATGTAATCTATTCTACAGTTTGCATTTTCTTACATACATATACAACATGTATTGTATCTAATGTAAGTATGTACGTACAGTGTTGGACATTGGTTTAGCAAATTACATATGTGTACTTTTTGGAATCATTTTTTTACGTGCTTATTATTTGAAACATATCTAATGTATCACTCGTGGTCCAAGGAATACGTAGCTTTAGTGTACTTTAGTTTTGTTATTTTCAATTCGTTTATTTTGTGTTAAAATGGAACAAAAACTAAAAGATTACACTGTAATATAGCAAAAATTAAAAAAAAGTTATTTTCAGCAAAAAAAAAAAAAAAATTATCTTTTTTCTTAATAACATCTTCACATCACCTCCTCATATTGTTTATAAGTCCGACTTTTCTTTCGTATTTCAATAGTTCACAATTTTAGGTTTGACAACAATAATGTGTTGCTTTAGACCATTCTATGGGTTGACTACAGAACTGAGATCCGGCGATTGAAATAGTCAATTAAAAATGTCTATTCTAATTTGCTCTAAGCAACACATCACTGTACGTAAAATGTGTTTTGGGATAATTATCATGCGTAAAATGTTATCTTAAGTGACATGTTTTCCTCAGCAGATGGAGTCATCGTGCTCAAAAGTATTCGTATCCTTTTAATTGTACTGATTCATTTGCGTACCTATTTTGATAATAGGACCAACACCGTGCTTAGAAAATGCGACTCCAACCATCACATTTTCGGCACCATGCTTCTTTGTTGTGTACATGTGGTTGAGTTACATGCCTGAAAAACGCCATATATAACATATCAGAACCACATCGGAAAAATTTTGATTCGTAACTCCAGAGGTAATTTTTCCAAAATTTTTCCAGAGGTAATTTTTCCAAGATAATGTTTCCTCAAGCAAAATAAAATTCGCGACTTCACACTCTTTTTTTTTTGATACGTGTGCCTTATGTTGTATTCAAGCAATTTTTTTGTATTTTCCTTATTCTAATTGTTCGCGAGGAGATATCAATACCTAATTTTGTTGAAAACTCCTTTTAAAGTTTAGTTGGAGATTTATAGCGACTTGCAACTGAGTCTCTATGAATAAAGGAGTCCTTTTAAAGAGTTGTTTTTCAAGGCCTAGCGGACTTGTTTTTATTAATACTTTAGAAATTAAATATTCATAAAATTAACTGCTTTAAGGTTTTAAACAAAAATAAGTGAAGAATACCACAATTTGTAAAATGTGCTAAATTGCTGTTCAGTACAGATTACATATTTTTTAAATAAATTAAACATAAAAATTAAAACCGCCAAGGAAAATAAAAAGAAGAAGAAATACGATACGTACTGAGCAGACCATAGACAACGTATGTAGGTAAATACTTTACTCATTTTTGATGCCTAGAAAAAAATGTACGCTTTTCAATGCAGCATACATGAAATGTGCTAACCCAATGTCCACCACTGTATGTACGTATATTATCAATATCTATTTACATATAAAGTTACATGAATAAATTTGTACAATAATTGCAAAAACCGGTAAAAACAATTACACAAACCAATATAATTTTATAATTTTCCTTCATAATTACTAAAATTCACACTCAAAATTATCACTTCTTATATATACATATTTAAATTATGGACATTTTTCAAACAATAATAAAAAATTGTAAATATATATGTGCGTATGTAGGTGGGTAGGTAGTTATTTTGTCCTTTGTAAACTTTATAAAGAAAAACTATTTGAACCGGGAGCAAGCCAATATGCTTAAAATTTATATAAAAAGTATGTTTTTAACTGAGTTTCTGTTATATAACGATTTTTAATAAAAACGTGTGACTCTTAGATTGTTTAATTATTGAATTTCTTCCCTAATAACTCTGGTTCAAGCAATTAGCTCATAATTAATCTAATTTTTTATACGATTTTTTGTGATCCTAGAATGTTCATAGAAAGGTACATTTTATATACTAGAAATTAATGTAAATTACTTATATTTATGTATATTTAACTTATAATATTACTGGCGGATTGTGAAAACCATATTTAGTATGCTAGTGCTAAAACAAGCAGTGTGCGAATACAAATTGCGGATAAGACTAATAGCATAACTAATAACATAACGCAAAAATATTTTTTCTTTTTAAAACTATTTTTTATTTTGTTTATTTTTAAAATATAACAGCATCAAATACATTGCTTAGAAAGTTTAATTACTTAAACCTTTTTTGTAAATTATTTTATCACAGGAATCCGTGTATTCGGTACCGTCAGCTAAATATTCATTGTAAATGCCGACTACGCAGATCCGTGTTTACCATTCGCTAAACGTTGGATGCTCGGATTTTTATTTGAAAAATAACAACAAAATTTTTAAACAAAATTTTAAAATTTTAGAATATGACAATATGGCACGATAGCACAATTTGTGAATACCCCATATACATATATGTAATGTACATATGTATATTATGTATATTTAAGTTTCAATATTACGACATGTTATTGAATCATGGGTTAAAAAAAAAAAAAAAAAAAAATTGGTACTAGTGGCAAACATTGGTCCATAACTTTTTTCCTTTATGTGCTCACAAAGTTAATTTTTTGATGTATATTAATTGTGGTATTCGCAAAGTGTGCTATCGTGTCATATTATCATAATGTTCTAAAAAACAAAAAGCAAAGGCACATTTAAGAAGGTGGTGTTACCGGTTCGGCTGACTGTTTTTTATGTAATGCAGTAATTCTAATACTGATTTTGCATGAATTTTTGCACGGTATTGTTTGGAACGTAAGTAAAACGTTTTTCTTTATTTAACACCTAATCCTTTATTTGCGCCATTTTTTGCACGATATCGTTTGGAAGTGTAAGAAGAGGATTAGGTGTATTTTATTTAAAATGTAAATTACATTAATTTTTTGACATTCAAAATTCACAAAAAAAGAACAAATATATGTTGTTTTTGTTAAAAAGTTAGTTGCTGTACGGGCAACTTTACATTGTTGAACGTGCCTTGCAAAAAGCGTTGTAAAATAATAAAACTTTCTATGCTATGTTTTCTGTGCTTTTTATAGATAATTTAAAAATATATATATATTTTTGCATTATGCTTGGTTAACGTTTTGCTATTTGCCTTTGTACGCAATTTTTATACGCACGCTGCTTGTTTTACTTATAAACTCAAAATAGCAGCAGCATACTAAAAAGGGTTGTTCACAAAAGTATTATTATTTCATGCTATTATCATAGGACATACGGTATTATGACACTTTGTGAATCCCCCTAATATTTATATTCGTCATAATATTTTCGTATTTTATTTACCATATTTATTGCCAATTTTATCTATTATATAGCAAAGCCAAATATATAATTTATAAATTTGTTACAAGTTCTCAATATTTGTAAATTTTCACTGTTTGCAGGAAAACGATATACACTGTGCCCATTGTAAAAATATTAATCTTCGCAAAAAAATAATATTTACTTGTCACCCCTTTTCACATTAAACAGAAAAATTTTTGCCTATACTAAAAATTAGAACATTTTGAATTGATTCACTTTAGCAGTACAAGTGCGATATGTACATAATTACATCAAAGGTAGTTTATAAAATTTCTTACGGTCATAAAATGTATGTAGGTACAATGATATATAAACCTAAAAATAGAAGAGATGGACACAAAACAGATCAGATTTTATAAAAATATTTGTTTTGTATTATTATTATTTCAAAATCTAAAGATTTTTTAGCACTATTATTTGTTTATAAGCAATTTTTAAAGAAATGTTTCCATAAATTGTTTCTCTAAAATAGTGGTTACGTTTTTTCCATCAAATATTTGCCAAATGTGACCGTAGCATTAGAAATTATTAATGTTACAAAAAAATCAAAAAATTATTTAAAGGCATACTGTTGTTTACATAATGCATGATTTAATTCCCTGAAGATGCTACACAACGGAGTAGCGAAATATTGAAAGAAATTTAATAAAAAATATTTGTTAAAAAATTAACTTAAGTTAATAAAAACTTAAGTTATAACAATAACAATAATTTACTTCAAAAAATAGTAATAAAAAACCAGTTAATATTTAGCGAAAAAATCTTACATATTTCTCTTTCGTAATCATTTTACGATTCATAAAAGAGTGCAAATGTCAACCTGATAGATGAATAATTTTAACTAAGGGTGAAATACCAGGCCAGTATAGTAAAAACTCCAAACCCTGTGGAGCTTTGGCCAGTCACTTTTTCGATAAATAATAATAATTTTGGAAATGAGCTTCGATCAATAATATGTATCTGAAAAACTAAGCAAAGCAACATCAAGATAAAGAAAAAATATAAAATATTTTTACTATACTGACCTAGTACCTTTAGCTTAGCTTGGAATTTCTAACCTCCAGACAATGACTAAAAGTGTTCCACAGTGTAATGATTTTATTTACTTTCTTATTTTCTTGTTTATAATAATTAACTAAAGAAATATCTTGATAGAGTTGTTTAAGTTGTTATTGCGACTGGTTTCACAAGAGCTTTTCTGCTATCTCATTAACTTATTAAAAAAACGATCCCAATCTATAAAATTACTGAGATGTACATATCATATAGTTGCAAATGTAAAACAAATATACACTCAGCGTAGATTGAAGAACTCGTCGAAATATTGATTCGTTATCAAGAATATAAGATCAAACTTGTGCAGATTAAACTACAATTATGAATAGTAAAAATTTGTTTATACCATATTAAAATATTTTATTTGTGTCAGATGGGGGAAACATAACCAGTACAGACCATATAAAGATATTTAACATTTTTATGATTTGGTGAGTTCTTTTAATAGCAAGTATGGCTGCCTTGGTATTAAAACATTTAAATTGTTT
This sequence comes from Wohlfahrtia magnifica, assembly GCA_023159175.1. Classification (NCBI taxonomy): domain Eukaryota; kingdom Metazoa; phylum Arthropoda; class Insecta; order Diptera; family Sarcophagidae; genus Wohlfahrtia; species Wohlfahrtia magnifica. The sequence goes on along the minus strand of JAKWBJ010000181.1, from coordinate 420,791 downwards.
TAATTAGCAATTGATTCATTTTTTTATTCATTCATTCATTCTTTTAATTCATTATACAACCGGCTTATAGTCATGATATCAAGTAAATTCTGACAAAATTACAAAAAAAATCTAAGTTAATTTTGGGAAGAATTTTATTTTAAGTTACATTAAAAATGTAAATCAATTCATATATAAAGCAATAAATTAATTTCGTTAACTAAAAATTCTAAAAAATTTGATCGTTTTAAAATTAAGAAAAATTTAAATATGGATATTATATTTATATTTTTATTTTACTTCCAAATGTTTTTTTTAAACTACATTTAAATTTGTTTTAAACTTTGTTGTTGTTAACATCTATCCAAAGTATAAAATGTAACCATAAAAGTATACAAAGCAATAAATAAATAAATTATTCTTTAATTTTTAGAAGATGAAACAGTTTAACATATCGGTCATCGGCTTGTCCGGGACTGAAAAAGATAGAGGGCAAGTAGGAGTCGGTAAATCATGCTTATGCAATAGATTTATAAGGCCAATGGCTGATGATTATTTTATAGATCACATATCAGTGTTAAGTCAGGTAATTTTCGAGATTGCATTTCACATATTTGGACATTTTTAAATACATATATATGCGAATTGTTTTTTAAAGAGTGATTTTAGCGGTCGAATTGTGAATAACGATCATTTCCTCTACTGGGGCGATGTGCGTAAAACAACAGATGAAGGAACAGAATATACTTTTCATATAATAGAACAAACTGAATTTATGGACGATTCAACATTTCAGCCATTTAAGGTTGGTAAAATGGAACCTTATATAAAAAGATGTACAGCGACAAAAGTATTTTCGGCTGAGAAACTTATGTACATTTGTAAAAATCAATTGGGAATCGAAAAAGAATATGAACAAAAAATAATGCCTGATGGGCGTTTAGTTATTGATGGCTATATTATTGTATTCGATGTAAGCCCTGTGCCAAATAGAAGTATTGAAAAACAAATTGAATTTGTTCAAAGCGCTATTAGTATAATTCTCAAGAATAAAAAACCACTAGTATTGGTGACTACAAAAAATGATGACTCAAATGAAATGTACATACGAGAAGCAGAAAAAATTTCCCAACGTAAAGAATATAAAGGAATGGTACAATTAATTGAGACATCTGCGCACGAGTCAATAAATACAGACTTAGCGTTCTTAGTGTTAGCACAAATGATTGACAAAGTAAAAAATCGTATTAAAATTATACCATATCATGAAGCTGCCAGATCGCGAAAGGAATTGTTGGAAAGTCGTTCAGAAGCTGTAACTAGGCTTATACGCAATCAAATTACGGATTACCATATTCTTTGGTCACAGGGCTCAAAAATGCTTGGTCAATTTAGAGAGTGGACAGAGTTTTTAAATATATTTGGTAATGATGCTGGTCAAAAGCTGTTTAGACGTCATATGAAGAAATTAAGGGATGATCATTTAAATAAGAAACTGCATCAATATTTAGATAAATTTTCACGAACACTTGAATTTATGTTGCCCGACATAAATGCTATATCAGCAAGTGATGACGACATCTGGGAGTGTACTAAAAGCTATATACGAAATCACATAGAATTTGATCAATATTTTTTCGAATGTCCTCAAGCATCTTGGCAAGAATTAGTTGATATGGATGAAACGGATAACGAGCTACGTATACCATTTGATATACTGGAAACTTCAGAAGCAGAGACAGTATTTAGAAACTTTTTAAATTCAGTCCAACAAGATAAAAAGAAAATTGGGTAAAGTGAAAACACTATTGAATGAAATTTTATATAAATATATTTATTTATTTTTTTAATTTTTAGGTGGAAACATCAATTTAAAATGTTATTGGAAGAATCAGGATTTGTAACTCCAGGAAAACAATTGTCAGAAGTGCGAGTTCTTTTTATGGGTCGTGAATGTTTTGAGGCTTTATCTGAACACGATTGTCAACAAATTTATGATATTCATCAGGACGAAATAATTGAAAAAAGCAAACAAAACTTTATTGAACTTCTTCTAGAGCATGCTCAGTTTTTTCAACAATTTAAAAATGTTGATATAATAACTCAAGAAGATGTAAGGCAAATTACAGATGTTCTACAAGATGATTCTAGGTAATGTTTAAATAATGCATATATAAACATAATTAAATTTTATATGTCATATACATTTAAGGTATAAAATACTCGATCGCTTAGACCAAGAGAGGCGTGTTATTTTGTTCCAGCATCTCGGTTTTATGCATTGTCCTATAAGAGACCACTGTCCGTTTTATCATAGTTGTATTGATAATTTGGTTGAAGAAATTCTAGCTGATAAAACGGGTGGAAATCTAAAGAGTCTTGGTGGTGTTGGAGGCATTAATGTGGGTGGAGGTGTTAATTGGAAGAATCAAAGTATTGATAAAACACTTAATTTATTAATTGTGGGCTCTGAACACTTAGCCAGTGATTTGCTTAACGACATACGCATGTGTACTGGCTCAAAGGGTGAATATATTTATGAAAATCAGACATATTATCTTAATTACCGTATTGCTAATGGTGACATGGAAGCCTTTAAAGCCATCGATGTTTACTCAAGTGGTATGTATAAAAATTAAAAATTAAATGAGAAATATAGCAGTTTATAATTTATTATTTGCAGGATTAATATGTGTTTATTCAAACCAGCAATCATTTGAAACTCTTAAGGATAATTTAGAAAGAACTTTACTTTGCAATTTAGAACTAGAAGATAAATTTGAAAATTTACCTATAGTTTTAGTATACCAGCCACAAGACTTGAAAGAGAATGAAATTGATTATTTGCGTAATGAAGGGTTACGATTGGCTGAAATGCTACATTGTGATTTCATTGATCATCAGCAAAATCATCAGAAATATGTTTTGAACATTGTGATTGACTCATTAAGAGTTACAGAAATAAAATCTTTAGATTCTTATACACCGAACCAAACAGACTTACGTATATTGGTATGCATGTTTTGTGGTGACCAATATGATATTGAAAATGTTATAAGCCCTCTAACAACTGAGTCTACTTTTTGCAAAGCTGCCGAACATTCTATAGTAGTAGATGTTTTTATTGGAGACTCCAAAAAACGTGTAGAATTTATAATTTCATCATATCATGGTATAAATCAATATCGTGATGAATTAATACATGGATTTATTTTTGTATATTCTGCTAAAAGACGCTCATCATTGGCAAATTTAAAGTAAGTAATTAATTAAATAAAATTTTTTTGTCTTATTTTATGGCTGTAACTTTTTAAAACATCATAATTTTACAAAAGATCAAATTTGTTTGATTGTTTGTTTTTTAAATTTTCATTTTGATAAAACTTTCAAACTGAACATTTCAATATAATTTTTTGTAACCTGCTCATTGTTGTCGTCTTTTTTTTAGTAATAATTTTAACCTCGAAGGAGTTAACTTAAATAAATATAGTCCTAAAAGATAGCCTTATAGCGCATTTTATTTTTACCAGCATGTGTAAATATCAAACCTGTCGTTATAAGATAGCGTCATCTTTTATTTTAAACCCACTTCTCGATGTATTCTATTAATTCAATAGTAATAGTAAACAGTAAAAATAGTAATAGTAAAAACGCATGGAAAAATACAATTGGGCTTCGAGGAATTTGTTGGAGCTACGGTAACGTTACGTTTTTGGGTAATATTGTAGAGAGTATGTCGAAATTCCTTAAAAATGTCACATAAAATAAAGAACTCTAGAAAGAGTGCTTAACATTTCTATTTAAGCGAAAAGTTTAAAACTAAGTGCATGCGGCTCTTATTCCAGTATTGGAATATCATACTTTTTCCTAATGTTTTTTTAAGGACTTAAAAATGTACAAATGTGTGAAGTTTTGTTTTATTTGAATGAGTATTTAAAATTTTATAGGAACTTTTCCATTCAACTTCAAAATATACACTGGTTTTGCCAACCACTGTACATACATGGGACTTGCCACACGAATCTTAACTAATGAAAGACGTATTTAAGTCTAATATGATGGTGTATACACTGAGAACAAATGAACGAATTTTCTAGTTGATTTTACAATTGAATTTACCCAAACGTGTTCCCGTAATGATTTGACTTAACTATCATTTGTTGCACGTTTGACCAATTTTTTATTGCTTTGTGACGTCTTTTGTATTCGATAACATTCATAAAAAACCCAATTCTTTTCATAAGAAAGTGAAATCGAGTAAAAAAAGTGTCGTACATATCGAAGGACGGGTGTATATTATTTCTATATTGAAGTTTTATTTATTGAGATACAGTGTACTGAAATTCTATAAAAACAAATACTCTTTTATGGATGATTTATTCTTATGTTAAACCTTAAAATCAAATTAAATTAAAATAAATCAAAACAAATAATAATCAAACTATTCTTTGAATTCTTTTTAATTTAAAAATTGGTCTATTTGAACAATTTACAGTTTTAACTTTTTGATTTTTTGGTTATTCTTATATATACTCATGCACCGAAATTATTCTGTTAACCGAAAACAGATTATAAAGGCGATTGTTTTCAGTTTAAACAGGGCTTTCAATAAAAGAAACTTTGAATAAGTAAAACGCGTATAGTTTGTACAAACTTATCTATTTCATAATATTCTATAATTGAATTCAATTTTTCAATTTTTATATTGAATTTTTATATTGAAATTGAATTTATCTAAATTAAATATTTCAAACGAAGTACCTATACTATGACTATCGAAAAATTCGGTAAACTGCTTCAAATTCAGCCCAATTAATCACTAAATTTAAACATTTAGGTGGGGTAAACGGTTCGACGCGCTATTATAATCAGTGAACATCTACAGTTACGAAAACTAAAGAAAAAGTCTCAACTAAATACAGCTCGCTAACAACAACGTTTTTAATTTGTTAAAAAAAAAAATCAATTATTGTTTCTGTATTCGCAATTTATGGTCTTTTCATTTTAATTCTATCCCGATTTTTTCATTTGGTTCTATCCCGATGAACCTAATTTTGTTATGTAGATTTTTGACCTTTAAAGAATTTATAATTAAAAGCAATTTTAAGTATAAAAGAAATTGAATGAAAAATGTACTTTTGCTTCAAAGAATTGTCGTCAATAACTAATAAAATTTTAATTTCAGCGTTCTAGTTTCCCAAAACTCAAACATACCACTGCAAATTGTTGCAATAACTGAAAGTGGTGGTGCAAACGCATTTTTTAGTAGTGAAATTTGTCAATTTCTCATAACAGAAGGTAACTCACTGGCTGATCGTTACAAAGCTAGTTTTATGACGTTTTCGGCGGATCAATATGTAAAATGTAACTATATAAAAGTTTTCTATTAAATAAGTTCATTCAATATAATTTAATCTTTTTTAGTCGCATTCTACAGCCCGTTCTTAAAGAATGCTTGGGATAACAAGTATGAGGTTGAAAATTTACATGTTGAAGAGTCAATTACCTTAGATTCTGGTGAAGGAACACTTGAAAATTCGGTAAATCAGCTACCAAGGCCACCACCGCGTCACGAAAGTTACATGCTGTCAAGTACCCTAGGTACTGATGGATCCGGAAGTGAAAATTATGAAATGCTTCCCACACGTTCTCTCAACTCATTAAATGGTAAGTCAATATTTAAAATTTGTTTATAAATCAAAAAATAAATAAATAAATAAAATAAAATAACAATTTTTTATATAATTTTTAGAAGAAAGAGACATATCGTTAGATGAAATCTATGAAGAAAACAATGAAAAGCCTAAAATGTTACATCAAAGTAAGTACATTTTTACATTATATTATAATTCTTTGTGGGTAGAAATACAAAAAAAATTTATATTGATTACCTAAATTTCCAACGAAATCTGCACACTTATAATTCCAACTGATCAGATTAATTTCTCTGTACGCAAGAAGAACTGATTGAATTTTTTTATTAGTTTATATATTATTTAAAATTTATTGAAATTTGGCATCCTAAATATTATATTTTAAAAATGTTTTTTTTTTTTTTATTAAGTCTTTTTTTATACAACAATCGTAAAATTTTTCGATTTATAGTAATTATAAATTAGTTGTTTAGTAAGTTATTTTGAGTAGACTGTTTGTAATTTTTTTAACATAAGATCGTTACAATTACATATAAGGCAGCAATTATATAAAAAACTGACTTTTGTATAAAATGTATAACAATTTTTTGGGTGGTTGGTGTGCATATTTTGAATTTTAAAAATAGTTTTAAATTCTGCGTCTTATTCAAAGAAGAGTGTTTCTTTTTTTGTAAATTTTCTTTCTTAAAAACAATGTTTTTATCTAAACCAGCTTTGTTGTTCTTCTTTTATACACTATTGTATCTACATATGCTATTTTATGCAGCTAGATGCTGATAATTTTTGAATTTTGTTAATTACATTGACGCTGTTCACGGCAGGCTTTTTATCGAGTTATTTGGGCATGTGTTTATATCAACAGGAACAATATCTTTTAATTCTACTCGGTTTCGATCTCTTGGTCCCAAACTGCACGTACGATTGCCTGCCACACATTAATTTATTATTCACCTCTTCCTGTTATTTGACAATAATCCGCAATTTCCTTGAAGATAATGGCGTGGTTGACCATATCGTAGGTCTTGAATAGGCCAAGAGCTAGGAGTACAGCACGGTGACATTGTCGGGCCCGGTCAAGGCCGCAGCTTATTTGAGTGGTAATGGTATTGAGGGCAGTCGTAGTGATGTGCTGATTACGAAAACCAGTTGGCTTGGCAGCTCCGCAAAGTTTTGTCGACTTGTAACAAGAGTGAGATCGGTCTGTAAAATTCTGTCAGGTTCGCGCTTTTTCATACAGACAATCAGGATGGCTTTCGACATATTAAGGGTTTTAGTGAGATACTTCATTCTGGGCTCTTCCTAGTTATTAAGTATCAGCATTGAGATCCATCTGAACATATTGCTTTCGATAATTTAGTGGCTCTGATAATCTGAGCATACTCGATGAAAAAGTATATTCCTAACGATACTTCTTTTCATCTTATCTCTGTCTGGGTGCTTTATAAATCAACGGGAAAAGTAGTTCGAGCGCCGGTTAGGGTCGGATATGTTGTTGTCGTTTAAGGTTACCGCAACCCTATTATCTCTTTTCATTGGGTTTGACAGATTTTACCGTGGAGGTCAGGTTGCAAGTCTTCAAATGACACTCATTTTTTTCGTTTATATTTGTTTACCAACATACTGGGCTTCTAGTTCAGTTGGCATCCTGGGGTTGATGGGGTTGGTCTGACAAAGCTCATCCTTTTCATCTGCATGTCCAGATTCTTCCGACAGAGTTGAAATGTGCACCTTCGGCGAGGAATTTTGTGAATTTTCTATTCTATGGAGCACACATCAGAAGGAAAAGGTATGTTATTAAAGTTACGGTTGGTAAACTTTCTGCAGCCTTTCCAATCCGTTTACTTCTGGTTTCTATATGTTCGGCGTTCAGGGACCACAAATTCAGTGGGCTCTATTTTTTTGGGTAGATGATCTGATCCTAAAACAACTATTGATCATCCAGTGGTATAATTGTAAGGCCAGCGCTGCTAATGTGGAATCATCGATCTGTTCCGCCAGTGCTCTAATTTTCCCTCAGATTCGAGTGTCAGAGCTCGTGAAGGGCACTGAAACCTGGCATCTCGACCCGGATAACATTCTCTAGGAGGAATTCAATATTCAGATGATAGCCTGCAGGTAAGCTACTTACGGGTGGTAAGCGACTGCAGTTATATTTCGGATGTTCCTGCTCTGACTGCTATCCCTTAGTATTCTAGGTAGGTATCTTGTATCACGCGAAATAGTTCTGTATTGCACGGAGTTGTGGATAATTAATTGGATGCCTCCACCGTCGCTCTTTGAGCGATTTACCCACAAAGTGTTGTAATTGTTACAACTCTGTAGTGGGCAGTTGGGTGTTAGCTTTGTCTCTTGGATCGCTGCAATCATGAATTTGTGCAGCTGCATAAATTTAGTGATTTCTGTGAGTCCATTTTTAAGGAATCCGTTACATTTAAACTACATTAATATCAATACTTCAGGAATGTTTGCAGTAATAGGTGGCGTAAGGGGCTGCTGCTGTTGAACCGTTTGTTGCTTTTGTTGTTGTTGCTGGGGAGGAGGTAATGTGAATATTATCGACGCCAGTGGTAAGTGAAGTTGGTGACATCGATAATGCTGATGATGGCGGTGAGACAAAGTTTTCTCATCACTCCCGAAGGTTCTTCACGCCGCTAGTATCCTTCCTGAAGTGACTCCAGACGATTCGCTTAACTGATGGTCTATTCGTGTATAGTATGTCATTACAAACAACAATATCATGGTCCTGGGTTTCGTTCTACACTGGAAAGGACTAATAGATATAATACATACATGTGCGGATGTTGCTGGGTTGACGATCCTTGGTCGATGTCCGAGTCGTTTCGGTGCGTTCACTCGACCGTCGTGGGAGTGAGGGATTGTTGTGGTTTTTGGTAATTATTTCACATGAGATTTGCTCGATAACACCTTCAATCTCCAGACTGACATCGTTGCTGGTGGTAATGGCAGTGCCAAAGTAGATAAATTCATTCACCACTGGAATGTATTGTTGTCAACCGTGATCTGTAACACAATACGCCGCACAGTTTTTTTTTTTTTTTTTTTTTTTTTTTTGTTAAAAATCCATTTTTTACAATTACTTTTTTTAAATCTAATGATGCTGTACTATGGAGAAGTGTTAGACTAAGAAAAATCCATAATTTGTATTTTAGTAAAAAGTAATTATTTGTAATCGATAAAAGTTATATAACATACCATAAATATTGTTAAACAAAAACTGATGAAAATATTCATACAACTCAGTCGCTTACGTGTGAAAAATATTTTCACTGATAACATTTTAGTACTGTTTTAAAAATGCATCACTCTATTCATTTAAAGAAAATTATGTATTTAGATTGCATATGTAATTAAGTGAATGTAAACGATTTAAACATACATACATACATCCCAAGAGGGACAGGGGGGACTTCTCTCAATCAGTGAGCTGCACTCAATTCTATTTTTAGACCTACATTAAACGCCAGCTCCGAACGGCATATGCATTAGTTAGAGTTTTTCATAGCGTAAATACTCATAACCTGTCGCTAGCAGTGCTATGACGAGGTACCGCTGTTGAAAATTATCTGATAGTATGGTCTGGTATTGAACCGAGGACCTCTTTCTTGGTAGGGGAGTGTCTTACCTACCATACCACAGCGGCACAAAAAAAAAACGATTTAAAAAGGCCTTATAAAATTACGCGTTTGCAGTTTTCTATGGAAAAAACGAAGTTAGTTTCGGCTACCTTTGTCTTTCTACTGATACTAAATGAAGGATAAGAGTCTATTCTATGAATTCAAACAAAAAAAAAGAAAAAAATGTTTGACAGTATGCGCACATCTGTCACCATAGGCCGGATGTTTTCGCTTTGTGTGAAACCCACCTCTGAAAATGCTGATCCACAGGATTAATCATATCCCTGGTTAGCACTTTCTATCTCTTTTTAACTTTTATCAGGGTCTTGCTATGTACATTCGCGATGAAGTTGTGTACTAATATCAGCAACCTCTTAACATGTATGATGCAGAATTTAACTGTCTTTGGATTAAGCTCAAATTCATGGCACATCTTTTGCATTTCGGATTTCTGTATAGAAGCACAACGCGAAAAGAAAGGTTATCATGTCTGGCTTCGACTCTCTTTCCTACTCCATATCGAGTATCTTTACGAATTACCCGAACAGTGAAATTGTTTTTGCTGGTGATTTCAATGTTCATTATTTGTCTTGGCTACGCCATTCTGGCAGCACAACTCCTGAAGTCCAATAAGATGAGTTATTGCCTTGCGAAATTAGTTAATGAACGATATATGGGTTATCGTGTGTAGATGGACACCAAAACAAAACCTACCTAACTTATGAAGTTGAGGTTCTTGCATCTTTCGGTAATTCCGATCATTGTACTCTGCCTCTTTCATTCTCTGCTTTTCATAACCTCTCACCTCCAGTTACGAGACGCTCTATTTTTGTCTACGAAAATGCGTGTTGGGCTGAGTTCAATAATTTCTTTAGTCGTTTCAATTGGAAACTATGTTTCCTTGTCTCAAACGTCAAAGCCGTGGCAGAGATGGCTGTGAAAATAATAAAGCTGTGTATATGTTTATTCCATCTAAACAGATTTCGATTAAACCAAGGAACAAATCTTAGTTCAATCAGACGTTCAGACTTGCAGTCAGATCTAGAGAGGAAACATTCAGGAATTGCCGTAATAATAGATGCGCCCTTACTAATTCGCTACGCAAACAGTCAAAATCTCTATGTGCCGCAGTACTTAGACGCGAAAAAGCTCTAGCGTGCGGCGTCTTCGTGCTAAAGTTCTTACTTTTCAGCGGAGAAGTAAAACTTTTGGTCGTTCGTTAAAAGGCTAAGAAACAGCGTTAGTTCGGTTCCTGTCCTTATAAAGAATGACCAAGCATTCAAGAAACTAGTTAGAAAGGCAACCCTTTTGGCTCAAGTGTTTGCAAGTAATTCTCACTTGCCGGAGAGCACTCAACCTTTGCCTGAACTTGAAAGAGTATTAGTAGGTAGGTATCGAAGTACCCCACCCAAAGACCGAAAAGACCTTTCCCTGGGAAAGAAAAATATAACAAAAACGAAGAAAAAAGTAGAGAAAAAAGGAAGGAAAGAGGGAAGAGAAGAAAGGAGTTAAAAAGAGGTTAAAAAGAGCATACAAATTCATTACTTCCTTCCTTCTCTTCCCTCTTTCCTTCCTTTTTTCTTCCTTCAGTAACTATGCCTAGTATATTCTTTTCAGCATGTGCCATAAAAAGTTTCTTGCAAATCTCGACATTAATAAGTCTTTTGGGCCGGATGGCATTCCAGCACTTTTCCTAACGCAGTGCTCTACCACGCTTGGGCGTCCATTAGCTCTTACGTTTTTAGTGCGTCATATTGCGCCGGTATATTTCCATCTTGTTGGAAGGTTGCTAATGTAACGCCAATCGCTAAAAAGGGTGAGGCTAGTAATCCTGAGAACTATCGCCCGATAGCAGTTTGTTCTGCACCACCGTGTGAGGTATTTGGAGTCCAACGATTTGCAAAGCGATCGTCAGTGTGGTTTTCGCAAGTGGTGACATGCTCTGGGGTAGCTTTCTGAGAAGTGAAACAGGTACATTCATTCACCGCAACGCTCTATTCTTTCTCCTACGCTATTTGTAATAGTTCTTAACGATTTTCTTTTTCTTACTTCAAATCTTATCTACTTTTTTGCAGATGACAACAATTTTTGTCATTCCTATTCTTTTGGTCGTAGGCCGCGCCTTTCGGAGATTGAGTCGAAAAATATAAATACGAACGACACACTCACAAGCGTCCTGGTGAAAATCTCCGAGTAGAGACGTGCAAGCAGGGTCGATTTTAATGCACACAAGACCCAATGTTGTTTTTAACACATAGACGTGGTGGTGTGTTGTCAACTGTGTCTATGGGTAATGTAGATATTGGGGAATCAGAACCTCTTCATGTTCTGGGCATGAGAATTGACCGTGACGTTCGTTGGAACGATCACATATTTCGAGTGTAGAAAGAAGCATACAAGTGCCTCGGTTTTTAAGACGGTGCAAGAAATACTTCACTTCATCTGATCTTAAAATTTTCAAGACCTTCACCGTTGTAACAAAAAGTTTAAGGGAAACAAACGCAACATATTCATTTTGTTTTACGTCATTTCGATTTATGGCCTACATTTTCAGAACCTATCTAGGCCGCATAAAGAGGTATGAGTTTATTTTTTAGCATTTCACTGAATCACTTCCTTTGAAAAAATGTAAAATCGATTTCAAGGTTAAAGGTTTTTAAAGATGAGAAATTTTTCTGAGACGGGATTTTGAAATTGGCTCAGAAGTGGGAAAAAAGTGTTAGGAATGACTTGCTAAATTTGTTATTATCTTTTTTGAGCGAAAAAAACGAACCGAATTAATTTGTATCTCAATACGTAAATTATATTTATTTTTGTTGTAAATAAACTACAAAAACCTTTAAATAAAAAAACCCATCTATGTTTTTTAAACATGTTGGGTATACAAGTTAATGTAGATTTTTTTGCTTGAAAAATTAATTTATTATAACAACAAAATGAATTGATACATCACTCAAAGTATTGTCAATCGTTAGCCACTACTTTCCCCATATTTCTGGTAGCATATGGATTCCGCGCCAAAAGAACTGCTCCGGTCTTAAGGTAAATTAAGCCAGTTTCTGATACACTGTTCTAAGGTAAAGCGTACAGTAAGGGGGTTCTGCATCGTTCGATACGAATGGTAGTCAGAAGGGGCAAGGTATGGGCTATAAGGTCATCCATCCATCCACTGTTTTACAAATAGTTTTTGACCGGTCTTGCAACATGTGGCCGAGCGTTGCATGATGGAGGATTATGGCCTTGGGTCTGGTTGAATATTCTGGTCGTTTTTCGTTCATTGCTCTCTTCAAACGCATCAACCGTGTACCGTTCTGTACAGGTCCCCCATGATCGTCTGACCCGATTTCAACAACTCTTAACACAAAACATCCTTCTGATCATATCAAATACAAAGCATTACATTGGCGTCACGAATATTCGGCTTCGGCGTTGATTTAGCTGGTTGGCCGGCCTTTATATATAACTTTTTGCGCTTGGTATTATCGTAATGTATCTATCAGTAACAATACGATGTAAAAATGACTTCTTTTTGTAGCGTTCAAGCATCATTTCCAACATGTAAAATCGCTTTTCAACGTCTCTCGGCTTCAATTCATATGTGACCCAATTTTCTTGCTTTTTAATGAATCCCAATGCTTTTAACGTAGAGAAATAGCTCGTTGTGTGACTCAATGATAATGAAATCTTCGTGGAGTAATGCTTCCAATTCCTCAATTCGACATTATTATAACTATTGAAAAAAATGCGTGTTTACAATTTGGCGTCTATCGAATACTGAATTATAATGACATGCTTACTATCCAAAATATCATATTTGTTATTATTGACAAACCATATGTCATAGTTATGCCATATGTTGCCCAAATCGACGTTACTAACTTGTATACCCAGTAATACCCAATAAAACCCATGTGGGTTTAATTGAGTTACCCAGTGGGTTGCCACCCCTGATATAAGCATCCACCTATCAGCTTTAAACTAATTCATGAACTTTTTAAATCCTTATTAGAGGGCTGTCTGTCGATATTTCTTTACTGGTAGGGCCGTCTGTCTTTTACTTTAGCTGCTATTATCCTTGCCAGTACGCAGGGTTTTCTCTGAGCCGTTGACCAGTCTTCGTTAGCCTCCAGACATAGTTGTCTGTTGTTGGGAACGGTCTCGTTGGCCTTATAACCTGTTTTATTTTCAGCTGTTTGTCATATTCACATTTTCCACTCTGATAACCGGCTTCATTGTTAGAAGGAAATTTGCTATCACGGCCTTTACGATGATCATGGTAAAAATAACTGCCAGTGGGGTCGCCATCATTTTCATTAAGACGTTTATTTATCTGGTATCTATTTCGTGCTCTCGCCTTTCGGAAAAAGGATTGTTGTGAAATGTTTCTTGTTTTCTATAGCCAGTGTTTTTTTATTTGTCATGTTTCCATGGTGACGCAAATTTTGCACTTCTGAGCGGCATCTACAATGCTCTTGAAAATTACCACCCTTGCCACAGTTTTGGCACCTCACTTTTGCCTTTTACTCTTTTTTTTCTTCTAAAAGCCACTCTTCTACTTCTTTGATAGCTGTAATTAAATCTTCTTTGGTAGGTACAGTTTTCATGGTTTGGTTTCGTTTGAGGACGAGCAACCATTCGGTCAAAATTGAACCGGTACCTGCAAACACTCGAAGACCAATGGTCCATTGTATCAACCTGTGTGAGAAACCTATATCGAAGAGAAGAATAATAGTAAAAATAAAGTTAAGGAAAATTAAAGAAAAGATAGGAGAAGAGAAGAGATGGAAAGTCTCACACTCCCAAGGAATCTTATTTATCCCCATGCTACAACCAGCCGAGGCTCTTGGCAAACCGAAGGATAACGGTAGGGTCAGTACACGAAAGGGAGGTTAAAATTTCGATCGTAAATTCACCCAAGAGTCGATGCCTCCTGAATGAGAGCCTGGGACAATGACCTAACAGATGTTCGATCGTCCATAACTCTTACTCGTCCTCGCGCAGCATACAGTAATCAATATCGGCATTCGCCCATCTACGGGTCATCGTACGGATACCACATGGCCCGTAATAACGCCCGTAGTCAGCCTCAGCTCTACCTTACTCATAGGTAGTAGAGCAGACGACCTACAACTGGAAATAACCGGCCATATAGATCTAAAGACCCTACAACCCGGTTCGTTGAACCAGGTTTGACCAGCCCTTCCAGCGAAGAAACTCTCTAGTACACTGACGTAATGACTCAACGGCGGCAGGACAGAGCCCTTAGTCCGGAGGACTGTCGACGCAAAGACATGACGAGCCAATTCATCAGCCTTCTCATTGCTAACAATACCACAGTGACCCGGTTCCTGGAAAAGTTGAACCTCATTCCGCAGCCTACCCTGGGCTAATCTGCAGTCCCGAATAACCTTGGATCTGACCAAGCACGAGCTGAGTGCCTGGCTGTCCACGACAACTGTCACCTGGCCTTTAATGCACCCAATCTCATTCTCGATCATCTCCACTGCCTTTCTAACAGCAAAAACTTCCGCCTGGAGTACACTGCACTCACCATTCAACTTACAGGAACACCTAAGGGCAAGTTGTTCGCAGTAGACGCTAGTACCTGTACTTTCCTCCGTCTTAAATTCGTCTGTATAAAAGGCCAGACCGCAAAGAGGAGGTTCGTACCCCTGCCAAACGTCCCTGCTCAGTATCACCGCCTTCACAGTCTCAAAACTCATGATTGGCAGGACATAGTCACTCGCCCCACTCGCACGCACATGTCATAATCAGCATCCCGCTAAAAGCCATTTCGCTGAGCCGTAGGGCATTCCTAGCCGCCTGAAGGTGAATTTGTAAGTCCAGAGGACGGATGTCAAGCCTCACATTCAGAGCCGCCTGCGGAGTACTCTTACACGCCCCCGCAATGAGGAGCGAAGCCGAACGCTGCACACTGCTCAGCTTCAATAAGCCCAATCTACCGCCCACCGCTTGCCACAAAACCGCCATAAGTAAGAATGGGGCGTACCACCGCAATGTACAGCTGGTGAACCACGTGAGGTTTCAAACCACAATTCTTCTCGATGGAGTTCTTACAGGAATATAGGGCCATCAAACCCCTTTTTGTATGCTGCTCAATGTTCCTTTTCCAGTCCAGTCGACGATCCAGGACTAGCAGCATAAAGGGTGAGACTACACATTTTGGTGAATAGAACAAGCTCTGTCTTCGCTGGATTTGCTTCAAGACCACTGCGACGCGCCAAGCGTGACAGCCTGCATTAGCTCTGACAAGGTCGGTAAAAATTTGCCACCCACAAGCAGAACTACGTCATCAGCATAGGCAACCTCCTCAGTGCCCATCCGATCAAATACCCCGAGTATGTCCCCGATCACTAGAAGCCACAAGAGTGGCGACAAAACCCCCCTTGTGGTGTGCCTCTAGTGTCCGACCTCTTAATGGAGCTTACCCCGAGTTGATGATGCTGTCCCTGAGCATTTCATCAATCCAATTTGTCAGAAGTGAGGAGATACCCGCGCTACAAGGAGATGTGAATAGAAGAAATATTCACGTTGTTGAACGCCCCCTCTATATCTAGGAACGCCGCCAAAGTGAAATCTAAACCATCCAAATTCGTCTCGATAGAACCTACCACCTCATGCAGAGCAGTTTCAATATATTTGCCCGTAATGTAAGCATGCTGCGCACCACTCATCGAGATGATATCCACACTTGACCTTATTTCAAGATCAACTACTAGACTAATCGGCCTGAAATCCTTTAGTGTCGAGTAACTAGGTTTTCCAGATTTAGGAATATAAGTCACCGTTGCCTCCCTCCATAGACTCGGCACAAACGAATAACACAAACAAGCCCTATAGACATCCCCCAGATCGGAAGTAATCGAGGCGAGGCATTTTGTAGGGTCGCCGGTATTACTCCATCTGGACCAGGTGATATATGACTTGAAGGTGTCAATCGCTCAAGCCACCTTCCGGTTGTTAATCATATTACTGACAAGAATTAGAGGAATTAGAAGTGTGTCCTTTACCCACATCCTCACAGCCAGGAAAATAGGCTCTTGCCAATAAATCATAAGTCTCAAGATTGGAGCTTGTGCACTTGCCGTCGTCGCTTTTAATACATCCAATTGGTTTGTGTACCCTCGAAAGTATTCTTCGGAACCTGGCAGCAACGTTAACCCGCTCTATCGACTCGCAGAAGTCAACCCAAGATTTTTTCTTTGCCTTCCTAATCTCGCTCTTATATCCGTTGAAGTTTGCCCTATAGGCGTTCCAATCAGACTTAGCCTCGATTTACTGGCCCTATTATATGACATCCTAGTGGCCCTTCTAAGAGCACTCAAATCACCATTCCACCAAACCGGCTGACTCTTTACCCGGGAAGACTAGCAGCAGGAATCCTTATAGCATCCAAGTAAGGTACTGGTCAAGTCGTTCACTGCACTATCTACATCTCCAGCTGACCGTAGGACAGACGTCTCGCCAAGTGTCAATGTACTTAGCTCCTTGAAAGGGCCTGACCGATATCACAAAAAGACAGCTGAAATTATATCTTTCTATGATCCGAAAAGGAACATTCCTCCGATACTCACCAGCCTCTAATAGTAGTCATCCAGATTGGTCAGGGTCGACTCAATGACCTCTTCCCATTACTTGTACACTGCTACCACAATGGAAATGATGAGCATTGGCGTCACATCTAAGGATAATATTGCCTTTGCTCCCCATTCCCTCGAGTAGGTTGCGAACGAGATAGCTTGGTGGGTCCGTATCTTCATGTGGCATGTAGACGGAGGACAGAATTTTGGCCTGACCACTACCATTTTCTATTCGGACCGTCGTCGTGTTTCCATAGCTGAAATTAGCCAATAATTCAGGTCCTTACCTTATCCCTGTTCGAGGTGGCAAAGATACTCTAGATCGTTCAGCTCGCCGCCCCGTTGCCGAAGATGTATTTGTGTGGGAAATTAGGAGTTCAGCAGTGGCTTCTTTGCAGTGATGCAGATGCTGTTTGATATTCTACTGTGTGAGCATCGTCTACGAAAATGTTTTCAAATCGTTGATTTCGGAGTACTCTATTTCAATGCAATCATATTTGTTTGGATTAGTCCGTTCGGTAAATATTAAAGTATATTATTCACTAGGTGTCCAAACAGTTCTATTTCATGTAAGAGATTCGATCTTGAATTGAAACCACTGGCAAGCAACATTTCACTCACACTGACATACAAAAACGTTACTTTTATACTTATAATGTACATAATTTAAATTTTTGTTAAAATACATTAATATCGGGTGTTTTTTTTAGCAACTTTCTTTTTGGCGACACTCAGCTGTTTTTGCGTAACATGTTACTGTCAAATTGTTTTGTTTGGTCTATAATTTAACCATGAATCGAATTACAAACAAACAACACTTGCAGATTATTGAATTTTATTATCAAAATTTATTCTTTTTTATCGGAAAATTGTGTTCAGCGACGACACTGGTTGAATTGATACGTAAACAAGCAAAACTGCTGTATTTGGTGTGAAGAGCAGCCAGAAGCATTGCAAGAACTGCCAATGCATCCCGAAAAATTCACTGTTTGGTGTGGGTTATGGGTCGGTGGCATCATTGGACCGTACTTTTTCAAAGACGACGAAGTCAGGCACATTACTGTGAAAGGCGAGCGATGTCGTTGGATGATTACATTTTTTTTTGTCTGACTTGTGGTTTCAACAAGACGGTGCCATATGCCACGCAACACATGAAACAATGACCCAATTGAGAGGCGAGTTCGGTGAACAGTTTATTTCACGTTTGGGGCCGGTCAATTGGTTGCCTAGATCGTGCAATTTAACGTCTTTGGACTATTTTTATAAGGCTATATTAAGAGTCATGTCTATATGGAGAAGTCCATAACGGTTGACGCACTGGAAGTCAATATTGACGAAATTTATTCGTGAGATACCGGCCGATATATGTATTAAAAAAAAATTAC
Source organism: Wohlfahrtia magnifica (assembly GCA_023159175.1). Lineage (NCBI taxonomy): Eukaryota > Metazoa > Arthropoda > Insecta > Diptera > Sarcophagidae > Wohlfahrtia > Wohlfahrtia magnifica. The sequence goes on along the minus strand of JAKWBJ010000181.1, from coordinate 402,537 downwards.
ACCATATGGAAAATATGAACCATTTGAAGTGTAGTTGCAGTCAACATTTAATGAAAACATCTTTAAACATTGAATTATATCATGTGGGCCCCATCTATCGGGTTAAATTTGAACCAGCGGTTATTTCGAATCTGGCAATACTTATGACATTCTATTCCGTCACAAAATTCAGTATATTATCTCCACTGAACGAAATGAATCGATTTACGCTTAGGCAACGTTGGAATTTATTGGAAATTTATTTCCGAAACAAAGACATGTGATCGGTACGTTAATAAGTAAAATTGTCGTATTTGGGGCTCAGAAAACACAAAAGTGGTCTTACAGAAACCAATACACCCAATACGAGTGACTGTTTGGTGCGGCTTATGGAGCGAAGGCTCATTGGCCCATATTTTTCGAAAATGAGGACGGCGCAACCATTACGATCAATGGAGACACCTATGGCACGATAACCCTGACAACCGATTTTTCTGTGCCCGCTCTTCATGGTATTGATGTGAACGATGTTTGGTATGAACAGGGTGGAGCAACTTGCCACACATCTCATGACACAATTGATTAATTGCATCAAACGTTTGATGGCCGTTTAATTAGCCGAAATGGTGATGTCAGTTGGCCGCCAAGAAGCTGCGGTTTAACACCGTTTGACTATTTACTGTGAGGCGCCGTCTCGATAAAGTTCTCGAAAATTGGTCCAATCGAATGGAGTACTGTGAGGTCAGCCGCTGTAGCCATATGAATGAAATAATATTTCATTTCATGCATGTCATACATTTCGATAAATTTTATGTGTTTTTATTTTAAATCAAATTCGAAAGTTTTTAAAAGATTACCCGATATTATTTATTAATTTTTTGTGGAGAATTTTTAAGCTGTCCAAAAAAAAAAAAAAAAAAAAAAAAAAAAACATCAATGTGGATTTAAGCTAAAATTGTTTTCGTTATAAATTCGTAATGGTAACTTGTATGACATGAAATTTTAAGATATGATACAATTGTTTCCAGTGAATTAATTTATTAACAAAATGAAAATTGAAAATTATGTCGCTTGAAACATTTTTGCGGTTAGGGCTCGATATATTAAACCAAATTTTAGTGAAAAAATTTTTAATATAAAACAATATGAAAAATTCCTAGTTAAAAAGCGTTATTTGTATTCTTTTTTATTTCTTAAAAATTGCAGCACTTTTTAATTTTAAAATTGATATTTACGCGTACAAATACAAAATGGCTTTGAAAATATTTGTAAATTTTAATTTCATTTACAGTATTTGTGTTTTTGTGCTTCTTTGCAATAATTAAAATTTCATAAATCACTTGTGGTGTCCATTGGTACGGCATAATATTAACCTAAGTAAAAAAAAAACATTTGGTCAAAGTTTTATATATGACGCTTTTTCTTTGTAACAGTTGCCCGATATTATATACATATGTATGTAGTTAATTCAATTGAGAAATCCTGTAGTTTGTTTTTTGGTGAAATAAGTTCAAATAATTTAAATTAGTTAAACTAGCGACAGTATTGCCATTTTATGCAAAAAAAAATATGTTTTGTCTTATTTAGTACGGTTTGAAAAGAATAGACCTTATATTACAACTTTTTATGGGTACATTTGTGTTTAATTGTGAATTTTATAAATAAGAGTTAATTAATATACATATAATAGTAGGTGTGTATATAAAATTTCATTCCGTTTTAATTTTGTCGAAATTTTTAAAGCTATGCTTTTCATTTCTGTAAATTAATTCTTTTACAAAATTAGTTTTACATTTTTATGTTAATTATTGAAAAAATAAAAAACTAATAATTTATGTTATTGTCATAAAGGATTCCAGATATTTCCTCCTCCAACAACTCCTCCAGAGCCAGCTCCACCAGATCATCAGCTAATTACATGCTCATATAAGAGCCAATTTGTCTCAGCTTCTGAGTCTAGTTTGGAAGAGATAACATGTAATTTATCGTTTCTTTTTTACTCTATAATTTAAAAAATTCGTGCATAATTTAATTTTTTAATTTACATTTTATTAATATCTTTTTAACAAATAATATCAAAAGCAGCGGATGTAAGCGGTTCAAAGGATTCATTGGCAACACACGATGCAGGTTATATTGTCAATCTAATTATTTTTCAAAAACTTGTAGAGTTATATTAATTTTTGAGTTTGTATTTTATTGCACGTTACTGTTCAAAGATTTAATTAATTTTAGAATTAAATATTTTATTAGTTTAATTACATCTTTTTATTATATTTTTCTTTTTTTTGCGCATTAGTATATTAACCAAATTCTTTTACTATGTCAACTAAAACTAGTACAGATAAATAATTTGATTGGAAATGTTAGATAATAATATTGATTTTAAAAGTTTTTTTTAAACTGGCGATTTATTACTTTGTGATGAAACCTACAAAAACTTGAAGTGATGTGATAAAAAAATAATTAATTTTTACTATTAAAATAATCAGAAAAGTTGCTGTTATAAAAAAATTGAATAAAAGGCAATTAAAATATCCCTGCAGATAATGTGGCACTCCACACACGTGTTTAAAGTGTACTAAGACTAAGGCTAAAACTAATCCAAACGTCACCCAAATGTATGTAATAATTGTGTTATATTTAACATTGTTGTGTCCTAAGTTAGAAACATTACATAAGTGTTCTCCTAAACGAACTCTGACACTATGTTTTATGGCATACATAGTCCATGTCTATATTACATAGGAACGTGTTGTATCTAAATAATCTATGTCTGTATTACATAATCCCAAAACTATCCGATATCACTATGTCTTGAAATGACATAGTCTCTGCCTGCATTATAGGACCTGTTTCAACATGGTTCCCTTTAACTTCAATGGATTATGTACTCTAATAATTTCTGCAGGTATGAAAATTGGAAAAATTACAACCGTTGGCTTTAATGCGTATTTCATTCTAGAGAGAATATTTCGTTAGAACTCCAAAACATTGTATAAATATAAATAGTACTTTTGATATAAGTGTCGCTGTATACATATACATAAAAACAATAATATTTAGTAGGTAAATAGGTATTTTGAAATATTAAGGAAGTAGGCCACAAATTTCTAGGTATTTATACATGGTGATTTTATTTACGATGAAGTTGTTTGTCCGGCTGATTGCTTTTCTCGTGATCGCATGCTGTCAAAAGTGTTTCTTGTACAACAGAGACTTACTAAAAAGAACAATCCAAGGCTATCGTTAAACTATATTTTATTGCAAAAAAAAAAATGCTCCAAAACGCATTAAAAAATAATATATTCATAAATATGTCTAAATATTCAATGTTTATAATTGGAAGACGTTCAGAAAACGAAATATTTGAAAATTAAAATATACGAAAAATATTGCCTGTTGTTTTTGTACAAAATTCATTGTAGTTGTTTTACAGACAACTTCACTTTTTCTAATTTCACCATGGTATTTATATTTAGGTTTTATACATTAATGAAATTCCATATAATTAATACCATGTTCAATCGTTTTTAAAATTTATTTTTAAGTACAATACGATGGTTTTTAATCTGGTTATTAATTTGATAGTTATTGACACTTATGCAGTCCATTGGTCATTACGTAGCTCAACCCTACCTGTGCAAAGAGATAATTATTTTTATATTTGATAAACATTCTTTTTTTAAAGTGTGAAAACTGTTGTTTATATCGCCCTCGTTTTATGTTCCTAAATAATTCGTGATAAAAAAGAGCCCTACTTAATTTTTTTTTTTAAATTTTAAAAAGATCATTAAATATCCTTTTGTAAACTTACAATATGCAAGTGCTATAAGTCCGATCTGTTATATCGGATGTTTGTCTTTTTACATAAACATTTAATAACCAATTAAAATAAATTTAGTATCTGTAGTAATGTTATTCTTTTTTTCTTCGAATTTCACAAATTAAGCTCGGCTCTGTTCTTGAATTTACTAAATCTAAGTTAGTGATTGATAAGAAACACTGTGAGTTAAAACTATTCGACACTATAAACAGAATTCTCCTATTGATTTTAAATGATTCTTTATTTTAATTTTTGTTCAAAAGCAGGAAAATTTTTTGTAATGTCAGCATGAATTATGCTTATAATGTTAGCTTATAAACAGGTTTATCATAATTAATAGCAAATTGTATCTTTTATTTTTTAGAATGGTTGGATGATAAAACAGAGGCCCGTCGTAATGCAAATAAAAATTCAATTTGGAATAATTTTGGTGGTTCGACACATGCTTACACTACTGGCCGTAGGCATATAGACTCTAATTTGAATAAAATTCGTCCAAAAGGTCCAAGTCAGACCCTTAAGGTACATTAGTACATTTTTCGTTATATTAAGTTATCTAATGTCCATTACTTTAAAAATGCAGCAACCGGGAAAGTTAAATTTAAAAAACTTTCAATTAGTTAGTGATGCAGTAGCAAAAATGAATTTTGGCGGAGAATCATATCTTCCTGGTTGTGATGACAAAGATTCAAAACGTTATACACAATTGTTGGATGGTGATGAAGATGATTCGGAAGAGTTAGCGGAATACGAACAAATTTATGAAAACGAAGGTAAATTACAGTTTTGCATGTAAGATAATCTTTATAACAATGTGAGTTACGTTTGTGTCTTACATTTTAGACTGTACAGAATCAGACAGTTGTGCTAGTTCTACTGAGCGGAAGGCACGACAGCAGAATGCTTATTACAAGCAAATAAATAAGAAACCACCAGTTAATAAAAAGACTAAAAAGAAGAAGGTTGCTATACCTGTACAAACTCCTCGTGTACCAATGTTTGGATCATATGTAAGCCCACCAGAGATACCACTTCATTATCAAAGAATGGTTGCCACTGAAAAAAGTACGCTTATATTATTCTTCTTATTTATTACAAATAAAAAATTACTATACATTATTTGCAGAAAAAATTGGTGATCAATCGGGTATGAATGATATTTTAAAAAGTGACAAGTCTCCAGAAGTAAGTTTTTTATTAAAAATATATTTATTTTCTTTCTGATGAGTTATATTGTTGTTTCCGCTTTTAGTATACTATGGTTCCAGAAGCTCCCGCTTTGTTCGCTTCAGATAATTTAACTGAATTTAATATGAATGCGAAATGTTTAAAAGATTTTGAAAAGACGGAGAAACGCCGTATTAAAGAAGAAAGTGCAAGATTACGAAAGCTGCAAGAAAAAGAAAAGGAGCAAGAAAAGAAACTTAAACGAAAACTTAAACAAAATTCCAAAGGATTCCCAGATACAGAATCTCAATTTGATAAACTTATGATCTCTGATAAAGTAGAAATTCCAATATTTTTAATTAAATGCATAGAATATATAGAAAAAGAAGGTCTTGATTCTGAAGGTATTTATAGAGTCCCAGGAAGTCGAGCTCACGTTGATTTATTATTTCAAAAATTTGAAGAAGGTAAGTTTGTTTTTTGGGTAGTGGTATTTGAAGGTATTTGTAAATTGTATTTTTAGACTCCAATACCGTTATAGAGTTATTGGATATTCCAGTGAATGCAGTTGCAACAGCTCTCAAAGATTTTTTCTCAAAACGATTACCAGCATTATTTAGTAAAGATATAATAAAGGAACTGGAGGAAGTTGCAGGTATGCACATATTTAGTGTTAAAACTATATATCCTTAATTCTATTTTACTAGCATTATCAGTGTCCTATACAAAAAAATATTGCAAATGTTTACTTAAATAAATTCGGCTTGTGATATGCGCCCTGGTAAAATTTTTTGCCTTTGGTAAAACCACGGTACCACTCCCATACAAAGTAAATATTTATTTTTCTATATCTTCGTAAATTTGACCCAAATAGATTCATAGTCAATGCAAATCATCAGTCAAAAACTGAGCGTAATTGGGCAAGTGTGAGTGGTACCTCCAGTATTTGGTACAAATAGCTTCATGGTCAATACAAATCATTAGTTAAAAAGTAGGTGGAATTGGACAAATAGGCGTAGTACCACCCATGCGAAGTAAATATTGATTTTTGTATATCTTATGAACGGTAATAGTAGAAGTTTCTAAATTAGGTTCAAACAAAGTCGTGAACAGTACAAATTATCAAGTGAAATAAATAAGTGTGTGTGCGCCTTGCATTCGTACTAAATATTGAATTTTGTACATGTGGAGAACGACAACAATTAAAGCAGCGTTATCTATCCACATTAGCCAAAAAGCGGGTTTTTCTGAATGCACACTGGATGATTATTATTATTATTTATTAGATATACAATAAATTATAAATCTAATATTACAATTAAAGAGCATAAGTTACTTGTACTATTTGGCTTTCGTACTAAAGAAAAAGTAATTTAAAATGAAAGTGAAGTATTTTACATATATAGCTACATATTTAGCTTTTAGTAGGAGTTTTAAGCAATTTTAACGGGTTTAAAGATCCTAAAATTAACTTCCTTGTATGAATAAAATGTCTACAATTAATATGCTGAACGGTGAAACCCAAACCACATTTAAGACAGGCAGAAGATGATTCCTAATTAATAAGGTAATTTTGTGTAGCATATGTGTGACCTCTTTTTTCAACATAAGACCAGCACCCAGAGGATGGCCTTTACTCATGCGGTGCATTGTGCTGGTACTAAGAAAATAGATTGTGGGAAGGAGGACAGAGGGAGTAGTGTTTATGGGCGAATTCTCCCTATGCGTTGTGCGATTCACTGGACAATCAACTACAAAGGGATGCGCTCTACGAGAAATACGAGTACTACGTTAGAATGTATGGTTACCAGGAATTAGTTCCTAAATTTCGTTAGAACACATTCCGTTATAGTACCGATAGAACAATGAAACACACGCTACATTGTGACGATGCTCTAATGAATCGATAGAGTCGGCTACCCTACCGTCATTAATAAGAACCTTCGCCCTCCTGTACGCGTTCGAGAAGCTCCAAAATAGACTTTGAAGCACCGGTCCATACAAGAGAGTTGTATTCCATTTTGGGTCGGATAAAAGTCTTGTAAATATTAAGGAGATCAGATGGAGTGAAGTATTTCTTGAACATTCTTAAAAAACCAAAGCACTTGAATGCTTCTTTCGGCATTTGAAATATGTGGAACATCAAGAGCATCTGTTTCCCAATATCTACATTACCCATGGACACAGATAACACACCACCACGTCTGTGTGTTAAAAAACAAAATGGAGTCTTGCGTGCATTAAAATTGACCCTGTTCGCACGACCACACTTGGAGATTTTCGCTTGAGAGTGTGTCGTTCATATTCATCGTCTCGCCCCAATCTCCAAAAGGCTCGGTCTGCGACCAAACGAATATGAGTGACAAATGTTGCTGTCATCCGCAAAAGAGTAGATAGGATTAGTAGTGAAAAGAAGAAAGTCGTTAAGAAATATTAGGAAGAGAGTAGGAGGAGCAAGAACAGAGCCTTGCGGTACCCCTGAGTTTATCCTGAACTCGTCGGATTTAACCCTATCTTTAACCACTATTATAGAGCGATCTCTGAGAAAGCTCGATATAAATCAAGAGAAGTGACTACCGACACCAAAAGCATTAAGTTTCGATATGAGAGCCTCGTGCCAAACTCTATCAAACGCCTTTGAGATATCCAGAGCCACAACCTTACTCTCACCAAAACCATGAATGGACTTGTTCCATTTCTCGGAGAGTAACGCCAGCAGGTTACCAGTAGAACGGCCTTTTTAGAAAGCGTACTGACGATCACTTAGCAAATCGTTGGACTCCAAATATCTCACAAGGTGGTAATTAGTCATATTCTCCATAACTTTGGAGAGTGCTAAACAAACTGCTATTGGACGGTAGTCCTCAGGGTTACTAGCCTCGCCCTTTTTGGGGATTGGCGTTACATTAGCAACCTTCCAGCAGGATAGAAAATACGGGCGCGATATGACGCACGGAAAAGGTGAGCTGATGGACGCGCAAGCGTCGAAGAGCACTGCTTCAGGACCAGTGCTGGTATGCCATCCGGCCCAAAAGATTTGTTAACGTTGAGATTTGCAAGGACCCTTTTTCCAGCACGGGCTCTAAAGAATATGCTAGGCAAAGTTACTGATACTCTTTCAAGTTCGGACAGTGGTTAAACCCTCCAGCAAGTGAGAATTACTTGCAAACATTTCAGCCAAAAGGTTTGCCTTTTCAACCGATTTCGTGAATGTTTGGTCATTCCTTATAAGGACAGGAACCGAACTAGTGCTGTTCCTCAACCTTTTATCGAATGACCAAAAGTTTTTACTTCCCCGCGGAAAATTAAGAAGTTTAGCACGAAGGCGCTGTCCCTATAGAGCCTTTTCGCGTCTAAGTACTGCGAGACATAAAAATCTCGCCTGTTTGCGGAGCAAACCAGTGTGGGCATATTTATTATTGCGCCAATTTCTAAACGCTTTCTCTCTGCCTCTCTGAAAATGCCTAAAGAAATCATTGAGCTCAGCCCAATGAGCATTCTCGTAATTAAAAATAGAGGGTTCCGTAGCCGTGAAGGGAACCTCACGAAGAGCGGAGGACGAGAATGAGGCAGAAATTGTGCAATGAGCCGAATTTCCGATAAGTGCGAGAACCTCAACTACTTTTCGGGGTGTATAGTGAGGAAAAGGTCGAGGGTATTGTTCTGGTGCCCATCTATACACGATATATGTGTAGGCTCATTCACTAATTGCGCAAGGTGATTGTGCGCGATAAATAACTCAACGTATTGGTCGTCTGGAGTTGTGCGGCCTGAATGGCGTAACCAAGACGGATTATGAACATTTAAATCACCAGCAACAACAATTTCACTGTTCGGATAATTCGCAAGGATACTCGATATGGAGTCGGAAAGAGAGTCGAAGCCGGATATGGTATCCTCTCTTCCCGCGTTCGGGCTTCTATACGAAAACCCGAAGTGCAGAAAATGTGCCCTCATTCTGAACTTAACCCATAGACAGTTAAATTCCACATCATTCATGCCAAGAGGTTGCAGGCATTGGTACACAACTTCATTGCGAATGTACATAGCAAGACCCCTATGAAAATTAAAAAGGGACAGAAGGTGATACCCAGGGGTATGAAAATTCTGTGGATCAGCATTTTCAGCAACCTGGCTGTCACACAAGGCGAAAACATCCGGCCTATAGACAAATGTGCGCTTACGCGGGGAAAAAGTTCGCCCGTAGCCCACGCACATATTGTAGAAATCAATACTAAAGCGTCCTGCAATTACGTAAATTGAACCAAATAAAACAAAAATAAATATATAAATTAACCACGAGTAAACAAAAATCAGACAACCTTCCTTTGGGTGCGAACGACAAGGAAGTGGGTTACTGTTGATTGATTATTCAGCAGTCAGTGTTATACCTTCGCTGCTGAATAATCCAACTGCAACCCCTCCAAGTGGTTCGCATCTAAAGGTTTGGTAAGGAATAATGAGGAGAAAGGAAAACTATTGCCGATGATAGGGGACATAATCAAATTTTCTACTTCGGACCAAACAGTCTTTCATTTCCTTCCAATGTTTAATCTCGCCCGTATTTCATTTTATTAGTGACAAGTGTGTGTTTATTTTTTATGTTAGTGTTTTGTTGTTTGTTTCATTTTTATAATTTGTTTTAATATTAATATTTTGTTTTCGTTTTTGTTGTCTTGATATTGATGTTGAATTATTTGTTTTTAAACATGTTTGAAACTTCTATACCGTTGTGTGTGCTGGTCATATTATTGTTGTTTTCCAATCCACTTTCTTCGTCAAGTGTTGAGGGTATTTATGTTTTGTTTCTTTTTTTCAGATGATGTGTTGTTGTTAGTTTGAAAATCTTGCGTCGTATGTTAAAAAAAACAAAAAAATATTGCTTTATTATTTTTGTATTTTATTTATTTATTTATAAATGTATACCTATATATATTTTTTGTCAAATGTTTTTTTTTTTCCTTATTTTATGATTGTTATTGATTTAAGTACTGAGTATTTTGTTGTTTGTCATTATATTATTGTAAAAACTTTAGTTAGTTTAAAATATAAAAAACACACAAGAAACATATGGACGGACAAGGGAAAACACGTATTGTCAAGGCGAGACAGACAGAACACTAATTGCGTAACCGTGAAAAAATTTGAATTTGTACTCTGTTAGCATTTATAGGGTAAACAGGAGAAGTCAGTTCATACTCAAATTCTTATAATGAGAATGAAGAAAAGCTATCCATATACATACAGTGACATGCAAAAGTGTAACATGACTTAAAAATTTCCCTTTCAACACCCTGTATTTTTTTAAATTTAAATGAACTAAGCACTGTTGTTGTATGGTACTATAGGTACACATGTCCTCTTTCTCCAAAACTATTTTGAAGCCAATACAACAGCAACGATATTAGTAGCAGCAAAAAGTGTAAATAACAAATGTTACAATTTTGCACCGTTGATTTTATTTCTAATATTTATAAAAATAAGTATTACAATCAATAGGATGTCAATATCCTTTTTTGAGCCTGTATGCGATTAGGGGTACTGAATGTGTGTGTTTTTTTTATTCTACTGGTATATCTTATTAGAATTCCTTTCTTTGCACCCACAGCTGGTTCATTCCTTTGGTCGGACTTGGATACTCAGCGAGAATAGATTTGACATAAATCCACAAATTCTCAATCGGATTCATATCCGGAGATTGTGGAAGCCATATAAGCCATCACTGTCTTTTTAAACCAGTTTTTAACAATATGTACAGTTTGTTTTGGGTCAGTGTGAAAATTACTTTTTCTACTACACCTGGTAGATCTTGTTGCAGAATCGACAGGTACCGTTTTTGCGCATGCTACCATCTATGCGTACTAATGGATCTACACCACTTTTCGAAATTCAAGTCTAAACTATTATGAAGCCACCACTATGAATTATTTTTTGTTTTACATGATGGGTTTGGGTTGGGATTGGGTCCTTAATACATTCTCACGTTATATTCTAACTTATATTTATTTGGTTTTTTGGTCTAACGAGGCTAAAATAAGCCGATATCAACCTGACGGTCGAGCCTGGTATTGGATGAAGGACCCAAAAGCAACAGAAACATATTATGTAAAAGACAATAAAACATGGTGGTGGCTCCATAACGGTTTAGGATTGCATTTCGATAAATGGTGTAGATCCGTTAGTACGCATAGATGATAGCATGCGAAAGAAACACTACCTGTCGATTCTGCAACAAAATCTGCCAAGTGTAGTAGAAAATGTAAACTTCCATCAAAGCAATGACCCAAAACACATTGTCCATATTGTTAAAACCGGCTTTTATGTCCATAGGTGGCTTTAGAAAATTTAAAGAAAGAAAGTAAATCCAATTTGGGTCCCATGGATCACGATCCAATGTGATGCCTGAAAAGGAAAATTTAGAGAATTTACAGACTAGAAAAGGAGATAGAGGAGGCTATGCGCTAGTAAAGGGCACCAAATCCCTTAGTCACTTTACCAAGATCTGCGAGATGTCCAAAATACCTCGATGTAAAAAAACTTAAGCAGTATTCTCCCAGCGCTTGACTTTGATATATAAGATGAAAAAGTGGTCTCCTCCTACTTCACACCACGATAGCTACAAAAATAGTTGTAGTAATCACTACAAGATAACTCACTTGTTGCACTGTTTTAAGCACATCTACTAACTTAGTGCATTTATCCAAAGCAAAACATTCCGTTTCAATTGGCAAGTAGGTTTATTATCTCACTTGCTCAGGGTAAATTTTGTGTACTTCCTTCATTAATTTCATTTAATCTATACATCTATAAAATAAGTAAGTTAACACATCAATTAACACATCAGTTAACACATTATTATCAATTATTATGTGCACAATATCAATTAAATCGGTCTAGTACTTTTGGAGTAAAACAACTATAACATTCTTACTAACGCATAGAAAGAAAAAAACATTTTTTGTTGTGGTGCTACAAATAAAAACAAAAGGAAATATGTATGTGTGTAAATTTTTATTATTTGTCATATAAAAATAATTTTCTTGGATTTTTTTAAAAGAAATATTTTGGAAAAAATTATTTTATTTTTAGGTTTATGTTAAAAAAAAATTATTCGAAATCTATTTAAAGATAATTTTGTATGAAAAAATTTTATATGAAATGCGTTCAAACTAATTTTAAAATTTATACATACTACAAACATACATAAAAATTAGATGGTAGAATGCGGCTGATTGTGTCAGCCGCTACGTGTGCTAGTCTTTTCTGTTTGGCTTCTTTTAAATTTGCGTTGCCAGTTTCCAAAAATTGCATTACGAATAGCAACTGGCAACTAAAAATCTATTAATTCCAATTGCTATTTAGGCAACTACAAAGTTCTAGAAGCCGTTCGGCAACGCAACTGAAGTGCTGTTGCCATCAATATTCGACCCATAAGAGGTTTAATTCTGTCATTTATGTATGGGTAAATTTTTGGAAAGAAGTTACTGATAAACTAATTGGTTTTAAAAAATACGTATTTTGGAATTATTCATAAATAAGTAGACGTTTTTTTTTTTTCTAAATAAAGGTAAAAGAATATTGTCCTAAATTTGAATAATTCTTAATCAAATAACAACTTTAATAGACACCATGAACAATTCCTGATACAAATAAATGGACATTTTTAATTTGTGAATATTTTCTTAATATCATCAATACACATAACGTTTTTTTATTGCAGGCTCTCGAGGCATTGGAGGCTCCAAAATGAATGTCGAAGTGAAAACAGATCGCAGTTGCCGACTAATGGCTTTAAAAACATTACTTGAAAAGTTGCCACCAGTTAATTTTGCAATACTAAAATATATATTTCAACATTTTGTGCAGTAAGTGTTTTAGTTAGAAATTACCTACATTTAGTACAAAATATTTTAATTTTTTTTTTAGTGTTTCTGACAATTCGAAGTTAAACAGTATGGATAGTAAAAATCTTGCTATATGCTGGTGGCCAACGCTTATTCCAATTGATTTTACTGACATGGGCCATTTTGAACAATTGCGTCCTTACTTAGAAGATATCGTACAAACAATGATTGATCAGTATCCATATCTATTTTGTGGCGAAGATGCTTTCGTAATGGTATAAGTTCATAATTTAAATAACCAACAAAACAGTATTTAATCATAATTTTTGGAGGGTATGTGTATATTTTTATAACGTTGTTAAACAACAAAACTTAGCAAACGCAAAATACTTTCAGTAGTATGTATGTATGTTCGTGTAACTAAAAATATAATCAGGAAAAAAACGCAAAAAATATGCTCAGCTAATAATACGAAAATTATATTCTTATTTCAAATCAAATATTGCGTGTGATGTATGTACGTATGAAAGAGTGAGTAAGCATTTTAGTAAATAATTGATTTTTAAATTATAAACTATATGATTAGGTAAATGTATGTAAATGTTTGTGGGTATTTAAAAAACCAAATAATAATAAAAAGAAATTTATCTAATAATAAAAGAAAATTAAAATTATAGTTAATTTGAATGTAAAATCATTTAAATATATCCCGTTAAAAATAAAGTCAATCTAGATAGGAACCCAACAATTATTATAAAGCCAATAATACTCTTTACAATAAAAAAAAAACAAATTCTCATTTAAATAAATTTATTAGTTGCTTTTATTTTTTACAATTTATATGTAATTTAATAATAAAAAAATTAAAAAACGTAAACTAAAATAACAAATACTAAAAATATGATTGCATAACGGTTCAAAATGCAAACGTTTTGAATAAATTAAATGTCCAATGTACACATTTTATTATATATCTTCGCCATATTCCAATATACATTTATGTATATTACATAATATATGTATGCATAAATATGTATGAATGTAAATTTTTATTTTTTAGCGTTATGTAATGTTTTTTTGATCTGAAATATAAAAATGAAACATGAATTAATTAATACGCTTAATAGTAATTAAAAAATTTTTATACGTTTACCCAAGTGAAGATTATTAAAAAACAAAACAATAGTAATAATTTCATATCAAAAAATGAATATAATAATAAAATCTCTCAATGAGTTACATGATTAAAGCTGACTCTAATATAAACAGAAAGTTTTGTTGAAAACAATTGTTCGAATCTCTAAACTACTATTTAATGTTTCATAATTTTACGTTGTATTTATATCTGTGTTATTTCTATTTGCTCTATTATATACAACTATTAAATACTATCTTTCCCGATATATGTAGTGTGGAATTTTGTTACATATGTCCCCTTTTTTATAACAAAGTGTAACAGTGAACAAAGTATTTTCAAATCAGTAAATAATTATGTGCCATTTTTATTTGTTTAAATTTCAAAAAATAAGAAATCAGTTAAGAAAATTCACCCCTATTCTGACTTTCGATTCGAATCGAAATTTTCTCCGTTTGGCAAATTTGGTATTCTGAGTTTCGATTCCGTTCAGTTTTCTTCGATTTTATGTATTCTGCGTTACGATCGCAACTACGTTTTTCTAAGTTGTTAAAGTTGTGACGTAGATTTTTTAATCCTTGTTTTTTAGTTAAAAATAATTTTTTATAGCCAAATAAAACATATTATATTATTTATTTTTATTAAACACGAAATGAAAATATACGAAGTGTAACAAAATTTAATAAAAATATTAATTTAATCTTGTCCAATTGCATGAAAAAGATAAGAAAGAAGAAAAATTTAGTGTTTTCTTATTGAACCCCTTAGTGCATGCACTATTTTTTATTAAAATTAGCTTATTTTTCTGTTTCTATTTCATACGTTCCTATGCTTTTGAGAACACTATTTTCTTCTTCTTTTTCTTTCGATTCGATTTTCTTTTGGAATACCAATTTTCGATCGAAACGTAACTGAATGCGGAGACGTAATCGAAAGTCGGAATAGGGGTGATTAAGGCCATATTATAATGCAGTTCAAACTATTTTCTTCTTCTTTTTCTTTCTATTCGATTTTCTTTTGGAATACCAATTTTCGATCGAAACGTAACTGAATGCGGAGACGTAATCGAAAGTCGGAATAGGGGTGATTAAGGCCATATTATAATGCAGTTCAAACGCATATAAAGAGTTTTTAAAAATTATGTTTATATAATCTTTGTAAACTTTATGACGTAAAGCAGACATTGTTAAAAAATAATGATATAATTTTCATTTTGGTTGATCAATAAATTAACACTTGATAAGATTAATAGTATATTTGATTTAAAAAGGGGCATTACGTACTTTCAGAAAAATTCCCTTAATGTGCATGTAATTAAGAAATAATTTTATAAAATGCTGCACTTGTAATTTTAAGTACGTAAGAAGAAACAGAACGAAAAAATAAATATTTTTAGGTGTTATTAAAAACAAATAATAATAAAATATACATATACATAAATGAAAAAAAAATATATATATCAACTAACAATTGTAATAACAAATAATTCATAAAAACAAATCTTATATGTATGTATGTGTCTAAAACGCACCATAATCTTCCTGATTAAAGTTAATTTTGAAATAAAATGGAAAAAGTAGATACTAAAAACAAAATAAATATTAAGTATAAAAAATAATTAGTGTAATTGTATGTATAAAAAAATTATATAATTATGTGTCTGTGTCTATTGCATAAACAAAAAAAAAAAGACTATCTAATAAATTACTTATAATAAAATTAAATAACTAATATATGTTTACAACTAATGAATGTGATGTGGTCTATTTATATTTTATTTTAAAGAAAAACGAATAGAAATATGTAACTCATATATATAATAGAGGTCATTTTTTCAACATGCCTAATAATTCGAATAATTATTTTTATGTATATTGCATGTGAGTTTGTGAGCGAATGATATAAATTAATATCTTCGCAACAACTGATGGGAAATGCCAAGCAAAATAAATTTATTTAAAACAAAAATATAATTGTGAAAATGATAACGTGTTTTATTTTTAATTTAATTTTATAATGTGTTCCTTCCAAGGAATAAACAACTCCTGAGCTGCTTCTTTAAAGTTGGTGCAAGTATATTCACCATTATTCTATTTGGCCATTCATCATTGACATTTGTGGATGACTTAACATATGTATGGTATTCTGTAAGAAAAATAGACGTTGCTGCTGTCTTTAATTGCTACTGATTTTGTTGTCAGCGTTTTCTGATTAATGTAAAATTAAAAAACTCTGCGCTTTACCCTATTGTATTTAGAAATTTATTTACGAAATATATTTTAAATAAATTTTTTAAATAAAAAAAATTAAAATTACAAATCCTTGCCGATTTGAAAAACTGGAGTTCGGATCGGAAAAAAATTTTTGTTTTATTTATTTATTTTGTTTCTATTTTCACAAACATATATTGCACAGCACTTTTTTTTATTAAAAATAATAAACAAAATGAATAAGCCGACTGGAACATTAGATATGTGTATTTTATTAACATTGTCGATAAATTGTCAACGTTGTGGAAATACTCTTACAGAATACCAAATTAACATTGAATTGATATTGTCGTTGATTTAAATTGCTGTTGCTTTAAAATTGCCGTTGTTGTTGCCGACACCAAACAGAATAAGGGTGATTATTTTTTAATGTTTTATTTGAATATAATAATTTTAAAATTGGTTATAACCAGGGAAACCAGAAATATACAATTGCATGTTTTTTGTCATACAACCAATCAATCATGAATTTTGGCATCGATTTGTTAGTGCATATTTTTCTCATGTTTTTTGCATATTTCAGTTTTGATAGCATGTTTTCGACATTTTTCGCATTTAAAACCTCTTTAGTCCATATTTTTTGTACTCTAAAACATTTTTACAGAGAAAAGAATTGAACGCCGAAAACAATAGGAAGATAAAACTAAAAGCGTTCTTTAATCGCGATGACATACCCATCGAACAACTTCTATCAAATAAAATTAAAAATCAATTTTTTTTGTGAGCAAATTTTTAAATTCAGCCAATACGTCTCTTTAAACTACAGGAAAAAAGTCGTTTACTATGCATTTTATAGTGAATTATCCAATAAAAAGAAATAAATACTTAAATGATAAATGCAAATATGATGTGAACAAATCAATGGATAAAGGGAACAAATTTCGAGGGAAAATACTGAATATTTACAGGGCTATCATTCCCCACCGAACAATCAGAAAAGTGGAAAACATTTCATGGGAAAATTATTTATGATTATTTAAAGTTATTGAACGTAAATTTAAATAAAAACTTAATTTTCTATTTGTGACAGACGCTGCTCCGTATATGGTAAAAGCTGACAAAGCCATAAAGGTGTTTAACCCTAAACTAATGCACGCATTTCTCCAAATAGAGTTGACAAAGAAATGTATTCCGACCTTCCACTGCCGCCAGAACAAGTTATAGCTCGTTGTGAAACTTGAATTGCGGCTATCAATTAGTACGCCTATGATTATGTGAATTTGTGAATCGATTTTTATTACTGCAAACTTCGGTTTCATCGAAGATTTACTTAAAAACTGCAATCCAAACCAAGACGGTTCAGAATATTGGCAAGAGGAAAGGCTAATACAAAACTTAATATTAAAAGTAAGCTAATACAAATTATGGTAAAAGCGAAGGACTTGATGAAGTAAAATTTATGTCAATATCTAACAAAAGACCTTAGCGTATCTTCTTCAAATCAAGATCTAAAATATGATCTTAAGGCATTGCTATTTGAAAAAACCTGGTGTTTTATGGATAAGAGGGCTCGAAGGAGAGGTTGAAGTGGACTGTATGAACCTGTAGGAAACACACTTAATTTCTTAATAAAATTGTTATTGCTCATAAAGATCAATTATATGAGTATAGGGATAATGTGGGACTATTTTAAATAAAGAAATCAGATTAGTGGAGTGTTTTTTTAACTATACGAGCTACGGCTAGGGAATCTTCAAAAGATATTGGCAGTCCGGACTAACCAATATGCATGTTTCGCGACAAGACTTACTATCTGGCTTATCATGCGCCTACGTACTAAGCCCTATCCACGTTCGTAACTCTTCCATCCATTTCCTCCCCCGGGTCCACTATCAAGTATTACTTCAGGAGAGTGGTGATTCAGCGAATGCTGCTTCCCCTTTCCGCAGATCTTGCCCTCTCAGCCAATCTCTGACGCTCCAAGATTTCCTTTGCAAAAACGCACACCAAGTCCCAATTCCTAGCTGAAGTCAGCATTAGTCCAACAATGTTGTCCGGCACAATCCGGGATCGAATTGCCATTTCCAGGGAACGCCTTTGATCTTCGTTCCGCGGGCAGTCAAAGAAAACATAACCGGCGGTTTCGGTCACATTCGGACAATCCGGGCACACATCATCGTCGTCGTGCCCATATTTAAAAAGGTAGAAAAATTTACCTGCCCGTGTCTCATTCTTACCCAATCATCCACATTCGGTATGAGCGTGTGGGTTCATCTTCCCCTCAAGGAGGTATTCCAACCATGTTGCCACCTTTCTATAGCAACTTCCTCCAGTTGGCTCGTCTTTGCCGACCCTGATCTTTTTGCATCATGCTTTTTTCTTTCAACATCCGCCACCAGCTGCAGTGGCATCAGTCCGGTAATAACAAAAGCCGCGTACGTGGATACCGTGCAGAGGGCAGAGGTGACCCTAAGCGCACATCTTCTATAGGCTGCATCAATACCCATTCTATACGTTCTCCTAAGCATAGCCATATGGGCTATGGGGGCCGCATATAAGGCAATCGATCTTACCACACTAGTAAGCAACAGCTTCCTCTCCTGTGTTGGGCATTATTCGCGCAAGCGCACATGCTGATAGTGCATATTTCCCACCGACATACTTCAGGTGCTCCCTAAATGTGAGTCTGTTGTCGATCATGATCCCCAAGTATTTAATCGCCTGTCTAGAGGCTATTCGCTGGTTACCAACTGTTATAGTAGGACTTCAGTCTTGTGATCCGCAAGTTTGAGACCTGCGCTCACAATCCGGCTTCTGACCACAGCAACTGCACCATTGCAAGCTCTTTCCAGTTTGTCGAGATGTTTTCCCCCTATTACCAAGGCAATATCATCTGCGAAGCCAATAATTTGTGCACCCCTTGGGAGTTCGAGCCTTAGCACACCATCCATATTCCAGAGTATAGGTCCCAAGACTGAGCCTTGCGATACCCCTGCTGATATCTCATATGATTTTCTGCCATCAGACGTGTCGTATAAGAGGACTCTGTCCCTAAGATAATTGGCAATCAGCTCGATCAGGTATTTCGGCACGTTCTTCTCATCGAGTGCAGCCAACGTGGCATCCCAATCGGCAGAGTTAAACGCGTTCTTAACATCCAAGATGATGATAACACAGTTTCCTTATCATCTTCAAGCCAGCGATCACCACTGATGGCATCTTTCGCCATGTTCACAACTCTCTCTATGGCATCAACTGTAGAGCGTGCCTTCCGGAAGCCAAATTGGCGGTCCGATAAGCCTGATCCATCCAAGGCCGTCTCCAATCTTCTGAAGATTATCTTCTCCAGCAATTTGCCGGCTGTGTCAATCAATCTGAGTGGGCGGTATCCGGATGCATCTTCCGCCCTGCTCTCAATAGCCGTCCTTAATGCAATATTCGGGATTCCATCAACTCCTGGTGACTTTTTCAGCCTAATATCCTTACACACTGCCTCAAATTCCTGGCTGCTAACCTCCGGAATTTCAAGGTGGGGTGGTCCTTTTTGTACAGAGTAGGTTATTTCGGCCCTACGCGGGAAAAGTCCTTCGACAATTGATTTCAGTCTAGATGCAGATATTGCGGATGGTGGTCGAAAACTATTCAGTTTCTTCATCACAACTTTATATCCCATACCCCAAGAGTTGTTCCACACATCGTAACACATCTCTCTGTAGCATCTTCTCTTGCTCTGCACAATGGCCCTTTTCAAGCAGGGTCTTAACGTTCTGTACTCCTCTTGCAGTTCTGAAAAGTTGTCACGGCGTCTCGCCCTCTGGCACACACGCCGTGCATGAATACACCCTACGCCTTATCTCATCTATTTCCGGCAGTATACATTTCTTCTGCCAAGAAATTAGAATTATAGAAATTTCTTGCCATGGATGCATTGCAAGCTTCCGTGACCCGTCGCATTAGCTCAGCCGCCATATCGTTCGCGCCACCATTCAGCGGGATGTCCCCCATCGCAAAAACAAAGGCCTCCTTGTTAAAGGTGGAATCCCTCCATCGTGGACCCGGAGGGACTACAG
The DNA here is from genome assembly GCA_023159175.1 of Wohlfahrtia magnifica. NCBI lineage: Eukaryota > Metazoa > Arthropoda > Insecta > Diptera > Sarcophagidae > Wohlfahrtia > Wohlfahrtia magnifica. The sequence goes on along the minus strand of JAKWBJ010000181.1, from coordinate 382,306 downwards.
ATAAAGTTTGACCTATGGAACGTTCGCATACATCAAAGATAATAGCATGGTGGTCGCTGTGCGTGTACACGTTAGATACACTCCAGTCAGTTGAGGCTGCCAGCACATCGGTGACGAATGTCAGGTCTATCCTGGAGCTTCTTCCATTCCTCGGGAATGTATCCCTTTGACCGCAGTTCAGCAACACCACATCCAGTGCTGCAAATGCTTGTAGTAGGCTCTCTCCACTGTGGTTCGTGTAGACTGAGCCTCATTCAACTGCCCATGCATTGAAATCTCCTGCAATAACCACAGGCCTTAAACCCTTCACCCTGTTGACGAGGTCATCCGGTCTGCGTTCATAGTCTCCGATAGATAAGCTTGGGGGAAAGTAGCAGCTGAAGAAGTGCATTGGGATCGAAATAATAGCCGTTCGCGTACCTCCAGGAACATTTCTTATATTTTTGAGCGCAGAGGGTTGTATTTCGCCTGTTTGCTCCTTCCATGCACTTATTATCTCATCATCCGTGGTTATCTCATCCAGATACCTTAGCTCGAAGGTTGCCTCTTGAGTTTATTATAGTTTATATTGATAGTTTATTATTATTCTTGACCGGTGTACCTCGGCCGTCATCTCGGTAGGCCTTTTGAATTCCAAGAGAATTTCACCCCTCTGAGTCTTCTTGACAAGGTGAACATCACTGCCAACTGATTTAAGCTCAGGGGCGCTTCTTACTTTTCTAAGTAAATCCGTATAAGACAGCCTCTGTGAGCTTTATTATCACCACATCTGGCCTAGGAGGTTTCCTCCGCTTTCTCGCCTAGATAACCCAATCGTTAGGCTTCCGACTACCTTCATCTTGATTGGCCAGCCCATCTATAATACACTTCGTCACCTCAGCCGTGGTGACATCATCTTTCCTTGCAGATACCTTATTCACGTCTTTTGATGTCCCTTTGTTTAGTCTATCTGGGCGTCCAGGCTTGGTCTTTTTGGCGGTCTTTTCCTGACATTTCCAATCTCCTCTCTCAACCTCTTAGACGTGGTTATCGGTTGCCCCGTTTGAACTGTCTGCGTACATCTGTCAGCAGTTTTCACTTTGTTCGTCGATGCTTGGGACCTGATTCCAGCTGCTTGTTGATATAGTGACGATATCAAGGTCACTAGGTCACGCATTGGCTGGTGTATAGATCTCCTTCCTCCTCCCATCATCTTCTGCAATTCCGCAATTTTCTCTCCAAGCCTGGAAAACACTTCGGTACCCCTTTCGTTGCTTGGCAAGATATTAGTGGGCGTGCCATCATTCAGGGTTGATGGAAATAACCTTGACCTTACGGCTGTCTTCGTTGGTGTCGCCTTTTCCGGCGTTCGCGCCAGTCTTGATGCGCGCTGGAAGGGGTTTCTCATCATGTAACCATCTAAGCTTGTAGCATTATCTGATACAGTGGCAAAGTTCGACACCACCGTATCATTGCAGTCATTGGATATCGACGGCCGGGAGCCTGCTTGCTCACCCCGCAAAACCGCCGGCACTGGGCTCATTACACCCTGCACCGTAACTTTATTACTTAACGAACTTTCCATTTTTGTTTTGTTTTACTGTTCTGGGATCCTACCCATATCATTTTATACCTACTGACAGGTTCTTAAACCAGCCGCTCCTAACATGGAGGCAGACGCTGCCTAGAAAGCCGCTCAATCTGAGTCAGACGCTATCAGGATTTTCGATGTCGACACTTAATCAATGGGCGGCATCAATCGCCCAGTCACAGAAACTTCACTGGGTCACATAACCTTTAAGTTAAGGCCTCCATTTCTGCCGCTATTGGTCGGGGACTCCTTATTTAATATTCGCAGCTAATCCAGATATCTGTGGGCCATTAAGCTATCCGCCACCCTGCTGACACCCACAGTAGCCTAAGCTCAGCCCTGTGTGTGTGTGTGTGTGTGTCTGTGAGCTCACCTTTTGGGATGTGTTGGCTGTGATATAGGAAGTAGGTGTAGGTGTAGATGTAGATATAGATTGTTTTTAGTACAATTTTTTTTAATATTCAAGCGAATTAAATACAATGACTTGTTATATTTAATAACTTATTGTAATTAAAATAAATTTAATTTGATTTCAATTTATATTTAATAGAAATTTAGGATTTTAGATTGTTTTAATATTATTGCAGAAAGTTTTAATATTAAGTAGAGTTAAGTTTTATAAAATTTTAACAATTCCTAGCTTTAAGTTTTTAAAAATGTAATTTGACCTGTTGGCCTGTTGGCTGATACGTGATATCTGAAATTCAGCTTTATTTTCCTACAGTAACTCAATTTCTATTCCAGTAACTCAATGGAAATTGAAATCGTTATAATTATCTTAAATAGATACATATTAGATAAATACAGTTTTTACTATATATTCAGTTTCAATGTAGATTCAATTCAAATTCAATATATTGTATAATACAAAATATAAGAACTATTAATAAGAAAGTACAAAATCGTATTTTTTTGCGATTTTGTACACTATTCTTTAAATATGACGCCATTACATCAGTAGACTTTGAAATAACATTTTTAATGTATTAAAGTTTGCTCAGATATACTCGTATAGATTTGAAATTGAAGTACAATTTTTGTTTTTCATTCTGTTATATTGTTTTTTGTATTGTTAATTTTATATATCATTAAATATGTATAATCAAAAGAATTGTTGAATAAGCCTCTTTTCTATTAACAAAAAATAAATTTTTATTTATGTAGGGCATATTTTTAAATTTTTATATCATATTATCGGATTTGGCTGCATATTTTTCCGCACAAAACATTTTGAAGAAAAATGGTGTTCTTTTGGGTTTATTGTTAGATAGTGGGAAGTGGACTGTATTTGCCTTTGTAAATCTAATTTCTAATAGAAAAGGAGAAATTATAAGATTAGGGATAAATAAATAAATATTAGTAACTAGTATGGGTACGTGCGTGTGTGTGTGGAGGAATGTGTGAGATCACCTTGTGTATTGTGTGTGTCGTATGCATGCAATAATTAAATGTTAGATGTACAATTTTATTATAATAGTTTTTTATAGTATGTACTTTTAAGAAATTTTATGATTTTTGATGTAGGATTCAAAACAATTTAGGTTTAAGTTTATTTTATTTTAAATTAGCTTTAGGTTTAATTTTAGATTTTTACTAAAATATATAAATTTAAGTATTTACTTTAATTTCAATAATTTCGAATTAATTTTGAAGTCTAAAAACTTCACTAATTAATTTGAAGGTTGATAGCTATCTAATCTTTTAATTTTTACTTTATGTTACTTTATGTTAATTCCAATAGAAAGTAATAAACAAATGGAAGATTAGTCGTTACAACTGCATCGATAATGCAGTTTAATAATTCGACAAACATACCAATATCGATAAATACACTTTAATAAATAATGTCATAAATTTAATTATTTAAATAAATTCAATATTCAATTTTTCGACAATGACAAAATAATGTAATAAAAAATAATTTTCAATATATAAAAGTATAAAATCGCTGGTTGTTTTTCTCGATTTTGAACACATTTTTTTAAGAGCATATTTCTGGTTTCTCTGGTTATAACTGTCGACTCAATGGTTTATTTAAAAATAAAATAGAAAAACGGAAAACAAAAATTGAGCCTAACTTAGGCTGCTTTTACAATGCGGTAACTGATAGACAGGCAATTTTTGCATTCTCTTTTGAAGTTGCCTGAGCATTTTACAAACATGAAATTAATTGCAGGACATAAATTTTTTTACAATGAAATGAGAAAAACAATCTGAAGCTACAGAATAAAAATTGCGAAAAGTAGAAAAGAGAAACAAAAAATGTCCAGTACAGACAGTCGTGTGCTACACACTCTACCTCTTCAAACCCTCGCCTACAAACTTCGTATGTCTGTCAATCAGTTGCTAGTTTGAACCAATTCCAATTTTTTTGGTCGTCCCAATTCCGTCAGCAGTTTTGTTTTTAGCCTTTTTAAAACGTTTGAACTCGTTTAAATTGCGTTAAAATTAAGTTAATTTACTTTGTTGTTGTTACAGTTTTGTTTATTTACTACACTATAACGTTTATACAGTTTATCTTAATACAACTTAATATTCGCTTATACAACACTTTTATTTCCGCTTAACCACATCGACAGCAAAACGATAACTAAAACTCACGTGTGGGTAAAGCAGCCTCTTTATATACCTAATTGCCTACAGTTTGGAAGGTTCCGGAAATATCGTCCATCTTGTATTCTCATTTCCGATAATTCAAATGTAACGTAAGGATGGTCGAATTGGCAGTGCTGCCAAATTGGTAGGGTGACACGAAATGTACCAAAATCCCACATTACAGTTTTAAAGCGCTGATGTGTTGTATTTTTATTTCGTAACAATATTTATATTTTCTTATTTAAAACAGGTACATAAAACTTTTGTTAAAATTTTAAAATTTTTATGAAAATTTGCATGCATTTTGTACTAAATCTAAATAATTCCACAAATTTTTTCTTGTAATTTGCTGTCGCTAAGCAAATCACACACATTTGTACATATTTTGTCACATTTATATATATTTTTAAGAGAAGCATCGCCAAATTGTAACGTATGCCTCTTTGATATGGTAGACGAGTAGTAATGATTATTTGAAATATTTTTTTATTATTATTTATGTTTTTTTTTTAATAAAAATTAAAATTTTACTTTCCATTTGTATGTTTTTTGTGTTTTTCTTCTCGTTTATTTATATTTTTTCACTTTTGACATAACTAGGGGCAAAAATGCCCTGTTGTAAGCTGCCACCACCTTATATAATTTCACCATGAAAGGTGTCTTATAAAGATTTATATATAATTTATATATTTACTAAACTTACTTTAAAACTAATTTACTTTACTTTACTTCAGACTAAAGTCTGAAGTCAGGAGAATAGTCTTAATTGTAACTAAACTTTAAAAAATACAATTTTTTTACATTAAATAATTAGACTTATTTAACATAATTTATAGCAGACACAACCTCAGAAATATTCTTATTAAAATATTATTGCAACATATTGATGTGCATAACTTTTGTTACAATTAATTGTGTGCTCTATAAATGTTTTTATTCTTAACTTCTCCCTGCTTAAATTCGATCGTCCCCGATCGATTCAGAAATAATGTAAGTCATGTATCCTTGTGATCGATGTTCCGATTTTATGTTTTTCAGTCTGTGGAACATTTGTGGGCTGCAAAACCAATGTTGTTACCGCTCTTTTCCGTTAATTCTCATTATCCAAACTCCCAAGCTGACTGTGATTAGAAAGGTTATAAATATAGCAAACTTTCTAATCCACGCTCCTTTTTAAGATTTTGTATCACCTTTATATTATTTAAATGTAGCTCTTGTAATGATGCCAATAATATAACTTTGCTTTTTTTACTGGAGTCTATTACATGGAGGCTGGTATGGACTTCTAGCCAAATCGAATAGTGCCGTTTTCATCTGAGATCTCTTCAATAAGTGGAATGTGCTGAACATTACTGGTTGTGCATGACGATTTATTTTCAGATAAAATATTTGTAATACAATTGTCATTACTTAAATTTATTAAATGGTCTCTTTTACAAATTTTAATTTTATTATAGTTTTCTCAATTATTTTTGATTAAATAAACTTAATTTTTGTTTGTTAATATTTCCTTAAATTTTAAGTTTATTATAAAATCATTTTTTATTATAGGTTTCACAATTATGTTTTTATACAAAATTAAATCAATTATGGGAATGTTGATTACATATATAAGATATAAAAAATTATTAAAAACATTAACATTAGCTAATTCTAATGCCTCTTCTACATTGCTGAAGGGCATTTTTTCAGTTTCTAACTGATTTATGGCCAGTGCCATTTCTTGTTTATTTAACAAAAATAAGTTGATTACAAGATTTCTTGCCCATTGATTAGCATACTTTACATTAGTGATGCTCGTTTATATTGTTCAGATTACCAAATTTTTCGGCTGTTTATTTATTCTCTTCGTGAATTTTAAAACCAGGGTTACTAAAAGAAAAAAATCTTACCAAAAATAAAAAATAACCTTTATTGTATAGTCTTTCAATTTAAATATCATACAGTATTTATTAAAATTGCTTTTATTATTCCTGGAAATTTTTTTTGTTTTCTTTTTCTATAAAAAAATTAAGAAATTGTAATAAATTAACAAGCTACAAAATCTTGTATCAAAACAAACTCATACGCTTTGTTTTCGTTATTCCAAACGGCAACAATATTTACAACATGAAACATGTATGTGAGAAACAAACTTTGTTCAGTTGCTTGTTAACTTTCAACGCATGTTTCTGTGTTTTTTTAATTTCAAAGAGATTTTGAAGAGAGCAAAAATTTAGCTTTGTACACCGAGAAGTTTTAATAATAAGACACATAAATTTATGCATGTTTATACTTTGTATGAAAACCTATTTCTTTACAGCATTTTAATTTCAGTGTATTTATCATTTTGAGTATGTTGTTCTTTGTGGTCATCCCTGCTTTACATTCATAATTGATTCGTTAGTTAATCTTATTTTATTCCGAATTATTTCTATATCTTCGCTTACAATTGAGCTATAATTTTTTATTATATTTGAAAATTTAGTCATAACTCTTGTAATATTATGAATTTGATTTGCAAAGTCTGAGCTTATTATAATTTTTTTATTATTTTTGTCCGCCATTTCATCTAAAGTCTTTGTAAAGGAATTCTGCGTCGTCATGATCTGGTGATCCTGCAATAAATTTTCAAATTTTTCTAACGTGTTGATCGATCTGGTTTGTCTTACTGGTATTTTGATTGTTTCCGGTAAATCTACTATCTGTCCTAGTTGATGATACATTGTCGCATAAAGAGGATTTGTTTTAGAGATATATGTATTTGTCCACGTAAAATTTTGTCTTTTGTAAAAGATCAAATCGAAAGAGCTTATATTAATCGGATGTATAAACTTGAATGTTCCATCCTGAATTTTTCAGTGTCCATTACCTATTGTCACAAAGTATTAATCCGTGTAGTTAAGTATATGCACCTCTGCTTTCAGCAGTGGTAGCCAAAATCTGTAATCAAAAACAACTTTTTATCAAAAATAAAAGAAAAAACAAATTTACAAGTTGATTCAAAAATAGTTTAATTCAATATCTTGGGGATATTTTCGATCCTAATCTTTTGTTAATTTTTATATATATTTTTTGACATAATGGTTTTCTTGTTTTATTATGATGTTCTATATCTGTTTTTGGCTTTTTAACAATTGCTTCTATATTTTCTCTCCTTGCTATTGACATATTATGCTAACTGTTCTTTCAAAGAACATCTCGATGGGTTTCTTACCGGTTTTAGAATGTATAGTATAATTGTATTCATAAACTGTTCTGTCTAACACTTCCTGTCTTAAAAACGTATTATTATTGACAAGGTTGAAAGAAAACGCACCACTTTACCATTTACAGTACTTTTGTATCGTGGAGTCTTGAAAACTTTAATATTCAAATGATCTTCGAGCATAAAAAGAATTTATTCAGATTTTAATGCTTTTTTATTTTCTACGATAACCATTCTTGGAACGCCAAAATTAAACATCATTTCCCTTATTGGTTCTCTAATATCTGCTATCGATAGAGATTTTATCACCGTTGCCTGTGCAAATTTCGTGAGCTTAGCTATTGCCCTTTGTTGTAAAGTTTTTTTCAGTACACCAAATGTCCACGTAGAATATTTCTCCTGCATATTGTGGAATTGGAGTAGATGAAATATGTGATTTATTTGGATGCCTATCATATTTTCCGTCTCTATATACCTTACATTGTTTTATTATTTTGTTTAGTTTATCACTCATTTTTAGGAAATAGTATTTTTCCAAAAATTGATGCTTATTTTCTTTTGCATTTCTATGTGCTCTTTTATGAACCCTTACGGATTCCTCTTCTTGCCTAGAGATGTCAACTAAGTTCTCTACCTGAGTTTGTGTATTTATATCTAATTTAATATTTAGCAAAATACAGTGGGCTTATTGTTTGAATTTTACTCATTATACTTTTAGGAGTATATAATCAGTTTATCACGCTCGGATCAAAGTATCTTTTCAGAATTATCACCAACTCGTCTTCTGTAAAACTTGGGGCTGTTATGATATGTCTATAGTAAGTGGAAAAAGGTAATTTATATTGATACTCATTAACTTCACCTATAACAATAAAAATCTGTTTTTTAAAGACGTTTATTGGCCATTCTACTGATGGAATTAAATTTTTACCAGAGCTATCATCACTGTGTACAGTAGCCGTTAAGGCGTTGACATCGACAGACTTATTGTGCTGGTTTCTTGAAAGGGAGGTGAGGTCTGTATAAATAAGCACTTTAGCGTGACCATATAAGTAGTTCCTTAGTGTATCCAATGCCCAAATTATGGCCATCATTTCCTTCTCGTTGGCCGAATAATTTTCTTCACGCACGGTGAAATTTCGCTGGCGCATTATGTCCAAATGGTAATCGAGTGAACTCGTATTTACCGTTGTTAATAGAAAATGCTGTTTTCTCTATGTCTTGGGTTTTAAAGGTATTTAGTAAAAACCGCTTTTTAAATCTAAAACTGTAAAATGTTTACATTTTCCTAACTGACCAAGTGCTTAATCAATTTCTGGTAAGGAGTATTTATCTGCAATAATAAATACATTAAATTTTTGGTAAGCGTTCAATTTTCGGTAATCTATGACCATTCTACGTTTCTTCTGTCCACTTGCGTCTATTTTTTGGGAACAATCTACTCAGGTGAAATGTATGACGATTTCGATGGCCTAATAATACTATCTTCTAACAAGGTTTTTACCTGAGTCTCGATTTCTTTTTTAAACTCATAGAATATATGGGGTCTTCTGTTCTTGTCTCTATTTCTCTTACAATTTTAGTGGTGTACGTCTGTTTTTCGTTTGGTGCTCAAAAAAGATTAGTGTTAAAATTCCCTAAAGCAGCACGTCCTTTTGCGGTTGCGTCATGTGATCAGTTCGAATTGTAGTCATATTAATATTGTCCACTAAAAATTTTTTAAGCAAAATTATTCTGTCCGTTTCCTATTTTCACTAGACATAACTAGTATGAATAACAGCATCAAGGTCCTTAAGACTATCGTGTCCGATAATGCCATGAAATGTTTTTGATTCCGGTAATATATAAAATTTTACTGATATTGGTATGAAAACGAATTTCTACTTTTGCTGCAATTGAATTTTACAAACAATTTACGAACTTTCTCATTTCATTTTTTTAATGTATTTTCCCTAATTTATCATTTAAGTGATTTATTAAAACGAAAGAACGAATAGGCTTCATGTGCCTACAGTTTCTGGTTTTATTTAATCAAAAGATTTGTTAAGGTCATAAAGGTCGTCGGTTCAATACCAGGCCAGACCATCTTAAAAAAAAGAAAAAAGTTTTTCGACAGCGGTATCACCACATAACATTAGTTAGTAACTGGTTATAAGTATCACTTCTATTGAAAACTTCTCTAAATGCATTTACCGTTCGGAGCCGGCGTTAAGCTGTAGGTCCCTTTCAATGAGTTTAAAAATAGAATCGCGTGCAGCTCATTGGACTGAGAGAAGTCCCCATGTTTCTTCATGGAATGTTATGGCAATTAATAATAGTCTTCAAATACCAAATAACTTGTTATTAAAAACAACTCTGAACTCATGAAATTATCATATGTTACGGGGGTAAATTATCTTCAGCAACAGTAACCATATCACCTTCATTTAAGTTTTTTTTTTCACTTGACCTTCTGTTACAACTCGTGCAAATATTCAATTGATCACCTCTTTCACAAGTTTTGTTGTACATCAGAAATTCGTAGCCATCTATCTATGTGAGACCAGTCTTTACTATCCACAGTTGGTTTTGCAATACCAACTAACGGATCACCAGCCAAAAAATGGGCAGAAGCCAAAACGCCTTCATCATTGGGGTTATTAGACATGGCTTTCATCGGTCTGAAATTCAGACAGCTTCAACTTCAGTAACCATCATTGCAAGTTCTTCAAACGTTAAATGGGATTAACCCAAAATTCTAGTTAGATGGTAATTCGCAAACTTAACCGCTGCCTCCCATAAACCGCCAAAGTGGGGGGATCGTGGTGGAATGTGGCAAAATTGAACACCATTAGCAGCACAATATTTAGAAATCTTACCTTGCACTTGTTGATCAAAAAACGTCTTCATTTCTCCTAACTCTCCACTGGTGCCTACGAAGTTTGTAGGATTATCGCAGAACAGCTGTATACATAGATCTCGAGCTACAAACCTTTTAAATGATGCCAAGAAAGCATTTGCAGTCAGATTAGATACCACCTCCATGTGCTGAAGCATATAAAACGCTTGTGCTGAAGCATATAAAAACAGAAGCCTCTTAGTTAGTGTTATAACAGTGTTGTTATAACAGGACACAAAAATCTGCATCAGTAACTAAATGGCTTCGCTAAGGATACTCTAGAATGAGGCAAATCACACATAATTTGATTGCTAAGTTTGGACGACATCGAAAGCACTGAACACAGCTACCAGTTACCAAACGCATAACACTTCAGCGTTCGCCAGTCGACCACCAACACGAAGCAAGAGTATACCATATTTACATACTTTCGATAAAATGACTTTGGCATTTGTATTTACTTGTGGCTGGCATTTCATGATTTTTTAACAGCAAATTAATTTCTTCACGAAAGTAATACTGCTACACACAGTATACGATTCGAATAAGCGCTTTGTCTAACCTTTCCACCATTCCCTTCATTCGATTACATAAGCTTAGCAGGCAAACAAACATTTTGCAACTTTTCAAAATCACTGTAAGTCTCCAACCACTCAATGCAATGAGTGATGTCTTATATTTTTCTTGAAGAAATTTGCTAGTAGCTAACAACGTAACACCGCTAATACTTCTTTCTTCATTTATATCAGTTCGTTTTTTCTTCCATTTGTTTGGTGGCTATTCATCACATGGTTTTGTTAAGAAGTAGGCTCTGTGAACCAAAAAGACTCCAGTAATTTATTCGCATACGCTCCTCTTGATATTATATCCGCTGGATTAGATTTGGAGGGGACATGACGCCATATTATATTTTTTTTTGTTTCTTCTTGAATTGACGATACTTTTTTGGCAACAAAGTAGTCTAGTTTGAGGGATGTTCACTTAGCCAATCAAGTACGCTTTCCGAATCAGTCCACAAATAGGTAGCATTAATAGAAATAGGGAAATTAGCCTTTGTCTTGATTACTAATTTTAATAATTCAGCTCCCAACAATTCCAGCCTTAGTAGAGATTGTGTCTTTAGTGGTGCTACTCTTGATTTGGCACTACACAAATGTACCGTTACGCTATCATCATCAAATATTGTTCATATATAGATGCAACATCCGTAAGCCCTTTTTGATGCATCGGCAAATCCGTGCATTTCTACTCGAACTAATCCCTTTTTGGCTAAACTAATCTAGGTAAACTTATATTTTCAACTTTTTATTTGTTTATTTTTATCTATTTTATTTTGTCAAGGGAGAATCGCCAGGACAATTGCACTTGAAACTTGGTTGTTTGGAGAGAAAAGAAAAAGAAAACAACCGTTTTGTTTGCTTGATTTATAATTTCTCATTTCTTATGTACAAATATTAATGTCTGTTTATATGTTTTTATGATTTGTTTGTTTGTTTGTGCCTTATGGACAGTTAGACGTTATCTATCCACATCAGCCAAAAAGCATAATTGTAATTGTAAATTGTAGAAATCACACTGGATAAAAGCTGTCTATATACATAAGTATACTATATAAAAATGAATGTGTGTTTGTTTGAAGACTCTGGAAAGGTTGGTCAAATGCACCTTCGCAGTAAGATAGAACCTGACCTATTCTCTGCGTCCCACCATACCAACACTAGGGGCATGGTCTGATCTGACCGTTAACACTTTGCTCGTGAGGCTTGATTCTAATAGATTCAAGACTAGCGTATGCGGATGATGTTGTTGTGGCTGTGTCGGGAAAATTTCTTGACACAATATCACAGCGTCTTCAAACATCTCTGGGCCTTCTCAGTCGTTCGAGTACTGACAGTAGGCTGAATTTTAACCCGGGAAAGTCGGAATTGGTACTATTCACACGAAGGTACAAAGTTCCGTCGTTTTCCCTACCGCGCCTGCTGTCGGATAGCGCGAAGTATCTGGGGATAATCCTGGATTCCTAGATATCCTGGCTCCAAAATACACGTGCGAGGGCGGCGAGGGCGAATGATGCCCTGTCGTAGTAGGGCCGTTGGAAAGTATTGGGGTTTAAGTCCTAGGAGTTCCAATTGGATATTCAACACAGTGGTCAAGCCTATACTTATGTATGGTGAATGTCTCTGGAGAAATCCACATACTGCAGGATCCTTGATAAGGTTTTGCAGAGTACAGCACTGATGATTACAGGTGCGCTCAGGTCCACTCCTTCGAAGGCCTTGTTTGTACTACTGAACTGGCTTCCAGCGGACCTGATGGCTAGGCAGATGACGAGCATATCTGCAATAAGGTTGAGGATGGCAGGAGCATGTTCGGACAGGGTCTACGGGCATGCGACCATCTTTAGATATTTGGATACGATCCCTGAGGGGATAGGTTACACCCAAACCCTTACTAGATAGAATGTTCTCCGCGTGCACATCACCAGAACCGGTAATTGGACCCAGTACTGTTGAGGTGTATACGGATGGATCACAATCCTTGGAAGGGGTTGGGGGCGGCATCTTTATTCCTGTATACGGGGTGAAGGAATCCTTTAAACTGCAGGCCTACTGCAGTGTCTTATAGTGGAGGTCTCGGCGATAAAGAGGGCAGCGGACTGGTTGATGTACTACGGGGTATATGACAGTGATATCCGAATCTGTACGGACAGTCAGGCTGCGATCAGGGCGCCCTCCGGTGTCTACTTGACATCGCGACTGGTGTGTTAATGCCTGGCATCTCTGAACGAGATGGCGAGACATTCAAACCCAGAGATTATCTGGGTAAGGGGTCACTCGGATACCCTGGGGAACTGTGTGGCAGACGGGCCTGCGAGGGTTGGCTCTCACCTTAGAAATTAGGAGATTGACCACTCAGTTGGGATGTCACTCTCCTCTTGCAGACTTATGGGATGATGAACCCACGTGCTAATGTATCAAGGCAAATCTGGCCGCTATATGATCGGGCTCGCTCGAAGTCGCTTATAGGGATGCCGCGTCTTAGGCTGCGAACTCTTGTGGCTGTGATTACTGAGCACTGGGTGGCTGGTGCGCACGCTAGGAAATTGGTTCTGCCGTTCAATGACTACTGTAGAGGTTGTCAGGATGAGGAGGAAATAGATAGTGTCGAACACTTTCTGTGCCAGTGCCCGATTCTTTCGGATATTGGGACTGCTTTCCTTGGCAGGCCATCTCTAGATGCCTTGTCATATCTGGCCGATGTAAATATCAGCAGCATCTTTTCTTTTGTACATGCGTCTGGTTGGTTCGGGTCGGACCGGGACGCGGACATGTAGATTATTCATTCTCTGGATTACTGATGGGTATCACAGTGGGATCAATATTGGACCCAGGTGGGCTGGACGTGTCTGGCTACCCGTCGTAACTAACTAACTAACTTGTTTGAAGACTGTATACAGCTAATAGCAGAACCAGCAGTGTCTTTCTGGAAGGAACAAATGATTGGATTTTGACCGGAAGGTGACAAAAGTCAGATAACATATATGATAATTATTAAGATGGGCGTAGCGAAGAACACCGGGTTTTAGCTAGTTATTAATAATATATTGAAGTCTTATATACTGAATTGACTATAGAATATTTTAAATTTCAAATTGCTGATTTATGGTTCCTATGATCAACAATTATTAAACGGCTAAATATCGATTCCCACGATCAACAATTATTATAAAGAAAAAATTATATAGAATAACATAATTAGATAATTATTAAAATAATTATGGAGATAAAGCGACAATCATTACAATAAAGCAGTCATAAGCTTTTCATGTGACTTTAGCAGGGCTACCGCAAACAGTATGGTAAATTACATACAACCGGCATCAGAATTACACACATGAAGAAAAATTAAGCACAAAATTTTTTTTTACGAATATTACATGTATACAGTGACTCCAATTGTACAACAGCCTTTTTTATAGAAAAGTATAGATTTTTTAAGTCTTAAAAAACACATCGTATGAAAAAACAAAAACATATCGTAATGAATAAAAAGAAAACCATAATTTTATCCAATAATAACTGTAAGTTTCGCCAGAATACTTGGAATGTAATAATCAAACAATTAGCGATTGTTTCCATATCTGTTGTAATGCAGAACAGTTAGTAAGCGCCTAGGATTTGATTTTAATAAATTTAAGCATTCTTCCGGCTCAATGAAGTCAATGTCGTCTTAAGTGGAAGTGGGGTGTTAAACTTCTACTAATAAATTCTCCTAGCGGATTCCTTGTAAAGATGATCAGTTACATTAGGTTCTGAGCTCTGTGCAGATGTCTTTGTAAGTTTGAGTCAGGTACGGATCAAGCAAACCATTGCATTACCCGATGTTTGCTTGGGATCGTTGTCTTGATAGAATAGTATATTGCTTAGATACCCTTTTTCTCTGCACTTTTGTTGTTGAATATTGAGATAACAAATTTCTCCACTTTACCATAAAAAAAACTATGAATTATCGTAACCAGCCATTCAAGACTGTATCCCAAATTATCCTCCACGTTTAACAGTTTTTGTATTTTTATGATTGAGTTCGTTTTGTTTGCAAATTACGAAATTTCGTATGTCAAATTTAAAATATTCAAAATAAAATAGCGATCATACTTTAATCAGGCAAACTAATATTAATGCATTTTACATTTTTGGTAGTAATTTGGGAGTGTCTCACTCAGGCTACTTTACACTGTATTTACCACTTGTTTTTTTTGCTTCTTTTTGATTATTTTTTGCCTATGCGTGTGAGTACGTACGTGTGAAAAGAAATGAGAAGAGCAGCTCTTTGCCTGGCGATTATTTGAAAAAAAAAAAACGGTAAACAAAAAGAACATATACACACAAATTACACACAAGGCTAATTACATATGGGCTGTGAAAAATTACACAAAATATGTGTAATTCTACAAAACTTGTAATTCTACCAAAATTCCTTAAAAAATCTTAAAACTATTAAAAAAATTTTTTGATGTAAATAACAATTTTTACTAAAATTTTTACATGTGCTGATATACTGTGAGCTACAAAAAAAGCATACACGATAACAACGTTTTACTAACACAAAATTTACGCAACAAGAATAAAATGTGTTATACTTTACTTGTCAAAGAAGTTCACAAGGAAATTCGGTTTATTTTCCTTGTGCTTAAAAAAACAGCAAATAATCTTTGAGAAATAGATTCCACTCAGTGTTTTTCTTAAATTTGGATAAGATTTTCTACTATAAAGGATTCTTTTCCAAAAGTGCTCAAATGGATTAAAATTTAAGTCTTGGGAAGGATTTCACTGTTTATCTAACACGGCTCCCGCTGTTGATTTTGCTTTTTTCTATGTTAGATTACCATTACGCTAGCGGGTCTGCGGCACAATATAACTTTTTAGGTAACAGTGCCAAGGCCATTTGGGCCTTTTATGATAGCACTCGATTGACATTCTGGTGATACCATCTGGACTTTTTCGAATGGTGTAACCGATCCATCCCCATTTTCTTTTCCTTATCTGTTTCAGTATTGGTTCTTCGTTAGCAATGCTCCACAGTTCTGTGTTTCTTATGGTGTTAGGCCAGAAAATTCTGCATATTATTCTGAGACACTTGTTAATGAATACCTAACGTACAAAAATTTTTTAGTGAAAACAAAATTCATAGGCTTTGAAGTAAATAATTCAATATCAATAACATAAACACAATTATCTTCAGAGTTGAATATTTCTTAAGGACAAAATTGGTCACAAAATTTATCCACTTTTATTTGAATTTTTGAATTATCATTTGTGCAAAACTTATACATGTATATACTAATTTAATCATCTTTTTCAATAGCTAAGGTACAATTTTGTTTTTAAATATATTTTTCTTTGTAATGCAATCAGTAGTTATTACGTTTTTAAAATCAATTCCATATTGTTCATACTGTTAGGTCAACGTATAAATATTATTTAATTCATTTTTTTTTATTTACTTAATTTTGCTTTATTCTTTTTATTAAATTTCATTACGTTTTTCTTACTTTGTACCACTGTATTTTCATCATATTTTATTACAAAGTGGCCCACTGTTCATATTCTTGTTGCATATCCCGTTAGTTTTCATAAATTGTATTTTTGCTTATTTCTTCAAATCATATTGTTTTCTTTTTCTTTTTAAATATTTCAAATTTATCTTAATGTATTTCTTTTTGTAAGAAACGGATCAATGTAAATAAAGTAAATAAAAACCAACAACAGTGGCCATTTGGTAAAGAGTATATGTATAAATTTGCTCAAATAAATAAGTACTGTTAGTTTAAGTAGAAAAGAATATTTTTAAAATTAATAAATCATTGTTAATCTTGAAGTGAAACAAATCGGGTCTTTTTATTTTTACACGGTCGCAAATTCTAGTGCCTCAAAATATAAGTTTAGCAGCTTATAGATAACAACTTTAAATTACCAAGTTGCTCCATATTGCTGCCGGTAAGGAAAACGCTCCTTACCGTACACATACCTTATATTTTCGGTGCATATATATTTTTTTTTTGCATATATCTTTTTTTATTTTTAAAACAACAATTACTATAGAGTCTTGAAGACACTGCTTTATACTTTAGAAGAATATTTGAAAATTTGAATGAACACTTTGAGAAAAGTGTTTTTTCTATGTTTCTTCGGGATGTAATACCATACGTATAAATTTTTATTTCCTTGTGCTTTGATTCGAAAGGCATAGCCCACATACATACATATATTTCAAAGTTCTGCATTGCAAACCCGCTCTTTTGTAATGAGTCGAAAAAATGATGTTTAGGTTTTATTATTACCATATACATAAATGTATGTATAAAGTGTTATGTTCTAAGTTGATCTCATTTTTCTAGATTTTTTCACTAAGCTATGTTTGCATTAAAAGGTCTGTCATACTATATATATTGGAATTAAGTCCCCAATTATCAGCGGAAGATACGTTATAAAGCATAATATTTCACTTGCAGTCATCTTGAAACGTCAATTCTAGATCTATTTGCTACATGAATTCTCCATATGGAAAAAGACACTTTCAGGTATTTAAAGAACGCAAAGTTTAAATATTTTCATTAACTAAAGAGAAAGGTCATAAAATCACACTCTTTCAAATGTATAATGCATTATATCAAATGACATATTTTCAACCAAATAAAAAGATGATAACTCATTACAAATGCATTCTGTTCTTACGCCAGTCATAATATTATTTTCTGGTACATCTGAGTTGTAATTGTAAAGTGTCAAAATATTAGTTTTAGAAGTCCGTTTTCTTGTATCATCTTTTGATATTTATACAAAACTGGAGTAATCATTCCCGCGTTGCAGTGAGCCTTTGTGTTGTAGTTGCTTTTTGACTGATTTAGATAGATAAAGAAAGCTTTAATTGTTACCCTTCTCTACACATGCAGAATTCCATATTTTCTTTTAAATAATGGTTTGTATTGACTGCCAAGTTATTTAAACCAAATTTAATAACTGTAACTCTAACCAATCTCAAGATATACAAAAATCAATATTTAATTTGTATGGGAGATACTATGCCCACTTATCCGATACCACTTTTTAACTGATGGTTTGTAATACCCAAGAACTCATTTAGACTAAATTCAGAACCTTCGATTCTAACCATTCTCTAGATATACAAAAATCAATATTTAATTTGTATGCGAGATGCCAAACCCATTATTCAATTTTGCCCATATTTCGACTGATGATGTGCATTAAATACTAAGCTATTTATATCAAAAGATATAGACATATAAATACAAATATTATGTGGGCGTGGCACCGCCCAGTTAAACAACAGTGAAGCCACACACCAATGAAAGCTTTCTACATATTCTACTTATATACACAGCTTTAAAAATATTTTCTTACTCATACAATGTTTAAATGCTGTAACAAATTTCGTTTTCAAGTAAAACATATGCAATACAGAGAAGTTCACTCTAACGCCAATTACTCGCGAACCGATGGACCTACAAAAACCGCATATACATAAAAACCTTGGTATTGAACATGACAGTGTTGTCATATTTTTTTTAAGAAAATCTTCCAATTTTAATCATATATATAAAAAAAAACTAAAATTGCATGTATTGCATGTATAGTTTAATTTATATAAAAACGTAAACAGAGAACATATATTGACATGTATTTAATACATATATAGAAATGACGTAAATTACGCCTTTATACTAACATGCTTTGCAGAAACATCGTCTTAAGTCAATATTAACTATTAATAAAATAAATTTCCGAAGATTTTGTAACTAAGTTTTTGATTTAAGCAAATAAATACATGAATTTATCTAAACTACATAGATTTTGAAGACTTTTTTAGGATAAATACTTAAAAACTTTTCTGCATCTTAAAAAACTAGCAAAACAATATAAACCTTGAAATATGACAACACTGATTACAATGCATTTTATAGTCCTCTTTTATGCATATGTATATATAAGATATCTTTAGCAAAGTGTAACATATTAAAATCAAAGGTAGGATTAGACGAACGTAAACGTAGAAGCCGTAAATGTAGTCGTGTCAGCTCATCGCTTTTGTTATATGAAAAGCTATGAAAGTGCTTACTTGACCATAATGAAACGAAACTGTAACGTCCCAATCGGTTGAAAATAGAATTTGACGGCAACGTTGCGTGACATTTGGTCAAGCAGAGATGGGCTGCTTGTATGCGTAATGTTTTGGGGGTATTTTTATTTTTTTTAATACTTACATTTTTTGGTATATACATAAAATATTAAATATGTTTATTGTTTCAAATTAATTTTTTTTTTCGTAAAATCTAATAAGAGCATTCGTCAATCATATGTGTTTCTTTGTAGCAAAAGTTATAGGTTAGTATGAATTATATATTGTGCATGTACCTACATAGTACGTTTATGCTATGAATTGCAAAATAATTGTACGTACAAGCATAGATAATATAAGTAACAATACACATAATAGATAATATAAATAACAATAAGAATAAAAAATATAAAGGTTTTTAAAAGTATAATACATTGCATATATCTACGATATTTTTAAATACAAATTTCTTTACCTTTTTATCGATATTTCGCTACTTCTTTGTGTAGCTTCGGCAGAAAATATGTAATTAATTATATTTATTTGTAATAAATTACATATACATAGATGTATATAATTATTGATATAAAAATGAAATAATTTGTGTTTAAAAAACCTTAAGCTTCAGAAATTATTAAAATTTAAATATGAGTTTAAAGTAATGTTTTGGTACCATTTAAGTAATTTCTGGACTTTTTCACATAATATCAAATAATGTGCACATTTAAGTGCCAACAATGTTATTCAGACAAAGAGCGGCTTTTCTCTCTTGTTTTCACATGTATGTACTCACGCTTCATAGGAAAAAAATAAGCAAAAAATAAACAAAGAGAACTAAAGAGAAAACAAAGGGAAAAATACAGTTCAAAATGGTCTGAGTGAGCGCCAGTTTAGCTTTTTTATGTTCGATTCATTTAGCTTTTTTAGCCTTTTCTGATATTTCAACCAAAAAGGACAATAGAGCAAAAATAATACAAATATTGTAAAGTCTGACATCCAAAAACAATAAAATTGTAGCATCACAGAAACAATAGTTTCTGCACTGCTTACATGCTTATATTAATTAGTAAATTCATATTCTTTTTCATATGAGTTTGACAGAGAAGTTGAAAATATTGCTTTCTGTTGCCCATTCTTTTTTGTTTGTATTGAATTAAAACAAAAATTTAATACAAAGTAATGGTTTTGTGTTTATCTCTGAAAATATTATCTTTTAAAAACCTTTCATATTTTTTAATTTTAAAAGACGTTTAGTGAGAAGGAATATAAGAAGTGCAACATTTGTCAGAAAACGATTTCTTTGAAATAAGATGGAGTGAGTTTCTTTTCCTTAACAAACACGCTTTCTAAAATAATATTTATTAGTTTGCTATAATGTCGGATGATAAAAACTGTTTTTTTTTTTATAAAAATTTCTGATAGTGATTGCTACGTCAGTCAATGATAAAAAAGGAAACAACCAAAAATAAAATCTTTTACCTTATCAGAAAATATTTTATTACGGATATGAGTCTAATTAAAAGTCAGTTATAAAAAACTTTTGTTAAAAAAATTCTGTAATATAATTTTATCTAAATGCTTACCGTTTTGCTCCCCCACTTGAAAAGTTTCTCTCGGATTTCTGCCTTTAGACCAATTTTTTATTATTCAGCAATATCATTCTCATTTAAGTATTCCAGATGTTGGTATTCAGTTTCTGCTTCTAATACACTAGTAAAAGAAACTCCGGTAAAAGAAATTGTAAATTAAAATCTTTAAGTAAAGATTCCATTTCGAAAACTTACACGTACATATTGTTACGAGAATAAAAACGCTTAAATTGTAGGATTTTGGTATATTTTGTATCACCCAGTTAATCCCATACTTATTTGTATATCTGACAGCACTGCCAATTAAATCATCTCTGGGTAACACAATCTTACATGTTTAAAATTAACGGAGATCATTTGAGATATTTCCAGAACTTTCCAAACTGTACGCAATTAGGTACATAAGGCGACTGCTTTGCCTACTTAATTTAGTTATCGTTTGGCTGTCAATAAATAAATTCGGAAATAAAAGTGTTGTATAAGCGAATATTAAGGGTTGTATTAAGACAAACAGTATAAAAAAGTGGAATAAATAAAAACTGTAAAACAACAAAATAAAGCGGTGTTTATTTTATTTTAACGCAATTTAAACGTACTCAAAAAAAGGTTAAAACGTAACATATTACAGACGTTAATTCGCTGCTGGATGCTATGATAGAAAAAATGCAGGTACAGAGCAAAATGCTTTTGACTGAAGTTAAAGAATCATCTAGAGCTAACAACGAAAAGCTTATGGAAAAAATTATTGCTGTGGCGAATACACAAGAAACTTCTAGAGCTGATAATGAAAAGCTTTTGCTTGAGGTACGAGAAAGTTGCAAATAAATTGAACATAAATTTGAAGAAACAACTGAGCAATTACGTGATATATGAGACGGTAAGCAGGAGGGTAGATGAAATGGAGACAAAACTGTAAAATTTTGAGAAAACTGTTGATGAAAAATTGAATGTAATGGAAGATAAAATCAACAGTCTCCAGTGCCAGAAACCCGAACCAGTACGAATCACACCAGAAGTTTCCAGCAGAATAAAAGCACCATGCTTTGATGGTAGCTCACCCCTATCCGTATATAAATTTCAGTTCGATACGATTGCGAACAGAAACGGATGGGACGATGAAGAGAAGGCCCTGGAATTAATTTTGGCCTTAAGAGGTGCTGCAGCGGAAATTCTAGAAAACATGCCAGCCAGCTGCAGAAGCAACTACAGTCAATTAATGTTAGCGCTACAGCGTAAATTTGGCGATGAGCATAAACGAGAGATGTATCGTATGGAACTAAGGTGTCGAACACAAAAGGCTAATGAAACATTACAAGTCTTTTGCAATGGAAATCGAGAGGTTGGTACAGCTGACCTATCCAGGGGAAAATAACCCACTAGTAGATCATCTCAAGACCGAAGACTTCGTCAACGGCTTACGAGAGCCTGATGATAAACTAGCTGTATGTGCATCAAAATAGACAACTTTTGCAAACACTGTGGCGCTCGCACTAGCTCAGGAGACAGCTCGCTCGATATCAAAGCCACAAATACACAAGGTACGTAATTTAGAAGTTGTGGCAGAGAAGGATGAAAAAATCAACAAAATAGAGGAGGTTGAAAAGCGGTCCCTAGCTGAGCAGAAATCAAAATTGAAATGTTTTAATTGCGGAAAGAGTGGCCACTACCAGAGAAACCGTAAAGCCGTACGCAAAAGGTCCAGATCCGTCTCACCATCGAGAAATAATAAATGGGCCAACTACCATCAAACAACAAAAGAGGTCCCGTTCAACTAAAACGAGCTAGCACTGATAGGCAAGAGCTAGCTCCCACAAGCGCGGACCCTTCAATATCCATATCATGATACAGAAAAATAACAGCAGTCTTACAGTGTGCGGGTACATTAGTCGCAGACAACACACCTTCACTATAGACACCAGTGCGACATAGTCTATAATCAGACCTGATGTAGTGAAGGTAAAGTGTGAGAAACTTAATAATATCAGACAACGAACGGCTACTGGGGAGTCTGCGGAAAAATTGAGCTGAAAGTGACTATAGCGAACATTACTGTAAGCCATATTTTTATTGTCGCGGATATTGTAACAAAGCTATCATTGGTGCCGATTTTATGATAGTCCATGGTATCAATTTGAGTATGGGGCAACAGATAATGAGTTAGTGTAATGTGTTAGCAATAAAGGCCAAGAGGATCGTTCCCTTTATTAAAACAATAGATATTTCAGTTTAATATAATCTATTTATTATCAATAAATTTATTATTTAAAGACCAGCTCAAAAACGTTGTTGTGTACAAAACGAGTTATAGAAAAAAAAGGGAAGAGAAAAAGAAAAGATAATGAGAGATGACAAACTGACCAAAATGTCATCGACGTATACCAAAATGAATAAAATATTTTTTTATAAGTATACAGACAATTATCAGCTTTACTTTGCTGCAAATTTGCCTATATAAGCACTCGGTGCAATGTTTGTTTCCAGACACGTGCTGATTGTTTCAGCCCATAAATACTTCTTTTTAGTATTTTTTAGGATTTTTTGCATCGATAAACCCTGGAGGTTGTCGCATATAAATTTCCTGCTCTAATTCTCCGTTCAAAAATGCCGTTTTTGCGTCAAAATGGAACACATCCATATTTTTAATAGCTGCTACGGAGAGAAGGACACGAAAAGTGGCATGTTTAGCAACAGGTGTAAATACCTGATCATAGTCCACCCCATACTTTTGGCCAAAGCCCTGGACGATTAAACGTGCTTTATATTTTTTGATTTTTCCGTCAGCATTCGTTTTCATTTTATACACCCACTTGCTTCCTATTAAATTTTTGCCCTCTGGCAAATCTACAAGATTCCATGTACCATTATGCATAAGTGAGTTATATTCCTCTCTCATGGCAGCCATCCAATGATCACTTTTCTTGCATTTTATGGCTTCATTGTAATTCGATGGCTCAATGTTCACAACGGCTTCAATTTCGTTTATTAAACGTTTAGGTGCGATACCTTTATTATACCGATTAGACCTTCGTACTATTGGAACGTTTTCACTCACTTCACTCGCTTCGCCATCATTAGCACCAATTTCCTCATCGCTGGATTCAAATCTTAGTTCAACGTCATTAGTATTGGAACATTGTACGGGCTTAATGACGTCGATAAACTTTACGTCACGAGATATAATAATTTTACCCGTTGCTGGTAAAAAATATCTATATACTTTTGATTGCGCATGATACCCAACGAATAAAGCTTCTTCCGCTTTTGGATCTAACTTCCTACGTTTGATATGTTGAACGCGTACAAAACATTTTTCTCCAAAACGCCTTAAATTTCCATAAAACTGTTTTCGATCATGCCAAATCTCAAAAGGAGTTCTCTCTATAGACTTCCATGGCAACAGATTTTGTGTATTGTTCACAGTAACTACTGCCTCACCCCAAAAACTGTTCTCCAGTTTAGCGTCTAGCAACATATAGCGCGTCATTTCTGTCAAGGTTCTGTTTTTACGTTCCGCCACTCGGTTTTGTTGAGGAGAATACGGTGCGGTAGGGTTGATGATTACGCCTTTTTGATTAAGATAGTTAACAAAATTTTCATCAGTATATTCTCCACCACGATCGGTTCTCAGACATTGGATTCTACGCCAAATTTGTTTGATGTGTATTCAAAATATTCTTTAAATTTTCCAAAAACATCGAATTTTTCTTTAAGCAAATAAATTGTAGTGAATCGTGAAAAGTCATCGATAAATGTTAATACATAGCGCTTACCTGATGGAGTTTTTGTCTGCATGAGTCCACACAGGTCGCTATGGATTAGCTGCAGCACTTCTGTTGAACGAAATTTAGATTCCTTTGGAAAAGGTAACCGTGTTAGTTCGCCCTTGACGCATATTGCGCAACTGGTTATATTCGCACAATCTTTTCCACACGCAGCAAAATTTATACCATCGGCCAGATTTTTCATTTGGATTCTATATATTGCATCCATGCTACGATGACGCAAAATACGATGCCAGTCGTGAATACAAAAGGTTTCTTTTTTATTCGTGACACAGTTAATGTGATTACTTGTTTGTAACTTATACAAGTTGTTTGTTACATTTGCCACGCCAATTTGCTTGCCATCTGGCGATCGTATATCACATAATTACCTTTGAAAGTTACCTTAATACCTTTTTTAGTCAGCCTTTTTACAGATATTAAATTTCCACCAATTTCAGGGACGTACAAAACGTTTTCAATTTTGACTTTAGAGGGTATTCCGTTCATATCAACTGGTTGTATATTGATGCTTCCCCTGCCAGATGCAGCCAAAATGACCATTTGGTTCAGAAACGTCTTCAGTGTGTGATGCATCAAAACTGTCAAGCAAATCACGATTACTAGCGATGTGGCATGTAGCACCAGAGTCTACAATCCATTCGTCGCTATTTCTCGAACCAACAAAAAATAGATTTTCAAGAGTATCATCTTGGTCAACAATATTCGCATTGGGTTTTCGCTCTTCTCTTACTTTGTTTGCCTTCCACGTAGAATACTCCTTGCATTTACTTCGAATGAGACCTTTCTTTCTACAAAAGAAACAAGTAATGCTATCACCATTCTTACGTTTGAAATTTGAAACCTTCAGAGCATCAACACCTCCAGTCGCATCAACAAATTTATCACGCTCTTGCCTACGCCCGTACTCTTCTATAATTTTTGGACTAGCCAATGAAGATATTAAGTTTTTTTTGCTATATGCTTCCATTGCCGTTATGAGACCATCGTAACTGCTTGGGAGCGAGCCTAACATAGCAGCAGTCATTAAAAACTCCCACGTTATTGATTCACCGAACGCCACTAGATTTTGAAATAACTCGTTTATCTGATTAATGTGAGCCTCCATATCGGTGTCGTCATTCGCCCTTTTTGCCATTACCTCACACAGTAGTCTCACTTTCACCCCCGGAGAATCACGTTCATAATACTCCTTAAGAGCATTCCATGCATCTCTTGCATTTGTTTTGTTGCGTATATGATGAATTTGATCATCCCCAATGCAAAGAGCAATAGACGCATGTGCCTCTTGATCAATTTTATCCCAGTTGGCGAAGTTTTCTGCTGATCTATTTTCAGTAATAGCTGTCCACAAACCTTCTCGCTTCAGAAGCATTTCAACTTTAAAGCGCTAGTTAAAATAATTTGTGGAAGTCAATTTGGGCATTTGATAATTTGTATATGAATCAGCCATTTTATTACTCAAAAGGGGAAAAGAAAAAAGTCACTTTTAATCTTAATAAATCTTGGCAATCTTTTGGCCCATAACCTTTTGTTAGCAATAAAGGCCAAGAGGATCGTTCCCTTTATTAAAACAATAAATATTTCAGTTTAATATAATCTATTTATTATCAATAAATTTATTATTTAAATGTTGTGTACAAGACGAGTTGTAGAAAAAAAGGGAAGAGAAAAAGAAAAGATAATGAGAGATGACAAACTGTAACTATTTGACACATGTAATATATTTATCGATTACAACCTGAGACTGTAACTTATGTTAATTAAACAATATATTGAAAGTGTTAATTACAGTAATACAACATAATGTAGATATACCTCTTGATGTGGGATACCAGAATCAACTGCACGCTAGGATATTAGTTGCTATCAAACGACAAATTTTACCGCCGCAGACTGAATCATTGATATGGGCGCATATGGAGGGAGATTGTGAGGACAACCGCTTGTGGGTGGTAGAACCAGCAGAAATTAAGATTGACTTGTTATCAGCAAAGGCCCTCGTCAAATCTAATAAGCAAGTAATGGTCTCAGTGAGAGTGCTCAATTAATCAGGTCGCGAAAAATTCATTTGTGAAAACTCCGAGGTAGGCCAATGTGCTCTTGTAGAGGCGGTAATAAGCAGCGAACAATTGCCGGAACCTGCCAACATGTCAGCCAAGGATCAACAGGTGTTTGACGAAAATGTAGAGAAATGGATATCGGGTCTAACAGCTTCAGAAAGAAATAAAGCCAAAAAGCTGCTAAAGAGATACGCCTACGTATTCGGCACGAAATATAAAAGTCAAGGTAGTACAGCTATAGTCAAACATGAAATAAATACTGGCAAAGCGAGACCGATATAACAGGCACCCAAAAGGTCCTCTTACAAAAGAGTATTGGGCACAATGGAACAGTTTAACAAACAAAACTTCATCCAACCTAATAGTGGTACTTTCCTTCAAGATGAAAGAAGTCTTAAATGAGTTCCATAATGGAGCCAGCGGAGGACACCTTGGGGTGACAAAGACTCTGCAGAAACTAAGACAATGTATTTATTGGGTTGGATGTCAGCAAGTAATGGCGGATTGGATAGCAAACTGTACGCAGTGTAGAGACGGTAACTTATGGTAACTTATGTTAATTAAACAATATATTGAAAGTGTTAATTACAGTAATACAACATAATGTAGATATACCTCTTGATGTGGGATACCAGAATCAACTGCACGCTAGGATATTAGTTGCTATCAAACGACAAATTTTACCGCTGCAGACTGAATCATTGATATGGGCGCATATGGAGGGAGATTGTGAGGACAACCGCTTGTGGGTGGTAGAACCAGCAGAAATTAAGATTGACTTGTTATCAGCAAAGGCCCTCGTCAAATCTAATGAGCAAGTAATGGTCTCAGTGAGAGTGCTCAATTAATCAGGTCGCGAAAAATTCATTTGTGAAAACTCCGAGGTAGGCCAATGTGCTCTTGTAGAGGCGTTAATAAGCAGCGAACAATTGCCGGAACCTGCCAACATGTCAGCCAAGGATCAACAGGTGTTTGACGAAAATGTAGAGAAATGGATATCGGGTCTAACAGCTTCAGAAAGAAATAAATCCAAAAAGCTGCTAAAGAGATACGCCTACGTATTCGGCACGAAATATAAAAGTCAAGGTAGCACAGCTATAGTCAAATATGAAATAAATACTGGCAAAGCGAGACCGATATAACAGGCACCCAAAAGGTCCTCTTACAAAAGAGTATTGGGCACAATGGAACAGTTTAACAAACAAAACTTCATCCAACCTAATAGTGGTGCCTTCCTTCAAGATGAAAGAAGTCTTAAATGAGTTCCATAATGGAGCCAGCGGAGGACACCTTGGGGTGACAAAGACTCTGCAGAAACTAAGACAACGTATTTATTGGGTTGGATGTCAGCAAGTAATGGCGGATTGGATAGCAAACTGTACGCAGTGTATTGTAGCTAAAGGTACAGTAAGAAGAAGCCGAGATCATCTGCAACAATATAACTCGGGCAAACCATTCGAGCGGATAGCAATGCACGTAGCAGGCCATTTTCCTGTCAGTAATGCCGGAAATCATTATGTACTCGTCGTGATGAATTATTTCAGCAAATGGCCGAAAGTATATGCCAGATCCAATCAAGAGGCGAACACAATTGTAAATGTTTTTGTGAACAACTGGGTATGTCGATATGGGGTTCCAATAGAACTACATTCCGATCAGGGTAGAAATTTCGAGTCTGCTATATTCAAAGAAATGTGTGCGATATACGTATTAAAAAGACTCGAACGACACCGATTAACACCCAGTCTGATGGAATGGTAGAACGATTTAACCGAACCCTAGAGGAATATTTGCAAAAAGTACTGAGCGAGCATCAAAAGAATTGGGACGAACACCTTCCGAGGTTTCTACTGGTGTATCGATCAGCTGTCCATGACAGCATCTAGATCTACTGCCGAGATTATTTGTGGGACTAAGGTAAAACTACCTGGTGACTTACAGTTCGGTGTTAAGCCTACCACGGAGAGCAATGCCACATATGCTGAAAAACAGGAAAGCCTAAATGAAATGCAAACTAACTGGTAGTAAAAAGGTTAAATGATGTGGTATACAAAATACAGAAAAACAATAGCCCGCGGTCAAAAATGAAAGTGGTACATGAGCCTATTCGGGACTAACAGGCTTAAGCGGGAGACACTGTTACGAAAATGAAAATGCTTAATGCGAAATTCTTCATATCAGTGACTTATAGTGAGATTTTAGCTATAAACTTTATTGGTTTGTGTCAAGGTTTGCTATTATTGCCACAATTGTCTGTACTACTTAAGAGTACTGTCGTCCGCATGTTTAACGGTGTTGCTAGTTTGAAATGCTATAAAAGGTGGCGTATTGCGTTTGGAGTTACATAGTTATCGTTTGGCTGTTATAAAGTAAAGTCTGTTTAGGCGCAAATTAAAAGTGTTGCATAAGCGAATATCAATTTGCTGTATTAAGACATAGTGCAGTAAATAATAAATAAATAAGGAAAAACTGTAAAACAACAACAAAGTAGTGTTTTATTTAATTTTAGCCCAATATAAATGAACTCAAACGTTTTAAAAAGGTTAAAACGTAACAATAGTGTCAGGTGATGTTGAACTTTAATAGTTAAATTGCTTTCAAGAAATAAGTGCAAAAATAACGTAAAAACAACGTGCAATTCAGATTAAAACAAGTTTATACTTTTACACATCCTTTCGTCATCAGATATATTATTTATTAAAGGTGTTTTTGAGAAATACGAACATCTTCTTCACTACTTAAAATATTGTAAACAGAATATACATATATTATCAATATACACTTTGTCCAAAATTTTTCATTCCTTTTCTAAAATAAAAAAAGTTAGTTATAAATTCGCCTTTATTGTCAATACGTTTTAAAGATTTTGAATTTATAATTCATTTCTCTCTTTTCTCCAATTCAGAAAGATTAAACTGAATTTTTCGCTTAAAATATGGTAGTTATATGTCAATACATTTCATATTAACTTGAAAACGATTTGATCGATTTTAATGCAAGTACCAACGAATGTTTAAGAACAAAATTTCCTATGAATCATCTGAATAAAATTTTTTGTGTATTTTCAATAGTTTCGGAGTTATTCATAGCTTAATTGCGAAAAAAAAAGTTTTCACGCAAAATTAGAACAATTTTTTTTTTCAAAAAGATGTAAAATATTTATCAGAATGAAAATTTTACATTTTAAGCATCTAAAGTAAAGCATAAAATGTTGGGAAGAAAATAAGCTATAAATCATGAAAATCGGTTGGCTATCGCTAATTTTATTCAAAATTAAATGCAGGTACCTAACTTTGAGCAAAATAGGCAGTCGTACGCCTCTCTTTGTATTTTGATATTTTTCAAAAACCATCACATATCATTAGATCAGGGATGCATTTTTATGTAAGCAAATAAAATAAACTCAGAAAAAATAAACTTATTTTGTGAGCACTGTTTGTTATTTTTTAAAACAACTGTTTTATTTTTTTTACCTTTCGTGTAAACGTAAAAAAATCTGTCGTAAGACTTTTACTCTCATTTTTAAAAATTCGGATTGAGTTTAATATTTTCTCTTTGATAATATTTTCTATTTAGTAAGTCTCTGCTGTACAGAAAATACTTGTCGTTCTTTTCCCAATATACATAAATAAATTGTAGAACACAAATATTGTAAATCTTTAACACGTTTTTATTGGTCTATATTTTATTAAAAACATTTTTTTATAATTATTATATACTTTTACGTTTAATGACTTTTATTTTTGTTTTGTTTAATATATAAATAACATGACGACTTGAAAACAGAAATTAAATAAGTGTACTCTTTTTAATGTAGTAGAAAGTGTTTGTTGTTGTTTTTGTTATTTTTGGTTTTTTGTTCTTATAAAAGCAATATTACAATAACTGTGGTTGTAGAATTGGCTCCTATAATAAATATTTTACAACTGATACCACTTTTTATCTTTGTATTTAAGCATTAAATTATGCGCAGTTCCGCTAAAATCTTGAGCTTGATTGGCCATGCGCTCGGCTCTCTCTTCTAACAAATTTAACTTTTCACCACGTTCCATTGCCAATTGATGTGCGCGACTAATTTCGGATGCTGCAGTAGAGGCTCTTTGATTTAACTGATCAAGAGTAGGGCCTGGAATATGTTTAGCAACAGAACGATTTGCTTTCCCGCTTTGCTCTCCAACTTTAAAAAATAGATAATATACATAAATATCAATTAAATATCCAAACTAATAATATGTACATATATCTTAAACTTACATAATTCTTCTCTATCCAAACTTTTGGCACCGCCACCAAATAAACCTTTAAAAAAACTTTCCTTCGGTTGTTCTGGCATCTCCTGAACCGTGTAAAGATTCCCCATCATTTCTAATATAAATTGACTAAACAAAAAACAGAAAATGTATAAAACATTGGACAAATATTTGTTTTATTAACTTAAATAATGAGAACAAAACAAAAAGTAAAGTTTTTAATTGCATATAAATAATAATTAAAAAAAAAATTCTTTAATTTGGTTTGTTCAGTAACTAAAAATTGTTACGAATTTGTAACAATTGTTACTGGAAAAGTGTTCATTAACTAAAAAAATTTATAAAGAGAGCGTAAGAAGAGCGTAAAAATATTCTTGCAAATTCTTGCTCAAACAGTTGTTTTGTGTTTATATTTACAAATCAAGTCTTCAAAAAAATTTGCGGTATTTAGCAAGACGAATTCAATAAGGTGGCTCTATTTTACTACGTAAGCAACAGCTGATACATTCACGTATGTCAAAAAACAAAAACATTCTGTATATTGTTGACAAAAAATTTTTTTGACGCTACAGTGTTGCATTATATTTACACAACGAAATGTTGTTTTACAGTGTTGTATTCGTTGTCAATTTAAGACCACCTTATTAAATTCGTCTTGGTATTTAGGGAATTGTAAGTAAAAATTGAGAGAAAGCGAGCTATAAATAGTAAGATAGTGGGCCGCTGTTACGAAAGAAAGTGTGTGGCTGCCTATCGTTGGAATAAATTTTCTTTCGACATCGTGGGCCAGTATATACATACAAAAATAAAAACATAAACAAATTAAAAATTTAACAATTCAATACCAAGAAAAGGCAAGGATTTCCTTATTTTTTATAATAACTGAGGCGAATAAAATTCATGTAAATAAAGGTAATTTCTATAAATAATATCTCGATTCACACGAAAATCAAAAAATCGTATAAAAAATTATCGTTAAAATCGAGGTATAGGTGTATTTATATAGTAAATTTTTCTTTTTTCAATGCTTAAAATAATCCGAATTTTAAATTTATTCTTTATAATATGTAATTTAGTGCTCATATATGAATTTTTCAAAATAAATTTGTTGTTCAGCTTGTCAGCACAACTGGGTGAAGCCGCGAGGACACTTGGGTTATGAAATTCGTTGATAGGCACTCTTCTTCATCGAAGGAAGGTAATCATGTTTCTAACCTAAATAACGCAGGGAACATTTTTCCGTTTTTCTTCGATTTTAACGTCCTCGAGGAAACAAACACCCTATTGCACTTTCGTTAGCCGGAACTATATACATATCTGTTCCCCTAATTTTAACAAAATCAATTTCGTAGTTTACGAGTAATTGAACCATAAGCAAAATAAATAAACAAAATTACTTCTCATGTGACCTAAATTGGCTCCTTATCCCTCGATTTTAAACTCTACCAAATTTAAAAAAAAATACCCGAAAATAGTTTGTTAGCTAGATCTGTCTATGTTCCTAATTTCAACAAAATCGGTTCAGTAGCTTACGAGTGATTCAATGACAAACAAATAAACTTACAAAGAATTTTACAATATATTAATGTATGGATTGCAAATTAATATTAAAAAATTATCCAAATGCGCTCAGGCATTCATCGATTTTTAATATATCAAAAATTTGGGCGTAACAATTTTTGTGAACATTTCCTCCCCCAGAAATTTCAAAAACGGTTACAACGAACAATTAAAAAAACTAAAGAAATCGGTGCAGCCGTTCTCCGATTTTAAATAAATTTAAAAAAGTGGACTTGGAAAATTTTTCCAAATTGGATTATGACGAACATTTTAATAAAGAAATTAGCAAAATTGGTGCAGCGATTTGATTTTTTTTATATAAATAGATAGAAAACTTTAAAAAAATAGATTTTATTTTCAAATTAAGGCAAAATGAAGAATAACCTTTATCATAATTAAATTATATTTTTAATACAGTGGGAAACGGTTATAACGAATTCGATGGGACAGCACAATTTACTTTGTTATAAACATAGTTCTATATATATATATATATATATATATATATATATATATATATATATATATATATATATATATATAAACTAAATTCAAAAATAATAAAATTGTTTAACACATTACTTCTAAAAATTTCATAATTTGTGGTAAATATCATAAGAACTTTCTTCAGATTTCAAACAAATCCTCACAGGTTCATTGGAAGGAATTGTATATTCACCTTTCTATTCAAAACCATTATTATTTGCAGTATTTTAAGCGCCATCGCTATCATTTGAATCCTGCTGACTTAGTATTATGTGAATTATTTCGTAGTCAGTTAGAAACTCTGTCTTTATTGCACAATTAATAGGGAATTTCTTTTATTTTTTCCTAACATTTTATATATTTCCTAACATTTTATATATTTTCTTTATTTCCATATAAAGCTTGTCTTTATTTTTACTCTGATAAATTTCACAAGTGTTTGAGAGCTTTCATCTGCAATATAATATGATTGACGTGTTTATATAAGTTTATATTAAGCGTGTTTTCTAATATAAAAATAAAATTGCCTTTTTCGTTATAAACATTGGTTTTTCAATGAAAATTATTTAAAGGGTTCGACAAAATATGTTTGCTGTAAACAAAGTTCGCAATAACGATGTTCTTTATAAGCGTGGTAATTTATATGGAAAGTTAATGTTAAATCATGAGATTTCGATGTGCGATATAAGCCCAGTTCATTATAACCGGTGTACGTTAAAACCGTTTTCACTGTATTTATAAATGGTAATTTATTTATTTGAAATTCAATACAATTACAAATTATAATATAATTATTACGAACGGAGTAGCTAGGACCAGACACACGGTGTAGTGTAACAGACCGAGTCTTTGGTGGAGATCAAATACACGATTTCCGCACTAAAAGGCTAAAGCACTACCTACTACACATTTACCGAGGCATCCAAATAGTAATACTGCAATACGATTGTTCTGTATTTATAATATATGTAGCTGTTTTTATTCCTGTCATATTTTTAATAGTTTTAACAAACAAGTACATCAAAAACAATTTATTTTTAGACAATAACTAAAATATTTTTCAATAAAATATACATGTCATTGGTTTCTTGTTAACAGGACAAGAATTGGAACTTTCTAAGTTATTAAATTTACTTACCAAAATTCTGACGAAATTGTAAACTTCTGTATCTCGGTGGGTGATGCCATGTACAAACCATGACCTTTATTACTAAAGCAAAATATTTTGGATATTCTTAAATAAAAGAAAAATATTTAAAAAAATATATTGTAGCAGTTATTTAAATTTATTTTAATTAGACATACTGTGTTATATCTTCATGAACAATGATTTGTTGACCCCATATGGAAAGCATTGGATCCACAATTCCCTGCTTGCATTTTGTTTGAAAACTAAAAAATTTAAAATGAAATAATAAGAGAAGATTTCAAACTATTTTAATATTTATAATACAAATCAAAAACTAAAACAACATTGTTTAAGCCTCTTATTAGTTTGTCTTCGATTGGTTTGGCAGATATATAATTTTTACTAAAATTTTATCTTAAGTTTTTTTTTTTTTAAATTAAAATTTGCTATGTATTAAATTTTTTTTTTATCTGAGATGTATTTTTTTGTAATCTTGTATATCCCTATACAATAATTCTGAAAATTAATTCTGATTGTTTAGATGAATAAGAAATATTAGTTAAAACTCGCTCTTTTTGCTACCGAAATTCAACAATGATACTGAGTATAAGTATTAGCAGAGTTAGAATAAGAAATACACTAAGTTTTAATATAAATTGTACTTTCTGGTTTGAATATTTTTTTAAATTACTATTTTTGTCAATATGGGGTTTCATTTTCTTTTGAAAGACTTTCATGCATTGAAGAGTTATAAAATTTAAATTTTCGACACTTCGATATTTCTCCTCTTATACAATATAGTTAAATAAATAAAATTATTTTTTAAATATTAGAATTGGTATTATTAGTTTTTTACCTTAAATTCATAATTGGTAAGAATTCTGTATCCAATAACAATTTTAGACTAGGAAGACTATGAACCATTAAATGGCCATTCGAAAGATAGGTTGCTAAGCAAGTACCACCTAGAAATATAAAAAAATCATTTCATTTATAATTAACAAATTTAAATAATAAATATGTAGATTATTATAGAACAATTTTAATTATAAAATCAAAATAATCAAAAAACTAAGGTGTCGATCTACCTTTGAAGATCAATCTTATTTACGAAATTATAGATTTATTTTGTTGTTGTTGTCATTGAGTAGTTGTTGTAATTTTCAAAAAATTACGTATTTTACTATTAAAAAAAATTAACATGATACAAAAATATTTTCCATTCCTATCGAACCAAATACGTATATATAACGATGTTGAGTAGTTTTACTGATTTACATATGTTGTTACTGGAAGCAGAGCTGAAAAATAGCAACACAAAAAAATTTTCACTCTTCGGTTGATTACGTCAAGATAATAAAAACACGCTTGCACTGTTAGCGTATAACATCAACATAGTTTCAGATTAAGATTTCGCTGTAACAAAACTGCCTTTTTGAAATACTTTTCACCAAACATATTTGCTGCAGAGGTTAAAAGTTTTCAGACAACTCTTTGAACACAGTAAGAACTTGATTATCGACAATAATCAAAAACAGGCACTGCCCCTTACGAAGATGTCCCAAGTACCAGCACTTTTATATTTTTAGTAATAATAGTAATTTTTAGTAAGTAACTATCGGGTGGGCTATCTATTGGTTTAAATTTGAACCAGTGGTTATTTCGAATCTGGCAATGCTTCTGTCATTCTGTCAAAAAATTCAGTATATTATCTCCAATTAATGAAATGAATCGATTTAAGCTTGAGCAACGTTGGGATTTATTGGAAATTTATCATCATTTAAAATCAACCTTTCGGATGAAGCTCATTTTCATCTTGGTGGGTACTTGGTGTGACTGTTTGGTGCAGCTTGTAGAGCGGAGGCATCATTGGGCCATATTTCTTTGAAATTGAGGACGGCGCAAGCGAGACACCTATCGCACCATGATACCAATTTTTTTGTGCCCACTCTACATGCTATTGATGTGAACGATGGCTGGTTTCAACAGGGTGGTGCAACTTTCCACACATCTCATGCCACAATCGATTTATTGCTTCAACTTTTTATTGCTGTTTAATTAGCCGAAATTGTGATATCAGCTGACCGCCAAGAAGCTGGGATTTGACACGGTTGGACTATTTTCTGTGGGGCGCCGTTAAAGACAAATGTTATGCCGACAAACCAGAGAAAATTGAGCAGGCCAGCATTCGTGATGTTATTGCCGAGATACGACCCCATACACTCGAATAAGTTCTCGAAAATTGGTCCAATCGAATGTGCTGTGAGGCCAGCCGCGGCAGCCATATGAATGAAATAATATTTCATTTTTAACTGAAACAATTGTACTTCACAACAAAAAAATAAATATGGCAAAATTTCAAACCGTTTTTGTTTTATTGCATTTTTCTATTTAAAGTTTTAAATGGCCCACCCGATTCATCTTCGAATTGCTTTCGATACTAAGCTAAAATACGAACAATAATAATACCGACTACATATGTACATATGGACTATTTTCAGAAAGTGTTATATTTTTTAATAAATAAGTATGTATGTATTTAGTTTTTTAAATGGTATTCTTATTGTGTCTTGTACAGCGTTTTAATTCGACAAAATCTATTTACAAAGTATATTTTGCTTTTTATGGGATATCTATATCAAATCTACTTGATTTTAATATAAATATCATAAAGCTCTGTGCAGATCTAGCAATTTGCTGACAACGATCAGACAATGGAAAATTGGCACCACAATGTACATACTTACCGGGCAATCTCATTATACTAACTTGATCAAAAAGTTTCCGGGATAACCCCCGTGTCGCTAAGAAGAGGGAATATCAACAAGAGATGTACCAACCTAACAAAAAAAAACTCAAATCGGAACGATAGGACCACCACGCTGGGGTTTTGATCAAAGTAGTATATACATACATATGTTTTTTCCTGACAATGATGTCGTTGTCAGATATTGAAAGTTAGGTCATCTGACAATGTTAAAAGGCAAAAATTGTAAGTTCGCACGGCTGTAAGGCATTTTCTGTACATTTTGTTGCCAATATTGTTTGATCTGAAAATCGTTTAAACAGAACAGATTAGTAGATTTCTCAAGTGTAAATTGAACAAATATAAACGTATATCAAATAAAAGTTTAAGAAAGCAAAAAAAAAACATTGTGGTTGTTCACGTTAGGCTGCTTATCGGATTATCTGGTTATGTGTTTATATTAAAAACAATAATATCTCTAGTAAAAACATAACCAGCTTTACAAGACCCTTTATATCAGCGTTCGGCAAACTAATATTAATGATTTATATTTGTGGTAGTAATTGAGAGTCTCTCACAAAGGCCAATTTGCACTGTGTTTTCTCTTTATTTCTCTTTATTTTTTTCTTATTTTTTGCCTATGCGTGTGACTACGTATGCATATACATGAAGAGTGTGCTAGTATATAGTGGTTGGTGGGAGCATATGATTGGTGCTGCAAAGAAAAAGGATACTATGGAAGGAAAGTGACGGAAAGACTTTGGCGACAATTATTCTTTGTGTAAAAGCGTCGCAGCTGAATATTATCAAAAACTGTCAAAAATCCTGTGAGTCGTGGGTTCGTTTGGAAGATGTTGTTCTCCCGCTTTCCAGCAGAGTATGAGCATTTTGTTGTTGCAATTGAGATACGCGATAGCTTGCCTGATTTAACCACCGTTAAACAGAAAATTCTAGAATAAGGAGGTTGTCACAAACACAAGAATGAAAGAAAAAAAGTAACGGCCAATTTCCAAGAACAAATTACTCCCCATTCCAGCTTTAACAAATTAACCGTTAGTTTATTAGTTTCTTATTTAAATAAACTTATGTTGTTGGCAAAAAGTATGCAAAGTTGTATTCTAAACCATAAGAAGATAAATTGATACTTAGGAAAATGATAAAAAAAAACTGACATTTTCATAGTATAACATTTTTGATTATTATTAGTTTTTGAAAATATTTATTCTAAAATAAATTTCGAATCTTTAAGGTTTTAATAACCCTTTATAGCCCAAGGTCTTGAAAAGCTGAAATATTTCTATATAACATAGATTTAGGTAAATAAAAAAACATTTGTTCTACGAAATCAATAAATAATTGTTAACTTTTTACTTTGGTTTTGAGGGTGTAAGGAGGGGCTGACTATTACATTGACTTAAAAGACAAAAAAATAATATGTAGTGTGAAAATGTTTAAATCAGTTATTTTGCTAGTTGTGGCACAATGCTATACTGCGGACAAATTTAACAAATTGCTTCACTCTGTATATATGTCTGTAAGTTAACAAAATTTAAATTTTGCACTAAACAGTATTTTTTACATTAAGCGCTTTCAAAATTTCAAACTCATATAACTTCTAAATGACGCTGTCTGGAGAATTCACTGCAAACAACACTAAATAACATGTTCGCATATTGTTACAACGATTTATATAAACACATTTTATTTTAGATATATATATTTTAGAGCTATTTTTACGGTTTGTTACAGCCGAAATTTTCCCACAAGCATTGTACAGAGCTAAATTTCAACATCTTTATGAAATATTCCTAAATCAAATCACCAAAAGATATTAATACTGAGACAAGGAGAAGTATCGTGCTAACAAATAGATAATACTTTGGACTAGGTAAACAGCTGAAGAACAGAGCCCTTTCTCGAAAGACTAAAATGGCGTTGTACAACACAATTATATTACCTGTGCTACTGCCGTATATGGAGCCGAAAGATGGGTACTTGCGAAAGCGGAAGGAGGAGTGTTACTTGTATTGGAGAGGAAGATCCTTCGTAAAATTTATGGACCCATCAGTGTAAACGGAGATACAGACGTCAAACAACCCATAGGCTGTACGATCTATATCCCGAGATAAGTGTTGTTAAGCCCATCGAAATACAGCGGTTGCGCTAGCGGGGACATATCAGTCGTTTGGAAATAAATGCTCCAGCAAGGAGGGCGTTAGATGACAAATATCGCGGAAAGCGCAGAAAGGTGGAAGGACCAAGTAGAAGAGGATGCTATCTAAGTCGAAATCGAGACTTCAAGAAGAATGGGATTCCGGTAGCTTATACAGCTGGCATAGTAAAAAATATGCCAAATTCTCCCAGTGAAGCTATTAAACAAAAGGACTACTCAACAAAGTAATAAATTTAGTATTAAATGTATGTTATTTGTTACTTTTTAATGAAAACCGAATATTATTGACGCATAATATATTATCGTACCCGAATTAATTTAGATTATTGTAATATTCTTATTATTTTTTACAAATAAAAATTTGAATTTCTAAATGCTTTAATAGGTTCTTAACAAAAAGAAAAAAATGTTTTAAAAAGATGCAAACATGTCTTAATACGAAGCAGTTGATTATAGATTTTTAGTAAAACCAAATATTAATGACACTCACTCTATGTACATTAGGGTGTATAAATTTGTACGGCGTGAAAAAAGCGAATAGAAAAAAGAAAGAACGAAGTCCAAGCAATTTTAAAAATACGACCTGAGAAACTAAGGTCTGAAGTTTAAACCTTATTCACAGATATTCTTTATACAAATAAAGATTGTCGGTCTGTATCAGCTAGCATAGTTTAGTAAACTTCTAAGTTAAGTAAACTTCTAAGACGGTTTACTTTACTGTAGAACTTGATTTGATTTTGAAATTTGAAAACTACTGCAGTTTTTTTTTTATAAAACAGTTCTTTGCCTCTCCTGAACATTTGAAAATTTTGAGTTATGACTGTTCATGATTTAGTGTACGATATGTATGTATGTTCCTTCTGTGTACCTTTTCACTATTGCGCTTGCTTTGTGCAAAACATGTTCATGTGTTTTCATTATGTTTTAAGTGTTTTTGTATGCGAATTTTCGGAATTAATTTGACGTTTATATTGTAAACAAATAAAAAGTTTTGAAGAAACAATAAACAAATAAGTTAAAACAATAACAAAACTTGTTTTTAATTAACTTTTCGACTTTTGTCAAATGCTTTTAAGCAGATTTTTAATAAAACAAGTTAATTTGTAACGGCCATATGTAAAAACAATTTAAAAATACACTTGTGAATGTTTGTTACCACACATACATATTAAGCTTAACAAGCATTCGTTACAATACGTATGCAGAAAACCTACATTAACTAATGATTGCTTTATTGAATTTCAAATGTTCATGCTGGCAATACCATGATTTTTTGGTATCATTTTCATATCAGCGATACAAAAGAATGAATGCCACACATACGACTAGTCGAACCAAATAAGATTGATTTTTATAAAACATAAAATCATATTTTTTTAATCTATGTCATATTTCATTATCTTTTTATAAAAATACTTGTATGTTACATACCTTTCATAGTGATAGTTTCTGCTTTGACCGCATAATCCATTTCAGATAATTGAATGCGATTTATACAACATTGACTTGCAATGTCATATACTTTTGTTTGTTTTTCACTTGCAATGATGACATATTGTCTATCCGCTATGCTGTCGAGGCCAGTGCTAACGCTTCCACTAATACCACTGCTACTAGCACTGGTACTTACATTACCACCAGATGTATTTGATATTGTATTGGCAGTTGTTGGTGTAAATGTAGGACTCGTTCGACTACTACTTTTTGTAGGTGTACCTTTACGAAAAGTTTTGAATAATGTTGTAATCACTAGCGTAAGAGTATTAAAAAATTAAAAAACTTACGATCTTTTTTGGCATCTCTACTATCATCACGCCATGGTTCATATGAAAATGGTATTATTGTGCCAAATGCATCCAAAAAAGACATTGATGTTATTGATCCTTTGAGACGTAAAATCGGACCTCCTAAAAAAATATTATTTTAACAATTCTATTATGGATGAATGGAACTTAAAGAAAAATTATATAAAAATTTTAAAAGCTTTGCAAATACGAAATAAGAAACTATTTTATTTATTTATTTTTTATATACAGTAGCGAGCCAAATGAGATCATATAATACTGCATACAATCCTGAATAAACTTTTAAGATGGTAAAGCATGGTGCAGGTAATATTGTTGTTTTTAGGTAATTTTCCTACTATGGAGTTGGATCACCGTATCGTGTACAGATAATTATGAAAGCAACGGATTGTGTTAAAATCCTACAAACTTGTATGCTACTACCCGAAGAAAAAAAAATTGCCGTGAGAAGAGAACTAAGAAATGGTTCGAAGATAAAGAATCACTGTACTTGAT
Source organism: Wohlfahrtia magnifica (assembly GCA_023159175.1). NCBI lineage: Eukaryota > Metazoa > Arthropoda > Insecta > Diptera > Sarcophagidae > Wohlfahrtia > Wohlfahrtia magnifica. The sequence goes on along the minus strand of JAKWBJ010000181.1, from coordinate 341,361 downwards.
TGGCACCGCAGTCTCATGATCAAAGTGGGATCGAGAATTTGTAGAATGTAGAAAAACAGTAACCGGTGGAAAGTGTCCCACAAATTGTGACGAACTATGGGAATTAATTTAGGCTATGTAGTAGATATACCGGATTCAGTAGGCCAAAATTTTGTCGACTCTATGCCTAGACGATGTCTGGCAGTTTTAAAACCTCAACGGTGCCTGGACAAAATATTAACCAGTCTAGAACAACATTGGAACTGAAATTAGTGCAAAGCTATTGTTATATTCGTTTTTTTTTTTAACTTTTTGAATATAACATGAAGAATCCTTATTGCTTTTGTATTTTAAGTTTAATTAATTAATTAAATAAAAATTTTAAAATAGAAACAATAATTTTAAAAATATGCAATAAATTTTTTTTCTGTAATATATTAACTGAAAATAAGGACAGTTGTTTCTCATTATACGTACTTTCTTATCAAATCCCAATGTGTTATATTTATATCCTTATTATTTTTCATATTTGTGTACGTAATAAGTACATTGAACCTACTTAATTTAGGCACAAAATTTTTATTTCGAAACCGTGTTAAATTAGTAGTGTATTATACGAAGGTCAAGCGTATTCATTGCTAATTATACATTAATGAAAAGCATAAAATTTAAACATTAAAATGAGAGAGTAGCAATAATATAAGGTAATCTTTATTTACTCCGTTTTGTGAGAAATTTGTCTCTATTCGTGTTATATTCGCTACTGTAGTTCATCCACGTTCGGCGGAGTTCTATGATACTTTCCTAGCTTTTTTAAATTAAATTCAACTCAACTCTCAGAGAGCAATTCTCATGAGAGAAAAAAATGCAAAAGCAAATGTAATGGCAAAACAAAAGTGAACAAAGGCTTCGTTCTCGAACTATTACCAAACTATTAAAAACGAATGTTTAACGATATCAAAATGAAATAATTAAAAATATTGACCTCGTTAAAGTTATTCGCTTTAGATATTGGATTGGTGTTGACATCACAGGCAAGCCTTCGAGATCGAAAGATTGATTTGCTGCCACTAACTGAACGATGGGTGAACTTTATGAAAAATGTTTGCCAAACGTTCGAAGATGTTATTATCGAATGTTATGGTCAAGCAGGTTAATAAATATTGCAGGCATAAATACTTTTAAAGACAATTTTACTTTTCATTCAATAGACATGTGTGTATTTTTCATGTTTGTGTACTTTTATAATGTATGGTAAAAAATGACCAATCATTTTGCAAATGCCATGATGGCAGACCATATGCCCAAGATTGTAAACGGAGCTAGTGTAAATTGAAAACAAGGTATTTATTTTTTGTGAATGTATGAAAGTTTTTTATTTGTGCAACATTGCACCATTTATTTGATTTAAATGGTTTTCAAGATGAGTTCAATGTACAATATTGAAAAGCTGAATGAAACAAATTACGACTCATGGAGTCTGTAAATTAAAGCAGTTTTAATGCAACAAGATTTGTGGTCCACGATTTGCGATAATAAGCCAACAGGACAAAATGCATTTGTAATGTGGTGCAAAAGGATGAGAAGGCCACATCGACAATTATATTGCAAGTGCAGCATGGAACAAATTGCGTGAGGTACACGGACCCAAGGTACCAGTGAGAAAGGTAACCCTGTTTAAGCAACTGCCAAATATGAGAATGGAAGAAGCAGATTGTGTTCAGCAATATGTCTGTAATTTTTCGTCAACTGTAGAAAAGCTAGCCGGAACAGGAGTAAAGCTTAAAGATGAAATATTTGCTTTAATGATATTAGCAATTTTGTCAAACTCGTATTAAAATTTCGTTATAGCTCTAGAAGCGAGAGATAATTTACCAGAACTCAGTTCATTGATTTTAAAGTTAACGGAAATAATGTGTGCTTCAAAATGATAAGGCCACCTTGATATTTGCTCAATTCATCCAAACTATAAAATGTAATGTATGGTCACCTTATTAAAAACATTCTACGTTCAAATAAGTGAATAATAAGCCGGTTTTGCTTTTAGAGATGTACCATTATATTATGTTTATTTAAATTTATGTAAATAAGTCAAAACACAAGGCGTCAAAATGATAAGGTCAATGATTAATAAGCAATTAATCTAATCCGAAGGTATCAAATTGTTTTTTTTGTAGTAATTTATAATTTAAATAATATCTGTGCGGTATGGGTATGGGAAACTTTTGTCACCTTTTGAACAAGGACAAATTGTGGCACTTCAATAGTAGGGATTGAGTATGCGTGGAATGGCGAAAAAACTGTTTGTTGTCTGCATAAATATTACGCACAAGCAGTCCCCACAAATTTTCCATGGGGTTTAAGTCGGAAGAACATGCTGGCCAATCAAGTACTTTAATTGTGCTCCTCAAACCATTGTCTGGTCGACTTGCTGACATGAATTGCTGCGTTATCTTGCTGAAAGGTGAAAGTTTGGAAGAATGGAGAAAATATTAAGGTGAACTTATAATTTTGAAACACACCTTATGCATTGGTGAATTGAATATTGTTTTAAATGATGTGTTATTTGTACCAAATTTTATTTCGGTCGGCAGAGTAGCGGTAAAAGACGTTGTAGAATTCAACAACAGAGAAGCCAAGATAATAGATGAAAAAAGAAAAACAACATTATGTGAAAAAAAGGTAGGTGAATTGTTTTTATACTCTTCAGTAAAAAAAAAAACTTTTTTCATGGCGATCACAAATATGCGTGAAGTTTTAAAGTGGCATAACCATTATGGGCATTTAAATGTATTCAGCTTGAGAAATTATCCGAAAATAAATTAGTTAATGGCATTGATGTGAGAATTCCGTGTAAAATAGAGCAACATAGATGTAATTCATACCGATATTTGTGGTCCCATTAATAGAAATTCATCAAGTGGCGATATATTTTCGTTTATTTTTTGAAAAATAAAAGTCAGACATTTGAAACCTTCAATCAGTTCAAAACTATGGAGCAACGTCAAACGGATAGAAAAATTAAAATGCTAAGATTTGACAATGGTACAGAGTTCGTCAATAAAGCAATTGATTTTTTGAAATTAAATGGAATTAAGCGACAGCTAACTGTAACTCATATATCGCAACAGAACGGAGTATCTGAACGCTTTAATAGGACGTTGGTTGGAAATTCCAGGGCATTGATAGTATCCTCAAATGTCGATGAGTCCTTGTGGGCAGAAGCTGTCAATACTGCCGCTTACTTTAGAAACAGATCACCGACTAAAGCATTAAATAATTGCATACCATATGAAGTTTAGTATGTTAGCCATCTAAAAACTTTTGGTTCGCTGGCAATCGCATTGCACAAAACATCTCACCACAAGTTCCGGCCAAAAGAAAAAGAGTATATGATGGTTGGTTACTCAGAAATTTATATTTTATAGAAAATTTATATTTTATAGAAAATAATATGGTGGAGGTGAATAATGCTGAAGTACAATTTACAGACAATAAAAAAATCGTGTACCTGGAAATAGAGAATGATAATATTGCACCACTTGAGGATAATGAAGCTCAACAAGATGACGGTGAGTTCGAATCTGCAGAAGAAGAATACTCAGAAACTGATGCAGTAATGCGTGGTACAGAACTTATTGGTTTTTGTCATGCAAATATCAACAGTAATCAAAGCAATTAAATGATGCATTTAAACCGTTCTCAGTTTCGGATCACCATTTTACTATAAGGCGATTTTTTCTTTTCCGTTTACGAATTTTGAGAAAGTGGTCTGTAATATATGAAATATTTTTCGTTTTTCATAATACCGTTAATGATTATTGCCCTTCTCTTATTTCAAGGTCTGAACGTTATATTTTTTATTAAATTTGTTTCTTCAAAGATAGCAAAGAATATATATGAAAGGCTTTTTTATTTCCTCAAGTATTTTTATTTTTTCATGAACTTTTTGATTAAACTTCTAAACATCTACTTACTTCTGTAAGGTTTTACCTACTATGTAGTACAAAACTCTAAACCTCATATTCATAAAATTTAAAATAAAGTTTAAAATCCATTTTATTCCAACTATTTCATACAAAATTTTCTTAAAACAAATTTCAAGAACTTTTTATATTTTTAAAACCAAAAGTTCCGTGAGCACTGAAGAAAAAAAATAAGTGTTGCTCTTTCTATTAATTTTAATTAAAATTTTAATAAACAAAACGTCATATGAAATTCAAATAGACCCTAAAAAATTCAAAATCAACTTTTTGATTGAAATTTTGAAATACATGTTCACACAAATTTTTACGCTTCAGCAATTAAAAACGTTTTTATGAACATAGTCATAAGACAAAAATTTATCTAGCCCCTTTTCTGCTTTTCTTTCTTATTAGAATATATCACTATACGACAACAAAAAAGAACTTCAACTTCGTTTTTTTTATACCTGGGAAGAGCTAACTAAAATTTGTTTTTAAAATTTTCGAAATATCTTCAAGGTATGTGTAAAAAAACCGATTATTCGTACCGTCATACCCTTATAAGACGAGATCTTAGCTTAATATTAACCTATTTTATGTTTCTTAGTGGATTTGGAAATGAGAAAAATTGGCTTTTTTAAATTATATATATCTTATTTTCTAAACATTAAAAATATAATATGATAAATACGAATTTTTCGATTTCGGAAAGAGCTAAATCTAAGTTTCACATCGTTATACAAAAATAGGACATTTTCTTCAAATACAAATTGTCCAAAAATAAATAAACAAACTTAACAAAAAAAAATCTAAAATTTTTAGTTTATTTTTCAACTTAGAAAGTCTTGCTTTTGCTGTAAAGTTTTTGATATGTAATTTAGGTCTATTTGGACTTCATGTGACGATATGTATTTATGTATTTTTAGTTTTAAAGTTTTTATTCATTTTTGCAAAGTAATATTTTATAAAAATTAAAACTAATTTTGTTTATAGCTAAGTAATTACATACCGTTTATTGTAATTAAAACCGGCTGCGATTTACGAACTTCTCGTTCGGGCATGCTAACCACTAGAGTAAGTATTGAACCAAAGCTTGTACCAATCCAAAGAGTAGGTATTAACGATAAAACGTCTAAAATTAAAAAGATGTGATTACGTACTCACATATTAAGCTAAATTATCAATTGTTCTTACCACTTTTCTTAACAAAAGTTTCAATAAAAGCTAAACATGTAACAGATTCTGCGGAAGACATGTCTATACTTGACATAGATGATGATCTTGACCTGGAAAATGATCCATCCACTTTGTCTGCAATTGCCATGATAGTATTTGTTAAATAAATAATAAAAAAACTATTTGATTTTGATATGTACAAAATAAGTATGTGATAATTATTATATATGTATGCATATTATTTTTTTATTTCTATTATTATTTTTTTTTTTTTTTGCAACAGATCGAATTTATATAACATGATAATAGTTTCAATGGGAATGTAACATATAGTGTATGTAAAGGATCAGTAAAATAGTTGCAAAATTTATTGTGTGTTAGTAAGTGTTGTTGTATATGTAAGTTTGATTAAAAGAATTTTAAATAATTATACATATGTATGTAGATACTAAGAATGTGTTTGATATTGATTTGTGTAAACTAATGTAAATAAAATGCTGAGGATGCGATTAATGGTTTTATTTAAATTTATCTTGAAACTAACAATACAACAAATAAATTTATGTGTATAATGCAATACAAGCATTAAACAGACGTCTTATTAATAAAAACAATTCGTATCGGGAATTAATTTATAATACTCAAATATGTGACGTCTCTATTTCAATATTTAAAGAATGTGGTGATCATTTGAATTGTCTAAGCCACACAATTTAACAGTTATACAGTAACATATTTGTTCAAGTTTTTATGTGTAGACATATAAATTGCCGATTTCATCGACTTATATATAAACAAAAATTATATATATAAGAGACAAAAAAATTGACAAATAAAAAACAATATTGCATATTGCAATATTTACATCATCCGCATTAGGGTGTTTCATTTCTACCAAAAATGTAAATTATATGACTTTGATTACGCCCTGAGTCTCGGTAATAAAAAGTTATATATGTACACCAAATTTTAAAAAGATTGTATGAGATTTAGAGACTCTGCACTTTAATTAGATTTACAGAAATAATTAAAAAATACGATATTTTAGTATTTTGTAATTTTATTAGAAGAACTAATATAGAAATAACAATTTTAAAATTATATCCCCTAGATAGAGCAGGGAAAGTTGCAATATCTTCTTGTATTCTTCTCTTGGATACTGCAGCATCTAATACAGTGGCGAACCAAAGGTCATGTGCCAAAAATTTCTGAGTTTAGCTTATCGCCTTCACACACATGAACTTATATTGAAAGGATTGTTTGATTAATACAGCATACCATTGTAAGATCCAAACATTTAAATTTTTCAAAAGTTTCAAATCTTATGGAATTCACTAGATAAGACCGTTTATACGACAATCCTAGATGAAGATATTCCCATTGAAAGCTACGTCGAAAATCAACGTGGGCGTATAGTAGACTACATTCAGGATGTACTAAAATAGAGAAATCATTCAAGAGAAGACTGCAAGAAGTTATTGCAGCTATGTATTTATTATTTACTGTTAGTATGTATTTATTTATTACTCTTAGTTTATTTTATTTATTTGTTACTATTGTTGTCTGCTAAATGCTTAAAATATTTACATATTAACAAACTGTTTAAAATTAATATGTGTACATACATATTAGGGAGATCGATTATTCGACTTTTTTCATAAACCGGATGGACCACGTCGTTTTAAAAATAAGTAGATGCTGATGGAGAGTTTAAAACTAAAATGACAATCAATACTAACAATAATTCTAACAAAACTCATAAAAACTATGCCAAAACGGTGTGCGGAGGCCATGAAAAACAAAATTTATTACACAAAGTACTGAAAGTTGCTTAAGTTTCGAACACATACTCAATTTCGTGTTTGTTTTTGTATTACTTTGTAGAGAATGGAATTAAAAGTGTGTTAGAGTTATAATTTAGGTGCCTAAGATAACAAAAATTAAATGTTTTACTTTGAATAAATCTATTAGTAATATACAAGGCCTTAATTACTTCGACAAGAAAAATTGCTTAGGTTTAGAACAGCACTGTATGTAAATTCATGCATTACGTATTTAAAAGTGTATGTGTGACTGTGGTATGTTAGGTAAGACATTCACCTTCCAACCAAAAAGTCGCCGGTTCAATACCAGGCCACACCGTCTGAAAATTTTCAACAGAGATATCACCGCACAACATTAGCGATTGGTTATAAGTATTTACGCCGTGAAAAACTTCACTAACTAATATATCTGCCGTTCGGTGTCGGCGTTTGTGGGTCGCTTTTAATGAGTTTAGTTGATTTTTCTCCATATATAAAAATCAATATTTATTTACAGAAGGGGAGAGAAAGTTATTGTTGCTCAAGTGTGCATATCTTTTTCGATCTACCTTGGTTTTCACGTTCGTCGTAATACGTTCAAGGTTGTCATATATACAAAAATAATAACTAAATGAATACAAATAGTTAAACGATGAGCATATTTGCAATAAAAAAATATACAAACGTATAAACATTATACCTATTAAAATTACCCGGTTATTCGTGTTAAATTAACCGATTTATTCGGTATTCGAAAAATGAAGATTTTGAAATAACCGTATTCGAAAAAACCAAAAAAACGGTTAAAACCGGTCGAATAATAACCGTCCGATCTCCCTAATACATATAAATGACGACGTAGTTCCATATCTACAGCAAATTATCGGCTATTTTAGGAAACAATTTAAAATTTCTTTACTGATTCTTCTTTTTTAACCTTTTTTTAAGTGCGTTATTTTTTCATTGTCGTAATTTATTACCACCTTGTTAAATATACTTATTTTGATTACGAACAAAAAAAGCATTCTTCAATTTCAAATTTTTGTTTAAAAAAATTAATATCAACTTTACGAAAATATCTCGTGTTCTTGTTTTAAAATTATAAACTAAATAAACTAAAATCATAATTATTAACCAAGTTTTGATTTTTCAAAAATCACTCGAACATTATTTAACAATATTTAAAATACTTGGACAATCAGCATATATTTTTCTAACTTAATTTTAACACACAAAATAAATTGATATTTCCATTGCTATACAATAAATTGTTTAGAAGTCATTTGTCAATATCATGATTACCATGTGTGTATATTGTATTTATATTTTTTTGAAAATCAAATTTTCTCCAAGTTTATTGTGGTTTAAATCCAATTCATAAAATTACAATAAATAACACAGTGCGAAGTTGAAATACCTGGGGGAAAGACAATACTTTTCGGATAGGCGCTGTCGAGTAGAACAAGGACCTGTTTTTGAAATTTTCAAAACACCTCCAAATCTCGAGTTACGGGTAAAAAACCGGTTTTTCGGACCATCAAGTAATTATGAGTTAACAACTTAACTGAATATTACCTAATTTTAAGTTTCTTTTCGGATTTGGAAAGAAAAGATATAGACTTTGTAAATAATATATATGTCGTTTAAGTAACCTTGAATAATACATTTTTCATTACATTTTTTCCACATTTTTCAAGTTTAGATGTTTCTGCGCACTATTTTATAAGGAACCGTACTATTGATTAACTAATTAGAAAATTATGTTAAGTTGGCAATTGAAGAAGTTATTAACCTTTTTCGTAATGCAACTTATGAAAAAATCATGAAATTTTCAGCAAACTGCTGTTTTTTTTTAATTACTTTGAAACTATTTTTAAAAAATGTTTAAAATTTTTAATAAAAGGATGATGAGCTGCCTTACTAAAATATTTAATAACTCTGTCAATTTCCAACGGATTTCTAAACTATAAGTCTCATTTTATTCATAAATTAATATAATTCCTTAATTAATTCAACAATAATACAGTTCCTATATAAATAGTGCTCAAAAACGAATCTAAAGTAGGAAAATATTGAAAAAATTTGATGAAAAATCTGTTTGCTTGAGAAATATACCCAGAATCTTGAAGGCGATTTAAACAACATATACATCATTTGCCAGGTATTTTTTGTCACACCGTGTAATCTATTTGCGATATCTAGAAAATAAATTAAAAAATTAATTAATAATGGTTGTGGCGCAAATTGGTCAATTATTACGGAACCCAATGCAATATTTTATATAATTTTTATCGCTTTAGCTTTGTAAACATTTCAACTAAAAAATTTATATTTAAATGACATTTTTATATGTATGTATATACACATATCAAATAATTATGTGTACAAAATTTCTTGTCTCTGTGCTTTATATTCTACTAACGGTAAAGTAGTAGTTTTTGGTATGGAAATTCTCTTTCGCTTACTTTATTTTTGTCGTTGTTGGTCAACCTTATTTCTGCACCGCATCCGTAGTACAGTTAATTTTAATAAAGTAAGTCGCAAATAAAGTATTTATATGTATGTATGTGCAAAATGAACTAAACATTTGTCTTCCGACGGGTGCCAAGTCAATTCAATAGCACAAGCCAAGAAAACGATTCGTAAGTAAGCATCTCGTATGAGTAAAGGTATCATGTAAAAAAAATTAATTAATTTTTTAATTTGTAAGAAAATGCCGCGTTGAACTAAACTAACAGATGAAAATCGTGTATTGATCAAGAGCATGAGACAATCCAGAATGAAAGCTATGCAAATTTAATGTTTCCGTACAAATATGTATATACGATAACAAATTTGCTAAAAAACCCAAATAATTATGACACTAATAAGCGTAGCGTGCGGATATGTACCATTGATGATCGAAGCAAGCTGCACACCCAGCAGTTAGCGACCAATAAGAGTATGAGTTTTAGGCAAATAAAACTTGGTTTTGAGGTGATTAAAGAATGTGTGCTTCGAATAATAAGACAAGATTTAGGTCTTAAATACGAGAATCCAATGCCTTAACCAAGCTTAAGACAACATTATGAAAACGCACGTATTGTATTTTACGAAAAGTATAAGTTTTGGGGAGTGGAATTTGAAACTATTACATTCGGTTATGAAAAAAGTTTAAATAAAATAGGTCTCCACAAATATTGGTGGAGGATCTTTCGCTTGGTGGCAGGCAAAATGAAGGCAAAAGTCTACATAAATTTGTTAGAAAGTGTACTCTTTGATTTTGTTAGTGTTTTACTAGCGATGAATGGTTTTTCTTGAAGGATAATGAACCGATTCTCGTGGCAAAGAAAACAAAGGCGGTCTTTAACTCTCAACAAATTGAGTTGTTAGAGTGGCCTGTCTTAAACCAAAATATGCCAAAACATATGCTTCTAAGCAATTTGACAACTTTAAGGAGCTGAGAAATGCCATTTTGGCTGAATGGAATAAAATTAATTTTTGTGTCCTGAAAAAACTGGTGGAGACGTGTTCAGTTGATAAAGATACATGAGGGTAACACAATCCCTTGTTATTATATGCATATAAAATTTTTACTCTACAACTAAATGGATGTTTTATATATGTATTAAAGGAGATTTTTGCACATATAAATATTTCTTATGGAGATTTAAAGAATAATTTTTGTATGGAAAATATTTGAAATTAATTTTGTTATTTAATTTTTAACTCTCTTAATTAAAGAATCAAAAAAAATTGCCCCTGTTTTCCCATGTTTCTATTAATTATAATTAAAGTTGAAGTCATTTCATGATTATTTGAGGGGTATAATAAATCATATTCGAATAATTTTTGTCTTAAACACATACAATATATTTGGTTTTAATTTTTACCTACTTTTATCAGCATAAAATATGAGATAATAAATTTTTTATATACAAATAGATCTTAATAAAATGCCATTAAATTATAAAAATTTTGATAACATTCTTTCAAGAATTGATTAAAAGGAAATTGTGTTATTTTATATAAATAAGAAACAGAGTGAGTTATGCCAAAAATAAATTTTTTTTAACAGATTAATTGTTCCACTTTTATTTTTTATAAATGAAGCACAATAACTCCGATGAAGGACTGTAATGAAAAAAATCTTATGTCAGTAACAGATTGAACACTTCATAGAATTCAAAAATTATGTAATACAAGTTATAAGAGTTGGAATTGATGATACATACACTCCATTAACATAGGATAGCCTCACATACATGTTGGATAAGTTATAGACATTTTTATAACATTGTGAATTGTTATTTTACTGATTATGACTCTGGCAGCAGCTTCAATTTTACTTAAAATCAAAGATGTACTCTAAGTCATTTGGAAAATTTTGCTTCTATCTCGAGGTAAAACCTTTTTATATGTCTTTCTTATGTAACGTTTACCATACACTGATGAATTCTTGATATTTTTTTGAGCTTCTTCTAAGTTTTCCGACAATAGCAAGGATAGAATGCCCTCAGACGTGATACTCGTCAATTTTTGCGATTTCCGTTAAAATAAGCTTTGGCTTTTTCGCCATACTTTTCCTTTGCAGCGAAGAACACATTTCTCTACCACAATTAACCAAAATTTCATTAAAATTTGCACAACAATTAAAAAATGATTAAAGAGGCGAACTTAAGTTAACATTGGATTTTCCAATTTTTACTGCTGTTTACGAAAACAATTATGAAAGTTGCGTTAACTTCTACTGAGCCATTTGAAACTTTTGTTAATATAACGGCTTTAATGCATTTTAGAATCACCAATATGGTAACTATCCTTTTTAAATTTCAAGTTTTGATAAGAAGTTCAAGTAGGTTGATATGCCTAAATATACCATAGCTATTGTAATAAACGTTGCTGTTCTAATCGATACATACATAGATGGACTAAAAGTTATCGTAATTTCGCGTTTAGAATGTTTGGAGGACTGACACACTAGGAAAATAATTGAAACACAAAATGTTATTGTATTTTTTCAACAACAGCAATAATTCATTTTAATTATATTTTAGTTAAAACCAGTCTTTTTTCTTAGCCTATTTAACTAAAACAAAAAACAAGCATTAAACGTTTATAGTTCAAATATTTTGTGGGCAAAAGTCACTGTCAGTTAAAGATATTTTACATTAAAATATTTCAAAAAACATTTTAATATGAAGTGTGTTTTTATTACATTTTGCAAACGTTACTGCGTCGAATGTACCAGTTTTTTTGCGATATCGGGTCCAATCTTTTCGCCGCATTTGGTTCGCTTGTTAATCTATGTTTTTTTTTTTTCCTGCAAACTCTGGCATTACAATCAGCACTATTTAGCGATCTGCGTACAGCATGAGGATAAACAACAGTACTAGTGCTTTCCTTCACCATTGCAGCAATTTACACTTTTACAGATCATTTCCTACATGAATTCATTGAAAAAATAGTTAAGAATGGTAAAATTGCTTTAATTTAATCAAACATTTATATTAGAAAACATGCAAGACGGTGATTTTTATCCACAAGAAATATGCACTATGATCATTAAATATTTGTTTTTGTATATAAGACTAAGGAAAAAAATTGTTGTTTAAACTGTAATTATATTTAAATATATTATAGTTTTTGTTGAAAATACAAAATTTTGTGTTTCAATCATATTTATAGCATGACAGCCGTTCAAAACTTCGAAAGACGAAATGATGGCGCCTTTTGTCCACCTGTGTACTCGGTCGTGTATACAAAATTTTATTGTAATGAAAATTGTTAAATACAAATTAACTTTAAAATGAACAGATTTCACTTACAAGGTCAATATTTGATATTGATAATGAATGAATTTTTAATTGAATGGGTGCGCTTTATGGGCTGGCGGAATCATTGGCCCATATGTCTTCAAAAACGTTGATGGTCAGATTGTTATTGTTAATGGTAAACGGAATAGGGACATGATTAGAAATTTTTCGTACCTCAATTAGCTGGCATAAATCTTGCTGACCTGTGGTTCCAATAGGACGGAGCCACATGCCCACCAAGCAAACGCTAGGATTGATTTACTCAAAGAAACTTTAGATGAAAGATTGATTTCACATAATAGTCTAATTAGTTGGCCGCCCAGATGGTATCCCTTAACTCTATTGGATTATTTTCTTTGGATGTTATGTAGTTACTTGTCTACGTCGATAAACCAGAGACAACTGAATACCTGAAAATCAACATTCGAGGAGTTATTGGTGAAAAGTTTGTGAAAATTGGTGTTTCAGATTGCGCCTTGTACGAGCCAGCCGTGGCATCTATGTGGCCGAAATCATATTTAAACATTAATTTTCTGTCCAATAAAGACCGCTTCATTGATATTAAAAATATTTTTATTTGTTTTATTATTATTAAAACTTGTGTAACTGTAAAAAAAAAAACATCCGATACCATTTTATCATAAATTCGGTGGTGTATTTAAGAATACAAAACAATACTTGTAATGACTTTAAAAAGAACAAATTTTTCTGTACTAACAGACTGTAAAAAAAGGTTTAACATATAAAAATATATTCTTTTCTTGAAATCCCACCATGGGCAAAATAAATGCTTGATGAATACATCGAGACCTAACCGCAAAAATATATTAAGCGACATAATTTCCATTTTCGTTTTTTTAAATAAATGAATTCATTGGGAACACTTGCATCATCTCTTACAATTTCATGGTCACACAAGGTACCTTTACAAATTTATAACAAAAACAATTTCAGCTTTAGTGCCAATGGTTAGAGAGGAAGTCGAGAGATATGCTGAGACGTATTTGATCTTAAATAATGCTGGTCACATGCGATTGAGAAGAAAATATACAGCGTACCTGATACGAAGAATAACGGGAATAACGTCAAATTAATCACATGACTTCAAGTAATTTCGTCCCGCACTGCTTGGACTAAATTAAAATAATTTCTAGTTTTAAGACTTAATAGAAATTGTTAGCTCACGTTACAGAATCTAATTTAATAAAAAAAATCAAAATATACAACAAAATCATACCCCAAAATATCCGTCACGAATTTTTAAAATTACAATATAATGATTTAAAATTACATCAGAGTGACGACCAAAAAAGCTTAAGCGCCAAAAATAGTCGTTAACCAGCTAATAAGTGACAAAATTAGCTTAATTTCGTACAAAATTTGGTTCTCTTACATAGCTGTATTAAAACTGGATTTAAACAACAAAATATACAAAAAAAAAAACCTTCGGTAAAATTTTATTTTTGTTGCTTAATATATTTTTGCGGTTAGGGCTCAATATTATAATGTTATTTATAATTATATCTAAACATATGAAATGTAATAACTACTAAAGAATATTTTTTTTTTATAATACATGTATGTAATGGTATCAGAATATTTTTCCATGAGAATTACATGTCATTTATAAATAAATTATAATTTGTTATTGACTTATTCCAAATTACATTAAAAGCAGTACTGCAACCGATTCATATAAAGCATGTAAACGAAATCTTTTTGCAAATTTAAACGCGAATATTCATTTATTGATCAAAACAAAAATAGCAATGAAGAACCGTTACTTATAAAAATTAAAATACCATCCATGTTTTTAGTTTAAAGTGAAAGATTATTATTAAAGTTAGAAAAACAATGTAACATTTTTGTATCTTATAATTTTTTTATCTTACCCAAATGTCTCTTTTGCAACTATCCAAAGGCTAACGGAATCGTCTCGAGTAATTGCTCGGAACATTAATATTTCTTGGTCTTAATACTACACAGCATTCATGGAAGAAGGTGTAATACAAATATTTTAATATAAATAAAATAAAATTATTTATTATTTTTATAAAATTTGTAAAAGAAAAAAAATTCTTGTCTAGCAAGCAATTTTGAGTTGTGAGCAATTCACCAAGCCATTTGACGTAAATGGAGCACTGAGCTGGCATATGTACAGAAGAGTACTCAGAAAAACGTTTGTTACCTTTATAAATACAAAGTTTACTCTATGCCGTCAATATTCTGGCCTGATTTATCAACAATCCGTTACTCATCCGAAAATTTTGTAGAAAAGTGAAATTAAGACTTCGAAAAATATCCAATGTAGCCTAAACTGCAAAATATTTGTACTTCAGGTAGAATAAGGCGGTGGAAAAATTGGTGAAAAAAGGTTTCCAAACGTTTATGCGTCGCATAAAGAGTAAAATACCTACGTACACCTTATCTCGTAGAGAAATATAATTTGGTGATTGTTTTAAAAGTTTTGATTAAGTACCTTTAATTTTTGGTATTAATTTGATTTTTATTCATGGGTGATACAGAATCTGATTGTTATTAGAATCAGAATTGAAATCGACAGAAATAATTTTGGCGTCACAGAATCCAATATTATCGATTACATGTTCGAATCAGAAATGCTATCAGAAAATGGTTCCATAGAATCTGTGTTTTTTTTTTTTTGCCCGAAATAATCCGATCAACTGGCAGACTTGCATTGTTTATTTTGATTTTTCTTTTAGGCGGTTTATTATTGGCGTAAAAGATACATACATACTTGTACTTTTAATTAAAAGTAATTACAAATAATACATTTAAGTTAAAATAATATACATAAATAAATTAGATAAAAAAATTAAATTTTTCTTTTGGTTTTTGCACAACACTCATCATCCATTAATGACAATGTTGCCATAGCATCTACTCGTACCATAATATTGTTAAAGAAAATTTGCACCAAAATTTGTTTACCACTAAATTATTAAAATTCAACTTAGAAACGTTTAAAAAATTAAAATTTATACGACCCCAAATACACAAAACCAACAAAACTTAAACATGACCAAAAAGATATACAAACGCTGCCAACCAAATGTAAATAAAACCTTAACAACTGTTTCGAATATTGATTTTGTTAATGTTCGAAACGAGACAAAAACAAGACGATATCAGAATTGATCTTCAATTCTGACAAATAACAATTCTCTCTTGGATTCTGTAGCATCCCCTGATTATTTTTTGTTAATAAGATATTAAAAAATGAAAATGTAAAAAATTTTCGTTTACATGCTTTACGTAATCACTTTTTTTAAATATGTACATATATAAATATCTACATGAAACACAAGTGCAGCTAATGTCAAGTTTGAATCAACTAATTTGGCATAGTATACCACATTACTTTCAAAAGAAAATGCAGAATGACGAAAAAAGTTGAAATAAGCCAACTGGCGGCAGAGGATATGAGAAAAGCTATACAGGCTGTTCGAGATAGTGAAATGGGTATTATCTTGGTATCAAAAGTTTTGGTGTACCCCACACAACTTTACAACGAAGTACAAGAAGCGATAAAACCATTGAAGAACTTTTAACGAGTAAGTTTGGACGACATCCAATATTAAGTAAGGATATGAAAAATGAATTGGTAACATATATGTATATTGGGATTTTGGAGACTAGCAAGCCGAAGTACGTTTTATGTTTTCTAATTGCCAGAATATACAAAATTTCCTAAAAGTTGTTAAAGGTCTTTATTAGACGTCATCAAACGTTTTAGGCTTTAGAAAGCCAACTCGTTGTTTCTCTCTACTTGAAGAAGAGTATACCAAGCACAATTGTTCACCCACATCTATCTACAATGTAGATGAAACCGTGTAGATGAAACGTGTGTCAGTGGTGTCGTCACAGTAAACACAAATAAGTGCACGAAAAAGGAAAAAGCAATTTGGTACGATGACATCAGTAAGCGAGGGTTTTTGCGAAATCGGCATGCCATTTATCTAAGTGGGTTCATATTTCTATTTTTACGGAATGGTTCAGACAATTTTTTTAATGAAACAAAGCCGTCTGCAGTTCTAGATAGACATTACAGTCACATGGCCAATGTAAAATTTCACAATCTAGCCATAGAATACAATGCTATAATGATATTACTAGCCCCTCATGCAACACACAATCTTCAACCGTTAGGTAAAACAGTTATGAGTCTAGTATTAAGGAAAAACTATGAGCTGGTAATGTGGTAAAGTTTACCACATACAATATGGTGTATCACATCACCTGCACATTTTTTAAAGTCGAGTTTAATGCTAACTTCGTGGAAGCGTAACACATGTAGCATGTAGAGGGTTAAATCTTATTTAAATCGGACAAAAACTTTAAATTTGGCAATCTAAAAACAAATGGGTATACATACCACGTTCCCTGCACTTACTCTATATCTAAATATGTAAATCAAATTATTTCTGATAAGATACAACGCAGTTTCAGTGTAGACGATGATTATATATTGGTAGAAGATGAAATTTGTACGATTTTTTTATGTAGCACATATACATATGTATGTATGTATGTATGTAGCATTAATACACTTTTTATAATTATTTTTGCAAATGTTTAACCGCAATACAATAATATGTAACATGTATTGTATGTATGTGTATTTAACTATATTAAAGTGTGTCGTCTTGTTTTGTCTTTGTTTTGTTTTTTTTTTATTGCAGCTTTTGTGATATATGGCATAATTAATTATTACATATATAACGTATTAGAATTAAGAAATTTACTTACGTTTTTTAAATAATTTATTACAAAAAATTATGAAAAAAGTTAGTTTTCGCAAACGGACCTAAATGTAAATGTGTGTGTACATATTTGTTATAATATGTAATAATATTATTAAATATTAAATTTGTTTAATAGTTTATAAATGTATTTTTTTTGTTTTTTTTTTTTTTTTGTTTCATTCATCTATAATGGATTTAAGGAATAAGCCTGGATTAACTATTCATATTTCGTATGGAAACACTACAAATTATACAATTAAATATATATATATAATAAGCCCAATTAAAAATAAACCGATTTTTAACAATTCATTT
The DNA here is from genome assembly GCA_023159175.1 of Wohlfahrtia magnifica. NCBI lineage: Eukaryota > Metazoa > Arthropoda > Insecta > Diptera > Sarcophagidae > Wohlfahrtia > Wohlfahrtia magnifica. The sequence goes on along the minus strand of JAKWBJ010000181.1, from coordinate 323,563 downwards.
AAGATCAAATAAGAAACTAATTCTCAAAAAGTACGTATGTAAAAAATATATTTTAAAATATAATTAAAAAATATAAACAAATAAAAAATAAAACATTGTGATAATCTATTTTAATAATGCTAAGATCAAGTAGGGTATTAAACATATGTATTTATTTATTTATTGTAATGCATAAAATACTAGTATTTTATACATAATATATCTCTATAAGATTAAAGTTTTGAATTTGTTTCAACCTAATTCCAGTAAAATCGTACTAAATAGTGTTAAACATGACAAAATGGAAAACAATTCTATTTTTTGGAGGTATCAGTGTCTAAATACTTTGTTTTAAAATCTGAAGCCATAATTATAGCAAAAAAAAATGCTAGAAATCTATACTCAGTGAACTTGCGAAAACGTGAACATTCGAAAGGGTGAACGTTTCCGAAATGTGAACAATTTTTTTTTACACAAACTATTCTAAAACGTGAACAAAATGTGGTAGCTCTAAAACGTGAACATTTTTTTATTGTTCGTTACTTTTTAAACACTTTATTTTAGATAAAGAAATCTTCGAATTAAAAAGTTACGTTTTCTTAATTGTATGTATGTGTAAACCTATTAGTTGTTCTTTAAAGCGTTGCTTAAAGTGAAAAATTATATAAAGGGTCCGCCAAAAAAATTTTTTTTTTGAAAATGCTATAAAAAATAACATCTGAATATTTTCTCAAATTTGCCTCGGCTGGCCATGAAATAGCCTACACGATCGGTCCAATTTTTAAGCACATTATCGATTGTGTGCAGCTGTATTTCACCAATGGCTTTACGACTATTGTCCTTTAAAGCGTCAATTGTCGCTGGCTTGTTGGCGTGACACTTATCTTTGACGGCACCCCACAAATAATAGTCCAACGGTGTCAAATCGCGATATTAATAAACAGGGCGCAAAGCATCGAGTGTAGCTTCGGCTGTGTGGCACGTAGCGCTGTCCTGTTGAAACCAAATGTTGCTAATATCCTCCTCTTCATTTTTTGTGAACAAAAATTCGTTCAACATGGCCCGATAACGATCGCCATTAACTGTAACGGCCACTCCTTGCTCATTTTCGAAGAAAAATGGCCCAATTATGCCTCTGGACCAAAATCCGCACCAAACAATGACTCGTCTTGGGTGTATCGGCTTTTCAATGTATGCGTGCGGGTTTTCTGTGCCCCAAATGCGACAATTTTGCTTGTTTACATACCCGCCAAGATCAAAATGAGCTTCATCTGAAAAGATGATTTTTTTTGGCAAGAAGCGAAGTTCAAGCGTATACACAACCATATTCGTTCAGCGGATGAATAAAACTAATTATCTGTCAAATCAAACATGAGCTAAGTGTTATCATTCACGAAATAAGCACTAGTTGAAAAAAAACGTTAGATGGCGGATCCTTTAGAAAAAAAGCAGACAGTGTTATCTTAGAAAGATTAAGTTTATATTTTTGGCCTATTGCAAGAAGGTGTCAGTGGCTAGGCAAGAAAATACATTTGTTCCATAAAAAGAAAAATCGGGAATTAACAGGTCGTTTATATAATACTCTTTATGGTCTTATTATGAAAACGAATATAACACTGTAAAAATACTTTAACATTGTGTCAAAATAATACAACACTGAAGTAATCTACACTGAAATGTCAAATATATTTGTTGTAAAAAAACTAATGTGGAATTTAATGTTGCTTATGTAGCAAGCCAAGGTCACCTGGTTTGAATTCGCCTTGCTTTATGGTAAAACGGAAAGCATACCTTCGCCTTCTTAAAATTTCCGGAGAAAAACTTTCTGCTCAGTCACAACATGTTGACCCATTTAAAGTTAAATTCAAAAATGAAAGAACTCTCTTTATGTGAAAATCAGCTTTACAATGGCGGCGAGTCCGGCTTGTACCGGAAGCAGCTGTCAGATAAAACATACGTGCCATTATTGAAGAAAAGTGCTCCAGGCGCAAAGATAGAAGAACAGCGATTATCTTGCATATTTAAATGCGCCTGAAACACACAAACTTAAAACACTTGTAATTGGAAAATTCTATAAATTCTCTAAGTCGGCATGGATGGATAATCCAACATTTAGTGAACGTGTAATATTCACCGACGAATGCAAGTTTATGGTTCTTGGAGGTGATGGTCGGTCAAAAGTTTGGCGAAAATATGATACGGCTTTACAACCAGAGAATATTAACCTAACCATGAAATATGGAGGTGGCTCGGTCATGGTCTGGGGATGTATGGCCGCTAATGGAGTTGACAAGCTGAGGTTTATTGACAGCACTATGGATAAGTCTATGTATGTGGAGATTTTAAAGGATAGCTATTTGCCATGTTGTGAAATTTTAGACCTAGGTGAAAATTCTGTACTTCTTCAAGAAAATGACCCAAAGCATACTTCGAAGCTGGTAAGAGAATGACTGCTAAACAATGTTAAAAACAAACTGGAACACCCCCCACAACTTTCAGATCTAAATATCATAGAGCATTTATAGGATGTTCTGAAGCGTAACCTTAGAAAACGTCATATCACGTCAGTTCCAGCTCCGAAGAAGGCTTTAATGGAAGAGTGGTAAAAAATTACCTCCGAAACAACAAAATTTTGGCCTTATCCATGCCGTCCCGACTAGCAGATGTTAAGATAAAGAAGGTCACACAAAATATTAATTTTTTTAGATGTCCATTCTTTAGATTGTATGTGAAATGTTGTCAATTTAACAAAAAACTAAAACTGCAATTTTTTTTTTTACTTATTTATAAAGTGTAAATATTTTTAAGTTTATTTTTTCTAATTAAATTAATTAATATGAACAAATAAAAAATAATGGAGCATTTTTTATTAATCTTTTATATAAAACACTAAATTTTTTTTGGGGGTACGTAAACTTGTGTAAGAGAAATTTTGTACTATTTTGTAAAAATATCTATGCATGTACTCGTATGTATGTATATTTACGCAATTAAAGAAAACAAAACTTTTCACATTTACTCATTGTTAAGTTCTTACAATAAAACAACAAATAATATCAAGTTCAAATTTTGGAATGAAAGAAAGGAAATTGTAGATAAGAATTCACATTTGCTCAGTCTTGCACGTTTGTAATACTGTTTTTAGAGCTCTTTGTTATATATCAGCGTGCAACTAATTAAAGGCAATAGTATTAAATATTTAAATCGTCATGTTACAGGTAATATTTATTAATTAGATCGCTATGGTTTTTTTGACTACACAAAACGAAAAAGCCGAAATACGGCAGTTTGTGAAGATGCACCGATTACCGATATTCAAAAAGAAGCTATTATTTCCCGGACGTAATAAAAAGAAGACACTAGAGTTCGCAAAATAACACCGTCATTGGACCGATGTGGTTCGAACGAAATAAAAATTAATAGTCTCTCTAGATGGAAGAAAGAAATATGTTCGCCAACCAAAGTTGAAAAAATTGATTCAAAGTAAACATTTGAAGTGTGGAGGAGGTTCTATCAAGCTTTGGGGTGCCATGTCGTCACTTGGTGTTAAGCCGCTGCACAAAAATTGAGGGAAATAATGGATGAATTTCAATATGTAAGAATTCTAAGCGATATAATGATGCCGTATGCTGACGAGAATATGCCAGTAACATGAATATTTCAGCAATTGCTTTTATGGAATTTATGTGGCGTCTTTAATTATATGCACGACTGATATTAATCTTATTTAAAAATATGGCCACAGCTTTATAAATAATAATTTATTTGAATTTATTTAAATTATCTAAACTAAGGTTGCACGCAACTGTATGTGATGCTTTCAATGCATTTAGGCTTACTCTCTACATTATTACCAAAAAAAAGTTGAAGAAATTCGATTCATTTGGCATTATATTCGTTGCCATAGTTTCCACATGTTTCCCGAAGCCCAATGGCAATTTTCCAGACATTTTTCAATATTGTCCAAAAACTCTCCATCGACCAAATTTGCGATAGCTATTCTAAAGGGTTCGCCATCTAACGTTTTTTTTCAACTAGTGCTTATTTCGTGAATTGTAACACTTAGCTCATGTCTGATTTGACAGATAATTAGTTTTATCCTTCCGCTGAACGAATATGGTTGTGTATACGCTTGAACAATGCTGGGAAATATTGCGTGCGATCGGCTTACAGAAGATGCCGATTCTGCAAAAAAAAAAAAAAATCATCTTCTCAGATGAAGCTCATTTTGATCTTGGCGGGAATGTAAAAAAGCAAAATTGTCGCATTTGGGGCACAGAAAACCCGATACACCCAAGCCGAAAAGCCGATACACCCAAGACGAGTCACTGTTTGGTGCGGATTTTGGTCCAGAGGCATAATTGGACCATTTTTCTTCGAAAATGAGCAAGGAGTGGCCGTTACAGTCAATGGCGATCGTTATCGGGCCATGTTGAACGAATTTTTGTTCACAAAAATTGAAGAGGAGGATATTAGCAACATTTGGTTTCAACAGGACGGCGCTACGTGCTACACGGCCGAAGCTACACTCGATGTTTTGCGCCCTGTTTTTGAAGATCGCATTATTAGCCGCAGAGCTGATGTCGTTTGGCCACCTCGGAGCTGTGATTTGACACCGTTGGACTATTATTTATGGGGTGCCGTCAAAGATAAGTGTTACGCCAACAAGCCAGAGACAATTGACGCTTTAAAGAACAATATTCGTGAAGCCATTGGTGAGTCGATAATGTGCTTAAAAATTGGACCGATCGTGTAATGAAATTATTTTCCATTATTAACCGGAAGGATTGTACTTTCAAATAATGAGAAAATATTCAGTAGTTTTTTTATAGCATTTTCAAAAAAAAATTATTTGGCGGACCCTTTATAACAATAAGGTGTTTACAAATATTTTGTTTCAAAAGCAGACAATTAAAAATTCATCTTTCACAATGAAGCTTCCCTCAACTTTTCTTTAAAATATTAAGATACGTATGTAGTTTAGCGATAACAAGTTTTGTTGTATAGAAACACTTACAGTTTCTAAAACATTATATTTTCGGTCAAATTGAACTAAGTTTTTAAAGATTATTATAAAAAGGTTATTGAGGAACATTTTTTGACCAGTAACTTATTTTTTTACAGAATTCCAGATCAGCAAACAAGTTTATATTTCTACAATACAAAACTATATATAAGTAATATTCTATTATTGCGTACACTTGAAAAGTAATTAGTTTCGTACTACTTTTTGCTGCTCACCAAAACTGAAAAGATTCTTGAAAAGACGGCGATTTACAACGATTAAAAAGTTGGAAGTCACTGGAAATGATAAACGCTATTAAAAATAGCTTATGAAAGTATTTCGTGGATTTGCAAAATGGTAATAGAATATTTATTTTTTTAGTAATTTTTTTTAAATTTTTTTTTAAATTGGAAAAGCAATTAAGAAAATATCATGATGATCAGTATAGGAATTTTAAAATATTTTACCCTGCTGTTAGATTTGGACCATTTTGGTCAACTTTGTTTTTCTTTTTGCTTCAACTTCGGATGTTCTATGATGTAAAGGAAGATAACAAAATTAAAATTTAATGGACCAAATAGGTCCGTTCATATTTATCGGTCTATTTTTATAAATTCGATTTACAGAACAAGTGCAACAATCAAGTTTTCTCAGTAAATGAAGAGTAAATTATTTTTCGTTGTATTTTACACATAAAGTTGGTGAATATGAAGCACCTACTGTCGCACTTACATTTGGAACAGTTGCATGTTACCCATTTTCTAGCAGATGATATTTTTGCAGTTTGAAGTAGCAGTTTCCTCGAAAGCAAATATTGATGTGTATAAAGAAAATTATTGAAGAAGCAAATGTTCAGCTTCTATTCAATAAACTTTTTCTAGTTCAAGAGATTAAAAAAGTTATTAAAAGTGATATTTTGGCCTTTTAAGCTTTCAGTGAGATATAAAATGACCTACTCCATCTAATTCATTTCAGACTGTTAATTTTTTGATTTTCCAAAGTATGGTTGGACTTTCCACGACTAGCCAAACTTTGATGCCATACTTTACAAATTTTAAGGGCATATATTCTCTAAAAAACAACAACCTCGAAGAACCACCAACTGTTCATCAATAGTCACATCTTCATGACAGTTGTAAAACATTGGAATATTAACTTCTCAGCGATCCCTTACATATCTGGAATAGGCGAACTTATTATTATTTTGTCTCTGCCTTCGGGCTATAGTATTGTCGAAGCGAGAAGCACTTGAAATCTTGATAAAATTGTCTTTGCTCCTTATTTCTCGGAAAATATGGTGATCAAAATAAGCATCGAACAAACTGATTTGCTCGATAACACCTGTAAAAACTAGTACAGAAATGCATGAGCGTAAAGTGCAAGTCTCTACATCTTTTCACTTTTTCTCGAATTTTTCTGTCCCATACTTGTTTTCATTTTCAATCAATATTTTTCTAGGTTTGGTAGAAATAATAACAAAACAGAACGCAATATATCATGGCATCTGGAAACGGAAAATTGTGTTGGTTCCGGACATGTGATTTTGATATTCCCGCCTGAAGTTCTTTTTCGATGAGATAAACTCCATTGCGTTCCATTCTTTTCTACTAAATTTCGCGTTGATTTCATATTCATTTAAATTTTATATTTCATCCGAAGCCATACAAATTGAAATATCGGAGTTACAGAGTACAATCGATATGATTAACTAGATTAGGGAAATTACAGGAATAGAATTGAATATAGCCCTGCAAACTAAGTAAATTAAAAACATATTTTATTATAAAAAGTTAAAAAACACATTTTAGTGAATTTTTTGTTTAAAAAACTGTATGGACCAAAATAGTCCCTTACCTAAGATTCATACGTTTTTTTACCTAACAGCAGGTTTAAAAAAATAGGCTAACATTTCAATACAATTTAAAGATACAAAAAGATAACGCTGAATTTTTACTAAACCTAAACCGTCAGCGGTCGAATTGTTTTTTCTTAAGGTTACCAACACTTTACTGCACAAATGGCTACAAACTCAAATCTTGCGTTAATTTTGGGATACCCTTTATAAATGAAATAAAGAAATTAATATTAACTAGCTGACCCGGCACACGTTTTTCTGCCTTCGAGGTGGTTGAAGAGAAATCGTTGTTTCGCCTTTAACTTTTTCGTTTTGTAACCTAAAAACTTTTCAAGTAACAATAAAAAGTCATAATATGGAAAATGGAGAGCATTGTTGGAAAATCTAAATGTCATATCTCCCGAACCACTTGGCAGATTTCGTGCAAACTGTACATAAACCATCTATAGACCATACCCAACGAACCTTGAAATTTTTGATTGAAATCGGTCGACCAGTTTCCGCAGTTAGTGGTGACCTTAAAATGTACACTTATATTTATATATATAGATTACTTATATCACAAGTTTACAAATTCCGGTCAACTTTTGGATCAAACATTTTACGATGTTGGCATGATTAGCGACTACTGTTGGAGTCTAATACGTGAAACAGATCCCAAACAATACAAACGACTCAGTTTGACTACTCTTCATTTCTATATTTTCACTTTTTATTGAAAAAAATGCATAATTGCCAAAAATTCTAAAAAATTACTTTAACTATTTAGAAAATTAGAACAAATCTTAAATAACCGAGTGCATATTTGATCTGATCCAAAACCGTGTTATTTTGTTATTAATATTCGGGCCTGTTTTGTAAACCGAATCAATTTGGTGTTCTGCAAGCACTTGTTTTGGAATTATTCGAAACTAAGTTCGAATTGGTACTTAAACGCCAGAGTCAGCTGTCTTTGTTTTATTTATTTTGCAAAAACATGTGGTATAAAATTGTAGAGCTGCCAAAGCTATTATAAAATATTTCTAAATAAAAAATAAAAACATTGAAGATAATAAAATCTTCAGAAATATATTTACTTTTTATTTTCACTGCACAAATTTGTGCTTTACTTCATTATCAAATACTATCTTTGAATTAAAAAACTATAAAAGCCACATTTTAATAAACAATGGTGACTCTATTTTTCGCAGATGAAACAATATGTTGCCATTTTGCAGAAATTTTGTAATTTACAAAAACACTTGTTTTTATTTTTAAATAAGTTTTCTTGAATAAAATTCATATTGAATCCTACAGTTTTTTTTAATAAAAATGTAACATATGTACGTACATACATACATATATTGTTGACTATTGTTTAAAAGTGATTTTTGTTGCGATGCATTTGGCACTTCGGCTAAAAGTGTTTTTATTCATCCAACCAATAACTTTCATATTTGTGGCAAAATTACGTCGGAATTTACGTTTTTTAAATTAATTATTTTAAACTTAAATAAATAAAATGTATGTAATTTGACTAAAATTAATAAAAAAAAACTTCAAATTTTATACGAATTTTGCTTTTTAATGTTTTTTAATAATTTATTAAAATAAAAACCCAATCGATTTACTTTCGACTAGGTTTGTTTACTGGTTTTTAAACCGAGTAAAATTATCTGAATTCGTTCTAGAGAACACTAAAACGTGTAAATTCGTTTTAAAACGAGAACTTTTAGACGAATTAAGTTTTCAGAACATAGCCGATTAATTAAAATTATTAATATTAATTAATAACAATAATATTTTTATTCATTTGTTAATTATGTCTTTATGTTTCATAACTGAATGTATGAAATACAGATTTTGAGGGATATAAACAAATTAAATTAATTAAACAGTAGAAATAGGTATGTATTAAGTCTAGGTATGTTTAGTGTTAAAATTAAATTCTTAAGGCCTGGTTAGACGAAAGTGGTCTTAGACGTAATGCAACGTAGCGTACTGTATGAACGTCTATACGATTATAGAACACTTCAAAACGTGTCATATGCTTTTGTTAAATGTGTGTATGTATTTATATAAATTATTAAAAATGGAAAAGAAACAGCTGTTTATATCACAATGATGGGTATTATAAATGTTCGAATTGTGTACGCTTTAAAAAAAAGTACCAAATAGGTTTAAATAGTATTTTTTATCTAAGTATATAAAAATAATATAATTATATTATATTTATATATATTTACAAATATAAAATACAACAAATTATATACCAAATTATTGCCAAAAAAATTTTATATGGAGTATAAAGTCTTTTATCAAAAAAATGCAATTTTATAAAAGTCAACAACAAAAGTTTTTTCTCCCTGGTTCATTATGGACCAAAGTAACCAAATTTTTTGCACACAAAATTAAAGTCATTGGAAATATATTTTACCTGACATCCTTCTTTTTCGTTTTTCAAAATTTTAAGACACTACTCAGTTAAATGTTGAAACTAAGTGGCCTACACCTCGGAAACTAGTCGTTGCTGATCCAATGTTCATTTTAATTTGATATAAGGATTACATAATTGCTTATCTATCATTAGCGTGAAAGTGTTTGCTTGTCACTTGAGAATGTATATTAAAACTATTTTTTTACTGTATTCCTTTTCCACAATACAATATATGTACGTAGGAGCTGTTTTGTATTAAAAATAGTAATATTTTTTTAATCGGATACAAATTTACTAAAATATATTCTAAATTTGTTCAAATTATTATAAATTACTTTGCTCAATTGTTTTAAGTTGCTCTTTTTAATTGTGTGCAAAAAGTGCCAAAAAGGGTAAAAATTACCCAATACGAATGCAGCGGAACGCCGTTGAGAAATTCTATTTTCTACGTAACAATTTACGTTACAGCAACGTAACATCAAAATTCCCATATACCAAAATCGAACAGCTGACACGTTATGTTACGGAATGTTCGGCTAATTCTACCTTAATTTTACCTCTAATACATGTGACAAGACTTTTAACATTTTTATCTAAAAATATTGTTTATGCCCTAAGTTCAAATCAATTCTTTATTAATATTTTAGTTAATTTGAAACTTATAAAAAAAATATTCATATTCCTAAAAAACTTGCCCCATATGTTAAACCAAACGTTTGATTTATAGTAGTTTGTAAACAAATTGAATATCGTAATAACTTACGAAATTTAAAGAAAAATGTACAAATTGTTATTCATTCTTAATTTCGAGCATGTTCCTCTATAAAATAGGATGTAAAAACATCTCCAAACTTGAACACATTGAAATAAATTGAACCAAAAATGTGTTTGTTTGAGCAATGCGCACAATTAACATTTAGATAAGTTATAAGTGCTTGAAGGCAAGTGTTTGGAAAATTTCAAAGATACTTGTTTTAGTCGATAACACTTTCAAAAAATAGTATCACTTTTTAGCTATTTTTATTTTATTCGTTTTTGTCGCATAGTTTTTTTCCTTGTACACATTTTTTGACGCGTAAAAAATAGGGTACCTTTAGTTTCTGTTGTATAACTTTAGTTGCTTGAACAATGTATTTGTTGTTTTTACGAATTTTGAAAGGCATTAAATACAGTTTTAAGACAAAACACAAAATAATTCAACCGTAGCGTTTTTAGCTGCAATAAAAACTAAATTCTAGAGAATAAAGTTGTACACTTTTTTTGACGCTGGTTGTATGTAACGCAATGTTTTTCCATATATACTACACACAGTATATATATACAAATATGTACATACTAGTTCGAAGAAATGGATTCGCATTTCGTTAATAAAATGTTCAACATATTTAAAAATATTTTTTAAAGAAGTATATATGCATGTGTACATGTATGTATATACAATACTTATATGTATATACTTACTACACTGATATAAAAATGTAATTTTTAATAATTTTCTATGAATATTAATACTAAGTTATATGTATTTTTTTAAAATAATATTTGTACGTTGGTGATGAATTGTTTTAAAGAAAATAGTTGCACATCTGATTTTAGTTAATTGTGTATTTGTTATTAATTCTATGATGATTAACAATATATGTGTATGTAAATCTTTGTATGTATCGTTTTTACGTATTACTGATATTGTTGCCAATAATACATGTGTTGATTTGTTTAGTGACTTTCCATATATTGTAGTGAAAAAAGTTTGATAAATTTGGTGTTTGTTGCAAATTGTGCTTTTCGATGCGCACCTGTGTCTCCTATATAGATACCAGCAGCTTGAGAATCGGCGGTGTTATCAAATGATATTGACGATCCAGAAGCCTGTTCTGTAAATAATACTTTGCCAACATTAGTACTGCTTCCCGTAGCAGCACTGCCACTAATGTTGCCACCACCACCACTAATATTAGAGCTAGCACCAGCATCATCTGTCGATGTATTTGCTTCAGAACGAAGATTATTGATGGGGCTACCTGAAACAACTACTTTGTTACCACCACTGCCGCATGCACTGGCTACAGGTGTTATGGTTGATCCATTAATCTGGGGTAAAATATCGAATCAGAACAAACAAAACAAACAGATGGACATATGACAGTTATGAGATATTATAAATATATATTTTAGTTCATGTAGTATGTGTATACAGCAAAAAAATAAAAAAGTGTATCACACGCCAATGTGAATATAATCAAATGCACTGTACAACATATGTAAGAACAAATAAAAGTATTCTTGATATCAAATAAAAATTTTAAATCCATATAATCAAAGACTGTAAGCATGACCTTCCTTAATACGCCGAAGAAAAAAAATAAAATAAAAGGGATTAAGATACACATATGTATGTATCTTCGAAAAATGGACATTCTAATAATCCTAGGAACTGAAACTGACTTGATGCTTTTTAAATAGATTACAGAACGAACATAACAGGTTTACCCTGTCTACGACCTCAACGTTTCTTTCTCTTTTAGGCTTAAATTAAGAGATGAAAAAACACTTCTTTTTTTTAAGTCAAATTTTTAGAATCTAATTCCTCAAAGAAATAAAATTCAGCTTTTAAGTTAATTTTTAGCAAATTTATATATATTTTCTTTAAGATTATTCAAAAACAATGCATCTCCATTAATTTATTACAATTGTTTATAAACTTTTAAAAACAAAGATAACAACATTTGGTATGATGCGTCATGAGTTTCAGCGGATTTATAATGAAAACGTATTGTTTTAATAATCCTTTGTTTAAAACATGTACTAATATACAGAAAGGAGTAATAATAATAAACTTAATCTTATATATAAAAATTAATGTGTGTCTGTATCAGGGTTGGCAGCCCACTGGGTAACACAATGTAACCTACCCGGGTTTTATTGGACGTTATATTAAGAAAACCGATTGGGTTCTTTATTTAAAGTACTTCATAATTTATTTACAAAAAAAAAAATAAGTATAATTTATGTATTGGGTAAGATATCAAAATAAAATTCTATGATATCACTGATTATATCTTTTCACCACCCTAAGCCAATTTCCAAATCACGTTTCAGAAAAACTTCTAGTCTTTTAATGCTATCCAACTTTGAAGCCGATTTTATATTTCTTGAAAAGAAGTGATTCAGTGACATGATAAAAGATATTGTATTTGTCGAAACATCCCAACAGTCATGAGGACCAATGTTCGGAGAATACGGCGGGTACGGCAGTTGCCCGTTTTTGACAATCGTTTGGCATCTTTTGCGAGCGTTGTTATGCAAAAGAATAACCTAACCATGTCTTTCATTGTATTTCGGCCTTTTTCTCATAAAAACGGCTAAAACGAAGTAAGTGCAGTTTGCTTTAGCAGCCCATAGCACACAACGCCGCTTTGATTCGACCAAGAGTACAAAACTGCATTATAATTTTACCAAAGAATAAAAAATATTGTCTAATCGAACGAAATTAGGAAGCAGTTATAAAACCCAAAAAAACCAATAGAAATCCGATGCGCTAGGTTTTATAAAACAAATCCTGGTTTTTGCCAACCCTGGTTTGTTTGTTTAAAGCCTATAGATAGCTAAACGGCTGAACCGATTTTCTTGAATTTTTTAGAGTATCTCTATGTATATCTGCAGGGAAATATAGTCTATATATGTTTCAAAAATTTCAACTGGGCAATGCCACGTCCAAGAAAAAAAAATTTGTTTGTCTATATCTTCAAAATGGTAACAGAAATGGTTTCTAAAATAGCCTGAATAGCATCGTAGTCAATACAAATAATATTCATTTTTTATATCTTGAGAACCACTACAGTGAAAGTCGCTTAACTTCGTGGACAATACACATTATCAGTCAATAAATTAGCGAGAGTAAAAGGCGTGGCACCTTCCATTTATATAAATATGGAATTTTGTATATTTGGAGAACGCTAACAGTAAAAACTTCCTTATCTATCCCCATCAGCCGAAGCGGGAAAAATTGGATAAGCAGGTATTGTACAAAGTAATGTGTATGTGTGTTTGTCGGTATGTATCTTTTCTAGAATTCTGCAAAGGGGTTAAACTGAGATAATAATTAAGATAGGGGTAACGAAGCACGTCGAGTGAAACTCTCAACGCGTAAAAACCTTTTACTCTTTCATAAACTAAGACTTATGCCTAAAAGGACATCATAGGGATTTAATGAAAAATATAAAAATTGTCGGACTTTTGTTATTGTTAATGATTTTTACCATTTAATTAGAAGTGTAATTTTAATTTATTTTTAAGAAATATGTATGTATGTAATTATATTAATAATATGGATTTAATTTATTTGATACATGTGTTTTAAATGGTGCACTTGATTTAATTATTATTGTGGAGCTGTACTATTTTTTATTTTGTTCACTGTATATGTATAAAAATATATTATATATAAATTTTAATGATTTCTCGATACACACATGTATGTACATACATATGCAATTATTTTTTACATTTCATTTCACATATTATGTACATATATTTTTTTATTCTAGTTTGTGTTTTCTGTTTGTATGTGTTTTTTAAGTTATGATAAATTTATACACCAACAACACACACACAAACACACACACACATTATTAAAAAGTTCAAAAAAAAATTAAATAAATCAATTAATAGTAATAAATATCATTTATAAGCCAAGAAAAAAATATAAAGAAATAAATAAAAAATTAACGAAAATAATAGTTAAACAGTTAGAAAAATGTCTGGTGCAACAGCAATTTTTAGTTGACACTGCTATTTTTTTCGAAAGTACAATGAAATTTTATTAAAAACTAACAAAGCAGCAGTAACACAGTAGGTTCTAATTTTAATAATGTTAAAATTATAAGTGATTTCGAAAAAAGAACATTTTTATCCTAATAATACTATATAAACCGATACAATCTAAAGATTAGTCAAAAATTTTATTATTATATTATTTATTTTTATTAAATACGAAATGAAAATATGGTATACAAAATGTGAAAAAATCACCATTACATCGATTAAAATGACTATTTGGTGCGATTTACACACGCTGACGGCATCATCGGTTCTTATTTCTTTCGAAATGAACAAGTAGCTTTTGTCACGGTGAATGGCGAACGCTACTGAGCTATACTAACTAAATTTCTTTTTTCCAAAATTTAATTTATTTACAAAAATTTTCAATTTCATTTGCCGTCTCTGTTTGCATAGCAATAATAAGTTTAATAGATCTGATGATTGCCGCCCAATTCCGCATGACACGTACATTGGCTTTTCATTATTATTTAAAACTTCATTATTATTTAAAACTTCTCATCTTAAAGTTTAAGGAGTAAAAAATCTGTAAAAAATAACTTTATAAATTCTTTAGAAGTAATATCGCGTACATAACATTTGATCAACTAACAAAATATGTAGAGCTTTGATATAATCGATTTTGAAATCAGTTTAATATCGTATTTAAATGGCGTTTGAGATGATTTCATACGTATAAAAATAATAAAAAATAAAAATAAACAAAATGATAAACTTATGAAGTGGTGTATTAAAAATATTTTTATTTTTATTATAAAAATTTGTTAAATTTTGTACGGTAACTTAATAAAAATCCAAAAAATATAAAGCCCTATGCCACAAAAGTATAAGAACGACTAAGAATTATTCTATATTTTTTTTAATTGGCAGTGAGTTTCAATAAGACTGGATTGTATACTGAAGAACCAAGGTATACATTTATCTTATCTAAACTTCTGCGAACGGCATTTTCAACGGGATGAGTGCAATTTTAATGTTTTCAGAAGTGATGGAAAATGCGTAAAGTATTGAGAAAAACAATATATCTAAGATGGTTTAATGGCGTATGTCGACAAATAGTATTGATAGAATTAAGTTCATAGACGGAATAATAAACCTACGTATTTACTTAGACATTTTGAAGGAGGAACTTCTTTTAGACGTTGAAAAGCTGCATCTGGATACTGAATAGATATACCTTTATGCCTACCAAGGACCTTAATGCTATATTCGCACGACAACGGTTTTTAGTTTTTAATTAATTACATAAATTTCCACACAAAATTTGAGAGACAATCACCTAAATTGTAAGTTTTTTTTATTACCCTGCTTATTACTTCAAAATCAGTGCCTCCTTCTCTAATATTTTATTACAGATTTAACATTGCAAGTTTATTAAATTGATCTGCCAAAAATATGCTGACAAGCACAAAATAACATAAATAAAAAAGTAAACAAAAAAACAAAACAAAAACAATGGCCGCTCGTTGCATTGTTTCAATTTACTAGCGGCTAAAAAATGCCGAGCGGACGTTATAACCAGAATAAATACTATAAATTAGAAGTCTCGTTCGAAAGTAGCATAAGCATTTTTCTTTGCTGGTAAGAGGGTGACTGCTATTTAACGTCACCTTAATCTCTCGACCTTAACATTATTGAACACTTGTGGGCATATTTTAAAGATTAGCAGCTTTAGTCATTTCTAATGGACGAAAAGGAAAAGTTTTTTACATAATTTATCGAACTCATCGCTTGATGTAGTCGCCTGTAGATTTTGTAAACTAAGGAATTGAGACTTAATTTTTTTTTTAATTCTCTCTTTTTTTACTTATTTTATATTTCGTTGTGAACACATGGATGAGGTTTCTTAAGAAACCAATAAAATAGAATTTCTTGTTTTATATGCATACAATGTATGTGTTTTAAAAATATATGTTTTTATAGTCGTTTTTAGGCTCTTGTAGCATAGTGTATTAATAATATAAAATATAATAAGTACATAGTAAAAAAAAACATCTTAAGCCCTTCTTATAAGACAAACGCATTAAAAAGTAATTACACTGGCTCACAGCCAAAGTGAGCCAGGCTATATTTTCGAATAAAATTATTAATATCTAATAAAAAGCAAATCTATTTGCCAAAAGTATTAAGTATTTGAATTAATTAACTTCAAAGCCTAAAAAACATAACATAACATAAAAAAAAATTCGTGTCACTTCTATTTATTATAATGACTTATTTATTAATGTTGTAAAAAAACAAAAACTATTCATGTATTGCATAAGACAAACAAAAAATAATAAGATTTCTGGTAACCCCATATTTTTGCACAGCCAAAGTATAGGTACCGTTTATCATTTGATACAAAGAAACATTGGCAAATACATTGTTTATTAAAATTACTTCTCAAAATTCATAACGGTAAATAAAAAATGTCTTTAAAAGTATTTCTTATTGATACCAGTATCAAGAAATAATGTTTTAATGAGGTGGTTGTCTTGTTGGAAACGCCAGCTTCCAACAAGGCACTAGTCCAAAGCATACAAAAGGTATTGTAGAGAAGTGGTTAACATACAGTGTTTCTAAGCAACTGCATTCCCCTTCCCAATTTCAATAAATATTATTAAAAATGTATGGGCTCATCTTTACCAAAATATCAGAAAACATGCCATTCGGTCACAAAAAAACCTTATGAATTATCTTCAGACAATGTTGACAAAACATTTTGGGATGTTATCGAAAGAGTCTTCTCAACTTTAATATCATAGGCATACGCAGATATGTGCAGGATCCGTTGTCAGCTTTACCCGTACTTTCATATGATAGCAAAGATACCATCAATACAGCGATGGTAGGCTACCACATGAATGTCATTCTTGAACTTTACCCACCAACTCTAAGTTAATTAAGATCGGGATAGTGTAACAGGCTCAATTCCTAATGATATCAAATAGTGACCAGCTTGTGGTCAGGGTTCGCTTGATATCCACCACATATTATATATACTTCCTCGTAAATCGAAAATTTATTGGAAACGGTGCCTAGACGTCTGCAAAATGTGATCTAAATTATGGTTTAATAAAATATAATATTTTAATTTTCTTCTAACTTATCAATGTCCTATGTTTGTCATTTAAGTTATTAAATGAACCACTCAACCGATTTACAAATCAATATATGTGTTGGAAAGGTATTCTTTCAAAATGGTAACAGTAAGGGACTCTAAAATTGGTCCAAATAGGTTCGTACCCAATACATCATCAGTTAAAAAGTGGGATGAATCGCATTAGTAGACATAATATACAAAGTAAATATTGATTTTTTATATCATGAAAGCTGTTACAGTAGAAGTTTCTGAATTTGGGTCTAACAGGTCACTCAATAAGTCCGTAGGATAAGTAAGTAGAAAACAAATTTTTATAAAACTTGATTTTATTATTTAACATTGTGACCTTCGGGGGCGATACAATGAGTATAGCGATTTTCCAACTTTTCGATACCACTTTTGAGTACGATTTATCTTTCTCGTCAAAAAATGCCACAGTTTGAGCGATTAATTCATCATTGGACTTAAATTTCTTTCCAGCAAGCATTCTCTTGACATCTGAAAACAGGAAAAAATCTATGGGGCTAAATCTGGAGAATACGGTGGGTGGGTAAGCAATTTGAAGCCCAATTTATTCAATTTTCCCATCATTTTCATCGATTTGTGATACGATTTATGAGCTTAGGCGGCACCTACTTTGAACAGAGCTTTCGTATACCCAAATGTTCATGCAAAATGGTAAAAAATCAATTATCTGATATCTTTACAATGTCAGCTAGCTCGTGCACCTTTAATTTGCGATCGTTCATATCCAATTTGTAGATTTTTTTGATGTTTTCTGGAATAACATCCTCATTTGGGCGCCCACTCTGCTCTTTATCAATTCTGCTGGTACGACCACGTTTAAATTCAGTAATCCACTTCTCTGCCAATTATCTCGATGGAGCAGAGTTCGGATAATGTTCATAAAGCTATTATTTGGTTTCCACTGTATTTATTTATTTTTTTTTTTTTTCAGCAAAAAAAACATGCTCAATCAAAACTCTAAATTCTCTTTTTTCCATTTTTTTTTTTCAATCAAAAAAGATGCTTCACTCAAAATGCTATAACTCACGAATCAGTAGTCAGATTTCTGTCAAATTTATACACGTATCGTTTGAAGGTTAGTACTAAATAAAAATCGTATGGACAAAATTCAAGTAACGCCATCTATGTCATCCTACGGACTATTGAGTGATCTGATAAATGACTTCATAGGCAATAAAAATCGTCTGTAAACAGGATTGGAAAATTGGGCTTGGCACCTCCATTACAAACTAAAGACTGATTTTTGTATATCTAGAGCACGGTAAGGGGAAGGTTTCTTAATTTGGTCTAAATGTCTTCGAAGTTAGTACAAATCATCAGTTAAGAAGTGGACGGAATTCGATAAGTGGGTGTAGTATATGATTTTTGTATATCTTAAGAACAGTTAGAGTAAAAGTTGCTGAATTTGGTCCCAATGACTTTGAAGTCAATACAAACCACCAATTTTAAATAAATATGGAATTTTGCATGTATAGAGAACGGTAACGGTTAAAGCTTCGTATTCTATCCGCATCAGCCAAAAAGCGGGAGAAATTGGATAAGTCGGTACAATACAAAGACTCTCACCAACGAGAGAGTGGTTTCTAGTTTACTATAATTGCATACTTTTGGAATGAAAACCTCTAAGAGTTAATTAAGCATATGCGTTTACATACCTTCTTCACATAATTATGCAAAAATCTTGGAATTTTAGTTAAGGTACTTATCCAGGTAATTATCTGTATTAAGTATAAAATGTATTTACTTTAAGTGGCTCACTTTCACTGTGAGGTGCATTTGCAAGGACCTGTTCGGTAATGCCTTACTGCACAGCATCATGACTTTTAGCGCTTTAAAATAAATTAACTTCACTGCTTTACTCTAAAATTTGTTTATGCAAATAAAAGGTGATGCTACCTCTAATTGCCGTCGTGATGCAGCGTAGTGATGCATTTACGAACAGGCCCATAGTTTTTCAAGTTTTTGTTGTTTTTGTGTATTATGTAAATAATTTATGTGAAATAATAGCTTTGAAGTTAATTAATTAAAATACTTAAAACTTTTGTCAATCAGATTTACTTTTTAGTGAAATACTTTTAGTGAATTTTTTTAGTGAAATAATTGCCATGTTTTGTTAGCTTTGAAGTTAATTAATCAGAATACTTAAAATTTTTGTCAATCAGATTTACTTTTTATTAGATATCAATAATTTTATTTGAAAATATTGGAAGAAATCAGTATGATAGATATCATGGATATATGTATGTCACAAACACACATACAATACATACACTGCTTACCACTTGAATAGCACACCCTCTGTAGTTTAATAAATCGTCTGAGAAATCAAAGAGATTTATCGATTTTTAATAGAAACCCTGTTTGTCAAAATAGTACAATACTTTTTACTCAGTATGTAGTTCGTTGTATTTTTTAATGAACTTTTTTAGCATCAAAATGCGAATACATATTTGACTATTGATTTAAAGTTATGAGGATTTTCATATATTTTTGGTTTATTAGTATTTTATTAAAATTCAAGAAAGTACACTTACTGACAAGATAAAAAAGGCTTCCTTCCAATGAGAAATTATTGTTTATGAATTTTAAAAATATTATGCTGCATATTACAGTGTAACCTCGGTAACCTGAAGATCATTATGTCTTCCATTGTCACTTCTAGAGTAATTTCTTGTGGATATGCTCAATTGTTCTTTAATTACCTCAGCTATTGCTCAGTGGCAATTTATCTTAACCAGTCTATTCATGATTTATGCACATCAATACATTACAGCATTTTGTAATTGTTCTGGGCGTTATTTCATTCCAATCCATCGTCAAATGACAAACAGCCTTACCCAAATTAAAAGTTGTTGCTTGATATCTGAACAGATTTTTTTTATTTTTTTAGTCTTCCCTCTTTGGGTTCACATTGTTCAAAAATAAAACAAAGCTACTAAACAAAACTAAGCAAAGTACGTTTATATTTTTGAATTCATTTGTAAAAAACTAAAGTAAAATTGCTTTAATTGAGGTTTTTCTTTTAGAAAAATTGCATTAATATAGTCACTATGTTAAGAGTGTGAGCATTGTAATTATCGAGAAGTTGCGTTTATGAATGGTTGTGTTAACCAGTATACACTATATATATATCTACAACGTGCATATATTTACGTTTTTATATTTGATTCGGAACTTTCATAATTTATATTGATTTGTTTAAATTTAAAAACGATTTCTAAGGATTTTGTACTGTTCCAATAATTAAAGTTTTTTTTTATTTATTTAAGACATATTTCTTCCACTGTACTGGACTGACTTTTAAGAAAGATATCCAAACATTAGTCGTAGTTTTTTTATAAACTCGTATAATCGTATCGAAATTTATCAATATACCTTTGTTTGTGTCTTTTATTTACAAAAACAAAAAATTTATAAAAAAAATAATTAAACTTAAAATTACAAGTGTTGTTAAGTAAAATCAATTAAAATTAGATATAAAAAAAAGTTTTATTAAAAATGGTTGTAGAAGAAAGAGAAGTGATAGACAAGCAGATATACATACAAAGAGGTGGCTAACAATATGAGCAAAGCAACAAAGATGCAAAGAGAACAAAGAATTTATATTGATATTGAAAGAAACAAGAAATAAAAGAGAATATTATCAATAAGAGAAAGCGGACGAATATTTAACGACCTTGAGTTATTTCATATCCTTCTTTTTTTATTATACACTAGGTGATGACGAATATTTTAAGAAATTATATTGTATTTACAATAATGAACACCGAAAAATAATAATAATAATAATAATAACGAAAGAAAAACATGCAGAAAAATATTCAATCGATACACTGCCAATCTACATTTACGAATTTAAATAAATTATCGAAACAATTTATATTGTTACAATATAACAGTAATTTGAACTTATATTAAGCGAAGAAAAAAAACAGTAGTAAATAAAGAAATAAATGAATGCAGTGTGTTCTTATATTTGTAACGGGTGACTAGTTCTGACGAAAAAAAAACTTATCGATTGCGTCATCTCTCACGACTTAACATCTTCTGATATTTTTTCCTGGTGCTATTGTTCAAGCCTCAAGACATTTTGGACGAATTCAAGACCCACATTTTAAGGGGTCAACAAAGAACCACCAGCGAAAGTAGTTCTTGTGTTATTTAAATTTCCTTTTGATATTGTAATTAAAGGGTCAGCCTTTAATATTTATTCGAATAAGAATACAATTGCAAATAATATTCTTATTATTACGAACGGAGTAACTAAGACTATGTAGTCGGAGCAGTATCTACAACAACCCAGAGTATCTGCTGGGAATCGAATCAACGACCTAGCCTATGGGGACTTCCTGATCACCCTTTAGTACCCTGCAACAGTGGAATACAAAATTCCGTTCTTTTTTGTTAATAGTTACGAATGGTGAAGAAGAAATTGCTTTACACTCGATTAGGTATTCATTTGATATAGACAATAATTTATCTAAAAATTTCGTTTGATATCGACCGTCAGAATTTGCGCCTGATTTTGAAGTAGATGTGTGAATTCGTAAATAGTGCAGTTCCTATTTAAAATAGCGTTTAGAGACATCTCTAAACTTGAACAATTTGGAATAAATTGAATAAAATATGCGCTTACATAAGCAATGTACGCAGATTCTACAAGTTTAGCTAAGTAAAATATATACCATTTAAAAGATTTGTTTTTCTTCTTTCCATTTCTTCTAAACATCTTAAAATCGGTTAATATTTAGCTAAGTTATTAGCTTATAAATGGTTTTTTAACCGTAACTCAGGGTTTTACAGGTATTTTGAAAACTTTAAAAGCAGATTCTTGCAGTACTCGAGAGCAATAAAAACAAAATTATATCACTTCCCGGGTACTTTTCTTCATTCTCTTTTTAAAATAGTTTTTTGACTTGTACACTAAAATTAACAGCCATATTTGAATTTTATGAAAAATTTGAAATGTTTGGAAAAAATTAAGATATTGATTGCGATATTAAATGTTACCCCGATGTTAACAATGTTTGGAGTCTTGTTATTGGTCGTCTTCTTAGAGTATGAGGACCATGATATGAATTTAATTCTCTTATGCCGCATATTATCTGATCGAGTATAGATATGACTAATACATGCTGTGAGCGTCAAAATAAAGTGTACAACCGTAGTCTCTAGAATTAAATTCACTCTTTTTGGAGTCGAAGTTTGTTTATTGTACACTTTTTTTGACGCGTAAAAAATAAAGTAAATTTCGTTTTTGTAGTATAACTTTAGTTGTTGTAATGATTTTGTTGTCATTTTTTTATGGATTTTGTAAAACTTTAAAAACACTTTTACAAAATATAAAATGTTTAAATTTATTGTATTTTAAAAAACTGAAATATAAACTTAATTCTAGAGAACAAGGTTGTACTCTTTTTTCGACGCTCACATTAAGTGTTCCCTTATTGTTTTTCACATCACTGTATGTCAATTGTATAGAGTTGCGGCTTTTTTTACACATTAAGTTTTTTAGTTTAACTAAAAACCGTAAATATGAAGTGTTAGTTCAACAATAGGTATCTTTTTAGTGGCAAAGAAAAATCATTTAAATAAAACTATATGGAATATAATGATTTTGGTGCGCTGAACTCAAATCCGTTTTCAGTTTTTTTTCCATCGGGCTCAATTTTTTTATGGGCGGTGCATATTTTTCCCCCAAACTATGGTAGTTATGTCAATATATTTCATCATAACTTGAAAACTACGTGACGAATTTTCATGCAAGTACCAGCAAATGGAACAAAACAAAACAGGAACAAAATTTTAGGAACAAAATATTAGGAACAAAATTTTTTTTTAAATCACCTGAATAACATTTTTTTTTGTATTATCAACAGTTTCGGAGTTATTCGTAACTTAGTTGCAAAAAAAAATGTTCGCGCAAAATTAGTGCAATTATTATTATTTTTTTTTTTTAAGTCATAAAAAATTTGTCTGAATGAGAATTTTAGATGTTAAGAAACGATGAGAATAAAATAAGCTATAAATTATGATAATTGGTTGGCTATTATTGATTTTATTCAAAATTAAATTCAGGTACCTAGGTTTGACCAAAATTAGCGAACAAATTTTTTCTTCCAAAATTAGTGGACAAATTTGTTTCTTTTATTTCCAAAAGATCATAAAAAAATCCTAGAATATAAATTTCACAGTTTAAGCATTTAAATGAAAACCAGATATGTTGAAAGTAAAATAACCCATGAACGTAGGTGCCTAGCTTTGACAGAAGTAAAGGGTTCATTTTTTATGGCTCTGTTAAGTAAAATTATTGTGGTACAAAGTCCAGTACAAATCCAGTACATTTTAAGAAAGATAACAAAATTTTTTTTTCATCATTAAACACTTGCTCCCGAAATCGAGTTAGCTTATGTATAGTGGGTTTTTGTTTTAGATTACAGTATGTCAAGGGCTTGGACTTGGACTAAAATTACAACGCCATACAATAACTTCCCAAATTCAGAATGCTTATAAACATTACTTTGGATTTCCTATCGATGAAAGAAACAAATATTGGCTGCCAAAAATATGTTGTAATACTTGTGCAAGAGTTTTAAGAGGTTGACTTGACGGCAAATGTAAAATTACGCCATTTATCAAACCAATGATATGGAGTAAACCACAAAATCACGAACATGATTGTTATTTTTGCATGACCGCTACTAGTGGATTTACGAGAAAATATAAGCCTCAAATCATATATCCGAACATTTCATCTACCCGACGACCAGTTCTACGAAACAATAATGTTACTTTCCTTTCATTATTTTTGTGTGTTGCCTAATATTGTAATACACATGTTTTGTCAAAGTTATGTACCTGCCTTTATGGGTTATTTTACTTTCAACATATCTAGGTTTCATTTAAATGTTTACAATTTAAAAAAATTTATATACAGGAATTTTTTTATAACTTTTTGGAAATGAAAGAAAAAAATTTTTCACTAATTTTGCAAAAAAAAAAAAAAATAGTTAAGGTTAGATACCGTCATTTAATTTTGAATAAAATCAGCAATAGACAACTGATTTTCATTATTTATAGCTTATTTTATTCTCATCACTTTAAACTTTTATTTAAGTGCTTAAACATATAAAATTTTCAGTCTGAAAAAATTTTTTTTTTACTTTTTGAAAAAAAAAAAAAATGTTCTAATATTGCGTGAATAAATTTTTTTTTCGTAACCAAGTTATGAATAACTCCGAAACTGTTAAAAAAAAAAATACTCAGGTGATTTATAGAAAATTTTGTTCCTAAACATTTGCTGGTACTTGCATTAAAATCGGTCAAGTCGTTAACAAGTTATGATGAAATATATTGCCATAAAAAAATTCGAGCCAGATAGAAAAAACTGAAAACGGATTTAAATTCAGCGCATCAAAATCATTATATTCTATACAGTTTTATTTAAAGGACAGAAAAATTTTTGTTCTTTGTAGACCAGTGTAATTAATCAAAGACTTTGAATGGAGAAAGAAAAATTAAGTCAACAAGTCAAACATGTCTAAAAATAGTTGATTTAAAACTATAATTTAAATTATTCAATTTTATATTTTTATTTTAAAAAAATATTGTTGATATCGTTAGCTTAAGGACCATCATTTTTTAAAAATTTGGTTTTTATCATATTCTGATAGAATATCCTAAAATACACTATCACAAAAAAATCCTCGAAAAAATACGTTTTTATAAACAATTTAAGAAGAGGTGTAACTCAGTTTAAACAAAAACTTGAAAGAAAATAGCCCTAACTGACTTCACAATACAATAAAATACATTGTAGGTATTGGGTTTTTATTCATTATTATTTTATTTTTATTTTTTCGTGCTTTAACCCGAAGTTTTTTTTTCAAGGAATTGAAAAAAGAAAAGACCTATCTAACATAACTTTGTTAAAAAGTAAAGGAATTATAAAATTCTGAAACACAAAATTTGTTTCTGTTTTTACTTAAAACTGCATATTAGCTAAGTTTCAGATTAAGGTAAGTTTTTTTACCTCTTGAACATTTTCAAAAATGTTAGTTACGTCCTTTCTAAATTAACTTGACTATACAAATTTTTATGCATATTGTTAAGCAATTTTTGTTTGTATATCTTCAAATTTGAAGATTTTACAAATATTTTTTTGAAATTTTTATTTTGATTTTTGTTTATAAATGTTTATTTATTTTCATTATTTTTACAACTTTTTATTGGAATATTCCAATAAACACATAATCAGTGTTACCTTTTCTAATAACGATTCAGTATCATGTGCCACAAATAAACACAGAACTGAAGTAACTGCTCTAACAATCTTCTTAAAAACAACTTGCAATTGGCTGTAAAAACATGCCGAAATATTTATTATTAATATTTTACAGCTTTCAAATACATAACTATAAATGAAATATAGTCTTAAAACTATAAATATTTTTATAATTTGTATATAAAAAATTTAAGCTTAAATATCACTTTTATTTGACGATTTTTCGTCATTCGCTCTCTCATTCATATGACCTTAATTACATAAATTTCCATACAAAATTTTGAGAGAACTTTGATCATAGAGTTTGGCATACTTTTTAGCTCTTAATTCAAATGTTTTTATCCAGATTTAACATAGCAAAGTAATCTGACAACCACAAAAAATAGCAAACAAAAAAAGTAAACAAACAAAACAATCGCCGCTGGATGCATTGATCCCATTTTTTAGCAGCTAAAAAAATGTCGTGCAAACACGATAATCCAAATAAGTAATTAAAACCTAGATCGAATTAATTGGACGTTTAGTGCGAACATATCATATAGATTGTGTGATATAATACAAGCAATAGCCTGAATTCTCTCATTTTGTCCGGACAAAATATTGCGCGGACAAAAATTTTTTACTCAGTGTTTTCTGCAGTACGATTCACCTATTTGAGAAAATTTGTTCGGGAAATTGAAGATACCATATACACTACAAAGTAAGCAAAGCGTTATGGTTCACAAGGAGGCAGCTTAGCGGCAACTTATTGACAGTGTTCTGTCGTTCGTGCCGTCAGTATGTGTTTCTGATGTCCGACCATAATGTTTCAGTGCCATTTCTTTTTTTTTTTTTCTTTAAATTAAATTACAAACAATAAAAATAAAAATTAAAAAACTAAAATAGAACAACAAAAATTCAAGAACACAAGTGAAGACAAAAAAAATTAATCAACAAAAATCATAACATAAATACACATAATTATAACACTTGACAAATAATTAAGATTTTAAATTTAATAACAACAACATAATTTAAGAGAATTTTATTAAAAACACACCAGAAAAAGAAGAATTGAGGAACAACAAAAAATAACAAGTACAACAATAAAGTGACCAGCACTTGTACCGAAAAAAACAAATGCAAATAACAAAACAAACCACAAAACCGGAGAAAAGAACAAAACAGAAATATTACAATAACAAAAACAACGAATAACAAAAAGCAAAGCAAACGGGATAAACACTAATGCGCAAAATTAAACACTTGACACTTAAATAAATAAAAAAAAATTAAAACGGCAACAAAAGACGGTTATATCCTACCATCAGTGTTTTTGTTTTCCCATCTTCTCTTTTATTTTCCACTAAGCTTTTAGGTGCGAACCGCTTGGTGGGGTTGTTGTTAGGTTATTCAGTAGCGAAGGTCTAACACTGGCTACTGAATAATCAACTAGCAGCAACCCACTTCCTTGCCGTCAGCACCCGGACGTTGGTTGTTCGATTTTTGATTGCTTATGGTTCCTTTTTGGCATTTATATTATATTATACTTTTGTTTTATTTGCGTAATGCCAGGACGTTTTCGGATAGATTTTTGCAATGTGCGCGAACTCCGGGCGAACTTCTTCTCCGTGTATGCGCACATTTGTCTCTATAGGCCAGATGTTTTCGCCTTATGTGAGACCCTGGTTTCTGAAAATGCTGATCCACAGGATTTTCATATCCTTGGGTATCACCTTCCATCCCTCTTTAATTTTCATAGGGGTCTTGCAATGTACATTCGCGATGAAGTTGTGTACCAATGCCAGCAACCACTTGGGATGTATGATGCAGAATTTAACTATCTTTGGGTTAAATTCTAAATCAAGGCACATCTTTTGCATTTCGGGTTCCTGTATAGAAGTCCAAACGTGGGAAGAGAGGTTTCCATATCTGGCTTTGACTCTTTTTCCGATTCAATATCGAGTATCCTTCCGAATTACCCGAACAGTGAAATTGTTTTAGCTGGTGATTTCAATGTTCATAATTCGTCTGGGCTACGCCATTCAGGCCGCACAACTCCAGAAGGCCAATACGTGGAGCTATTTGCCACGCACAACCACCTTGCGCAATTAGTGAATGAACTCACATATCGTGTGCAGATGGGCACCAAAATAACATCCTCGACCTTTTTCTCACTCCACACCCTGAAAAGTATGTAGTTGAGGTCCTTGTACCTCTCGGAAATTTGAATCACTGTACTATTTCTGCCTCTTTCCCGTTCTCCACTCTTCGCAATGCTTCATATACAGCTACGAAGCGCTTGGTTTTCAATTACGGGAAAGGCATTGCAATTGGAAACTTTGTTTCCTTGATTCTAACGTGAATGCCATGGCCGAAATGGTTGTCAATATAATAAAGCTAGGGATGAATAATTTTATCCCATCCAGAAAAAATCTTGGTTTAATCAGACGTGTAAGCTTGCAGTCAGACCAAAGAGGAAACATTCAGAAATTGGCGTAATAACAAGTGCGATCATACTGATTCGCTACGCAAACAGGCGAGATCTTCGTGTGCCGCAGTACTTAGGCGCAAAAAATCTCTATACGAACAGCGCTTACGTGCTTATGTTCTTACTTTTCCGCGGAAAAGTAAGAACTTTTGGTCATTCATTAAAAGGCTTAAAAACAGCGCTGATTCAGTTCCAGTACTTATACAGGATGACCAAACATTCACTAACCCAGGAACAGGTCCATTCATGGATTTGGTGAGAGAAGTTTGTGGTTGATTGTCCCTTTGTCGTTTATTGTCCAGTAAATCGCACAACGCATTATAGGGAGAATCGTTCTTTGGTCGCACTATTCGTTTGTGGAACAATCTTCCTGCGAATGTTTTTCCTGCCACTTACGATATGAGCAAATTTAAATCGAACGTCCACCGACTCTACTCTATCTATCTTCTTTCCCACAACCTATTTTCCTAGTACCAGCGCAATGCACTGCATGAGTAGGGGTTATCCCCTAAGTACTGGTTTTATTGAAAAAAAAAAAACTGATTATATTTTATAGGGTTTTATATAATATTGTATTTACATAAAAATTTATAAACTTTATTTATTTATACTTTAATAAAAAGTTTCGAAGTTTACATTAAAGTTATAAAATATAAGCGCATATATTTACAGGACACAGCCTTTTGCTTTTAATACAATTCTATCAAAAATAATTTTAAAATTTATTATTATTAAAATATAAACTTATGTATGTTTTAATTACAGAATAACGTTTTAACAAAATTTAATATTTGATATACAAGTTAATAATGTCGATTTGGACAACATATGACATTACTATCACATATGGTTTGTGTCAATAATAACAAATATGGTATTTTGGGGGGTAAACATCTGTCAGTATAATTCTGTATTCGATAGACGCCAAAGCGCACACATTCTTTTTAATCGCCATAATAATGTCGAATATTATGCCTAAAAATGATGTTTTTGCGGGGAAGTCTGATAATCTTCTTTTAATTGAAGAAAACGGCTGCTGAAAGTTATCGATTGTTGGTAGAAGCTTACATGCACCAACTCAAAAAACGTGTGCGTGATTCAAAAGTGGTGATGACGACACAGAAGACAAGGAGAGGCCGAATTGGAAGCATTACTCGACGAAGATTGTGGTCAAACGCAAGAAGAACTTGCATTATCATTGGGAGTCACACAACAAGCTATTTCCGTTCTTTTAAAAGCATTGGAATTCATTCAAAAGCAAGGAAATTGGATCCTATATGAATAGAAGCCGAGAGACGTTGAAAAGCGATTTTGCATGTAGGAAATTATGCTTGAACGCTACAAAAAGATATCATTTTTCAATCTTATTGTTACTGGTGATGAAAAATGGATACATTACGATAACCCCAAGCGCAAAAAGTCATATGTAAAGCACGGCCAACCAGCCAAATCAACGCCGAAGCCGAATATCCATGACGCCAAGGTAATGTTCTGGGATCAGAATGGTCTTTTGTATTATGAGCTGCAAAAATCGGGTTAGACCATCACAGGGGACCTGTACCGAACTCAATTGATTTGTTTGAAGAGAGCAATCAACGAAAAACCACCAGAATATTTGACCGGACACGAGACCGTAATCTTCCATCGTGTTACCGCTAGGCCACATGTTGAAAGACCGGTCAAAATCTATTTGGAAAACAGTGGATGGGAAGTTTTGGTTCACCCGCCATATAGCCCAGACCTTGCCCTTCTGACTACTATTTGTTTCGATCTATGCAGAACGCCCTATATATATAAAAATAAGTTGCCCTATGTTCGTCATTTCATAAGTCGAGAACCACTCAACTGAATTACAAAAAAACACATACGTTTGAAAGATCAACATTCACTGATGATTTTTCCAACTGGAGGGCGCCACGCCTTTATAAAATTTTTGTTTATTTGTCTATATATATCTATATCTTTAAAATGATAATAGTAAGAGTTTCTGAATTTAGTCCAAATAACTTTGTTCTTAATACAAACCATTAGTCAAAAAGTGGATGAAATTAGATAAGTGGGATTGGCACGTCCTATACAAGATTAATATTGATTTTTGTATATTTTGAAAAGAAAAAAGCGAAAGCTTGAAATTTTTTCAAAACTTCGTTGGCAATTCAAATAATTAATCAAAAGGTGGACGAAATTAAATAAGTGGATACGGCAATTCCCATACTTAGTAAATATTAAATAAGTAACGTCAAAACGATTTAAAAAGTAAGCACTAAGCCTTTTATTTTATTAAGGTAGGGTTAGGGAGATCGAACGGTTATTACTCGACCGGTTTTGCGGTTTTGTCGAATACGGTTTTTTTTTTTAATGTTCATTTTTCGAATACCGAATAAACCGATTATTTGAACACGAAGAACCGGTTAATTTAAATATGTATAATTTTCATATTTTTTAATGCAAAAATGCTCGTCGTTTAAGTAGTTTTCTAAATTCAATATACAACGTATCATTTTAAATTCATTATTATTATTTTCTTCATATTAAATGTTGTATATATGAAGAATGAAAGGGACCCACAAACGCCGGCTTTGAAAGTCAGATGTTATAGTTAGTAAAGTTTTTCAAGCGTAAATACCCATAACCAGTCTCTAGCAATGTTGCGAGGTGATACCGCTGTTGCAAATTGTTCGATGGTGTGGCTTTTTATTGAGCAGAAAAGGCTCTTCGACACCAGGAATTATTAAACACCTTAAATATGTTTATGAGATTGACGTTACTGTGCTGCAAGGAAAACTTGATTCTATACCAAGTAGTCTTTAATCGCTAGCAAGTAAAACTCTTACAAAATACGAATCACTGGATAAAATATTAGGATGTTGCGTTCTCGATGAAGAAATGTCCATTAAGGCCCTAAAAAAGCCGAACGTTGTTCTAGCATACTTACTTGTTAAACACTACATGGGACAAACGTTTATCAATTTTATCTGCTAATGCAACAAGAAATGAAAAGAATTTTATTTTAATAACAGAACTGGTTAACCGGTTATTTGATAAATTTATAATCGAAAACTGCTTTCTTAGAAATTGAAATTTTTCGAATTATTCGGAAGCCGGTTTTTGAAAAAGTCGAATAACTGATCTTCTTAGGTAGGGTATAGTAAAGCACGCCGGATTTAAACTAGTTATTTATACGGGTGTGTTCTGTAAACCGAAAAACGAGTGAAATTGAAATCGAGTAAATTTTTAAAGATAAACAAAACTTAAATGTGACAATATTTTACAGTTTTGATATTAAAAGAAGATATTTATTTTAAAGATAATTAAGCTAATTAACAAAAAAAGTATCAAAATCTTGTCAGATTTTAAAATGGCAATTTGAAATATTATTTGATTTCAGTTTAACTCGATTTCGGTTTACAAAACATACCTGATAAATATTACTTTGTCAGGCCTATATGATGTGGCAACTCAGTTTAAATAAACTAAAAACAATGGCAACTTAGTTCAGTATTGTTCGAAAAAAGTTGGTCTGTTTCTTTACTCTACATTGGGCGTCCTCGAGATCCAATTTTACCGAAAAGCGTTCCCGTACACAAAAATGGGGTAAATGAGAAACATTTTGAGAGAATAATATTCTTGTTCTTTATGCATAAAACAACCCGTACTTCTTATTTGGGCATACATATGTACATATTTATTGTTTGACAAATAATAAAATAAAAACAAAATATATTTAAAAAAAAAAACTTTTTTTTAATGTAAAATTTTATAAATTTTTTTTATTTACTATTTACTTAATCTGTTTCCATAATCGAACCTAAAAGCGCTGTATAGGATTTAGATATAAATATGCAATGCAAGTGTAGCTTCTGACCTATAACAATTTTAAAGTGCTTACAAACAATATTCTTAAGTTAAAAATTAACCTCGAAATCTATAGCATACTTAGTTTCCGAATAATAACCAACACCAACACTTACTCGTCTTACTAGAATTAAACTGTACGATTAAGAAGCTGACTTTGACTGAGTATGATGTTAGGCGCACTTTATCGCTCAATGGTCATCGTAGATGGGATATGTCTAAATAGGTGGCTGTGCTTATCGAGCACTGACCGACTGGAAAGCATTACCGCAGGATAGGGTTATGGTACAACAATCAGTCTAGCAGCTGTGAAGTAGGAAAAGACGGTAGAGCGCTTTGTATGTGAAAGCACCGCGTATATGAATCATCGCCGTAAGGCTTTCGTCGAGTGGTTTCTATACGTCATCACCGCAATGTGTTGCATTGGGCCAGGTGATCACTTCAGATTCCCGACCTTGTGTGATTTTTCGAGTGTTTGTAATTCTAAAAACGGTGTTTAAAGAAAATGCTTGACACTCACGGTAGCTACAAGTGGCCACATGAACCACTTGATAATTAAGAATTCATTAACTGAGAATTCCACTCCTTTTACAACCATAAGTATATGGTCTCTTAGCCAAAATGAACGAATATATCAGTTTTCATGAGGTAGACAATAAATTAAAGTAAGTACACAGTTTATCCACCAAGAAATTGTAGTTCACCGTTCCCTCCGATATTCTCTTTCAGTAATAACAGCAGTAAGGAAATACTCAAATGAGGCGAAAACCGCATAATCAGAAATCAGGTTCTTAAGAATGGTCTCAAATATTTTGAACAAGATGTTTTAAGTATGTATGCTAATAGTTCTAAGCTTATCCAATAGTGTTATAAACAATGCGGGAAGTTTTTCATTTAAAAAGATACTTTGAGATGGTTAATATTCTATTGCACATATAAAAAGTTAGAAGGATTTAATAAAAGTATATATTTTCCTAAAAAAGTTTAATGGAAACGAACACTAAAGAACAGTGGTAAGACACACCCTAAAGCACACACAACTGAAATAAATGAACAAGCCAAGCATAAGTTAAATTACATATTCGTGTTTTTTATTTTCATATTTCATGTTTTTATTAAAAAAAATCGTTTTTTTTTTTTAATTTTATAAAAATCCAAATACATAATAATAATAAAAACGTATTTTCTGATTTAAATTTTTGAATATTTTTTTATTAATTCTAAATGATCTGATTATTAACTAACAGATAACAGCGAAAGAGCAGAAAAATGAAAAATTTGGAAAAAGAAATAAGATGAAAAATAAAAGAGTCAAATATTTTGTTGTCAAGAAAATCTGTTTACAATTTATGTTTGTTTTTTAATATGGTAGTTTTTGCTGTCCAAATATTTTTTACTGTTTTGTTTCATTAGTCAAGTAACTATTAAACCGTTTAAATTAAAGTTTTTGTTTTCGTCTGATGACAAATGCTGAACATGCGGGACTTTAGAATGCCTCACAATAGAACACAGTCGGATGTAAATTAGTTGGTCTATAGTTACCCGGTCAAGAAACGGTTTAAGCATTATATGAAATATTCTCCACAAGAAGACAAACTATGGCAAAAGTTTAAGACGCGTTAAAAACGAAAATAGGCTAACATTAATATATATATCCAATAAATAGTTTCCACATAATAATTAGAAGAAAACAGAACGTATGTTACGAAGAAAAGTGGACAAAATCCATTGGTATCCACAAGAACACTTTCTGGTGAGTTCAGAGAAGAATATTGAGTGACAGTTTCCCACGAAACGGTAAGGCAAGTCTTGAAAAAAATGACTGTTTTATGTTGAATAGCGCTAAAAACCACTCCTTACAATTCAACACAAAGAAAGGCGAGTTTCTTTTGCTCTATTGCGTATTTTCAAACTTGACGACTACTGGGATCAAATTATATTTTGTGAAGAGACCATAATAAAAGTGTTTTTTTATAATGACGGGCCTAATGAAGTATTGAATAAACCCTTAAAAGCGTTGGAAAGTCGAAACACAACTCAAACTGTAAAATATGAAGAACTTTTGGTAATGGTTTGTTTCATTGAGAACGATATTGATGCGAATCGATACCTGGACATATTAAATTTAATTAATTAACAGTGCTAAAGGCTTTTAAATTGTGAAAGAATTGGATAAAATTCCAACTGAATGTGTGCAATAAATTATTTCTTCTCTTAAAAGACATCGTCTCTAAGCTGCAATTGATGCCAATGTTGACCATAAAAAATATTGATTATCTTGCAACTCATAATTTTTATCCCATTTATTAATATTATGCTAGTGTGTAAACACATTTTCTTGACAACAAAATTCTAGAGTTTCTTTTGTTTTTTTATCATATTTTTGAATTAAAATTAATTGTTTTTTTTTTGTTGTTGTCATTTGTTAGCTAATATCTGGATGAAATTGAGTTAACAAAAAAAATTAAAAAAGTAAAACAAAAAACCTATTATTTTTAATGACAAAAATCAAACTCAATTCTTTTTTCACTATGTAAAAAGATTTTCTTGACAAACTGTATGTACAACGTCAAACACTTTTTTGGGTAAATCATTTTTTGTGTTCCTGTACTTTTGTAAATTTTTCTTAATAATTGAGAGAAATTATTGTTTATTCGTATTTTAGCAAACTTTAGCCAAAAAGTAAGAAACAGACCTTGTATAATATTAAAACAATTCAAGCTGAAGAGAAAAATGTCAACCGCATATAAAAAAATGTTGTTCGAACCAAATGGGTGAATCCAGCTTAGTATTGTTATTTCATCTCATTTAAATTTTTGTAATAGAGACTTTAACTTACTTTTTTATGTAAATTAATTATATTTAGCACGTGACTTTTTTAGTCTGACGGCGTACTCCGTATCAACACTAAACTTCCCGATACTGCATATATACCTACTATTCCTACCGCAGCGTGTCAAATGTAAATAAATTAACAAGAAAGGAAAAAGTACTGATAAATATATTTAATGTCTGTAGACAACTAAACGGCTGAAAGGATTTTTTTGAAATTTTTAAAATATCTCTCTGTATGCTCATAAAAATTTCAAAATTTCCAACTATGCGGTGCCACGTCTATATCTTAAAACTGGTGGCGGCAAGAATATAAATTTTGTCCAAATATCTTCACGGTCAATAAAAAAAATCAATAGTGGGCAGAATCGGATAAGTGGGTATGGCACCCCCCACACAAAGTATACATTAATTTTTGTATATCTTGAGAACGGTTAAAGCTAAAGTTTCTGAATTTAGTCTGAATGACTTCATAGTCAATACACATCATCAGTCAAAAAATAGGCGGAATTGGACAAGTGAGCATGGTACCTCCCATACAAAATAAATGTTATTTTTGTAAGAACGGTAAAAGTGGAAGTTTCTAAATTTGGTTTAAATGACTTCGTGTTCAATAATAATATTGAATAAGTGGCCGTGGCATCACCTATTCATAGCGAATATTAATTTATACATATCTTGCGAACGGAATAGTAAAAATATCTAAATTTGGTTCAAACAACATCGGGGACAATACAACATCAGCAGGCAATAACCGGGTAAGATTGGATAAGTGGGCTTGGCGCCTTCCATTCATAGTAAATATGAAATTTTGAATATATGGGTAACGATAACAAAGCTTCGTTATATGTCAACATCAGTCAAGAAACAGGAGAGATTTAATAAGCGGGTATTGCGAAAAGCACACCGCCTTAGATTTTGACTTAAGGGGATAAAATAGGGATAGTTTTTAAATCAATAACGAATTTATTGTTATTTACAAGAAATTTCGACAAAAATGGGTCATTTGACCCGGTCGTGGTAGGTTTGTGATAAAAAATAAAATAAAAGAGTAAAAGCGTAAAAATTTTAAAAATAGAAAAAAATTAATTTAATTGCTGTTTATTCGTAACTTAATATTTTTTAAATATTTAGCAAGTTTCAGAAAATTTATTTATTCTTTTTGCATCACTGTATTATGGATATTACAAAAATAAAGTTATAATTTCATCTTATAAATTTTCAGTCAAATGTATAGTAAGCTGACTTTTTTTTTTTTTGTTTTTTTAATAAAAATTTTGCACTTTGATGCCCTTACTTTTTTGTGTTCCTTTTCTAAAAAATTAATTATTTCTAAAATTAATAATATCTCTAACTATGTTGCCTTTAAAAATCTTTGATATTTCTAAATTTTTTACTACGTTTTATGGCAAAAAACACACGAAGTGCAAAAATTTTTTTTTTTTTTTTTCTCAGAAAAGAAAACACCTCAAGTTGCTCAAGTTTATTTGGAATTTGCACCTATTCCGTATGAGTAATCTTTAATTTTAATGTGGACAGATAAAGAAAGCTTTGACTGTTACCGTCCGCCACACTTGCAAAATTCTATATTTTTTTAAAATGAGGGTTTATTTTGAGTGCCAAGTTATTTGCTATAAACGATATTTAGAAACTTCAACTCTAACCATCCTCAAGATATACAAAATAGTTTGTATTATTTAAGAAGTCATTAAGACCAAATTTAGAACCTTTCATTTTAATTGTTTTTTAGATATACAAAAATCAATATTTAATTTACAGTTAATGTCATTAATATTCGGATTTTAAGTTTATCGATAATAACACCCTGGCATTAGCGAAATGGATAGGTAATCAGAAGAATAGCAAAAACTTAAATAAATGTTGTCAGCATGAGTATTCAAATATATGGAAAAAATGGCTCTGTGGTAACCCTGTAACTGTAATAAATCGATCAAAGTTTGTTAACCCTGTTTACTAAGCGCCATTAATATTCGGGTTTTCCCCTATTTATATGCTATTTGCAAAAAAACATGTTATTCAGCTACTTTTCCAGCAATTTAGAGATACGTTTTAATAAAAGTGCATAACACCTCCTTTCTTGTCTGTCCAAAATTCTACTTCACTGCAAATTATAAAATGGGGCGCAAAGGAAAAAACACTCCTTTAGAACAGCGAAAACTTGTTATTTTCCATTATGAAAAAGATAAGAAGTACAAAGAGATTACTGAAATTCTGAATATGAAACCAAATACAGTTGGGGACATTGTCAGAAGGCACAAAAATGGAGGAAGAATACACTCCATAAAGAAAACAGGTCAGCCAAAAAAATTGACCGAGCGGAAGAAAGTTCAATTGTGCGAAAAATAAAATCTAACCCACGCTTAAGTGCTCCCAAATTAGTCACAGAGGTGCTCAATGAGTTTAAAAAGAAAATATCTGCATCTACTATACGAAGAACCATAAGAAAAAAGGTTTTCATGGCCGAGTAGCACGTCGTAAGCCATTGGTTAATTTACGCAACTGAAAAGCTCGTTTGAGTTTTGCCAGGGAGTACATTAGGAAGCCTGAAACTTGGTGGGATGACGTTATATTTGTGGACGAGAGCAAGTATAACGTATTTGGATCCGATGGGCGTGTAATGGTGTGGCGGAAACCAAATGAGGAGCTACAACCACAAAATTAAAAACCAACCGTAAAACATGGAAATGGACATGTTATGGTGTGAGGTTGTATGGGAGCTAAAGGGACGGGAAAATTAGTTTTTATCAGTGGAATTATGAATAAGGAATCATATTTGAATATCCTCCGTCAAAATTTGAAAGAAAGGGCAAATAAGCTGGGCGTTTTAGATTCTTTTAAATTCTACCAAGATAACGACCCAAAGCACAAGTCGCGTTTAATTCAAGAATGATTGCTCTATAACTGCCCTAAAGTTCTCCATCCACCTGCACAATCCCCAGACCTCAATCCGATTGAGAATTTATGGGATGAGCTGGACCGGCGAATCCGCAACTACAAAATAACATCCATTGAAGACTTGAAATTGCGGCTTCAAGAAGAATGGGATGGTATTCCTGCAGCTTATACAGCTAAAATACTAAAAACATGTCAAACCGTCTAAGTGGAGTTAAAAAACGAAAGGGTTATCCATTTTTCTAATGTATTATTTGTTACTTTTTAAAGAAAACCGAATATTGTTGACGCGCAATATTTTATGCCACCTGAATTAATTTAGTTCTTTTTTTTTTTTGTTATATTGTTATTCTTTTTTTCTATATACAAATGTGAACTTTCATGTGTCTAAATAAACTATTAATGAAAAGAAAAAAATGTTGAAAAAGATATACATTTAGCGTAAGACGAATTAGTTAAACATACCTCTTTAATAAAACCGAATATTAATGACACTAACTGTATATGGGAGGTGCCACACCCACTTAATCGATTTCGGTCATATTTTGACTGATGATGTGTATTTACATCGAAGTTATTTAGACCAAATTCAGAACTTTCCACTATTACCGTTTTAAATACATATAGACATATAAATAAAAAATTTATATGGGCGTGGCACCGCCTAGATGAACAAAAACCATCAATTGAAGTACACTTTTCCAACGCTTGTATTGGTTTGTAAATCGGTGTAGTGGTTCTCAAGTTATAAAATGTGGAACATAGGACAACTTATTTTTATACAACCATATACATAGATATACATAGCTATAGATTGTGTAGACTACATTTCTCAAATACTAAATTGTACTCTTTTAAGAGAATTCTTATTAGAGGTTTCATTTCAGCTGCTGCACTTTTACGTGGTATTATTACAAAAACTGTTTTACGTAAGTAAATATTTTTAGTGGCAAAACTTTTATTGTATATGAAAACTTTCCCGGGATTCCCGCAAAAAGATTCCGGGAAAGCAGAAAATAAAATTAGTTGAAAAGCCCTAGTAACAACATAAAATAGCCAATAGGATTTTGTGTAGTTGCAAGAATTCCATTTTAAGATATGAGTATTTGTTACACTATTGTTACACTAACCCAGCACCATGGGTGCCTGAGATCCCTGATAGATATTTAAGGTCGTGTTTTACATTAATGTGTGGAAACAAAGCTTCGAAGTTTTTATGCATATATATTATTACTTTTTTTGTCAAATTCCTTTCTAACTAAGCAATAAATAAATGATTTTAAAAATGCATATTTATTACTATTTTTGATAACATTATTCATGAAAGTACAGGGTGCTCGAGCACCCTGGCAAGAAAAGTCAGTGCAAAATATGAGTAGGGTTCCAGATTTAAAAAAGGTATAACGATGGCCCATTTTTAAGAACTTTAAGAAGTCTTATTACTTAGGGGAATACAAAATTTAGAAAAAAAAAAACTGGGTTTAATAAGCATCGCCGATTTTAATTAGTCCACGTTATAGCGGAAACACTGTAATCAATGTTATTTAATAAATATTATATAACACCAAATATATGTTTATCTAATTTGATTACATTATTGTTAATACATTAGCTTATATATTAATTTTTAACACTGTAATTTAATTTAAATTGATTGAAATTTCATGTTTTTGGAATAAAACTGTTTTTATCCAAAAACCCAACCCAAGATTTATTTCACTTTTCAAAAAGCATAGCATAAATTGGAAAAAAAAATGAAAAAAATTATTAAAATGTACCTTTATGACTACATACATATACATTACAATATATTGGATTGGAGGAAGGGAGTGTAATTGGTTCATTGTGATATTATGAAATATTTCTTATACAACCCAGTTTAAATGTTGTTGGTAATATACATACATTTAATTTGTTTTATGTGCTGCTATTTGTGTATAGAAAATGCATTGAGAGCTACATGTGGTTTTAACATTTAAAATCAGTGCTACATTAATCATTTGCCATTACAAAAAATGCGACAATTCATTATTATAAAATTATTGCAATGCTTTATATTTGATTTTTTTAAACTTGAAAAACACAAAATAAGACATTTTCTAAATCTAAATTCTACTATATGTATGTATATATGCATTTGCAAAATGCTAAACCTGAATGCAGTATACATACTCTTATCTATTTATCTGGTTTACGAATTACCAAAAAATTTCCAAATCATTACATAAAGACAGTCATAATTTTCATCATTGTTTTGATCACCAACTTTGCTGTACGACTCCAATGCCTTATAGTTAGTTAACAATATTAAAAAGATATACAAGCAGAAAAATAATGCAATTATATTTTTAACGTTTTAAGTAATTTCAACAAGAAATTATTTTTTTCATCAAGCCTGCCACAAAATACATTTTAACTTTTAAATTAAACCTAAATTATATATTCAAAAATAATTACCGAAATAATCAATTTTACTAACTTTAGAAAAAACTTAATTATTTAATTAAAAAGTTTGTATGTTAAGTAAGTTATGTTGTGGTTAGAACGTACGCATAACAATGCAAGCGACCCAGATTTGAGCCCCAGCAGAGGACATGACGAAAAAAGTTAATTGCGGTTTCGAGTGTTTAATAAAGAGGTTTATCTTCCATCCAGACAACTCCATCTGAAAAATAAAAAAGCTCTCCTTACCTTCCAGCTTACCTCTGGATGCTTTTTGGAAAGCCAATATGCTCACTAGAGGAGTGACGGAGAAAAAAAAATTATGTTGTTGTGTATTGGAATAACAAAAGGGCAGCAAACTTCAGATGGTTTTTATATGTTTATCACAAAGGTATAACGGACATATGTAACATATGAGAGACATATCATACTCACTCCATCAATACAGTTCAAGTATACATACATACCTTAACGTGCTAGTTCACATTTTTAAATAGTCAAAATAAAATGCCAAAATAAATAAAATACCAAACGAAAAAATTATAATGAAAAAAATTTATCTTTCAAATCTGCCGTGAAGGGCAGACCACTAGAAAATTAAAGCATATGAAATACTATCGAAGAGTCCATGCAATGAGCGACATTTCTGCGCAGCTAAGAGATAAAACTTGTTCTAACTTAATTGTATTTGAGACTCAAAAAACTAAAATGGCACAATTATGTATTAAGCTCTTAATTAAACTAAATAAAAATACAATAAATATAAAAAGAAATAAGAACATAGAATAAAATAAAAAAAAAAAGTTTTCTCAATCAGGTTTTAAGGTTTTAAACAGTAAATTAAAAAATTTCAACGACATACGGCCGTATTGCCAAAATATGTGTTTAAAACTGCTTGGATTTGTATATAAATAAATGTTTTAATTTGTCATTATAATATTGTTCTCAAACGCTTTATCTTTTTATAGAAACAAATACAATTTTCGCCACTTTACCGCTCACCGATTTGACGCCCATTGCGTTGTCTGAGCCTTATTCGGTTTAATTACCATTCACCCTTATAAAAGTTGGTAGTTTGCGACGAGAGTTAGACATTTTTTAAAAAATGGTATAGTGGTGGCCAATAACGCCACCAAATACAACCAATCTTTTTTTACACAGCAGCCGTAAAGAAATTCAAGCCTTCGTTATCGACAAGAATGTTGCTGCTCCTTTGAAACTTGCTAAAAAAAAACAAATTTCAAACGGATCCAAAATTTTACCGTTTTCAAACTGACGCAAAGCAATATTATTTGCGACGACCTGATGAAAAATGGATGGAATTATGAAGAAGATGGATTATTGGAATATTCTACGGATCCAATTTCCCCATTTTGTGAACATGAGCGCCTATCCTGAGAATGAAGTAACATTTCAACAGGATGGTGACCCTAAATAAACCTCAAAAATCGTGAAGGCATACTTAAGAGAGCAGTTTGCGGTAAATTGTGAAGCGAAGGTTAGGATAATATTAAACAGCTCCATTCAATCTAAAAGAGCTCAGGGACCATGTAAACAGAAAAAACGATGTGGTACGAAATTACTGATGAAATATTACAAAGTTTGCTAGAAAGAATGCCTAAACGCATAAATATTGTTTTATTATTAACTTAATATTTTACGCAAAATGAGCAAAAATGAGTAAGCTTATTTTCGCAATTGTTAATTCTTGATTAGTTATAAACTTCTGCTCCCTACTGTATATTGTTAAGTCAGTCTCTATCCTTCAGTGCAAATATTAAAAAGAAAAAGAACAAATCGATACAAATATTGGAGATGTTTTGATTTTTAATTGTCCGTCGACATAAGCGATTAACTTTTAAAGAATACAAAAGTAATGTTGGTTGAATTTATATTATATATTTTTATTAAGTACAAAATGAAAATATACAAAATGTAAAAAATTTAAAAATATATATATTTACGCTTGACCATATGCATGAAAAAGACAAACGAAAAATGAGAATTTTCTTATAGAGTCACTTTGCAATGAGTTTGAGTTTTTTTTTAAATTCGTTTATTTTTCTGTTTCTATTTCGTACATTCCTGTTTTTTAAAACATTATTGTCTTCTTCTTTTTCTTTCGATTCAGTTTTTTTTTTTTTGAATTTTTTTTTTCGATCGAAACGTAACTGAATGAGGAGACGTAATCGAAACGCAGAATAGGGCTGTATATTATTAATTTCTACTGTTATAAGAGTAGAAAATAAACAAATTTAGCAAAATAGTCATATATTTATATTGAAAATTGAGCTAAGCTATTATAAATTATTTATTTAATGAATTTTCTAAAAATGCGAGATGACTAGCTTAACTAGCTTCTTTTTCTTTCGATTCAGTTTTTTTTTTTTTTTTTTTTTTTTTTTTTTTTTTTTTTGAATAACAATTTTCGATCGAAACGTAACTGAATGAGGAGACGTAATCGAAACGCAGAATAGGGGTGTATATTATTAATTTCTACTGTTATAAGAGTAGAAAATTTATATTGAAAATTGAGCTAAGCTATTATAAATTATTTATTTAATGAATTTTCTAAAAATGCGAGATGACTAGCTTAACTAATAATTATATTTAAAATTTAACATTATTCTAAACAAACTCTTTGTATTTATCATTGGTCCATTATAGAGATAATTTAAAAATATTTCAATATATTTAAACGTCTATATAAATGATTTTTGTATGTATTTCAAATACGAATTGTGGCAAGCTTGATTTTTTATTCGTACATGAAATAAAACTGCATTCTGTAATTCAGAAATAAGTTTAAACAAATTCTTCAAGTAATTTATTATTTAATATAAGGGAAAAAAAACTTATTTCTTATTTTCGAAACCAACTTTTTGGTAGGCACGATTAGTAATCTCGAAAAAAATTGTATTTCTAGTTTAAGAATTTCTAGTTTTATCATAACTATGTAAAGTCAGACTATGGAAATAAATATTACGTACATACATATTCGCATGCATACCTACTTTATTTTGATTAAAAATCGTTAACTTTAAATTGTCGTAAGGAACTTTAAGTTCACCATTTTACGAGTACCATTTTATAGCCTTATTATTATTTCGAAGATTTTTATTGTATATTTATTAACTATTTTATATGAACTTTATATGATAACTAGTCTAAAGGTTCCTTAGTTACTAAAATAATTTTGTATATTGTAGTAATATCCAAGTATAAAAATATTTATAAAAAAAATTATAAGCTAATCAGAATTTTAATTCAGATTTGTAAAAATTATAAAATAATACTTAATTCTATTTAGTTTATCAATTAGTTTTCTATTTCATAATTTAATTTTATATTTTCAACCCGCTTGTATAAATCATTTTTAAGTAATGAGTAAATGAATGTTTAAATAAACGAATTATTTGAGATATCGCGATAAGATGGTTTGAATCAGTGTTGCCAGAAGTAGGGTAAAATTCCTACATGTAGGTTTCTTGCTACTAAAATAGAAGCGTAAGGAAAGTCGGGAAGATTTTTCATATTCGCCAAATTGTAGGAATTTTTTCTCATTTTGCATTATTAATGAAGTAAATGCAAACAAATTTATAATCAATAATTTTTTATTGTTCCAAACGCTTAAAAACTGTGTTTTCCCAAATATCGAAGGAAGAATTATAGCTTACGCGTTCTTCAAATAGAAGCGTCTGTAACTTTAACAAAAATCAATGACAATGTCGCAGCTAATGTGTATGATAAAATCATCTAGAAAAATTTTAAGAAATCTGCCGAAAAAATTAAATTGTGGTCGATTCTCTTCTAACAGGCATAGACATTTTTTTTTTTAATTTAAAACAAAATACGGGAATGTTTGTCTCAGTTATCAGATTTGATATTGATCAAATATACCAGTTCTGCATAATTAAATGTTCTTAAATAGTATAACTAACGTCATAAGTTCCTGAACGAGGATACAGGTTAAATGAGCAAGAATTCTTTGTAATATATTAGGCCAAAAGTATACTTTTATTCTTAGCAACATGATCATATTAGTTACGAATTTATTCTTTCAGTCGCCTAGTGAGTAATACGAGCGATGTACAAGGAGCGCGAATACACCAAAATGTGGCGAAAATCAAAAGCCATTATCAAGAATTTTGGGACAAGGGCATGATAAATGACTTCAAAGAGTTAAACAAATCCTAAACAATACAAACGACTCAGTTGCTCTATTCTTAATTTCTAAATTTTCAATTTTTATTGAACAAAATGAGTACATTAACTGTTAAAAATTATAAAAAAATTATTTATTCAATATCTCGAAAACTAGAACCAATCACA
This sequence comes from Wohlfahrtia magnifica, assembly GCA_023159175.1. NCBI lineage: Eukaryota > Metazoa > Arthropoda > Insecta > Diptera > Sarcophagidae > Wohlfahrtia > Wohlfahrtia magnifica. The sequence continues at coordinate 279,229 of JAKWBJ010000181.1, read as the reverse complement.
AAAAAAAATTAAGTTTGTATTTGAGTTCAGTGCCACAATGGTCTGACTTAAAACCGTGTATACTTATGTTATGAATTAGAATTTCAAAAAAACTTTTTTATCCATTAAAGGTATGCATGTATTTTAAGTACCCGATTGACCACGACATTGGATAATAACATCACCTTTGAACGTTCGGCAAACATTTCTCTGATAAAACATTCGAAAACGACTATTGGAAGCGAAACGAAAAAGAACTCATAGAGTTCACCCGTCGCTCAGTTTGTGGCAGCAAATCTTTCGATCTCGAACGCTTGCCTGTAATATCAACAGCAAACTTTTAGCGAACCTTTATCTAAAGCCAATAACTTTACTTTGCTCTCTTCTGTGTTTGCTTTTGCATTTGTTTTTCGCCGCTCAATCCTAAAAATGAAAGAGTTTATTTGTTTCTTTAAAGAAACAGGAAAACAAAACACACAAAAAATTGAAAAATATCAGCATATACCCGATATGCGGGTTCGTTCATAGCTGTTTCACTGACAACTTAAAGCAAGAGCATAAGAATATATGTGAATTGAGAAGGAAATGAAATGAACAGCAATGTTCTATACTCTTTTAAGCATTTTTATTCGGCAAAAACAAATACTTGTTTCAAAAATTCTTCACTAAAAGCGAATAATCGCTTATTGCAAATATTAGGGAAAGCGGCTAATTTAAAACCTAAAGTAAGATATTTCCATGGATACGATTGTTGTTTATCTTACATTTTAATGACTAAACTACGTAATGATACCGTAGGGTAGATATTTTGGGCGTGTAGGGAAAAGTCAGATTTTTTTAGTATGCTTTGGTATTTTTCAAAAATCTACAGGCAACATTGGTTTGAATGCACATAAACAAAGATTTTTTATGAATACATTATATAGTTTATACATATATATTTATTAATCGTTTCAGTTAGTACATTACACAAACATACACAATTATATTGATGTCAATTAATTTCGATTTTATAACTGTCTGTATATTTATCCCACAACAAAATACTATGTTTGTATTAATGAAGTTATGAGTATCATATTTCTGTATCACACATTGCTACGATATTCAGTTAAAGACATTCTATTTATTGTACAAAGGATATAACAAGTTATTTGATTTATTAAATATTTATCATTAAAAAATTTAATTAAAATATTAAATTAAAACTAAAGGATGAGTTGGATTCAATGGAGGCTAACATTATTGTTGAACATTTAAATGCATTAGACAAAATGTTGTTGAAAGAGTATAGACATGTCTAATTCCAATAAATGTATATTCTAAAAATAAAATTATTGTTTTTTTGTTTTTTTTTTTTTTGGGAAGAATTCTCCCGATGTGCTGGTTAAGTACCACTGAAATGGCTATCGAACTAAGCTAACTCTCATGATTTCCTCTGTTCTGGCGTGCAGCCATCTGAAAATTTTTTAAACGTATTTTAGAAAACTTGATAAAAGTTTTACCAACGTATGATCATTTGTGTAGGAGGTTGAAAACTTTTTTCTAACCTACTAATCTTTTTTTAACTACCTGCGGCCTCAAAAGCGCACATTAAAAGTTTCTCTTTAGCTGCTTTAAAATTAGGTTTCTGCGTATTATCTCGTAAAAAAGCGCATTTACTTTACGCTGACTTTTGTCACTAAACTTTTCGTTTGAATAAATAAACTTGTGTAATTAATCTTCATATAAAGATAAGCAAAAAGTGGTTCATAAGTAAAGAAATTGTTTTCGATCCAACTGATTTCATGTTTGTACGGCACCTGTCATATCTCTGTATTACTGTACTTGCCAAGCAAAAATTTGAATAATTTTTCTAAACTGAATGCCGTCAGTTCAGGAAATAAGTTGCCGCAGGTTTTTCTTAGGAGGAAAGCTTCCGAAACTGAAGAACAATAATTTTTTTTTATATCTTGTATATTGGTAATAGGCATGAATAGAATTTCACAATAGCACTATATTATATATTATATATTATATATTATATATTATATATTATATATTATATATTATATATTATATATTATATATTATATATTATATATTATATATTATATATTATATATTATATATTATATATTATATATTATATATTATATATTATATATTATATATTATATATTATATATTATATATTATATATTATATATTATATATTATATATTATATATTATATATTATATATTATATATTATATATTATATATTATATATTATATATTATATATTATATATTATATATTATATATTATATATTATATATTATATATTATATATTATATATTATATATTATATATTATATATTATATATTATATATTATATATTATATATTATATATTATATATTATATATTATATATTATATATTATATATTATATATTATATATTATATATTATATATTATATATTATATATTATATATTATATATTATATATTATATATTATATATTATATATTATATATTATATATTATATATTATATATTATATATTATATATTATATATTATATATTATATATTATATATTATATATTATATATTATATATTATATATTATATATTATATATTATATATTATATATTATATATTATATATTATATATTATATATTATATATTATATATTATATATTATATATTATATATTATATATTATATATTATATATTATATATTATATATTATATATTATATATTATATATTATATATTATATATTATATATTATATATTATATATTATATATTATATATTATATATTATATATTATATATTATATATTATATATTATATATTATATATTATATATTATATATTATATATTATATATTATATATTATATATTATATATTATATATTATATATTATATATTATATATTATATATTATATATTATATTATAAATTTTATTCGATATGTATTATATATATATATATATATATATATATATATATATATATATATATATATATATATATATATATTGTATTTTATCAATCTCATTCTATTTTATGATTATAGTTTTAGTAATTTAGTATATTAAACAAATAAGTAAAAATTTAGCAAATTGATAGAATGTCTTTTACTGAATTAAGCTAAGCGTAAAATCCTGAATTGTCCCAAGTCATAATTATATAATAATAAACGACGTTCTGTGATATTATGGTGAATAGAGTTTGAAAAAAACAATTAATAAAAACATGGTTTGTATTAGTCGTGCTTAAAGGAGAGCACAAACACATATGGAGTAGTTGTTTTTGTGTTCAGGAAAGAGAATTAGTGAGAATAAATTCGATAATACTTACGCGTTTTTTTAATAACATTTCCACCAACAACAACACCACCACCGGCATTACCACCGCTATTTAATGGCGATGAGTCGTTACGATTTGTGCGTGTGCGCATATCGCGCATTTGATATTTGATATTTGGTACAGATAGTAGACGCTGATCACGTTTTTCTTTAAATTTTTGACGTGGAGGCCTGGTCGGGGGTATAGTGTCATTAGAAGACGTCGTTGCTGCAGCCATCGATGAAGATGTTAATGGTAAATTGTTTGGCCTTGAATTTTGATTACCTTTCTCATTCGAAAAATCTACCCGCTTTGACGGCTGTTGAACTGTTTCAAAAACGTATTCAGAAGTTTCTTTCTCTTCGGAAGAGTAACATGATTCAGTTTGAGCATCTAGTTCATCAGCCATATTTCGTTCACTCATACTTTCTCGAGCTTCAACACCCAAAGCAACGGCATCTTTAGGCGGCGATTGGTCACTGTCTTCGGGAGAACATTCTCTTTGTGTATAAAAGACGGAGGATGAACTCTTTTGAGCCGTTTCATTGTCATTGTTTATATTTAAGCCTATTTTCATATTGACTTTTGATAATTGACGTTTCAAATTAAATTTCTTCCAAGACATCGACATTCTCCTATCAGGAAGTTCCTTGGGCGGAACTGACACTTCTTCACGCATAGGGCTTTTTGTTGCTACACCTCCGACTGCACCAATCACTTCATTGTCCGGCGATAGTGGCCGAGAAGAGTTCGACCGGTCTAGACTCTGACTTTGATTAGATGATAATGTTTCATTTGCCTCCGGTATGTACTCAATTGATGGGCTATCAGGACTTGTGGTGTCGTTTAGCTAAATCGATTTATAAATCATTCATATCAAATTTAAATAAGGAACCATAAAAATATTCTCTAAGAATTTATTGTTTTGCTTCTTTATTTTACGTTACTTTGTTGCACTAAGCATAACAAAACATAATTTATTGTTATTAGACCACATAGTTAATTTTATTTTTAACTTTATACTAATCACATAAAAAGTATAGTTAATACAAAACTTATTCACGATTCGAAAATTTTTCATTCATTTACTTAATTTATAATTTCATTTTTAAAAAGATGGCAATTATATGGCATAATTAATAGCAAAATAAAATTGTATTGTAAGAGTATTAACTGTTGGTTAACTAACACTTCTCCTCGTTTTTTGTGATAAAAAAAAATGATAGGTTTACATTTACTCAAGGCAAAATACACATAGAAGACAAATTTCCGTGCACTAAATTAATAAAATAATATCTATTATATACCATGCTTCATCGGTTTTTAGCTATATATCCTACAACTAGTCAATGGAACCAAAAGATTTAAATTGCATTCGGTTCATATAATTTTAAAGCAATAAACAAACAATTTTTTTACAATTCACCTAAAAAATTTGCTTGAGTTACAAGCGAATCGATAAAAAGAAACTTCATGTTTGTTAAAAAATATTATTAACTGTATCAAGAATAAAAAAAATATAATTGGCGCTTCTGGTGGAAATATTTTGTTTGTTTTTTAATTATAACACGAAGTCAGATCTTAAAAATATTTTATAACAAAGACGTTTGTATCCACAATTTTCAAATTGGGAAAGCTATTTACTACTTAGAAATTTTTAACTCCAAGAAATATTTATGTTCTATATGTATGTAAGAACTCTTTTATCCAAAAATTCTTCTATATTTGTAGAGTTTTCTACAAGTTTTTTTGTTTGTTTGTCAATGACGCTTAAACGACTGAATCGATTTTGTTGAAATTTGGAAAAAAAATTTAGTTTGACCTGGGAAAGGTTAAATCGGGGGAATACTAGTCCAATTAGTCATATGCGTTAACAAACTTTAAAGATTCCCATTGCATTTTTTATAATATTGCTGATTTATTTAGTGTTTGAAGAAAATTGTATAAATACAATATATTAGCGGCAGATTTTATACGTCGTCATGGGATTTTCTTTATGAAGGAAAGGATCGGTAAAAAGGAGAATTTATCTCCCTTTTATAATACACTTTTATAAAGTTTTTTACCTTTAAGCTAAATTTTACTTTTACAGCTAAAAGAAACTTTAAGCTTTTACAAAAGAAAACCGAGTAACGGAACATAAAATGCAATCTCGAATTAATTGAATAAGTAAAATATAATTAGTTAACCAGTTAAGTTATTTGCGGTTTTTACATTTGCTCAAAACTCGTTTTATGCGAATGAAAATTATTGCCGTTTTGTGTTTGATTTTTATCATCCAACACAGCTAGCATTGTTTCAGCCCTAGATCGGAAACTTATCAATTTACTTTAAATAAATTTGAAAATAAACAACAAACGTTAAAGGAAGAAATGAACCATTTTATATCTAACATTGCATAGTTCTTATTGCATTTTCCACATACAGAATTAGACCGTAAGCCCTAAATGCCCTAAGTGAATACAGTCGAATTCCGATAAATAATGCACACCGTTTAAATGAAGAAAAAGCCTTATTGCAAAAAAAATATTTGCTTACTTTAAGTTTCAGTTAATTTAAGAAAGACTTTACTTGGTTAAAAAGAAAACCGGTTAAATAAAATAAATTTTGTTTGTAAAGGCACAAAATTATTTCAAACAAACTCCACTTAGTTGCAAATATTATACATTTACCGGCGACAAAAGGATTTAACAACGGCTCATTTCTTTTTGCATCCTTAACAGTACTTTTTATTGCCACAATTTGCATTAATTCCTAGACTAATTTGGAGTTAATTTTTTTAGAACTTGTATTTTTACCAGTGGCCAAATTACCGCTCTCGATATCGAGTCATTTTGATCGAATAAATTTATTTTGGGATTACGGCATTCGATATCGAGTCTATGATCGAGTGTAATCGTTGTTCGATAATGAAATTAGATATAGTAAACGTACAAACTATGTTTTACATATAGCGAATTCAACGAAAAGTTGTGAAAAATTTGATTTATTTATTTTTAATTTAAAATACAATTAATTAATAATAATTTTTTCGGATAAATTTAAAAACTACAAAATTAAACCACAAAAAAGCCATAAATGTCTTCTGATTTGGCTGAATATAAATATATTAGAATAAATAATATTTCATTCATATTCTACTAAATATAATGTTTTAATTAAGTTCGTTTTTTAAACGTTTTACCTCAACATATCTTGTGATTCTTTTAAATTTTATTAATTCATTAACGATACGCATGAAATTTCGATATGATAGCAATCGAATGCGGTAATCAGGAAGCTTGATACGTATCGAAATTTATTTTCGTACGATAGACCATTCGATATCGAAAGCGGTAATTCGGTGCCAGTTTACTTTCAATTTTAATCGAAAGATGAAATATGTATATAATGTCGACGAGTCCGCATTTTTTTAAGTATTGCCATCTGAAACATTTGCGAATAAATCCGATATACCTTCTGGTAAAAAGCTTCCAAAAGAAAGACTAATATTTAAATTTATAAATTAAATTTGAACTAAAAATTAGCATAAATATTGATGTGTTTTATTTCTAGTGATAATATTTTAAACGCGCTGACTTCATTAAAACAAAATTGTTTTGCACTTTTCCGAAGTTCGTTTATAGGAAAATTCCAACACCGTTTTTTTAATTTTCTTTTAACCTTATTCGACTGTATATCTAAATTATCTGATAAAATTTTAGCGTTAGCTCGGGAACCTGTAGGCAAAACATTTGATTCTCTGAAGCCCGAAAAAACAAAAACAAAACATTTTGTAGATGTATATACTACATATCTGTATGTGACAATAATGCTATTTATTTATATATAACTTTTATGTTAAGCCTCTTTCCAAAACAAAGCCTCTTTCTAAAACAAAATTTACAATATTGTTCCGAATACTGAAAAAATATTAAAGCTTAACACGGACTAAGCAATCTTTTTTCATAATATCAGGAATTATTTAGCAACCAAAAAAAAAAAAAAAAAAAAAAAATAATTAGACTCAAAATCTAATAAGAAATTATGTTGAACGAATAGAAATAATATATCTTTTCGCACTGAAAAAGATATTTTTAAAGAAAGCGATTGAATATACTTGAAAACTATGCTATCAGGTATGTTCAGTAAACCGTAAACGAGTTCAATTTAAAACGAGTAGATTTTCAAAGCCAAATACGACTTAATTGCGACAATTTACTAATAGTTTCATTCAATTACAATTGCACTCAATTTCGGTTTACAGAACATACCCGTATTTTACTTTTTTCATATACTTAAATGTAATCGTATACCCTTTGTTTGTTCTATCTAATGTTTTATCGTTTTGGTGTTTTGGTAAATGAAACAAATTTTTTGCGTGGCTTTGTTTGACGTTTAGGGCATTAAAATAAGCTTACGCGGTTTTCGCTGATAAATTCAAAGCGAATCTATAGTTTTTGCCTAGAACTTGTGCACTGTTTTTTGCGAATTCCGTTTGTCCGATTGCGTGTGGAACGAATAAAACGCATAAAACGAGGTTTGAGTATACTTTAGTTTAAATAATTGATTTTTTAATTAAGTGATAAAATCTTATCCATAACTGCAATAAAATGATTGCAATAAATTCTGTCTAATTTTTTTTTCGTAAAACGTTTGTATATTCTAACCTTGCTTTTTCAAGTATATAAATAAAATAAACATACGATAAAACAAAAGACACAGATATAATCAGATAAAAATTAACGTTTACAAACATATTTTAAATATCATAAGATAAGAACTACACATTTAAAGCAAAATGAGTAGAAAGAAAGGATAAGACACACTGGTTTTCCCACACTTAAATAAATTAGGATAAAATATGATATCCTCCTAAACAAGTTAAATTGTAATTAAAAATTATTGATTTTTATTACTTGCATTTTTGAACAAATTGTCTTTTTTGTTTATTAAAATAAAAAAGCGCGACATATCAAACAAAAAATTGTTATTTTTAGCTAAAGCTTAACCATTTCGGTTATTCTATGCTATATGGCATAGCCTCTTTTCAGTGCCAGTTTTAGATAGAATACTTATGGAGGCTAAATACTTTTTTTAATTTTTGTATTTTTGTAGGGATTTTTGTAAAAATTATTGGGTAAAATATTTCGATTAGTGAACTCAGTACATTGTTAGGATTCAGAAAGCGAGCATGCCTATAGAGTTTCGTAATATACAAAAAAAATATAATTTTATATATTTTATTAACTTATTTACTTTGCTTCATAAATTTACTGGTAATAAATTATACAGGCAGTGATTATCATATAAATACAATACAGCGTACAACACTTAAATTGGTTTTTAAAGATCAGATGGTTTTATTTCAGGAACTTTTTTTAGCAGATCGAAACCTCTTTAGAGAAGAGCTTAATATTATATATTGAATAACTTTTTCTTATTAGAATTAAAAAACTATATATTTTCTCCAACGAACTAAATATAGCGTACAAACTATTATTATTAACATTTAAGCGGGCTTAAAACCTAATATTTTATGGTACCGCCCTTAAATATAATGACATCATTAAATCGACTAGATTTCAAAATATTTAGAGCGGTATAATTTCCATTTTTCAATAATGCATGTACTCAAATCCTTTAAAGTATCAAACTATCGACCGGTCACTTAAACGCGTTAAGATAGAATGGCCTAAATATTCTCTATGGGGTTTAAGTAATTACTAGAAGCCGACCATTCCATCACATTAATATTTTTATCCATAAAGAACCTTGATTTGCCTTGGAATTATAAACTACCGTGTTATTCTGTTGGAAAATATAATAATTATGACGAAAACTATTTTTTTTTTTCATTTGTTAAAATAATTTCTGTAATAAAACCCTAATCTTTAAAAACTATTAAAATATTATTTTTGAAAACAAAATTTAAAAAAATTACTTTTGATTATTCTTATGTAAGCATAAACAGTTAAAAAGTGAAAACAAAATGTTAAAGCCGAAACCGAAAAAGAAGTACCGAAGTATTCTAAACCTTTTATGTGGAGTACAGTAAAAATATACAAAACGATATAAAACACAACACATGATAAACCTACTGATGTTGATAACATATTACAGTCTTAACACTCGTACCGGTTTTGACGAAAATTAACCAATATTACGATGACATTCGGCTTAAACAAGTCTATTTTACCTATTGTCGAATAAAATATGTCAATATGCTATGCCTTAAAATTACCCTTTCGTAAAATTTGATTCAAAAATTTTATTTTACACACTTGGTGAATACGGTTTTGTTGCGTTCGAATTAAAATAAAGCACAAATATTATCTTTCATCGGTTTATATTCCTACAAAGTCTAAATATCAATTATGTACTTTAAATTTCAATTATTTAACGATTGCTAGCTCTCGGTAACAAATTATGTAGTGTTCTTTAATAAAACACCTATTATTTACCAGGGTTGGCAAAAATCCAGGTTTTTTTTAGTAAAACCCAGTACACCGGGTTTTATTGGATTGTTTTTTTGGGGGGTTTCATCATATATATATATATATATATTAGGAAGCAGGTATAAAATCCAAAAAAAAAATCAAAAAACCCAAAAAAAAACATCAAAAAACCCAATAAAACCCGGTGGGCTAGGTTTTATTTAAAAAATCCGAGTTTTTTCCAACCCTGACACCAATAGACAGATCAATATTGCGCTTTAATATTTGTGCTTGCGTACGTATGCTTACAAAAATGATCATACGCATAGTTTATATGTTAATTTATGATGTATTAAAGTTCAATTAGATGTAGCTTACCTGTAACCATAACCATAACCATAACCGTAATCAGCTTATTCGCAACCAACCTTATTGGCAACAGTGTATTTGGTTAGAGGCGACTTGGCAACTTAACTACGTAATCGTAGAGATCAATTGAATTTTGATTTTCTGCCATAACCATAAACAGCTGAGCGGGAAAATAAACATATTTTTTGCGTTTCATTCATTTTGTTTTTTATAAACCTTCGACCGCCAAAAAAATTATTTAAATTTCCTCATATTACTTTTATTTTGAATAGTTGGTGTATACTTTGGTGAATATAATAGATATATGTAGGTACAATTTGGATTTTTTTTATATTTAACTGGAGTAATCTTTCCCGCTTTACTGGAGCATTTGTGTTGTATTGACTGATGTGGATAGATATTGAAACTTTAACTGTTACAGCTCTCCACACAAGCAAAACTCCATATTTATTTAAAACTGATGGTTTGTACTGACTAGCAAGTTATTTAGACCAAATTCAGAAACTTTCATCCAATCGTTCTCAAGATATAAAAAAATAATATTTACTTTGTATGGGAAGTACAATGCCCACTTATGTGATTCCGCCCATTTTTTGACTCATGATTTCTATTGACTACCAAGTCATTTACACCAAATGCATCCATTCTAATTGTTCTCGTGAAATACACAAATTATTATTTACTTTGTATGGGAGGTACCATGCCCACTTATTCAATTTCGTTCAGTTATTGACTGATGATGTGTATTGTTCACGTTGTTGTTTCAAGCAAATTCAGAAACTCCCACTTTGACCGATCTCAAGATATACAAAAATTAATATTTATTTTCAACTTAATTAATTTAGAGACTCTTACTGCTACCGTTTTGTTGATACAGACAAATAAGAACTTGTATGGGCGTGGCATCAACTTCGTTTTCAAAAAAAGACAATCAGTAAAAGTTGAACTTACCAACGCATGCATTGGTTTGTAAATCGGTTAAGTGGTTCTTGAGTTATTAAATAACGAACATGGGACAAATTATATTTATATATCTGTGTCGATATGGAAGAATAGCTTAAGTCGAAAAATGAAGTTTTGAGATATGCCCAATATTGTGTAATTTTTATCTTAATTGTTTTTACAACAAAACTGTAAATATTGATAACGACTTTATTAAACAAAAAATGTAAGAGTTCTAAATAAAAACGTTGGTGAAAAGAGAACATACAACACCTTTTCTAACTTAAGAGATTTTTTGAGTTTCGAGTTTTACCGAGCCTTAAGTATACAAAAGTTGTTTTATTGAAATAATATCCATGTATTTTCTAGTTTTAGGTACACATAAGAAAACTTAAATTTATTGAAAATAAAAAAAAAAAAAAAATATGAAACAGTATAATTATTAAGTTTAACTCAATTTAAGTTATATAGTTATATAATGCATGAAAAATGGGAATATTTAAAAAAATACTGTATGCACATAAGATGTTTTGACAAATTCAATATCTTTTCAAAAAACTTAAGTTAAAAAGTAAACACACACAAAATTGGCAAAAAGAAAGATTTTAAAAAATTGACTAAATACATTTATGTGCCCTGACTTCCATAAAACTCCTAACACAATAACTCCATTTGCGCTTATGTCGATTTAAGCTACTATTCCATATCAAAACAAATATATAGATAAGTTTATATTTATTGAATTTTTTGTCGGCAATAAAATGTTATTTCAAATTCATAATTACTAAAAATGTTGGAAAACCTTTTTAGAGAGCAAGCATCAACAACAGCTGTTTACGGTTATGGCACCACTTATCGATGATAATAAATGAGCTTGTTTTTGGATACTGTTACGATTATGACATTACGGTTCTGTCACGTCTAATTGAGTCTTTACATCAGCTATGTTTCATAATGTCGAAATTAATAAATAACATGGTTGCATTGCTTTGCAACTTTGAATGAGGTCATGATCTAAATACCAAAGCAGAACTGTATATAAACTTTGTATTGATACGTTTTAGAAGTCATCTGGTCTTCCTGTCTAGACAGTACGAAAATACAACATAAAAGAGAATAATACAAATCACCCAAAAAAATAATTTTTTTACTTTTCCTTAATCTAAACACAATTTAAGTGAGCTATTTCAAAAATTTTGGAATATCATTTATAACCTGCTTAAGTTGAATAAGAGATCGCAACGTGTATATACTATAATCTCGTTTTCATTTTGCGCAAAAAAAATATTAATTAGAAAGTTGATGTCTATTCTACGCAACGCATAAGCAGTTTAGAAATATTTTATCAGTATAATGATTTCTCTTTATAACATTAGGGAAATCTGAGTTTATTATAAATGTGGCATATTAAACCCCACTACTAACAAAATATTAAAATATATTATAATAAAAAAAGACTGCACAAAAATATTTTAGTATTAAAATAATGTGCCTACTGCTCTGATATTCAGTATTTAAAACTCCATGTTTTTAATCGCAGTTAATTTATGCACTTTTTAAAAGAAATTTAAGTTAACCATTTAGTTCTTTAGCTACAGTAGCCTGCGAAATTATTTGATAGAATATATGTATATGTATACTTTTTTAGATCGGTTGAATTTCTAACTACAAAAGCCGTTAAACTTTTTATAAATTTTAGACTATTTTTATTTTGTCAGCCTGATAAAAATTTAATTTTTTACTCAAAACTATATTAATTACGCATAAAATATTAAACAATAAAACTTTTATACTTTTCTTTTATATCATAAATTAATTAAATATTGTATTTAAAATGTAAAACCTTTCCATCTAAACCATATAGTATATTGGCTTTCTATTTCAACTAACTTTTAAAATTTAAGCAAATTGTAGATTAAGTGTGCTCAGGGGTTAAAAAGATAATATTTAACTCATACAATATATGTGTGTTTCGAATATTTACTTTACTTGTAAATAGTTTTATTGTTGACCCATTAACAAAAAGAAATTAAATAAAAAGGTAGTCATAATTAATTAAATACTGGACATATTTAGAATTATTTTCATGCTTTAGAGAGAAATTTATTGTGTTTTTAAAATGGGTTTATTGCTCTATACAGTTTATAAGTTATATATCAAGCCACTCTCTACACAATTTTTATGTTAAAAGCATTGGGATTCAGTGTTTAATTAGGAAGGCTCACAAAAATAATAGAAAAATATAGACATAGAAATTTGGGAAGAAGAGTGAGAGATCGGAAAAATAGGGAATACATTTAAATATTCTAAACTTTCAATATATAGATATTGTACTTCCACTTTGTTTTTGATGGAAAAATGAGTAAAAACATTCCAATTTAAAACAATAAAAAAAGTAAGAAAATATTAAAGAAATCTCTAAGTAACTACCAATTTTTACTAAAAAACAATATATATAATATAAATTAAAAAAAATAACACAAAAAAAATATTTTAAATTCGTACAGAGAAGCATATTGAAATTAAATATTAAAAATGCTTTTTTAAATGCTGCCTTAAAAAACTACAGAATGCAATTTAGAATTTGGAAAATTAAATAAAAATTAAATTAAATTCGTAAAGAGCATCAATTATTATTATTATTATTATTAATATTATTTTATAAAGAAAACATAATCTGAAATGTGTTTGACTTACCTGATCTGAACTTGGTGAACGACTCTGATCTTCTTTATTTTCAATACGTTTGGGACTTTTTGGCGTTCTTGAGTAAGGGTCATGAGCTCCATATAAATCAGGACATGCAACACTTAATAAACAAACTTTTTGTATAATATCTATTACAACAAGCCCATATTCAGTACCATAAGCCATTCTAAAAATAATGAAATAAATATATATGTAAATAACAAACTATAACGTTATAAAACAAACAGTAAAATTTAAAAATCTAAACTTACAGCCCATGATTGGAGTTAATACACAGTGATGTGATTTGAACAATTCTTCTGTTTGGACCAGTTGTTAAACAAACCAGTTGTGACTGAAACCCTGGTGGTTTACGATGAGCGCCTGCCTTGACTCGCAGCAAATTATCCGTCTTGTTAAATCAGAAAAAATAAAATATTAATTTTAATCAAATCAATTATGTACCCCAGCCAAATAATTATATGAGCAAGACTTCAACTTTAATTCGAATTAACAGAAACAAGGGAACTATTTTTTGGATTCTTTAATTAAAAGATCTAAAAATTATATAACAATATCAATTTTAAATATTTTTCTGCATATAAAAAAATTAATTCGTTAAATTTCCATATAAAATCTTTATATGTGCAAAAGTGTTCTTTAATACATATATGTGTTTATAAGGTGTGCTTCAAAATGATAAGGTCACCTTAATGTTTGCCCTATTAGAAAAATTCTACGTTCAAATAAGTGAATAATAAGCCGGTTTTGCTTTTAGAGGTGTACCGTTATATTATGTTTATTTAAATTTTTGTAAATAAGTGCAAAATTCAATGCGTCAAAATGCTAACTAATTTTATTTAAACTAAGCATTAATCAATTATTTTTAATTTATGCAGTTCCCATTTCCTTCTATTGTCTTAAAAATACGGGATGGCATCGCACTTACTAAATTGTCCAGAACGTTGGAGTGGATTTCGCGACAGATGTTGCAGATTGCCACTTTTAATTCATCTTTTGTCCGGTACTGTTTGTTGTCTGCATAAACATTACGCACAAGCAGTCCCCACAAATTTTCCATGGGGTTTAAGTCGGGGGAACGTGCTGGCCAATCAAGTACTTTAATATTGTGCTCCTCAAACCATTATCTGGTCGACCTGCTGATATGAATTGCTGCGTTATCTTGCTGAAAGGTGAAAGTTTTGTCAACATTTTGGACTAAATAAGGCAGTAAACGTTCAGACAGACAGCATTATGGGCTAAATAAGGCAGTAAACGTTCAGACAGAATGCCCTGGTACTCTAAGCTATCCATTCGAGTTCCAGGGTACCATGTGAGCTAAAGCCAGCCGAAATTCCGTTTGGAAAAAAAACAAGGGCCTTAAATCTCGTCAATAGCAATTGAAACCTTCTGGTCCACCCAGGTTAAATTTGTTCTCATCAAAAAAAATTACCTACAAACCCAAAAATGTATGGAATATCTTATAACCTTTTTAAAAAAATGTTTACCTGATGCCAATTAGTTGCCATGTTGTTTTTCGCAAACTCCTTACGCTTAATCTTATGCTGCTTAGTCAGACAGGGATTTTTTTTAATTTTGCTCGAATAAAGTTTGCTTGGGCGTTGATAGCTCTTAGAATTGTGCTTTTTGAAGCTTGTAATTTCAATTCCCCTTTTATTGTTACCGCACTTTTCATGAAATTCGAGGACTTTCGTGAAATTACGACGAATATTTGGACGACCCGTGCTTTTTAGTTTTCCATAATTTTCTCCGTTTTTGAGAAAATTTTGCACAATACATAAAGATCGTCCCAGTTTTTTCTCCATTCCACGCATACTCAATTATTTAAATTATAAATTATTACAAAAAAATAACAATTGTGATACCTTATTTACATAATTTTAAATAAACATAATATAACGGTACATCTCTAAGAGCAAGGTTGTCAAATTGCTTAGAAGAAGAATATATTTTGGTGGAAAGTATTCCCTATAGATTCTCGATGCGATTGAGGTCTGGGTTTAAGGTAGGCCACTGTATCAACTCAATTTATCGGCGTTTAAAGAACGCCTTTGTTTTCTTCACCACGTGGATCGGTGCATTATTCTGCTGGAAAATTCATTCATCGCCATGCAGATCATCAGCAAAATCAAGGAGTACACTTTCTAACAAATTTATATAGACTTCTGCATTCATTTCGCCTGGCACAATGAATATTTTGGACTTGATTTTTGATGAAAATTTCGCCCATACCATAAGAGATCCTCCACCTTGGCGTTTATGGCATGCTTCACTTGGGTGTCTTATATCCCTCCAATATTTGTGGAGACCATCTAGCACATCTAATTTAAACATGTTTTGGTTAAGGCAATAGATTATTTCGCTTTTATTTACCTTAAACTCATACGGCTATTGCTTGCTAACTGCTATTTGTGCAGCTTGTTCCAGTTATCAATGGTGCATATCTGAGCGCTACGTTTATTAGTGCCATAATTATTTGGTTTTTTTTTTTTTTTTGGGGGGGGGGGGGGGTAATTTGTTATCGTATTTCAATGTATTTTTAAGGAAAAATAAATTTGGCTTGTTTTCATGCCGGATTGAATCACACTCTTGATCAATCCATGATCTTCATCTGTTAATTTAGTTCCACGCATTTTCCTATATATAAAAAAATGGCCCATATTCATAGTCCCACATTAAAGTCGACTGTTGTTAGAGTGTCTTTAACTTAAAACCTTTTACTATCGTTTTCATATCTATAGTTGAAAATAAAGTATAGTCTATGTTGAATTGGCTTTAAGTGGGTGTCAACTACAATTTGCTTAATGCTTATATAGAACTTTTTATCAAATATTTGAAAGTGGAAACTCTGAACATGTGGTTTTTATTTTTAATTTTTTAAACCTACAATGACGAGCACGGGTTTTTTGACTCATTTGTATATCTGAATGCCAAACGCAAAAAAATAGCACTACTGTTTATAAATCAGATAAGGGTAATTTTAGGTAATTTGATAATAAATCGTTATATCTGACAGCTGTGTTTGTAAGCGTGTATATATCATGTTCAATCATTCAGGCGCCATTTGCTGTCGAGAATCTTTATATGGCTCGGTAGTTCACACAGGTTGTTGTTCGAGACGATGCTTGACAAATATATCCTTAGCTTTAGCATTATTTTATTATTTTTATTTATTATTATTATTATATTCTAGGCCTTACATCAATGCAGAAGGCTGATTTTATGCAAAAGTTGAATAGGTTGAATTCTTAGTCCATTTTGAGTCAGTCCACACAGGTCATAAAGTACCGAATGATTGACATTAAGTTTAGTAAACATGTAACGACGGCTGTGTGTTAAAAGGCAATATTATCGCCAAATTCCATAGTTCCAAGTATAGATTAAGTTCTTATCTTTTGCCTCTTTTGTCATTGCAAGGCAATTTTAAAAGCTATATTCTATAGAATCCAAGATAATATGTATCCCTGTTGATGTGTAGAGAGCAGAGCTAATTTCTGATAGATAAGAAAAATAATTAGTAGGTTACACTTTACGCATGAACGTAACCCCAAAAAATTCATGATTTAGGTCAAAAGGATTAAACCTTCTTTTATATATTTTTAACTTCCCTTTTCCGTAATCCATTTCATAATCATTGAATAGCAAAGTATCTTCTAATTGAAACATTTATCACAATTTATTCATTTCAATTTTATTTTTTTAATTTTTTAAAAACAGGTTCAGCTTGTTTTTTATTTAAAGCCGGAGACTAACGCCAAAAGTATACTTGTAAGTTGTCTTTGAATGAGTTAGAGTCGACTTTATTTTTGACTATGAATATGGGCCAATAATTTTTTTTTTTCAACTAATACCTTCACTTATGCTAGATGCTTACTTAGGAATCGTTTTCTGGGCTTAATGTGCTAATATATTGACTTGACACTCGTCAGAACACAAATAATTCATTTTGCACACATAAATTTTTTATGAGATTTGCGACTTATTTTATTAAAAATAACGGTACCTACGAATGCGGTGCAGAATAGAGTTGACAAACAATAAAAAATGATCAAGTAATCGAAAGAGAATTTTCATACCAAAAACTTCTAATATACCGTTAGTAGAACAGAGTACAGAGAAAAGAATTTTGCACATATAATATTTGACTTAGGTATGTATAAATATGTACCTTATCGGATTCACTAGATTCGGTTTTTTGAACCTGATGTGGAATAAAATCACATTCAGGACTTGTTCCATAAATATCATCATAGTTCTCAAAGAGTATTGGTATTTCTAGAACTAAAACTTCTGATGTTGATTCAACTTTTCGGAATTTGAACAGTAAAACTTGACCCAATGAACCCGCCACACATAAACGTCTAGATTCGGAACAGAGGTATATTAATTGAATTGCTAGCGGATGATCTGTATTAGTTGCATCAGATTGGATATTTTTTAATTTTTCAAAAATTTTTGCCGTCTTTAGTTTATATAAAATCTAAAAGTTTTTATAGTTTAATTAAAATATTTATTAACGTCTGATAAACATTTCAAAATGAAAATAAAATATATAAAAGTACCTGTAAAGTTCCAGCACCAGAATCCCAAAATTTTAAGCTACCATCCTGATGGCCAGTTATAACAATTTCTGAGTAACTACAAGATGCTGGAGACCACTCTCCGCCCGAAATAGGCCATTCTCTTTCAGAGAAACCAGTTTTTTTTGATGTCGTAGTACGACCAACCTACAATTAATGAATTAACAATTAAAGGCAAATGTATGTACTTTGAAATTGCATACAATATTAACATAAATGCATAAAAAATATTTACCGAATAAAACGCAGGAACCAAATCCGAAGGGCAATCAGTTAAGTAAGTGCAACATGTAACAGGTGATTCGTGTAAGTCCATAGGATAAGGCGATTCAAAGCATGGAAAACCGGGAGTAAGTAAGTCTATTAATACTAAATCATATTGCAGTAAAACTGCTATCGCATACGGTTCTTGAGTCTCTATAAAATTTATTCAAAGCTTATTAATTTGTTATTTCAAAATATTTATCTTTCAAATCTCATTACCAGATGTCCAAGGATTTTCACATAGAGTAATAAAATCAACTACAGTATGTTCCATTTCTAAGACCGTTGTTGTTTTGCCAACCATAACAGTAATACAATTCGATTTTGTACCCTTTTCCATTGGCATTCCTCCCGAAAATATTGTAAATGTTTCGCTGTTGATAAAAATTTTAATTTAGTATTTTAATACTTGAAGGTCTTTATCATTTTTGTTCAATTTCTCTTAATTTACCCAGATTGTGAAGCTTTTAAATCAACTTTTAAAATTGAATTACATTTTTCCAAAGTACCATCTTTCGACGTTTTGGCTATAAAATATATTTATATACGTATACAATATATTAAATATATATGCATAAAAAAGATATCGTACCATGTGGAAATACCAATGACTGAGGCTTTGGTGTCGGTCTTGTAGGCCACGAACAAATGGAACCATCTTTATGCGAAGATACAAAATATCTTCCTTCATAATGCCAAGCTATTGATTTTACTGGCTCCGCAGCCTGCCATCTCATTTCAGCAAATTTACCCTTCAAGTCCCACAACACAAGTAGACCACATTCGAATGCAATTAGTAACTAGATATGTATTAAGCAAGAAAAAAATATTTTTTTATGCAATCAATCGGTTAATTTTAAGTTAAATGTTTCAATTTACCTTATTTGCATCTAATGGATTATCACATAATGCAATCACAGCACCCGGATGACTAGCTCTAACACTGAATATAACAGATAAAAAATATTTCTTTGTTTTAAAAGGTTTTACACTTAATACTTTTTAATACTTACACTTCAATTGCCTTATTCCAATTTATAACATAACCGCTAAGAGCAAAAGTCTCGATGTTTACAACGTGGATGTTGCCTTTTTCTGTACCCACGTACAACCATTTACTAGCTACTGGCAGATGTATACACGTGACTCTATTATATAAGTATTTAAATACATACACATATATTTAAGTTACATTTTACAATTCATTAGTAAATCCTAATCTTAAGACCAGTTTATGACTTGCAGATTAAACAACGACTAACGATAATAATATCTTTAAGTACAAGTTAAAAACTTAAAATCGATAACTCTTTTTACATTATTAGCTTTCTTGCATGTTAAGAATAAATAGAGCTTTAATAAGAATTTTTCATAGTACTTTGCTTTATTTAATTAGTAAATGTCTGTCAACATTTACGAAAATGCTTTTTTCTTAGCAAAAAACTAGAGGAGAGCCTACTTTATAAGGTCAATAATTACGTTAAATTAAGTATCTTTGTGCATGTTCAGTATGCTTCGATAGCCTAACACCACATTCTCTAATTCTCATCAGAGACGAAGAAGCAGCCGATTCAAGCACGATATTCAGAATGGCACAAATTGCAATACTTCGCGTTTAGTGCTTTGCCTCACTTACACTAATCAATTTTGATTTGTGAATCTTTATATTATTTTATTTATTATATTCTTATTCTTATTTATTATATTATTTATATTATTATATTCTGATAATTTTCTTTCTGTATCCTTTTTTAAAATTTATGAAACCATCTAAATTGTTGGAGGGTACCAGATGTTTCAAATCTCTAAGTTATGAATATTCTAGGCTTTAAGTAAATTTTTTTTATTTTGAATTAAATCAGGTTTTACCTTGTATAAATTTAGTCGTAAAAAATAAATAAATAAATCTAGGCAAGAAGTTTTACGTGAACTTCGGCGAAAATGTGCGATTTATAGTACAAAATCCGGAACAACCAATCAGAGACAGCAGGTAAGAAATATTTTTTCCAATTAAATAATTCACTTTTTTAAACGGAAATCAAAAATGCAAAGAAATCAAATTTTAAACAACACAATAATCTTTATCAACCACCACAATATAATGCAAAAAATTATAAAACTAGGAAGTTAAAAGAGTCATAAAATATTTTTTTATATTATTAATACTGTTTGTACCAGGCAAACAGATTTTATAAAAGCATTCTTTCAGGTTTATGAATAAATTTAGTTCAACTGGTATGTAGACAACTGGCAACAGTTTGCATTTAAGGGCTAAAGTAACATTTAAAATTGAAAAAATCTGGCCAGACCCTAGTGTTAATGAATAAACTGTATAATAACTTTTTGTATGCATAAGGCTGTAAAAATCTAAATTCAAAATATTAAGAATAAAATGAGTTTCCTTAACATTGAAAACAAAAAATTAATTCTTAAATCAATATTTTACCCTTTAATGTTTCACTGTGCTACTTCTGCTAAATGTCATCTTAAAAAACTTCAAATAGCTCAAAACAAGCTCCCTAAGATATTATATAATCTTTGTTGGCACTATTCCAAGTATCGATTCAACACATTATCTGGTATTGAACTCGTTTAGGATAAAACCAATAGATTAACTCTAAATTTCAACATAAGATGTCAATTTTCTCAATATCTACATATAAATGAATTTCGGTCATAAAATTACACTTAATATACTCTAGTATAACTTTTTACTCTTTAACAATTGTTTCATAAAGGTTTTTATAATTTTTTTCCCTGCCTTTCTGTATATTAGAAATTCACTAAAAACTTTACAAGATTCAAATTAAACTCCTAAGTAGGATTTAAACAAAGGCCCATATTCGCAGTCAAAAATAGTGTGTACTTTAAGGGAACAAAAGTCGACTTTTTCTAAAAGTCGATTACAACTCATTCATAGACAACTTATAATTTTGACATTAGAGTCTACTCTAAATATAAAACCAGCTGAACCTGTTTTAAATAATTAAAAAAAATAAATAAATAAAATTGAAATGAAAAATTTGTGAAAAATGTTTCGATTAGAAGAGATTTTCCTATAATTGATTATTGTAAAAGTGATTTCGATGAAAGGAAGTCTAAAATATATAAAAGAAGGTTTTTCCCTTTGACCTCCTAAATGATGATTAATTATTTTCGCGTTACGTTAATGTGTAAAGTATAACCTTCACCTACTGCTTTCTACGAAAAAAATTTTGTTATTTCTTCTAGTTTGGCAGTATTCTAACAAGGACTGGTGGCTGTAGCGAAAATATAATGTTTTGAATGTCCAAATCAAGTCAATCTTTCGGTATTTTATGACCTGTGTGAACTGACTGCTATATTAAAATAGACTAAGATAAACAAATTCAACTGCTTCGTAAAATCAGTCTTCCTGTATGGATGTATGTAAGCCCTAGAACATAACCATAATAAATATAATATAACGGAATGCGAAAGCCAAGAATATTTTGGTCAAACATCAGCCCGAACATCAACCTGTGCGAGAGATTATCGATCAAAAATGGCGCCTGAACATGAAAGAACATGATATATATACGCTTACAAAGCAGATATGATGATTTATTATCAATTTGACAATATTTGTCACGAAAAGAAATTCAGTAAAAAAAAAACTGATGAAAGAAATATTGATGACCTAATATGCAAATTGATCAAATTACCATTATCTTTCTTAGGCAGTTGTGCTACTTATTTGCTTTTGGAACACTTTAAAGAAATAGGAATGCTTTTAAAGTAAATTTGATGCAATTCTAATAAAAATCACGAATTACGGATTTAGAAAAATCATTGATCCAAGAAATATTAGCAGTCAGATATACAAATAGGTCGAATGTCCACTGCTCCTCATTGTAGGTTTAAAAAATTAAATAATAAAAAATAAATACCACCTGGAGCCGAATTACAGCTTTCGATATTTAGTCGTTTTGATCGAAATATTTATAATGGGATTACGACTTCGATAACGAGTCTACTATCAAGTATAATCTCGTAAACGTTGTTCGACAGTAAAATAGCTAAACAAACTATGTTTTATTAATAGCGAGTTAAACGAGAAGTTGAGGAAAATTAATGTTTTATTTACTTTTAATTTAAAATACAGTTAATTAATATTAAGTTTTTAGGATAAGTTTAAAAAATATAAACTTAAACAACAAAAAATCAAAAATGTCTTCTGATTCCGATGAATACAAATAAGTTAGAATAATTTTTAATTCATACTCTATTCAATACAAGTTTTTTAATTAATTTATAAAAGTATAAACTCCTATTAACGTTGATAGTGTTCTCTTTGTTTTTGTTTTACACCAGTGTGTGTAATTATACATATTGCGTCTATAGTCTGTGTGTAGTTAGCTCCATGTGTAATTTTTGTGTAATTTGACTTTTTGTTCTACCTCTTTCTTTAATCGCTATATTTGACATACGAATTTTCCTGATTTGCAAACAAGCCGAATTTAATCATAAAAATACAAAAAATACTGGTAAAGATGAATGATAGTTTGGGGCTGTATCTTGGATGCTGGTTACGACAATTCACATTTTTTTATGGCAAAGTGGACAAATTTGTTTATCTCAAATTCGAAAAGAAAATATGAAGCAAAGTGCAAAAAAATTGTATCGCAAGCAATATCGCATCCAACCAATACAACGATCTCAAGCAAAAGGTTGGGTTGATCCGTATCTGACCAAACTTACAGAGACACCTGCTCAAATTCCAAAATCTAATGTAATAGAGCATCTTTAGAAGTAATTGACTATAAGAGTTTATAAGAAAAATTTCAGCTTAAGACGACATTATCAAAAGTACTCCATAAAGGATATGTAAACTATTACTAACTGTTTTATTATTGCATTTAAATTATTCATACTTTACTTTCATCGATTACGCACTGCGTTTCTGATGAAACATACAGTTATTATTGGACGGTTTTCTTATTATTTAATGTATTATTAAGACCTCGAAAAATCTATATACTTATTTAGATTACTTTTCTATAAAAAACTCTTGTCCGATTAGAGTCACTGTAAAAACAGAATTTTGGGTGTAATTTTTTTTCAAATGTGTAATTTTAATGCCGGTTGTGTGTAATTCATAATGCTGTTGGTGGCAACACTGTTTTACACATAGTTTGCCCTAACATATGTTGTGATTTTTTTAAATTTGATGAATTCATTCACAATAGGTATGATATTTCGATACGATAGCAATCGAATGCTGTAATCAGGAAACTTGATACGTAATTTATTTTCATACGATATCGTAAACGGTAATTCGGCCCCTGTTCAAAGTTCCTACTTTCAAATATTTGATAAAAAATGCTATATAAACATTAGGGAGATCGATTATTCGATTTTTTCAAAAACCGGTTTTCGAATAATTCGAAAAGTAGCCATTTAAAAAAAATCGGTTTTTGGTTAATAATTATTCAAATAACTGGTTAACCGGTTCTTTTATTTAAATAAAATTGTTCTTAATTCTTGAACCACAGACACACAAATCTATTCCAAAACGGGTTGCGGAGGCCATAAAAAAAATTTATTACACAAAGTACTGAAAATTGTTTGTGTTCCGAACAGCTATTGAAGGAGCTAATTTCGCTTTTGTTGTTGCATTACTTGGTAGAGAATGGAATAGTTTGTTATTATAGTTATAATTTAGGTACCTAAGATAACAAAAACTAAATGTGTTACTTTGAATAAATCTATCGCTTTCAATGAGTCTAATTGATTATTCTCCATATATAAAAATCAATATTTATTTACAGAAAATGAGAGAAAATGTTACTGTTGTTATAATAACTAAAATTATACAAATAGTTAAACGATGAACATATTTGCAATAAAATTAACCGGTTATTCGTGTTAAATCAACCGGTTTATTCAGTATTCGAAAAATTAAAAATTAAAAAAATCTTATTCGACAAAACCAAAAAAACCGGTTAAAACCGGTCTAATAATAACCGTCCGATCTCCCTAATAAACATTAAGCAAATGGTAGCCGGCCCCCATTTAAACCGAGTTCAACTTAAAATATACTTTATTTTCAACTATGAGTATGAAGAAGATAGTATAAGATTTTAAGTTAAAGACTATATATAAGTCAAATGTAAACATTATAATATATTAAATGAAATAGACAAATAAAATAAGATTATTACTTGTAAGTCAAAAACTAGTTCCTAATGATTTTAGCAAGAAAAAAAATATTTCTAAAATAATTTCAAAAGCATAATATACCTCTCGCGCTGAAATTTTAAACTTTGTATAACTTGTGGTACTTTCTGACGTAAATTCCACAAATGTATTGTATCATCAGCAGTAACTGTAACCAATTTTCCATCATTGACAACGAATTCAGTTAATATAACAGCACATTCGGATTCTCCTTCATGCTTGACATGTGCATCAACACCAGGTCGACCCAAACTTTATACATAGAAAACACACATAAGAATTATTTGCTAAGGAATTTCTGAAATAATATATAAATAACATAATATAACTTACATTCGTAAGCTGCCATTTTTGTCACCAATAGCCAACAATTTTTGGACTGGATCGAATGCAAACGCTGTTGGAGAATACGGAAATCCGTGACGAAATGTCTATATAATAACAGAAATATATAAACATTTTAAGAAGACATTGTGCATTATTGAAACATATTAAAAAATAAGTGCATTTTAATTCAAATCTATATATCCACTAACAATTTATCCATAACAATAAATTCAAATTACTTGTAAAATAAGTTCTTGCTGCTTAATAAAGAATCTGCAATAGCCGCGTGTGTCTTATGATAGTTTTCATACTCAAATCTACCAAATAAAACAAACGCTAACTATAGCAAAATTTTATCCTAGTCCGCATCACTGCATACTATATTAGCTTTTTAACTTATTTAACAACTTTTGAATGGTTGATATAATTACCTTTCGAAGTGCAAAATGTTCAGTTTTTAAAGATTCTTGAATTTCTTGCTCTTGCCGAATGGCCTGTGGTTGGACAGTTTGTCGAAATCCATCAAGAACTCCTTTAAATGTAAACTTTTTCATTTTTACATATAAAATGATTTAATTGAAAATTATATAGGCAATTTTCATTCAGCTTAACGATTTAATATTGTTGAAGTTCTCTGATTTATTGTATTATTCGTACAAATAATCCAATAACCCCTGAAATTAAAAAAACACTTGTAATAATTTATTATAAGTATTTCAGAGCATCTTATTCTTAGAGTTATTTTCATATTCTTCAAAATATTTGAATACGTATTATTGTGCAAATCTAAATTCAAATTAAATTGCAAAAAAAATAAAATAAACAATTTTGAGTGTCAACAAATTAAAACTGAAATATATTTAACCAGCTTTTTGCTGTTAAGCTACAAAACGCTCTGTTTTCACCTACGACAATGAGTGACAGATTAATTGGAGACTTTGTTTCCTCAACTCCAACGTCCATGCCATGGCGAAAATGGTTGTAAATACAATTAGACTGGACACGTCACTTTTACGACGTGTAAACTACACAAGCAGCTCGTCGCCTTAAAAAGGTAAACATTTAGGCAGAATTAATTGCAAGCAATTCTGATTTGCCGAAGAGTTTTCAACCACTTTCCGAACTAGAAAGATTATCGTAAAAATACGAAACACAGTGATAATCATGGAGTATGGTTTGTGGCAGTAGCTTGGGTGTTGTGAGTACAATTTGCATTTTATTGACGGTAAAGTCGACAAATCTGTTTACCTCAACATTCAAAAAGAAAATGTGAAACAAAGTATAGAGAAAGGGGGTAACGCAAACAATTCCGCCAAGACAATAAATCCAAGCAAGCGTGCTGTTGCAAAGCTTTGGCTGATTCGTTACTGTCCCAAACTTAAAGAAACACTTACATAGAGTCTAGAACCTAATATAGTTGAACATCTTTTGAAGGAATTGGATAGGAGAATTAATCATAAAAAATTCAACATCCAAGTATGGAACCCCATTTGGCCGGAAGTAAACCAAAATTTATTTAAATCAATTCCAAGGCGCTTACTGACGCTTCGGGATTGCAAATTTTGATTTTGACAAATTCAAGTCTTCTATTACACTCCGGCTACAATGTTTCTATTTAAACAACTCGATTGAACACGTTTTAATATTCAAATTTTAATAACGATATCAAAAGGTTGATTATTTTGACTTAAAACATCACGAAATGTTGCCTTTACAGATATACCTTTTTAATAGCGCATTTTTAGTATAGGATATTCAAGCGAAATAAAATATTTGAAAATGAATTGAATGTTATGATAAAAAATAGATTTCAAAACATTTATAATTAATTCATCGAAAGTAAAAGCCTATAGAGTTAATAAATGTTATTTTTGTACTTTCTTAGGTCAATTACAACATTTAATTCAATGCTTTTATACAGTTAAGTAAAACATTTAATATTTATCCCAGTCTTTAGATGTTCTTTTTTTATTTTCTAATTAGGGTTCTATAAAAGAATTAATTATTTGTTTAAATCCATACTGCTATGCAGCCCACCCGCAGCTATGCATAGTGTGAAAAAAACGACCTTTAGCTAAATGAGACAAAATTAATTGAAACTTACAAGTCTTTATGAAATGTTTTAATTAAGAGGGAAAATTTCAAAACATTTTTAAAGCTCGAAAAGGTTCAAACATGTATGTATGTACATACATACTTTATCATTAAACTAGCTACATATTTTTTTTCTACTTATAACACGGAGTGACAAAAAAATACTGGCAAGTGATACTATTTTTCTGATAGGCGCTGCCGAGCAGAACAAGGATCTGTTTTTGATATTTTCAAAACACCTCCAAAATCTTGAGTTACGGGTAAAAAACGAGTTTTTCGGACCTTCATGCACTTATTTTTTCGGATTTCGAAAGAAGAGATACAGACATTTGAAATAATATATATGGTGTTTAAGTAGCCTAGAAGAATCTAGGTGTATTTCTCAAGTAAACTCAAATTTCATCCAATTTTTTCCACATTTTTCAACTCTAGATGCGTTTTTGCATTGAAATCATCACTAAGCCTTATAATAATGTTTATCGTAGATGGGAAGAGAGTAAAAACATTTTCACTCGGGCAGCAGAAGAGCATCTTGGGTATAAAATCAATCTCCGAAAAGAATGGATTAGCGATGGAACTTGGAAACTGATCTTGGAAAGGAAAGAAGTCAAAGCCGCAATTAATTCTAGTCGAAGCCGTTCGGAAAAAAACTTTGTACCACCAGATTTGCAATCAACTAAATCGTGAAATGGAAAAGAGCGCCTGCCGTAATAAGCGAAACTGGGCCAATAACACCGCTAAAGAAGCACAATCTGCTGCCGACACTTTTCGTTTGGGAGATCATCATGCGGCGAGGGAATTAACGAAATACACTAAACCTACCGCAAAACCACTAAAAAATAATTATGAAGAACTTGAAACCTCCAAACAACAACAACTGATACTATAGGACGAGTTTTACAGAATAATGCTAACGCCATCTACTCCCATACAAGTACAACTAGATATTTGTAGCTGTACAACACATACAGCAAATGTAAATATAGATAACATATCTCCGCAAATGTTAAAAATTGATGAAGTAACCACTGCCAAAATTCTAACTCCAGTAATAAATCATTTCTGCTATACGGAAATCCTCCCAACCGCAATCGCTGAAGCAGCTATCATTAGCCTAACAAAAAAGGAGATTTAACAGATCGAAAAAATTGGAGGGGAATTACATTTCTGAGCATGATCAACAAGGTGATCACTCAAATATTAAACAAAAGTCTGTCAACATTCCCTCTTCCAGAGCTAAGAAAAGAGCAGGCAGGCTTTCGTGTGCACAAATTCTGTGTAGACCATATCAACAGTCTAAGAATAGTTGCCGAACAGTCTGTAGAATGGAGATCGCCTCTTTTTTTGACATTCATTGACTTTGAAATAGCCTTTGATACGGTACAGCACTCAGGAAGGCACTTGAGCGTAAAGGTGTACCCAACAAATTTATAGGACTTATTAGGTGCCTGTACACCAACGTAACTTGCCGAATCGGTCATGAAAACCAACTTAGCAACAGAATAGATATCAAATGCGGAGTTCGCCAAAACTGTGTATTATCACCGCTTCTTTTCAATTGCGTACTGGACGTGGTAATAAAGAAGGCATTACGCACTACACGGGGGATCATTTGGGGCCTTCAGGGCAGACTAGAGAATCTCGACTAAGCGGATGATATCTGGTTGTTTACGTAAAGGCAACCTTGATGTATGATTGTGAGACATGGAATGCTGCACTCCAAGATATAGTCCACCCAAGTTTTCGTTAATAAATGTTTGAGGAAAATACTCCACATATTCTGGCCTAGAACAATCACAAACATTCAGCTCTGGTCAGTAACTAACCAACAAACAATAGAAGCAGAAATCCGTAAGCAATAATGGTGTTGGATTGGTTATACGTTGCGAAAAGAATTCTCCGATATTGCAAAACAAGCCATAGAATGGAACCCACAAGGTAGTCGTCGAAGAGGAAGACTATCAAATACGTGGAAACGGTAAATCGTAACTGAATTATTATGTTTACAACTTCGTTAGAATGCAACAAAACACCGTGCGATAGATCGATGTTATTGGAAATACCTAGTTGTGGCCCTATGCTCCTCACAGAAGTGAGAGGAACAAATATATATATATATATATATATATATATATATATATATATATACATAATATAGGGTATATATATAATATAGGGTCCGCCAAATAATTTTTTTTTTTTTTTTGAAAATCGCTGAAGCAGCTATCATTAGCCTAACAAAAAAGGAGATTTAACAGATCGAAAAAATTGGAGGGGAATTACATTTCTGAGCATGATCAACAAGGTGATCACTCAAATATTAAACAAAAGTCTGTCAACATTCCCTCTTCCAGAGCTAAGAAAAGAGCAGGCAGGCTTTCGTGTGCACAAATTCTGTGTAGACCATATCAACAGTCTAAGAATAGTTGCCGAACAGTCTGTAGAATGGAGATCGCCTCTTTTTTTGACATTCATTGACTTTGAAATAGCCTTTGATACGGTACAGCACTCAGGAAGGCACTTGAGCGTAAAGGTGTACCCAACAAATTTATAGGACTTATTAGGTGCCTGTACACCAACGTAACTTGCCGAATCGGTCATGAAAACCAACTTAGCAACAGAATAGATATCAAATGCGGAGTTCGCCAAGACTGTGTATTATCACCGCTTCTTTTCAATTGCGTACTGGACGTGGTAATAAAGAAGGCATTACGCACTACACGGGGGATCATTTGGGGCCTTCAGGGCAGACTAGAGAATCTCGACTAAGCGGATGATATCTGGTTGTTTACGTAAAGGCAACCTTGATGTATGATTGTGAGACATGGAATGCTGCACTCCAAGATATAGTCCACCCAAGTTTTCGTTAATAAATGTTTGAGGAAAATACTCCACATATTCTGGCCTAGAACAATCACAAACATTCAGCTCTGGTCAGTAACTAACCAACAAACAATAGAAGCAGAAATCCGTAAGCAATAATGGTGTTGGATTGGTTATACGTTGCGAAAAGAATTCTCCGATATTGCAAAACAAGCCATAGAATGGAACCCACAAGGTAGTCGTCGAAGAGGAAGACTATCAAATACGTGGAAACGGTAAATCGTAACTGAATTATTATGTTTACAACTTCGTTAGAATGCAACAAAACACCGTGCGATAGATCGATGTTATTGGAAATACCTAGTTGTGGCCCTATGCTCCTCACAGAAGTGAGAGGAACAAATATATATATATATATATATATATATATATATATATATATATATATATATATATATATATATATATACATAATATAGGGTATATATATAATATAGGGTCCGCCAAATAATTTTTTTTTTTTTTTGAAAATGCTATTAAAAACATCTATTTTCCCAAACTTCTTTTTTTATTTGAAAGTATAATTATTCCAGCTCTGCGGCTGATAATGCGATCTTCAAAAACAGGGCGCAAAACATCGAGTGTAGCTTCGGCTGTGTGGCGCATAGCGCCGTCCTGATGACACCAAATGTTGCTAATATCCTCCTCTTCAATTTTTGTGAACAAAAATTCGTTCAACATGGCCCGATAACGATCGCCATTGACTGTAACGGCCACTCCTTGCTCATTTTCGAAGAAAAATGGCCCAATTATGCCTCTGGACCAAAATCCTCACCAAACAGTGACTCGTCTTGGGATTATCGGCTTTTCAATGTATGTGTGCAGGTTTTCTGTGCCCCAAATGCGACAATTTTGCTTGTTTACATACCCGCCAAGATCAAAATGTGCTTGATCTGAAAAGATGATTTTCTTGTCAAAATTTTCAAAGTAATGTCGCAATATTTCCCAGCGTTGTTCAAGCGTATACACAACCATATTCGTTCAGCGAAAGGATAAAACTAATTATCTGCCAAATCAGACATGAGCTAAGTGTTACCATTCACGAAATAAGCACCAGTTGAAAAAAAACGTTAGATCGCGGACCTTTTATATATAATAATTGTAGCAGTTGTTGTTTGACAAATAAATATTTCCAATATATCTTTCTATTTTAATAACAATTACACTAAATGATTTTTTAGATTTGTTTTCTTTTAGCAATATATTAAATTTTAATAAATTTATTTCCAAAAATGACCCTATGCAGTTTTTATAGTGCACAATATTATATGTACAGTATGTGGAAAAATAAGTTGTCAAAGCAAACCTTGGTTTTAAAAGTGATCTCAGAATCTTCCTTTGTTATCTTTTAGTTATGTTTTTACATATTTTTGAAGTATCCTGATGAAAATAAAAACATGTGGATTTTGGTACGATTTAGTTAAACAATGTGGAATTGGTACTACATTTTATTGATACAGCTACGGGTGTGACGTTGTAAAAACAAATTGTCAGCTAAAGTTACAATTTGTTATTAAATGAAAAACCTAAACCAAGTAATAAACATTTTATAGATACATACAATTAAATTCAAAGTATTTATTTGTAAGTAAAATTAGTCAGTTTTTTATATAAAAAAAGATATTGGTATTTTTTTAAATAGTATATGTATTTCTGTTTTCTCCTCGGATATCTTTAAGTCAATGTAAAATCAAATTAGACAATTGAAGGACAAAAAGCTAACTACTAATTAATACGCAGAGATATGCTCGTATAGCAAAAAACTTGTATAAAAATCAAACGGTAATCTGGAAGGTAATTCCAAAGTACACTAGAGAACACGGAGTTTGCAGAAAATGATCTCCTTAAAATAGCATTTTACAAATTTTTCAATGCTCGAATCGAATCGAATTCGAATCAGCGCCAAAGTTTGAAGACAAAAAAGTACCTTAATCTATGCAATACGTTTTCGATTGTGTCAAATCTATAAGCAGTCAGGTTACTGGTAAAATTGCTTGTATAAGCACGACAAACAAACAGAAAAAATTGATATTTTATAAGGAACACATATTAGACTCAAAATTTTTGACATAGGGTGCTTATGGCAGATGATTCTATGATTTAGACTTAAATATTCTTACGGTATGGTATTTGTATGTCGTAAGCATAGCGAACAGCTTACATGGAAGTGTAATCTACCCACCTTGAAGGCGTTAGAAAGAACCCGAATGATTTGGGGATGCTTATCGGCGATTATGATAAATGTAGTATAGTTCTTTTAAGGGAGAGTAATTGCAGCTGTCTCCCTAAAATTCTAAAGAAGACTGCAATAGCAAAAGGTAGATGACGAATAAGGAAAAACTTCAACCTGTACTGGATAAATGCACCAATCAACACTGCAAAAATAATAAAAGATTATTTGAGAAGAGAAAATATAAATGCTCTAAAGTTGGTAGAGCACAGATCTGTCTACCATAAAAAAATTAAACATATCTATAGCAAATGCTAAACTTTTTTTATTTATTGCAAATAACTACAAAAAATATGAAGAATATGGGAAATGTAGAAATAAACAATTTAATTAAGCTTACAACAATTGTAAAACACACACACACACACACACACACACACACACATTACCGAAAACGCAAAAATAGCTTAAGCGACAAAAACAAAATTTTACAGGAGAAGGTTTTTTTTGTATGTTTTGTTATTTAAATCCAGTTTTAATCAATCGAATACAAACAAATTTTGTATGAAGATTCTGTAACAAAAAATTTTGTTTCACAGTAATTTTGTTGCTCAGTTGCCTTTCATGTAGGATTCACCAAGTGGCGTTCCTAAATAGACCTTTGATGAGGTGTTCAGCAAGTTTAAATTTAGGCGTTGTTCACGGTATCAAATGTCTTTTCACAGTCTAGGAAATCTAGATATAGGAGTGATCTACATTCACCTGATTGCTCCATATTAATTCAAAGGCTGTTGACATGATCGATAGACACATGATTCACAGAAGTCTACCCGTTCCCTACGGAGAGTTGGCTGAATGGATGTTGATAGTCTCTTAAGTATTATGTGCACATAAATAGGCCTTAAAAACTATTTAAATAAAACTTTTAAAAAATTGTGTCACAAATTTAACTTATTTTGATATTGCTAGTGTGTCTAGCAGCTGACACAATCAGCCGCATTCTAGCATCTAAGATTTATTTTAATTATATATGTATGTATATATGTACACAGCGACATTTTGGCCAATAAAATGCCTTAGAAACAACTTAGACGGACAATTTTTCTGTTTTTATATTAACAAAATATAGTTAATTGATTAATTGGTACAACTCTAGCGTATGAAAAACATCATCACACCATCATTGAGCTATCATCATATTTTACCATGGAGCTTAAAATTTTCATTTTTTGGACTTCTTACCGTGAAATTACTTATGTCAAATCCTGTTATCTTAAACATAGATTTATCTCATAACAATATGTATTGTTACTTGGCAGTACACCAACCAATATTAGCCTTTACAAAGCCTAACAGAACCCTGTTTCTTTTCAGCAATAAACGGCTGCTTTGATGGTGTCAGTTTAAAATACTATTTTAATTTTATCATTACTAGAGAACATACCGGCTGAAACAATCAGCCGCATTCTTGGACCTAACATATATTTTTTATGTATAAAATTTAAAATTAGTTTTAAATGCATTTCATTTCATATGTATCATACAAAAAAAAAAAAAAAAAACAATTCGGTAGCCCATTACAAAAAAATGCATTTTTAGTTAAGTTTTGTTAACTAACTATAAGTAAGCTACAATGTAATGCAGAAATAAACTGATATTGAAAATTTTATATTAATCTAGATTGATTTGATTTTTTTGTTGAAATATTACAATTATTCATTTTAAAAATGTGAAATTTTTTAATTATAAATTTGTGCTTGAAGATAAATTTTTTTTAATTTTATTATTTAAAAATTAAGAACTAAAATTTCGTTTAAAAATTAATTTTTATATAATTTTACAATTTTAAATGTTGGTTTCTGTTTATCATTTCTACTCTTTGTCATTGTTTATTATTTTGTTATTTGTTTTTTATTCTACTTCTTGTATATAATTGTTATAATTATTCTTAAATGTAATTTTCGAAAATAAAAATGCATTTAATAATTAAAACAATTTTGTTGTCTTATAATGTATATTTATTAGCATTCTATCGTGATTTGGGATTAAAGTGACTATGCCTAGTATATTCCTTCGTGCCCGTGCAGTCAAAGAGGTTCTTGCAAATCTCGACGTTAATAAGTCTTCTGGGTCGGATGGCATTCCAGCGCTGGTCCTGAAGCTGTGCTCTTCGACGCTTGCGCGTTCATTGTCTAATCTTTTTAGTGCGTCTTATCGTGCGGGTATTTTTCCATTTTGCTGGAGGATTACCAATGTAACGCCAATCCCTAAAAATGGTGAGGCTAGTAACCCTGAAAACTACCGTCCAATAGCATTTTGTTCGGTACTTTCGAAAGTTATCGAGAGTATGGTTAATCATCACCTTGTGAAATATTTAGAGTCCAAGAATTTGCTGAGCGATCGCCAACATGGTTTCCGTAAAGATCGCTCTACTGGTGATCTGCTGGCGTTACCCTCTGAAGAGTGGACCAGCTCCATTCATGGATTTGGTGAGAGTAAGTTTGTGGCCTTGGTTATTTCTAAGGCGTTTGACAGAGTCTAGCACGAGGCTCTCATATCCAAACTTATTGCCTTTGGTGTCGGTAGTCACTTCTCCCGATTCATATCGAGTTTTCTCAGAAATCGCACTATAAGAGTGGTTATAGACGGGATTTCATCCGACGAGTTCAAGATATATTCAGTGGTACCGCAAGGCTCTGTTCTTTCTCCAGCTCTATTTCTAATATTTCTTAATGACTTTCTTTTTCTCACTTCTAATTCTATCTACTCTTCTGCAGATGACAGCAACATTTGTCATTCATATTCTTTTGATCGTAGGGGAGGAGGAGGAATATGAACGACACACTTACAAACGACCTGTAAAAATCTCTGATTGGGGTCGTGCGAACAGGGTCGACTTTAATGCGCGCAAAACCTAATGTTGCTTTCTGACACACAAACGTGCTGGTGTGTTGACATTTGTATCTATGGGTAATGTATATATTGAGGAATCAGATGCTCTTGATGTTCTGGGCATGAGAATTCATTGTGACGTTCGTTGGAACGAGCACATATTTCGAGTGCCGAAAGAAGCATTCAAGTGTCTCGGTTTCTTAAGACGGTGTAAGAATTACTTCACTCCATCTGATCTCCTTAATATTTACAAGACCTATATCTGAACCCAATTGGAATACAACTCTCATGTATGGGCCGGTGCTTCAAAGTATATTTTGGAGCTTCTCGACCGCGTACAGGAGAGGGTGAAGGTTCTTATTAATGACGGTAGCCAATTCTATAGATTCATTAGAGCATCGTCGCAGTGTGGCGTATGTTTCATTGTTATATCGATACTATAATGGAATGTGTTCTGACAAAATTGAGGAACTAGTAATCATATATTTTTACGTGGTACTCGTATTTTTCGTAGAGCTCATCATTGTCCAGTAAATCGCACAACGCATTATATGGAGAATTCGTTCTTTGGTCACATTATTCTTCCTGCCACTTACGACATGAGCAAATTAAAATCGAACGTCCGCCGACACTACCCTATCTATCCTCCTTCCCACAACCTACTTTCCTAGTACCATTACAATGCCCTGCCCCTGATAGCTGGTCTTATTGAAAAAAAGGATTTTAGGCTCACTGTTAGTTAGTTAGCTTAAATTATATTTTAATATAGTCAACTTTATCAAATTTAAGTATGATTAGTTTATAGCTAACTATATATAAGATAACTTTCACTTTTGACTTGTGTTGAACTAATTTAAAGTTAGAATTGACTACGACCTAGAACATGACAATGTTAAAAAAGTCAGTCTTCTCCATTAAAAATAATCTAAGTATCAACCACCATTAGTTTTAAAAAAGTTAGTTTAAAGTGCATTTAAAGTTAGTTGATTGCCGAATGAGAATGTTTTTATTTCTATGTGTTAGTAGGAGTTTTAAAGTCGTTTTACTCCCAAATTACTGGGCCGATTTAAATAAAATTGATATTGCGCACATCTGCACAGAAAAAGCATGAAACTCAAAACAATTCAAACTGAATTGTTACCGATAGATGTCCAATCTGTCATCTATTCAAACGGACCAAATAGCGTATATCATTCCTTCTTTATATCATTTAATTTTTGTATAATCTATTAATCTTTTTAAAATATTAAAGATAATTAAGAAATAATATATACATATTTCTTTATTAGTTTGTATTTGTTTATTCATTATTTTTTATTATTAATTTTTTTAAACACTGAAAAATCAATCAAAAATTGCCATTGAAGGTCAGTTTCAAAAGGCTTCGTATAAAAAAACAATATATTTGTAATTGAATTGGTCAGGTTTAAAAAGTGTATGTTGAGTTCTCATAGCCTATGTATTATAAACAGGTATATACAAGACTTGTTCTCTATAAATGTATTCAATGTACATATACATGAGCATATGTATATTTACCTGTGTATCTTTTAAAGAGAGGAATACATATTTAAATGTTGTACAAGACTTTGATGTGTTTTAAGGGGTGGTTTGCTTGGTAATGATTAAGTTTTTTTTTTCAAATTATAAACCATTTAATATTTAAAGACTTAAAAACTAAATATGGTATTGTTCTTGTATAGTCAATTTGGTCCTTAATAAAAGTATAAATTTTAATACGAGTATTATTAAAAAAAAGGATATTTTCCATTTTATATGGACAAAAAATCAATCTTGCTTGCCACTTGAAATTCACACCATCTGTAGTTTAAAAAAATCGTGTTGTATTTCAAAAATTCTTACTTTATTTATCCCTTCCTTGGAGAAAAAATTATTACAAAAATTTGTACCGTTATTTAATTTTATGGTATTTTGTTTTTTCGTTTACAAATTACTGTGAAAAAAATATGCCACTTAAATAGAACATCTAATTAAAACTTAGTTATCAATCAGTATTATGTCGCTAATGTTGTTTTCACTTAATATGATTGTTTTTATAAAAAACAATATTGAAAATGAGGCGTGGCAAAGCACTGCCGAAGGTTGAAAAGGGAAAAATCAAAGCATTTAATTAAGATCCAGGCAAGTTTTATGGCTTTTTGGATTTAATTAATTTCTTGTTTTTAAGAAATTGTTTAAATTAAATTATTGCATTTTGTGAAGGACTTTTTAACTTTCTAAACAAATTTATCTATATGTACATATGTCATATGTACATATATATTAGATTCGTTACAAATAGCCTTTATCTGAAATACAAGAAAAATTAAAAAAAAAAAAACATTTAAAAACGTCGTCTACATCTAATGCTACAAGGTTTTTATTAAATAATAACTCTGCTTACTATTACTCATTTTGTCCATTTATGAAATTTCATAAAACCATATTCAGAACAGAAACCTTTATGTATATAAGAACAACTATTAAAACCATACATTTTTTTATTTCAAATTTGCGTCATCTGTCAGCCAAAACTGTTACTATTCAGAATACTACTAATGGTACATAGACGATATTTACACAGTTTTGCCGAAATCGCTGCAGTATTTCGTACAAAAACAAAACTATACAGAAACACTTCTAACAGAAGAAATATTTTAATTAAAAAAGTGTAATACGAGTAAAAGTACAATTAAAATGAAACTACAGTTGAAATTATTAAATATTTATCAAAAGTTTATAGGTTTTCCTTTACATGGGGTGAGTGATCCTAAATGTATATAGATGGCAAAAAGTCATCGATCAAGACGGCACATATTTTATTTAATATAAGATCAATCCATATGTATGTATGTATGTATGTATATCATAAATTTCTTTGTACGTTTATTTATTTGTTTGTCCTTCAATTATTCGTAAAAGACTAAATCGATTTTGTTGAAATTTTGAACACAGATAGACTAAGCTAACGAAAGTTTTATAGGCTATACCTCTTTTTAAATTTGGACTTGGGAGAGTCAGTCAATCACTCGCAAATTGCCAAGAAAACTTTGTTGAAATTTGGAGAACAGATATATAGATCCAGCTAACGAAACTGCAATAAGATGGTTTTTTTCAAAATCTGATCTCGGAACGTTAAAATCAAGGAGAAACGGTCAAAATTTATTACTTCTCTTTTCGAAACGACACACTTTTTTCTTCTTAAGGCAAAATCTTTTCTTTGCTAACATTCACCATCCACTAAAATGTGTTGCACAAAAGTATATTAACAAAAGTTGCACTTTAAAAGGAGAGCTTTTGTTTCGTAGTCAATACAATCTTTAAACTTTTCACATGATATTCTACTATAAAGTACATTTCAATAAATATATCAGAGAGAGATGTCAAAAGTCATCTTTTCCTATATACAGACAGGTGTCATCTGGGTGTACGTGAGTCTTCGCCGTGTGGCATTCCCCACGGTGACCCAATGGCACGAGTGAATATGATGCTGATACCCACAAGTGAATATCACAAGTGAGTACCAATTCGAAGGCGTGTCCTACAACCTTCACACCTTTACACAACCATTGCGAAACTATAACCGCACTGCTAAGCGCGATGTGTCACCTTTTCTAGCAAATCGTCATCAATATCGAATATTCTTGGAGATACAAGTACAAGTTTCTATTTACATTAAATTCAAATACAAAAAAAAATCATAATACTCAAAAAGGAATATCTTCAAAATGGTTACAGAAAAAGTCTCTAAATTTGACCCAAATAGATTCATAGTCAATACCAATCAGCAGTCAAAAAGTGGGCGCAATTGGACAAGTGGGCGTAGTATCACCCATACAAAGTAAATATTAATTTTATTATATCTTGAGAACGGTTAAAGCTAAAGTTTTTAGTATTTGATCCAAATAGCTTTATGGTTAATACAAATCATCAGTCAAAAAACATGCAAGTGGTAGCACTCTTAATAGCACAGAGAATTAGGGCAGTGACAAATACACAAGAGTCTTGACACAAACCAATAAATTTCATAATAAAGTTTATAGCTAAGACTACCACTGTACTAATTTAATGTATCTTTCTTTAGGCATTGTTTATTTTCGTAACGATATTATATTATCGGGAACAAAGCGTTTGCACGACAACGTTTTTCGTCATTCGCTCTCTAATACATAATACAACCCTCGTTTATGAGCTTAATTACATAAATTTGCATATAAAACTTTGATAAAGAATCACTCAAATTGTGAGTAATTCTACTTCTATTACGCTGTGAAGTAAGTACTTCAAAATCAGTGTCACCTTTAATTTTTACAAAACTTAGATCATATGAGTTTGGCATACTTTTTAGCTCTTAATTGAAATGTTTTCAATACAGATTCAACATTACAAATTTATTTAATTGACCACACTAAAGTATGTTAACAAGCACAGAAAAAGAAAACAGACAAAACAGTGGCTACTCGCTGCATTAATTAAATCTTTTAGCGGCAAAAAAAAAACCGAGCGAACGTGATAATCTAAATAAGTAATACAAACATAGAGCAAAATAGTCCGAAGTCTCGTACGAACATGGCACAAAATTTTGAAACCTTTATATACGTGTTCGCTCCTTTTATGATTTAGTAACTATTGTCTTTGTGTTTTTATTTATAGATAATTACCCACTCTTATAGTTTCAGTAGAATAGTCAATAATATTTTTTATTTTATATGAATTTACCTTAAAAAAACTAGAGTTTAAACTGAGATGACGATTTTTGTCATGGATCCATATTTACCATGAAATAGTAAGAATTTTATAGTGCTAAAAGCGATATACAGGTATATCAACTTTTTGATCACACATTTTTAAATATTAATAATTAATATTTTTGTTATTGCAATTTGATGTATCGATTTAATTGCTATAGTGTGTTGAGGATGGATGCGGAAGGTAAATGCGTTAGAGTTTCTAGACGAATGAACGTCAAAAGTGTGTTGGACGTCTTCTTCCAGCAAGATAACGATCTGAAAACCATTTCCAATGTTGCTCAAACTTCGCTTCAGTGTTACGTCTTCGAAGAACTACGCTGAATACCTATGTCCCCGGATATAAACCACATTGATCATGTATGGGTTTAGTTTAAGCGCCAAATTTGACATGCTAAAGATGACTGCCGAAATCTCGAAGACTTACGGAAAACGGTTCAAACTTTTTGCCAAAACATCTGCAAAAACGTAGTGGAGTGTAAATCACAACCCAAACAACTTTTCATGTCAAAGCAATTAAAGACTCATATATTCCTAATAAATAGATTTATTGAAAGTAAAACATTTAATTCTTATTATCTTATGTACCTAAATGATAACTATAATAACAAAATTTTAATTCCATTCTCTACTAAGTAATAAAACATCAAAAACGAAACTAGCTTCTTGAGTAACTGTCCGAAACTTAAGCAAATTTTAGTACCTTGTCGTGCAGCTAACCAACCATTTTTTCCAACCGATTTCTAAAATGTAAGACCGATTTTATTCATAGCTAAACATAATTACCTAATTAGTTCATAAATAGAACGGTTCCTATATAAATTGGTGCGCAAAACCTTGACTTGAAAATTTTGAAAAATTTGATTAAAAAAAATTACACAGATTCCTTAAATGATATATAGATCATTTAAAAGGTATATTTATCTTCTCTTCTAATCCGATCGAAAACTTAAAATCGATTAATATTTAGCTAAGTTATCAGCTTATAAATGCACGAAGGTACGAAAAACCGGATTTAGGTCTGTAACTCAAGATTTTGGAGGTGTTTCAAAAATTTCAAAAACAGGTTATTGATGTACTCGACCGCACCTTTCAGAAAATGTGTATGGCTTCACAGTTTTATTTTTGTCGCATCGTGTAATGAAACATCATATTTATAA
Source organism: Wohlfahrtia magnifica (assembly GCA_023159175.1). Classification (NCBI taxonomy): domain Eukaryota; kingdom Metazoa; phylum Arthropoda; class Insecta; order Diptera; family Sarcophagidae; genus Wohlfahrtia; species Wohlfahrtia magnifica. Next base: position 238,167 of record JAKWBJ010000181.1, on the reverse strand, counting down.
TTGTTTCCAAGATTTACCGTGCTTTGGGTGGCAGAAACCATGACTAATTTGCACGATCCGGTTCACTTTTTGACTGATGACTTGTACTAACTACGAAGACATTTACAGTAAATTCAGAAACTACCCCTTCAACAGTTTTCAAGATATGCAAAAATCAATATTTACTTTGTATGTGAGGTATCATGTCCGATATCCGATTCCGCCTTCTTTTTACCTGATAATTTGTAATGACTACGAACTTATTTTGACCAAATTTAGAGTGTGTTACTTTTACCGTTTAGGAGATATAGACAAATTAATAATTATATGGCAGGGTTGCAAAATGAGAACATGAAAATTGTACTCAGAAGCTCATAATATTGTACTTTTTCTACTGCAATTCTAGCAAAAAAAATTTTTTTATATTTTTAATTTTTATTTTAAGTAAGGGCACAAAAAACAACAAAATTGTACATAAAAATTCATTTTTATAATAATAAAATTAACATTTGTACTTAGAAGTTCATTTATACTTTAAAAGTATATCTTTAAAAAAACTACACTACATGTTTAAACGTAAAATAAGGTACAAAGAAGTCTGTCGATATACATATGTACAGTCGTTCACACTAAAAAAAACATACATCACTTATAGCGAAAAGTTAGCTGTTGTACAACTTCCAAGGGCCGTGAACACGCCTCCACAAAGACCCGATTTAAATATTATTGAGTATTTGTGGGATGAGCTTGGACGTCGAATGCAGAATCGTTCGTCTACCAATAAAGGAACAACTAAAAATCGCACTTCAAGAAGAATGGAGTCAGATAAGTCCTAATGTGTGAAAAAAATTCATTGAACCCGTCCCAAGGAGAATATAGGCTGTGGAAATTCAAATAGGATATGCAAGATAATAATAACTTTCATTTTAAAATTGTATATAAGAACCTGCCCGTCTTTCAGAGTCAACTCAAATTTGGAACTTTTCACCTTAGTTTGTTTTATAAAATTTTATGTTACAGTTAGAAGTTTATTTTTGTTTGTTTTTTATTGCTTAATTAGTGCTTTATTAAATGTAATTAAAAAAATTGAAAAAGTTCTTAAAGTTTTTATAATGAGTTGCCCGACTTTTAATGTGAGCGACTGTACATACTCATGAGATAAAATTCTTTTTAATATTAAATTATTTGGTATTTTAAAACTAAAGAAGCAAAAATTTGATAATCTTAACAAATCTCTTGTCTGAATAAGACCGGAAACTGTAGGCAAATGAAGCCTATTTCGTCTTTCGTTTTAATAAATTAATTAAACGATAAACTAGGGAAAAAATAAACTGAGAAAGTTCGTAAATTGTACCAAATGAGTAATTAGTGTACTATTGTACTTTTTCAATCATATTATATGGGTATGACCCCGCCTTTTACAACGCATGTATTGGTTCGTAACGTAATCACGTACATAGGACAACTTATTTTTATATATAGAGATAATTTGTAATTGTATTTTAATTTATATAAATTAAATAAAAAATTAATATTAAAAATTTAATCCGCAATTACATACATATATAAAAATAATCCTAAATATTATGGTTTGGGCTGTAACTCGAATACTGATGTGGCCAAGTTGGAAAAATTTATTTTATTTTTAGTCGAGTTGTAACATTTGCTTATCTCAATATTTGAAAATAAAATAAAAAGCTAGTTCAGAGAAATTGGGTATCGCAAACAACCACGAATAACGATCCACAAGCAAACATCAGGTGTCACGAAGCTTTAGTAGATTCGTAATTGGTGCGAACTTATTTCTATAAGTGCGAGAAGCCCAAAACCTTATTTAATTGGACGTTTTTACGAGGAATTGCCTGCTTAATGTAATATTATTATTGAACTTCATAGAGCCAGAAAAATATGAAACTCAATTCTGAAATGCTTGCTGACTGTGAAGATTTGAAATGATAATATGCCAACTATTGCTGATTTGTTCTGTCCGATTATTGTTGAGTTTAAAAAATTGAGTTATATATGGTTTTGTACTGAAACTTATTATTAACCAGTTAATGCTGGTTTTCCTATTATTATTTATAAAAATAAATAGTTTAAGTATAAAAAAGACACCGAAAAGTCTATATATTTATTCATTGGAGGACTTATCTATAAGAAAAAACATTTCCTAGCGTTAGAGTCACTGTATGTAATTTCTAATGTTTATTTTTATACAGAAAAATTAATGTACTTTGTCTTTGTAATTGAAGTATTGAATTATAAAAGAAATTGAAAATTTTCTAGTAAATAATTTACAATGACTATGTAAGGTATTTAAATAACATACTCTTACAGTGTGAATGCATATATAGTTTGCATACAATTCCTTTCCACAAAAATATTTTCGTACGGAAGCCTTGCACTATGTATTCAGTATGTAGATATGTAAAGTATATACATAGATAAGGACTAAAACACCTAGCCGTGCAGTGTAGGATAAATCGAAATAACATTTGAATATCAAATACGTTTAATTATATATCATTTATAATTATGGTCAAAATAAAACAGGCAAACATAATAACTGTCGTCATAATAATGGTAAACAACGCATCATTATTATACCCTGTATCAGAGCGGAATATGAAAAACGAAACTATCGACGAAGAAAAACAATAAAGAGCTAAAGCTCCCATTTTCGTTTTTTTTTATAACAAGGTAGAGATATGGTAGTATTTGTATACTCGTATAAGTGTGGCTAATGGTGGGAAACGGAAACATTGAAAAGGAAGTTGAGTGAAGAATTTAAAAATGTTAATGATTATAATAATGATGACGATGATGATGGTGACAAACAAAAGTGCTGGCTCGTTTGTTAACTACAACACAGATTAAGTGCTGATTTGTTATTAGTTTGTATGAAAAAAAAACAAGAAAAAAATAGGCGACGATGGCAGTAATAATGATATTTAAGGCTTTTTTTTTCTTTTGCTGCTATTGTTGTTTAAATTTATTTGTATTTCGCCTGTTTTATTTAATTTTATGCCATTATGTATTTACTACATACATACATACAAACATACATTCCTTTCAACTTTTTCGTTATTTTTCTTGTTTTTGTGCTATTTTTTACACTTAACTTATTTGCACCACCAACTCTGCTTCTTTTCTTAAATTTCTTAAGTAATATTCACTTTTTCTAGTATAATTATATGAATTTTAAACTTACATATTTTTACTTCAAATGCTTTATGATAAAAATATTGTTGATTTTTTTCGTATTCCTTGGTATCCATAAAGAAAATCGTCGTTTCAAAATGTTTTCTTTTTATACATTTCGTAGTATTTTTATGCAAAAAATATTAGTACATTATATTTTTATAAACATATACATACGTTTGTATATAAATACTCGTAAGTAATATAAAATTAATTGGGTAATTTAAAGCTTTTTGTTTTATATTAAGTTTTAATTTAATTCAATATAATTTTTCATTAGTTGGTAATAGTAAGTAGCATACGTAGTAAAAACTTCTTTTGTTTAGAAAAATATGTATCAATTGATTTTTCACTTAAAATATGTAACACAAAACTTATGGGTGAGAAAAATTTTCACTTGTGCTAAAAAAAAAAATAAGAGAAGAGTAGAAAAAACTCAATACATGTAGCAAAAAAAATCCGTTTCATTTTCAAAAAATTCTTTAATGATTAATACCGATTTTTGTACACTTTTTCTTAAGAAATTTTTATAAATTTATTAATTTTTATTTGTTTTTTAGGTTTAATTGGTGTTGTTTTGTTGCAAATTATAAGGATCCACAAAAATGAATGTGTATATTAGTGTATGAAATGAATAAAATATATGTATAGGTATTTGTATTTCAACGATTGCGAATGTGCCTGTGTATGGTGTATTGGCGTGTCGGTATTCGATAAAATGCGCATGTTAACAACTTTTTCGCGGTGAATTTTTTGCAAAAGTTTGTATTTTTCATTACTTAGTGGTGAATTAATAGTATTGTTTCTTTTAAATTTTTAAATACTCAATTTTTCGTTTTTTTTCTTTTATTTAAATCACATGACTATTATTGCCGTTCGTTACGTACATTGAATTCATAGAAAAAAGAAAAGAAAACTTTTTTTTATACTTATTGTTTAGAACTTTTCGATTTCATGCAATTTATCCCATTATTATATAATTTGTTATATTGCCACTTTAATGCGAATGGATTAGAGAAAAAATATGTTAAAAACATATTTACACTTATATGATATAAAACTTTTCAATTTAGTATAGTTTTAATTAGTATGAATGTATGTATGTATGCACATATATACACAAATCCATTTGTATTTAATTTAGTTTTTTGTTTTCTTTCTTTTTGTAATTTATTATAAATGTGCGTATTTCATTATTATTAAACCAGAAGACTTCAAAGGATAATATAAAACTGAAATGCAAAATAGTTTGTAGTATACTACTTATAACCAACTTACCACGTTTGGCCTAATAAACGTCCATCTCTCATTTTAACGATTACACAAATATTTTCTCTCACACACACACACACATATCATTATTTTCGTACTTTAAATACACTCTCTATCATTTTCACATTCACTGACTATTCAGTTATATTTGAAATCAAAATAACATGAAAACCTGCAAATTTCAATCAGAAATTGTCTTAGAAGTGTTGCCATAGTATTTGCGATTTTTCTTCTATTATTGCGAAATTCAAAATCAACAAAATTAATGTTTTTTAAACTATGAAAGTATAGTATCGTAGGTAAGACACCCGCCTACCAACCAAGAGGTCCTCGGTGCTGGGATTGAACATCTGAAAAAGAAAAACATTTTCCAACAGCGGTATCACCTCATAACATTAGCTATAATAACTGGTTATGAGTACAGGTTTCCCTCCTATAACACGGTTTTTTATAAGACCGTAACTCCATCCATAAAATATGTGGTTTTATGTAAAAATACGTTGTGCAAAAAGTTATGAGCGTCAGATAAAGGGAAGGCATGACGCATCGCCTATCAAGATGACCCCTGTTATGAAATAATCAACAATATTAATTTGTTTTATTTGCTTTAAAGTACGATAGAGATATAACTTTTTTGCTATAATTTTTTTTTTTTAATTTTAAGGTAATTGCCTTGATTTATTGCGAACAATTTGATTATAAAAACTTATGTGGAATTAGAATTTAAATACAATATTAAGGCAGCCAGTTTTAAATAAAGTTTTTTTTTTTAAATACTCTAATTTTTCTATAAGGTGCTTGTGTTTATTTAGAGCAAGCAATCGGAAAAGACCGTTTATATTTACCATTCCGTTATCACATCTATGAAATTATTTAAAGAAGTGTTTTCGATGAAAAATTCAAAAATCATCAGGGTCTACTGTTCAATTACTAAGCAGATTTAGAAACGCTTATAATAAAATTGTGAAAACTAAGTAACTTTATGCCTGGTATTGAAGATCAAAAAGTGAGCTGCAGTTGGGAGTGTATCTGAGATTATTATATTTACACCTCAAAGTCTTGAAGTAAAACAACCACGTGATGATTATAAAGAAGTTCTTCTTGAGTATAGTTTTTCTTGATGGTACAGTTTCCGTAGTTGCGGCAGAAGCTCCTATGCAGGATTTAATCTAATTAAAATTTGCTTAAAGATTTACATGATTATAAGAGTATTGTTGACAAGATAAGTCGTGCGTCACTAAGCAAATTAAGTTATCATATGTGATATTAACCTCCAGAAGCAGCGTAGGCCTTCTTTATTCAAAGGCATTATATAAGTCGAAAAAGTTTATGGTGCAAACATTGGATAATCTTACTAAGTCCGCATTAAAAAATCAGTCGTAACTCTGTTTTCTTTTGAATTAAAAAAATACACATACCCAGTAATATTTCCACCACAAACATCTTCAATCCGAGACCACTGACAATGTAACTGGGACCCAACCAAATTATGTACACAATTTTACAATTTGCATTTACACAGCGTTGGCCTAGGTAGTCTGATGAGTCCGATGAAACAAACATTGTAATCGAATGTTGGATGCATTCGATGGTACAGACATTGTAAGCGAAGGTTAAATGGGTCATATAAATGGGTCATATGGGTACATAGGGTATAGTTAGATGGGTTTTAACTGTCAAATATTTATTTTTTTAATTTTATTCATTAATCAAAATTTCAATAATATACATATACACTGCTCCATATATTACACCACGCACACGTTAGTCCACTTGCACTTTCAAAAATACTTTTCTCTGCGAGTGGCAAAATAGCAGCAAAAAATAAAAAATTAATTAGAGAAATCTTATCTAAATTTTTCTTATTGACATAATAGTATACAATCGGATGAGCTTCAATTTGTGATAACTTTTGTACTGCTGTGTACAAACTAATAAAAATAACATTTGTGTCTTTTTGTTTATTAATTGTCAGTTTTTTATGTACGTGCATACATATATCAACAGGTACTGTTCCTTGCGCATGGTACCATCTATGCGTACTAATGGATCTGCACTACTTTTCAAAATGCAACCCTAAACTATTATGAAGCCACCAGTATGATTTATTATCTGTTTTACATGACAGACACTAAAATGTGGTGGTATCTCCATAATGGTTTGGGATTGCATTTTGATAAATGGTGTAGGTCCATTAGTACGCATAAATGGTACAAAGCGTAAGGAATAGTACCTGTCGATTCTGCAACAAAATCTGCCAGATATAGTAGAAAAAGTGGTATTTGATGCTGAAAAAGTATTTTTCCACTAAAGCAATGACCCAAAACACTCTGTATATATTGTTAAAAACCGGCTTAAAAAGGCAGACATGAAATGGCCTCCACAATTTCCGGATATAAATCCGGTTGAGAATTTGTGGATTCATGTCAAATCGCAGTTCACTAAGTATCCAAGCCCGACCAAAGAAATGAAGCGAACAATGGAAGTCTGGTAAGCATAGCTGCCAGATTTGATGATTTATCGTCATTTTGACGATTTTTTAACAAAATTTTAGCAAAATGACGATTGACGTTTTTTGCCTCTAAAATTACGATTTTTGCTATATGGACAACTGGCAGCTCTAAAAGTATTAATAATTCTCTGTAGATGAGACAACTAGCTTACTACTTCTGATTTTGGCTTGCGGTCAATGTTAATAAAGCGTAAAGAAATATGCGCATGGGTTTTTTAAGCGAAGAATTATTCTTTTGGTATGATTTATACAATTTCTGGAACTTTATACCAAAAAATTCAACTAAACAAAAAGCTAACGGTGGTTTGTATAAACAAAACAACAAAACCTATGAACGAACTTCTGATTAATACAATATGTTTCAATAACAGAAGCGAAACTTATTTATTTATTTTTAAAGTTAATCATTTAAATTCACTAAAAAATAAAAAAATAAAATAAAAATAACAAAAATAAATTTAGAAAAGATCATTTTGCACGTTGAACACAGTTTTTTGAATGCGACAAAACATAAGCACGTCTTCAATAAATTCATTTAAAATATTAATTTTCTAATATTTAATTGCCTAGCCCTTATTTTCTTGAAAGTTTTTTACATAGGGTGAGTCACCTAAGGTCGGCATGTACCAATAGTCGGCAATTTTTGTATTGTGTAGAAAGTAACGCTATATAAAATATATAAATATTCTCAGATTTTTTGCAGTATTTTCTTCTAGTTAGTGACTGTATTTCGGTTTTTACAAAAATATTTGTTTTCTTAACAAAAAAATAGTGGAAATGCCGAATTAATAATGTCAATAATTACTTTCAAATATTCAATTTTCTATCGGAAATGTTTTCTAAAGGTAGAAAACTGTTGAAATATGTATATAAAAGTAAGAGTTGAAAAAAAATTATTTTTCTCTAATTTTGAGCTATACCGGCAATAGGAACGAAAAATTTGTAAATTTGTAAAATTTGAACACCACTGAAAATCACTTGTTCCTATGGTCGACAGTGGTTTTTACTACTAGTTTTGTTAAGATTGAGGTCTTAAAATACGTTAAGACTTCTAGAAATAATAATTTATTAAATCTTTATATCTTTTTCAACTTTGTCTTAAGTAACATGGTGCAATGATCAATAATTGTACGCACGACAGCCATATTAAAATCTGGCTACATCACGAGCCATTGAAGTCTTAAGAAAATTAATGTTGGCCTTTATTTTGTAGCAAAACATGACCACTAAAAGGGTCAATTTGTAATACAGAGGGTCCAGATCAGGGCTACCACAGTTGGCAAATTTTTAAGAGCCGCGTTTGCGTCGTTTTAGCCTTATGGGCAATCTCAAAATCCTGTTGTAAAATCTACAGTTGGTTTTGGAAAAATTGATGATTAAGTGGCTTCAAACTTTGGCTGATGTTTTGATCCCTTGCACACAGAAATACAAGTCGGCGTCCCCTTTTCGGCGCGTGGAGTGAGTTCAGATACTTCTCTAGACTACTGTGCTTACATCTCGTCATTTCGTTTATTATACTTTTTTAGTTCAGTCAACATTTTTCATCCGTAAACAAAGTTTTTCTGACCAAATTATCATCGTATTTCTCCAAAAGTCGTTTGGATTTTTCTACAATGATTCGATTCATGAACTTTTGCGTGATATTAGTTCTACGTGTTAAGACTTTCTGTTTCTGAAGAGGACATCGCAGGGTTCTTGAATTGAAAGCTTTAATGACATGCTATGTTCGAACTGTAAATAAGCGGCTTGAAAGGATGTTCGTTATGTGACCGGTCAATGGTAAAAGCTGACACATTTGGAAATACCAGTTATAGACTTAAGCTTTAGAGGTTAGCTTTAGTTTAGCATTTTATGGACTATTAGATTCGATAATGCTTCACCAGAAATTTCATCCAATGCAATTTCCTTCCACTTGTCAATAAAGTTCGTCTGTATTTGTGAAATTATCGCGGCTTATTTTAATATCTAAAATACCCCATAAATTCTCTGGGGGATTGAGATTTGGCGATTGCGCTAGACATTTCAAAACGATAATTTATTTTCTTACAAAGCACTCTTTCACTCATTTATCTGTGCATTTTGGATTGTTGTTCTGATAACCGTGATACCGTGTCTTTGGTATACAAAGGATTAAGACGTTGTATTTTTTATTCAACTTAACAGGCTAAATCCATAAGAACGGCTCACATTAAACTTAGATTCATCAGAAAAGAGTACGGATTTCCATTAAAAGTATATCTAAGTTTAATTGCTTCTTTGTAAATTCAATTCTGACCAATCTGTTTTTGGCAGTATTCCACCGTCTACAGATCGTGTTTGGATAAATCTAATCGAAACATTTAATTTCAATTGATTTGTAATAGACCTTCCTGATATAAAGACATACTTTTCGTATGGTCGTTGCGTTTACTGGTTTTCAGCTGTCTGCCACCTCTGTGTATAGTTGTCAATGAGCCTGATAAACGGAAACGACTTATAATACGGTAAATAATACTGTGTTGAATTCCAAATTTGTTTGCCATTAATGTCACTGATTCATTTTTATTATAATTTAATTATTTTTTCTTCTAATTGCTAATTACTGTTAGCCATTTTTGTAGAATATTGCAAAATATTGTTCGCTAGGAACAGAGTTTGATAGATTCGGTACGATTATAAAGACGTTAAAACTTTCTCGAATTATTCTTCTAATATTGAAATTATCGTTTTCGTCATTGGTCGTTGGTAACTTAACTACATTTCTATTTCGTGCTATTGCTTTGACGCATGCAGAATAGCGGTTTTGTAATTTTAACATACATATTTAATTTACAAATGTGTTTTTCTTTGTTTCTGTCTTTTCTTAGTGAAAGGAGTATATTATCGTTATAAATTAATAAATCTAATTAAAATTCGAATGAACTTTTCCATGTTATGAAGACATATAATAGTAAGTACAAGTTCGTACATATGCTTTGTCGCATACAGCATATATGTATATAGAACAATAATAATTCGCATAACATTCCATGAAGGAACATGGCGACTTCTCTAAGTCAATGAGCTGCACCCGATTATATTTCTAAATTCATTGAAAGGGACCTACAGCTTGACGCCGGCTCCGAAAGAAAAATTCATTGGAGAAGTTTTCAATAGTAGTAATGCTCATAACCAGTTACTTACCAAAGTTATGAGGTGATACCGCTGTCGAAAAACTTTCTTTTTTAAGATGGTCTGGTATTGAACCGAGGACTTTCTGATTTCCTACCATACCACAGCGGCACACATATATATAAAACAGTGAATTGTGAGTAAAAAAAGAAATTTAAAAGAAAGCAATTAGAAATAAAAAAAGAATAATTTTAAGGTTTTTATAAAGCTAGTACTAAAATTATAGCTAATACTGAAATTATAGGTATTTTCTGTCTTTTAGTAGTATTAAAATTTACGATCAGAAAAGTTTGTTTTGAATATAATATAATTTAGAGTCAATACAATGTTTTAACATTACATTGGTACGATTTCTTTGACGATTTTCCGCAACTGAAATGACGATATTTTTAAAATTAACCGGAAAAATTACAATTTTTACCAAATTTTATCTGTCAGCCATGCTGGTAAGATATACCAGTAGAATTTAAAAAAAATCCCATCCAGTATCCCTAATCGCATTCAGGCTCAAAAAAAGGTAAAAGGATACTGTACATCCTATTGATTATAATACTTAATTTTATACATATTAAAAATAAAATCAACGGTCCAAAATTGTAACATTTGTTTTTATTTACATTTTTTGCTAGTACTATTGTCGTTGTTGTAGTATTGGCATCAAACTAGTTTTGGAGGAAGAGGACGTGTGTGCCTATAACACCATACAACAAAAATTCTTAGTTCTATCAAGTTAGTTTTAAGATTGTAATAGAAATTGTCAGCTCACGTTACAGTGCGGCTTTTTTATCGTTGTTTTCTCGTCACCCTTTTGTTTCTGAGCGCAAAAAAATATATTCAAAATTTACTTCTTAGACTTTTTCTTCCTTACATACTTACATACGTTTTTAGCTTTTCTATTTCGGTATGAAATGTATGATTTTAATACTACTTTGGAGAACAATAATAGTTGTTCTCTATCAAGTTTCTATATGATGTAGTTTTTATGAGAGCAGTGTTGATTAAAAAAATAGTAGAGAATAACACACTTTTAATTTGAAAAGAAAAAAAGAGTTTTTCGACTATTATCCAAGTGCTTAAAGTGTAGCAAAAAAAAGTACTCAACTGCTTTAAATATATAAATATAAAGACCTTGACAAAAACTTGCCATCCAAACTCTTTTATATCTGCTTAGACCAAACAAATTGTTTTTAATTGAATAGCTTTATAGTTATATCATGAAAAATTAGAAAAATTGTTTTTAATTATTTATTTTGTAATAAAATTAATTTAACAAATTTTAATACTCAACAACTCATATATAAAATCATCATTATAGCAACTGATACTGATGACAAAAATCACTAGAAATGCAATGAACAAAACATTTGAACTTTTCCGAAAAGAAATTTTGGAAAGAACCACAAAACACTTGTCTTACTCGTTCAACTGCACACTTACAGACGCACATGCAGTAATAAATCCTTGAAGAGAAAAAAGTAAAATGTACCAGTAACACCTTCAGTATCATATGTCAGACCTGCATAATTCATAACTTTAAACAAGAGTCATAATCACGTTACACTTTTGCATGTCACTGTACATATCGTGTGTAATAATGAGCCATAAACCAATACATATAGCACTATAATTTCTACTTCTAAGTAGATTGAATATGAAAAAAATGTTGAATACACGAGTTTTGTTATTTCACAAAAATCAAATCATATCACTGGTCTACAAAATACAAAAATTTTTTGGACTAGGGTAATATGGTGGGCTGAATCAAATCTCCTAATTTTGCAATAACAAAATTTGTCCGCTAATTTTGGTCAAAGTTAGGTATCTGCATTAAATTTTGAATAAAATCAGCAATCGCTAACCGATTTTCATGATTTATCGTTTATTTTATTCTCAACATTTTAAGCTTTAATTTAAATACTTAAAATGTTAACTTTTCAGTCTGAAAACTTTTGTATAATTTTTTGAAAACAAAAAAATTGCTCTAATCATGCGCGAAATTGTTTTTTGCGCAACTAAGTTATGAATAACTCCGAAACTGTTGAAAATACAAAAAATGTTATTCAGGTGATTTTAAGGAAATGTTGTTTCTAAACATTTGCTGGTACTTGCATTAAAATCGTTCAAGTAATTTTCAAGTTATTATGAAATATATTGACATAACTACTATATTTTGGTCGAAAAATTTACAACGCCCATAAACAAAATTTGAGTCCGATGGAAGAAAACTGAAAACGGGTTTGTATTCAGCCCACCAAATTACCATAGGTGACATTTTGTTACTCCAGTCCAAATGATTGCTATCTTGTGTATTTCATTCACGTATGTACATAATACAAATCATTGTGTAAGTATTGTTACAAGTGTTCAGTTCACGGACAGTTCCGATAATGATGATGATAATGATAATAATAAAATTAGCAACTTTACAATTAGAATGGTACAGGAAATTTTAAGCTTAGGTGAAAAGTTAGAATCATTGGTCTTAAATACAGATCTTTTCTCTGAAAGAAGCCAAAAATTCATGAGCGAATTCCAAATTGTTTATCACCATATCACGAAATTTACAAAGACCTTAAAAATGCAAGAAAACAAAGTAAGTTACAGATTTTTTGAAAATGGGAGAAAGTGCGCAAAATCTAAATGCCAACAAAAATTCAAAAATGACAATATTATCATTCAACCGAACAAACGTTCTCACCTAATTTCATTTATTGAATGAATCAATATGTCATTAAAATATGTAGTATATTTTAGTTTTTTTTTTTTTAATAAAAATAAGTTTGTCATTTGTATTTAATTTGAAAAACACATTTTTAATCTAGGATGTAACGATACCCCCATTTTTGTACTAGCTTCTAGTCTCCTATAGCACAATTTCACACAACACACGTTATGTATGAACCTGTCTACCGTGTTGTATTACTACTACTGAAAACTTCTCAAATGTATTGCCATTCGGGGCCGGCGTTAAACTGAAGGTTCCGTTCAATGAGTCTTAAAATAGAATCGAGTGCAGCTCATTGACTGAGGGAAGTCCACTTGTTCCTCTCTGAAATATTACGGGAACTGTTATAAACAATAGTGTCATAACTCAATAAGCTAAATATTTCAGGAGAGCTGCTTTAATTTTCAATTTTCTATTATTTAACATTGATATAGGAATAAACGCTTTGCTTCTGTGATCTTTATTTTATACGTATCACAATGAATTTTCCACACAATCGGCCTTATCGTAAAAAAAGTTCATATTAAAATGTTCGTACTTGTGAACACTTGGCATCATAAATAAAATATGTTGTGCAAATTTTCGAATGTTTATATTTTTAAGCTCCTTAAAAAATTTCACAAGATTTTGAATGGCTCACATGTGAAATAATTTTTAAAATTTATAAAGAAATTCACAAAAATTTGCTTGTCGAAAGAAGTGAAAAAATGTTTTTTTAACTTAAGGCCAGCTCTCATGCAGAGTATGACAATATTTTTAATATTTCAGTTATCCGCATGGAATTCTTGATCCGAAATTAAAATCCGTATGAAGAAAAATTTATATTTGCAAATTCTCTCTTGTGAAATTCATAATGAAGTTAAATATAGATCACAATACTAAACCGATTATGCTGAAGTTTGAAACACAGATAGGTTTAACTAACGAAAGTGTTATAGGGTATGCATTTTTCAAAATTGGACATGGAAGAGAGTTGTACAAATTATTTTTTCCCAAGCATTTTATTTCTAAACAAAACAGCTGTTTTGTTTATGTTTGTCACATGAAAATAGAGCATAAATACGTATGTACATGTGTATTTCCACAAGTATTTTACACATGAAATATTTTATATGTATCAGACAATGTGTACAACTTTTATAGACGGAAGATTTGACAGTACAAATGTAAAATATATGTCATCTGATAGCATTTTTAATTAAAATGCTTTTATTATACATTTAACATTGCAATCTTATTTAATTGACATACTAAAGTAAAACTGAGAACGAAAGTACAAATTAGTAACTTTTCTTCTTAAATGATAAGCGTATTTCCTTCTTAAAGAAAAGTCTTTTGACCGTTAACACTAAAAAATTGTTAAGTATTAACCTTTTTTGCGTTAAGTAAAATAAATAACATGAAATTATGTTGTTTTATTTTGTCTTATTTCAATTTAACTTTGTAGAGTATCCAACTTATTTAATTTGCACTTAATACACAAATTTACTCAGCACTTTTACGAACGCCTTAGCACGACTTTACTCTTTGACTGTGAAATTATGACTGACTGACTAAGAACAATGCGCCGCCTTTTATAGTAAATTGATATTAATTTTTCTAACATAATCTACAACCTTCTATTCATAGTCTAAAACTTTATATTTACGTTAATTTAATTTACCCAAAATTGAATTGGCAGCACTGTTATATTGCAACTGGTAACACTGTTAATAACACAAATAAATACGGCATTGCCAGGGTAATCGCAGCTTTGAAATAAACCAACAAAGTAAATTCCATGATGACTTTAAGGTTCATTATTATAACTTGCCTTTATAGTTCGAGTTAATAAGAGGTAACTTTAATTAAAGTGAACTTTAAAGTCACCTTTAAATTTTTTCGTTATAACATCCTACCTGTAAAATAAAGGCAACATTTTTAAAAATATGGCAGTGCCAGGTCAGACGCCAATTTGACAAATAAAAAATGTTTTACAATATGTAGAGGGTTATTTTTATTTTATTTGTTATATATATTTTATTTTATTTTTATATTGTTATTTATATTTTATTTATTAAAAAAAAATCAAATAAAAAAACATTTCCAAGAAAATTGGAATATGGTAACTTAAAACATAAACTTAACTTTATATGTTAAAGATAAGATGATCTTCCCTTTAACATAACGCTAACTTTTCACAGCATACCATATAACAATCAATCTACAATGTAACTTGAGAATAAGCTTATAAAAACAGTGAAATACAAGCAACCCTAATTTCATTTATTATAGTTTTATGTTTACAACCATTTTTCAACAATGTGCAGAAAAAAATATACATATATTTTTTTTTAGTTTATGGGATTCCCACAAATGAGCTGGATATGATATGCATAAAATGTCAAAAAGGATGTGTTATTCATAAAATATCAAAACGTTTTGCATTTTCATTTAGTTTGAAATTCTTGAGTGAAGTGCATGTAAAAGATATTAAAAGTTTGTAAATATTTAAATAAAAAGTTCAACATGCCCAATTAATATAAAAAGTGTAAGAATAGAAACAAAAGAAATAATTAATCTTCTTTTGAATAATAAAAAAGTAAAAACAAATGAAAAAATAATAAATTGCAAAGTTAAGCTTATAGTAAGCTTGCACATAGAATATTTTCAGGAGGTTTCCGTTTTTATTTTTCTACATTGTTACGATAGTCTTTTTGAATAAAATCTAAAATATTTCTCAAGCTTAAGGCTTGTGTTGGTAAGCTTATTATATTATTATTTTCAAGTCATTGGTATGTTGGTATAGCTTAACATAGCTTACACTAGTAAAAAAATCTTTTTTAAGCATTTTTATTTTCGTAACAATATGTTGTACAAAAGTGCACTTTCAAAAGTTGACTTTTAATGGGCTAATAAGGGATAAAAGAAGAATATTTGGTTTAGTCCATTCCCACCAGACAAATAGTTATTACGGTATATCTTGGGAACTATAAAAGATGAAATTTTCAAACTTTCCATATGCTATTCTATTACCAAGTTAAAAAAATTAACCCAATAGGAAGATTGAGCATGACATTTATTAACGTACATCTAAATAAATAAAAAACCTTTAGACTTCAAACGTTGTATTAACATTTTCTCTGTAAAGGCGGATAGGTGACGAAAACAATTTATCTTCTAACTAAATAGGCCTATAGAAAGCCGTTGTATTCTGTATCTGCGTCGAAAAATAAAATAACCACGTCCCCAGTTTTTTGTTTACAAATTTTGATTTTCGTTAAAAGTATACAAAAATAAGAAATTCAATTGTCATCACACAGATAAGTATAAAAACTCAGCAGTGTTCAGGTGACTGGAAAGAAGAATTAACTTTTTGGGAACGTTGTTAAATAACCACTCCTTTACAATTCTTGCTGTATTCTTTGGATTATTGTCTTCCAAAGAGATCCACTTTGTTCACACATTGCCTGGAAGTATCTTCAAGTAGATTCAAATATTTGAAAAGATTCATAGTTACTTCAATAGAAACCTAAATAACAAATTTAACCGCCTATATGTGACGACAAACCATAACGAAACTTAAAAGGGCATTTTTCATTTCCTTCACAACCATTTAGATTGTTTCCATCGAAATTAGGAAGCTTTAATGATAAGCGTAAATAATATTTTTACTAGGACATATTAGAATGCAGTAAGGAAAACAAATACTGTACTTTTGATTGCTTTGTCGTAAAACATAAAAGAAATGAAATTTATGTACATTTGTAGAGTGCTTATAAAGCTTTAAATAAAAAAAACAAGCCAAAAAATATTTGTTCCAATGAAAATTTAAAAAAATATTCAAGAAAAACATATAAAATTCCTTGGCATGTCTACACACGACATGCTTACATGGTTTTTGTCACTGAATAAAAACTGGATAGTGCTGTGATTTAGTATTTGAAATTTTCTTCTAGTGTTGAAGTAGGTATAGATTTAAATAGTTTTTGGTAGCTATGTGGGCTGTATATTAGTAAATATTTTAATAATATATTTTTTCACCAGAAAATTTCAAATAATATCAGATATTTAGTGGTAGAGTACAGATATGAATAAAAATCTTTTTATGAAACATCAAAGCTGTTTAATTGAAATAAAGCTACAGCTCAGCAAACTAAATACAGTGACTCAATTTAATAAACAGACAACTAAGTTATATGCATTTTCTACCAAATTACAAAAAAATTTCCACCAAACTAAAAATTTTTTTTAAGTATATTAATTATTGACATGAGAGTGATTATACAAATTTATAAACAAAATGCAAAAAATCTCTAACAAAAAACAACAAAAAATTCATAATTAGAAAAAAGAATAAGATCAAATAAATAATCGGACACTTCAAAATTTGTAGGGTTAAATCAGTTTTTTTTTTAATTTAGTATTTTGTGGGCGGTCTTTTATTCTTGAGAATAGCCTCTAGTTTCTCTAAAACAGATTTCACTAACTTTTTGCAAGAAGGATCAATAATTCCCATTCCCCGATTTTAAACTCAGAGATGTTGGATATCGACAGAGATTAAAATTTTTTTTTCGGGATATGCTCACAAATTGTCTACATCGTTAATATCAGGAAACTGTGGCAGTTATCTTGGTAAAATTTAAATTTTTCGTAATGCCCAATTTTTGTACACTGACCGACTTTTGAAATAATTATATACTTATTGTGGTTCATTATTCCATCAATAAAAACCAGCGACAAACCATTACAGTTCCAGCAATGTGTTGTATTAAATTTGCTTTTGTCCGCAAATAACACGGTGCTCCAATACGAAAAATTATGGTTTTATGTTCAATAATAAATTTTGGCCTCTTTATACGACTGACATTGTTAACGAATGGCTCTTTGCGTGCAACTAATTGACGGAAATTGGGTCTGCGCAAAACATTTCGGACGATTTCGGGACAGACGCTTATTTTTAAACTTTAAAACACAAATTTTTTTCAATTTTGGTGCACTTATTTTGGGATTCTTTTCAATTTGACTTACAATCCATAGTTTGTTAGATGGAGTCAAATTTTATGGTTATCCAGATTTAGGCATATTTTCAACTGATATGATTGATTTAAATCGCAATGATGTCGTGAACCGTGGAATGACTTCTATTAACTGCATGAAGAACTTATATTAACTTGTTTAAATGTGTACACGTTTAGTACTTACATATATCAATCTTTTTTGTATTTTCTTTTTTTAAATTAAAAACTTTTTGCTAAAACTTTCGGCTAAAAGTTCGGCTTTTTGCTAAAATAATAAACTTTTCACACTATCGTTTAATTGCTATCAGTCATAATTTGGGGAATTTCCGCATTAAGTGACTTTAAATTACATATATTGCAACATGTCCGATTATTAAATTGTGTTATTAAACCATATTTTTAATTTTTATTTACCAAAAAGGTTGTGTGTTTATTTTTGATACCAAACTTAGTGAACAATGTAATATTTTTTCTCCGTCAGTCCCTTGGGAGCATATTGGCTTTCCACAAAGCATCTATTGCTTTATTCTAGTTTTATTAATCAAGTTGGTTTTTCAAGCTAAATACACGATTAATCCACTGCAGCTCCCTCCATATGATTGCTCAGTGTTGAATATCCTTGCTAAATGGTGGTGATCTTTAGTTTAGTATTATAATTTTTTTCCATTAGGTCTGTTAGATTTCCGGTTCTCTTTAAAATATTGTGCATTTTGTATCCAAACTTGAGTGGTTACTGTCCAAAGTGGAGAATGGCTAGCAATTAGTACACTTTTTTTCTTCCATACACATCCAACAGTTGTGGCATATTTTACTGTTTTGCAAATTTTGGCCTTACTTTTTCGACTTTTATTCTAATTTGCAAATTTTTTTGGCAAATATAAAAAGCTCTTGAAGTGATTGGACGTGTTTTCTGCTCGTTCCGTATATTTTTTTTCTTTTTTATAATTTCTGAACATTTTTAATCTATCACCTGTCAAGTTTGTTATTTAATTGAAGCTATAGTCTCATTTTCATGAAGTTATACTCTAATTTTTTTCCAGTAGGTCTGTTAGATTTCTGGTTCTCTTTAAAATATTGGGCATTTTGTATCCAAACTTGAGTGGTTACTGTCCAAGGTGGAGAATGGTTTGCAATTAGTACACTTTTTTCTTCCATACACATCCAACAGTTGTGGCATATTTTACTGTTTTGCAAATTTTGGCTTTACTTTTTCGACTTTTATATTAATTTGCAAATTTTTTTGGTAAATATAAAAAGCCCTTGAAGTGATTGGACGTGTATTCTGCTCGTTCTGTATATTTTTTCTTTTTTATAATTTCTGAACATTTTTAATCTGTCACCTGTCAAGTTTGTAATTTAATTGAAGTTATAGTCTTATATTATTATAAATTTAAAAATCTACAAAGCAAAAATAAACAATAAAAAACAATTATAAAAACATAGTCAATACAAAACAATATTAATTACATTAACAATTTAAATATAAATTCTGTTAGTGCTTATCCATTGAAAACAAAATATAAACAACCACAATAACATAATAGAACTACTTTTCCGCTACAAGATTTGTCAATAATTTTTGCAATTAAGAATGGTGAAACGTTGACCAAAATTGCAGTATTTGGGACTCAGAAAACCCAAACCCTTCTTACAGAAGCCAATGCACCCATTACGAGTAACTCTTTGGTACAGCTTGTGGAGCGAAGGCATCATTGGCCCATATTCCATATTTCATATTTCGCAACTTTTACGGTCAATGGAGACACCTATCGCACCATGATAACCGATTTTTTTGTGCCCGCTCTTCATGATATTGATGTGAACTATGTTTGGTTTCAGCAGGATGGTGCAACTTGCCACACATCTCATGCCACAATCGATGTATTACGTTAAACTTTAAATGGCCGTTCAATTAGCCGAAACGGTGATGTCAGTTGGCCTCCAAGAAGCTGCGATTTGACGCGGTTGGATTATTTTCTGTGGAGCGCCGTTTAAGACAAGTGTTATGCAGACAAACCAGAGACAATTGATCATTTGAAGGTGTTGATGCTATTGCGGAAATACGACCCCATACACTCGAAAACGTTCTGGAAAATTGGTGCGATCGAATCGGGTACTGTGAGGCCTGCCGCAACAGCCATATGAATGAAATAATATTTCATTTATAACCGAAACAATTGTATTTCACAACAAAAATATTAATTTGTAAAATTTCAAACCATTTTTGTTTTATTGCACTTTTAAATTTAAACTTTTAAATTTCTCACCCTCTAGAATCAAAAAAAAAAAACATTTTCAAAATCAACATCGAAGAAAAAAATTTTTTCACAACAATAAATGCTTATATGATTATTGGAGGCGATACCTCAATTCGTAAGCAACCCGTTTATCGAACTAGCAAATTTTTAAATTGCATATTTTTAACTAAATTCGTTAATATTAAATTTAAAATAGACCAGGGGCCGGCCGAAATACTGCTTTCGATATTAAGTTATTTTAATCAAATAAATTTATTTTGGGATTACGATACTCGATATCGAGTCTTCCATCGAGTGTAATTTGTTTAAACGTTTTTCAAAAGCATGATAGCTATCTTAAACAAATAAAAAATATTTTCTAATTGCGAATTTAATGAAAAATTTTGGAAAATGTATGTTTTATTTATTTTTTAACATAAAATATTATTATTAGATTATTTGGATAGAAGAAGGTCCTTGGTTCAATAACAGGCCATCTGAAAAAAGAAAAAGTTTTTCAACAGCGGTATCACTTCATAACATTAGCTAGTAACTGGTTATGAGTATTACTACTATCGAAATCTTCGCTAATGCATTTGCCGTTCGAAGCCGGCGTTAAACTGTAGGTCCCTTGCAATGAGTCTAAAAATAGAATCAAGTGCAGCTCATTGACTTAGTGAAGTCCACGTGTTTCTTAATGGAATGTTATGGGAATTAATAAATTATCATATCTAATGGGAATTAATAAATTATCATATCTAACTTTTGAATGCGTGCTTAAAGTAAATGTTTTGTTATTTTTAGATGGAGCGCTACATCCCAAGGTATCGTAAAACATGGGATCCACTTTTTACGAAGTGGATAAAGTCGTGCAAAGACGAGTCTAAAGCTATATGCATTAACTGTTAGACATTCAGAATCAAAAACCCTTAAAAGCTTCATGTATATGAATACATGCAACAGCCTAATTCATATGTATCAAATAAAGTTACAAAAGAAATAATTATTCTGTTTTAGGAAATGATAGAAGTCAATTAATAAAAAAGCTTAAAGAACAATTTCTATTCAGAAATAGTATGGTTCAAAATAGATACTCCAATAGTTCTTCTAACGACACAACAGATAGTCAAATCAAGGCTACATACATACACTAATGTCAATAACTAAAGCAACTGATGTTACACAGTGCCGTTTTGGCCAATATAATGCTTTATATCCTTGACAGACATAGGATTTGAATGCTATACTAGCATAGTATACTACATGTGTGTCAACCTATACTACAATTAAACCATAAAACATTGTAGTTTAAAGTTGGTTCGTATACTAAGAAAATGAACGTGGTAGAAATATAGTATATTATTATTAGTTACTTAACACAACTCCGTTCGGTAAGCAATGGGAAACCATAGCATAAATCCAGCTGGAAATACAGTATGTAAAATCACTTTTCGTACATATTTTAAAATTACGTTTTTTAAAATCAATACTTTTCAATAATATCATTATTTTAATAATCTTTTTATACGACTTTTATTTTATTACTTAATACAAATAAAAAACGACATTTCATCAAAACTTTTTTAGGAAAATAACAAAATTCCAGTAAATAAATGACAATTATTTTTTTATTTTTATTTAAAAAAATGGCTTCATATATAATCACCTGAAAAGGAAAAGGGCTTAAGTCAGAGAGTTTTAATAACGTAGTAGACTTACAAGAAGTTTTGATTAAACTGTGACATTCAAATATCTTTGTTGCTTTTCATCACCATGTTGATAGTAATAATACTTTTCATCGGATTAAGTTTTTATTTTCATTTTATTAAAATAATAAGAAGTGATGATAGACCTTTTTGCATTTCAGGTTACGATAAATAGTAGTATACTACATATCTGTCACACTAACATAGTATCAAAAACCTTAGTATACATACCATGGTATATAGACCACATGTCTGTCACGGCTATTAGAAACAACTTAGACGAAAATTTTTCTGTTTTTATGTTAACAATCTATTCACAAAAATATAAATAAAATAATTTTATCATTTAATTTTCTAATAGATATTTCGTTATGAAAATAATGAAACAAGTCTAAATAAAATATGCCTGGTCAAAACTCGAGCAGCTTATGTATTTCTGTCAAGGAACTTAAAAATAAAATTAATAGTCGCAGTGTAACCTTTATTTTTAATAATGGCAGCATATCTGCGGAGCATTACATCAACAATTCCCTCAATTTGAGTTTTAGAAACGCTGTATCAAACCTCCTGGACACGATTAAATATGGTGTGTTTGGTCATCTTAGAATCCTTTTTTATCTATGTTGTTGCATAGACTTTAAATAGGGCTAAAGTCAAGCGATTGAGCTGACTACCCGAAAACTCTTACTTTAGAATTACCCAACCATTCTTTTACAAGTTTTGAAGCATGTTTCGGGTCATAATGTTGGAAAACAAAAACAAGACGCATATTTTCTTCTGCATAGGTCTATATTACGTTATCCAACACAACTCTATATAAAAATCGATCAATTTTTTCAGTACTTACAGCTTTGTTTCGACTCCAGCGTATGAAAATCGGCATCACACTATCATTAAGATTTCTCCATGTTTTTACTACGCTTTTACAAAATTGAGGTTTAAGTTCATTTTTGAGTATTCTTATCGTGAAATGCTTAAAGCATAACAATAACTAAATCGACATATATTTGTTTAATTTGCACATATTGAACTTATGTTTGTATTTGATACAAAAATTATGTGAAGAGCTGCTACTTACTTATCCAATTCCCGATACTTTTGACCAGATGATTTGTCAAAAACTTTTACTATTGCCGAAAACTTTAAAAAGCACTAAAAACAATACTAAAAAGCAAAAAATAATAACATTTTAAAAATAACATCATTCTAATAAATGGATACAGAAAGCAATTTTAATAATCAGACTTTTAAGTATTATTTTATATATTTTTAATAACAATTCTATGTGTCTTTATTGTTTTTTATCATATAAATATAAATTCTCTTGGTATAGTATAATTCTGTAGCAAGAATAAAAGAGATGCTACAGCAGTGTCCTTTAACCTCACTTATAAATTTTTTCACAACCTGTGCCTTTTTTACCTTTTTTAAAAATAATCCTTTTATAATTTATTTTAACTAATTTTGAACTTAAATATGAATTATTTAAATTATAGAAATAATTCAAAGCAATGCAAGGAATGTGAGTTTTTCATTACGTTAGGCTACAAAACAATAAATTAATCCGAAGCATCATCAACCAAAAATTCGTCTTTTTCTTTCTCAGACAAATCTATATTTTTTAAGCAGTGTACCCATATTGTTTTCATATGAAATGAACAGTACGATTAAATGCAACAATGATACCGTATTGATGTTTTCTTATCAGCAGCTCGAGGACAAAAGCGATCCTCGTGATCGCTTGCTTACGCATTTATTTTTTGTTGTCACTTGAACATCTTGTATAATCTTTTTATTCTATTTGTTCTATAGTTGTTTTTACGCTTCTTATCATGGCTCTTAGATTCGACCATTGTTAATTGTTTCAAAAATCTTTTACGACTGGACTTTTTCTCTTCATACTTATTTGGGGACTTACGCACTGGTGCAAAATATAAACTGCTACACCTGATATATTAATCATGTTGAAAAATAAAACTATTGGCCATCGTGAAGTTTTTCTTTGAATTGTGAATTGTTTAGATTTATTTTAATCTCATATAATATTGATTTTATTTTGAAGACGAGCAAACTAGCACCCGTTTGTTTGTAACCAATGTGTGCAGCGTAGTCAAGTCCTATGGACTTTAAACATTTGGGTTGTGCATAGAGCTTGGAACCCACCACATAAAAAAAGTCTATCCAATGAAAGCCAAAGCAAAATCCGAAAATTATCCCCCCATAGTTGACGACCACGGCAAACGTATTAAGGACAATGATTTGAGAATTGGCACTTGGAATGTGTGGACCCTTCATAGGGAAGGTGGTGTTGGCCAACTGGCGGATGTTCTCAAACAGTGTAGAACTGATATCACCGTTATCCAGGAAATATGATTAATAGGACAGGGGTGCAAAAGGCTAACATCTTGTGATATCTACTACAGCTGCCATGCGAAGAGGCGCGAATTCGGATGCGGGTTTGTGATTAGGAAACGACTCTGTCATCTTGTCGTAGGTTTTACACTTGTTGACGAAAGACTGGCCTCCGTCCGCATCAGGGCAAAATTTCACATCCTAACTCTAATCTGCTTTCACGCTCCAACGGAAGACAAAAACGATACGATCAAAGATGCTTTTTATGCAAAACTTGAGGACGTGTATGATAAAAGCCCGGCACACGACATAAAGATCGTCCTCGGGGATTTTAATGCAAAGATCGGGCGAGAAGGTATCTTTGGTCCCACCGCCGGTCAGTTCAGTCTTCACACAACTAACGCTCCCAACGGTCTGAGGCTGATCAATTTCGCCGCGGCGCGAAACATGGTAGTCTGTAGCACCAGGTTCCAGCATCTCGATATCGACACAGCTATTTGGCTGTCCCCGGATCGTTCTACACGGAACCAGATCAATCACAACTAGATGTGCACACATTGAGAGGTCCGAATATCGACTCGGACCATTACCTTGTTGTAGCCAAGGTACGACTGAGCATTAGTGAAGCGATGACAGCGCGCACTAGTACACAGGGAAAGCTTGATATAAAAAAACTGCATTCACCAGGGACGGCTGAGATATTCTCCGCTCAACTCTCAGATAGGCTCCATCGCTTCCCTTCTACTTTCGATGACATTGGTGGACTTTATGCCAACATCTCCCACTCCTTGCACACCACTGCGGAAGCAGTCATTGATTACGAGCGCCCACATAAAAGAAATCTATGGTATGATCAGGAGTGTCGCGTAGCCAATGCATCGAAAAACGCCGCATATAGGAGAACACTTAACGCTGCTACTACGCGAGCCATTGTTGAGAGCTATCGAGCAAAGAGAAGAGAGGGCCTTTTTAGACGCAAGAAGAGGGAGAATGAAAGGCGTGAGCGTGAGGAAATCGAGCTGTTTAGCACGAATGATGCCCAAAAATTCTACAAGCGAGTCAAGCGTCTAACTGAAGGTTATAAGCTCGGAGCAACATTTTGTGGAGACGAAGACGGTAACCTGGTTAATAGTGCACAAGGCGTACTGAGGCTATGGACCACTTCACCACTTCTCTTCGCTATTACGGGGCGATGATGACACAAATTCTGCCGTTAGGGAAGTTGGAGAAACGGTCACAATCGATGATGACGGCGTGGAGATTCCGCCGCCAAGACATTGCGAGCTCAGTGTGCCGATACGGCGACTTAAAAACAACAAAGCTGCTGGCCCAGATGGCCTGCCTGCTGAATTATTTAAAGCCGGCGGTGAAGAGCTGGTTAGGTGCATGCACCAGCTTATCGGTAGAATATGGTTGGAAAAAAGTATGCCCGGCGATTGGACCCTCAGTGCTCTCTGTCCTGTCCGGAAGAAGGGAGACCCTACAATTTGTTCCAACTACAGGGGTATAAGTCTTCTTTCTATCGCATACAAGGCCCTTACGAGCTTTTTGTGAAGCTGAAGCCATTCGCCAACTCACTGGTTGGACCTTATCAGTGCAGCTTCAGACCTGGTAAGTCCACAATCGACCAGTTATTTACATTACGCTAAATATTGGAAAAGACCCATGAGGATCAAGTCGATACGCACCATCTTTTTATCGACTACAAAGCAGCCTTCGATAGCCCGATAAGATATCGTGTGTATGCCGCAATGTCAGAGCTTGGTGTTCCTACAAAACTGGTAAGACTGTGCAGAATGATGTTGAGAAACTCCTGCAGCTCCGTCAAGATAGGAAGGCAACTCTCAGAACCTTTTGAGACCGTGCGAGGTTTTAAACAAGGCGACGCCTTATCGTGCGACCTCTCCAATTTCGTCATGGAGAGCGTGCTGCGGAAGGCGGGTGTACATCGCAGTGGCACCATATTTTACAAAAGTATCCAGCTCCTTGCATATGCTGACGATATTGACATCATTGGGCTTACCAATCGAGATGTCACTGCTGCTTTCAATGCCATCGAAAGAGAGTCTACCAAAATGGGTTTAACGGTAAATGAGGCCAAGACGAATTATATGTTGTCGACAAGTAGGGTGTGCGGCGTATTGGCTCCCAGGTTGCGAACGACAACTATAGATTCGATGGGGTGAATGAATTCATCTATCTATGCACTGCTATTACCGGAAGTAACGATATCAGTCTTGAGGTCAAGCGTAGAATCACTCTTGCCAACAGGTGTTATTATGGTCTCAATCAGCAATTGTGTAGTAGAGCCCTCTCTTGCGCAACGAAATTGACACTTTACAAGTCGCTCATCCTCCCTGTCTTCTTTATGGGTCAGAAACATGGACATTCTTACGAATCGATATAGCTGCCTTGGGTGTGTTTGAGAGAAAAGTTCTACGGAAGATCTTTGGTCCTTTGCGGTTTGGCGATGAACTCCGTATTCGAACTAACCATGAGCTGTATGAGCTATATAACGACATGGACGTTATTCAGCGAATTAACTTTCAGTGGCTACGCTGGCTAGGACATGTCGTTCGAATGGATGAAGATGCTCCAGTAAGAAGAGTGCTCGATATGGAAATCAGTGGGCGTAGGCGTAGAGGACGCCCTTGTCTACGATGGAGAGATCAGGAAACCCTATCCGCAATGAGTGTGACCAATTGGCGAAGGCACGCGCTAAGCAGAAGTGCCTGGAGGGGGGTGCTGCAGCAGCCGAAATCCGGTAGACGGGTAGTAAAGGCCATTTATGTATGTATGATAACAGTGTGCTTTTTATGTAAAGGGGATAACAACAGCAGATTTTTGTATGGATGTTGAACAACAGTTCGTAAAAAAACCGTTCCTAAGTAGAAAAAAGTTAAAATCTTATTTTCATTTGCGAATTTCAACAACAAATTCTTAATATTTTTATTTATTTATTATTATTATTTTTTTTTTTTTTTTGACTCATCCCGTTATCGCACCTTCAAAACATTATAATTTTTAAAATAGACCCACACATTACAACGCTAACAACAACAACAAAAAAGATCTTTCTTTGCTCTAAAAAGTGTTTTCAAAAGTAAGATTAAATCGTTAAATGTTAAAAAAAAATCTAAATACATTAGATTTTTTACAAGATATCACGATATTTCGTTCAGGTGCCCAGCAAAATTTTACCACATACATCTTCGATCCGATACCACAATGTAAGTAGGACCCATCCAATGACTGTATACAATTCCTATTTACATTTACATAGCATTGGCCTAGACCATCAAATGGGTCCGAAGCAACAGACATTGTAAGCGAGGGTTGAATGGATCCAACGATACAGACATTGTAAGTGAATGTGTTGGATGGGTTCAATACTACAGACATTGTAAGTGAAGGTTGGATGGGTCTAATATTACAGATATTGTAAGTGAAGATTGGATGTGCCCAATGCTATACACATTGTAAGTGAAAGTTTTCATTGTCAAATATTTTATTGTTCATTTTATTTATTTATCAGAAATTTAGTAATTAAAATCCAGTTTATAGGCCATAATCGCTTTCACTTGCACTTTTAGAAACACTTATGCATCTTTCCATTTTATATCGGAAAAATTAAAAAGAACAATTAGAAAAAAAAAACAGCAAAAACAAACAAAATTCATAACCGAAACTACAATAACAATGTAATGCATTACAAACCCATCCAAATCAGATGTTAGTGCGATGGCTTTTTTACATCTAATTTACATTTAATTTTACAATGTATTGGGAATGAGACTCATCTAAATCGGATGCTAGTTGTATGTGCTTAAAAATGTTACATTACATTTTTCCTGTTGATATAATAATATACAATCGGATGGGTTTCATTTGTAATAACTTTTGTAAGGTGTAAATGCCATATAAAAATATTTGTCCACGTTAACGAATAATGCACTAATGATGCTAAATTCAACCTTTGTGATCTATGAAAATTGTACAATCATTTATTTATTAATGTATGACACTTAAGAAAATTTAGGAATATTTTTTTCAACATTGTAATACCTTTTTTTGGCTTTTTATGAAACCAAAAGCAGTAAATAAAACAATGATTCAGTTTTTCTTGATGCAAACCAAATATATACATACATACATACATACATACATGCATACATACATACATACATATGTATTTGTTCCAATAAAAATTAATAAAATTATTCAAGAAAATAACATAAAATGACAACATAAGTCTACATACGACAAACATGTAGTGGTTTTTGTCAATCATTAAAACCTGGATAGTGCCGTGACTTATTATTTGTATGTATATTTCTTTTCTTTCTTTTTCTTTATCTTTTTATGTTAAAGGATTTGATTGAAATGGCTTTTAAGACATAATTAGTCTATAAGTAACGTAGACATACAAATTGTTAGTTGTTCTGAAACGAATGTAAAATGTAGAATTTTTCTACATTTTTACATCACACACAGCGACATAAAAGTCAAAACAAAGAACTCGCGCTTAAATTTAATAAATAAACAAAAAATTGTAAAGTGACTGTTTTAAATTGTAATAATTAAACAATAAACTTAAATAAAATAGATGATGAAAAATTAATATTGTTGGTGCAAAAGCATGAATTAATTTATTAGTGTTTTTTGTTCCTTTTTCTGTTTACACACATACAGTTGAAAACAGCTGACACGTTTTTACTTCACCAACTAACAACACTTAACGTATTGATCACGTTACTATTACGTCCCGTCCACGTTACTTCTGGACTAATTCGGTCTTTAGTTCTGATTTGGGCTGTATAACACTGCCTTTACACATTAAAATAGTTTCTTGAAATGTTTGTATACGTATTATAAATAAAAATTCGTATAGTCTTGAGAGTATTTCATGAAAATTTTCAATAGAAATGTAACCATGTTTTATGTGTTTGTCAATTTACTTTCAGCAAGCGTCAAAAAATCACTTGAGCTGAAGTTGAACTGAAAGTCGAATTTGAATGTGTTAGCAAAAAATTGTAAATGAAGCTACTTTCAAGTGTAAAGGCTAAATATTTAAATGAAATGTCTTCTCTCTTCGTGAAATTTAGTAGCAATGTACAAAAAATTAATAAAAATCTTTTTGTGAAATTTCAAAGCTGTCGAAGTTAAATAAAGGGTCCGCCATCCATGTTTTTTTTTCAACTAGTGCTTATTTCGTGAATGGTAACACTTAGCTCATGTCGGATTTGACAGATAATTAGTTTTATCCTTCCGCTGAACGAATATGGTTGTGTATACGCTTAAACTTCGCTTCTTGCCAAAAAAATCATCTTTTCAGATGAAGCTCATTTTGATCTTGGCGGGTATGTAAACAAGCAAAATTGTCGCATTTGTGGCACAGAAAATCCGCACGCATACATTGAAAAGCCGATATCAATAAAAATTTATTTAAAACAAAACTGACTTTTGTCTGCCAATGTATTCTAATTTATAAAGTAAATTTGGATTAAAAATCAAGTTTTGTTTTATTTACAATGCAAAGCTATTTTAAAGTGTTAATTTCGTTTAAACGAAATGGTTTTACTTTTATTTAAATTTTTTTTAAAGAAAATTCCGTCAGCTGTTGTTGGCAAATAATGAAAAGAAAATGTTGCACTTGTAGGCTTCCACACACCTTATTAATCTCATCTTAATTCTTAGAAAAACTGCAAACTAAAACCTAAAGTCTGCACTGTAGTACTGCAATTGGCAATATTGATATTAAGTAAAAAAAATTAGTTTTTATTTACATTCTGTAAAATTTTAAATTAAAACTTTTTGGAATAATAACTGTTTTGGTAAGGGGATGCAAACATGATGGCAACGCTATACTTGACCAATAACAAAAACAAACTAGAAAAATAACAATAAAAACATTGTTATGAGACATCAATTTTATTTATATATTAATAACTGTTTACATACCAATTTTTGCAAATGAGCAAAATTATCTTATAACCACAAATAGAAGATATTCATTTTAATAAAGTTAATGAAAAATATGAACAGGAACAGAATCAAAAATAATTCTAGTTCTGCACCCACCTGTTTCAGTTGATTTTTTTCTACGAAAAATGCCAACAAATGCACAAAAACAGAGTTTTATTTGAAGGAGTTTTTGTTTTAATTTATTTTTTTACATATCACTTTAAATTTATTTATTCCCGATAAGCTAAGTAAGTTGACAAATCTTTTATTTCAAATGTTTATTAAGCTTCTATACAAATATTGTAAAAATGCACTAAACGGATGAGGTCACGAACAGTGAATCCTGATGTGCGACGACGCACCAACGACGTTAAGTTTTGGTCATTAACGCCGTTACAACAGTTGTAGTCAGAATGGTTACTCACTACATATAACAGAAAAAACGTAATTTTGTGCAGAATTTTAAAATTTTACGTTAAAGTGAAAAAAATTCGATAGACATATAGAGGATACATACATACATAAATATACGGAAACTGCAATTTAAGCAGGTGATGGTAAAAAGTATTTGTTAAAAATTGCACAACTTGAATCGGCACCAACCATAGACCTGTTAGGGCACTGAAAAAAAAATGCACCGTGAGTATCGACTTAGAGTGCCATATTCGTTCACATTAGCAGTTAATTTGTATCACGGTTGTCTGCTTGGGTAGCATCTGTTGATATTCAGTACCTCCAATATCACCCGCTGATACAATACATTCATGTAAATGTTGGCATACTCTCTCCAACATACCGGCCGGTATCTCACGAATAAATTCTTCAATATTGGCTTCCAGTGTGTCATCCATTACGGGTTTGTCCCTATAGACATGAGCTTTAACATAGCCCGAAAAATTTTCTAAAGGCGTTCAACCGCATCATCTATGCGGCCAATTGACCGGCCCCAAACTTGAAATAAACTGTCCATCGAAGTCGTCTCTCAATTGGGCCATTGTTTCGCTTGCTGTGTGGCATGTGGCACCATCTTCTTGAAACCACATGTCAGTTAAGTGCAGCTCTTTCATTTTGGGCAAAAAAATGTGATCATCGCACGGTAGCGTTCGCCATTCACAGTAAAGTTCCTGCCTTCGTCGTCTTTGGAAAAGTACGGTCCAATGATGCCACCGGCCTATAATCCATACCAAACAGTGCATCTTTCGAGATGCATTGACAGTTTTTGCAATGATTCTGGCTACTCTTCACACCAAATACGGCAATTTAGCTTCACATATCCATAAATTAGAAATGAGCTTCGCTGCTGAACACAATTTTTCGTTAAAAAACTTCTTAACCGAGCATGAATTTTAATAATAAAATTCAATAATCTGCAAACGTTGTTCGTTTGTAAGATGATTGACGGTAAAGTTATAGAACAAACTGAACATATTTGACAGTAACATGTTACACGGAAATAGCTCACCTGCTAAAAGCAGTGTCGTAAAAAAATAAAGTTGCTAAAAAATCGCCAGATATTAATTATTTGGTTATTTTTGCAGTAGTAGATTAAATACATATATAATAAACCAATAATCATAAAATAAACCAAATCAGTTAGACTGGGTGAGAAAAGAACTTTCGAATGGATAAAAGTTGTAATATAGGGCACAAATGTTACAAATAGTAATAAAAGTATATAGTTAATTTTATACTTTTAACTCTTTAAAATATAATCAGTGTAAGGTTTTTTCTTTAGCTCTGTAAATGATTTTATGTAAAACCGGTAAAATATTTTCGTTATAGTGAAAATAACAAAATGAACATATTTTTAAATATCAGATTAGCCTTCGACTAGTTTTATTCCTATCGTTTTTTCTTTTGTAATGTATTTCGTCTTTTGTAATGTATTAGAAAAGCTGGTATGACGCTAATTATCTATAATTTTTTCGCGGCTTAAACAAAAATTTAAACATGTAATTTTATTGAGAATTATTGTTTCTTTGTTTACTATTAACATTCTAAACTGTCACCACGTTTTAAATTTTCATATTAATTACTAATGTAGTTTAATATTCTTTTAGTATTCCGCATTTCTCTTACAGTACCTTTTCTTGTTGCCAAATAAATATCACCGAAAACTGCACCAAGCCATTTAAGAAAGGTACCCAAAAGAACCCTGATCGTCTGCCCGTCAGAACTGGACATTCACAGAAATCTAATGACTGAGGAAAGAACTTGTTACTTCTGAACTCTTTTCTTTTGGTACTAAATTTGTTTTAATAGTCCATTGTTTTGTAAGTTGCAGCAAATATTTGAAAAAATTTTACAAAAAGTGAACGACTGTTGGTAAATAATTTTGTATGTATGTACTTATCTCACCACCTATGCTGCCACCTTGTGTGTAATTTTTCATTATGTGTCTAGCCTGTGTGTAATTAGCTTTATGTGTAATTTGTGTGTGATTTTACTTTTTGTTCCACTGTTATCTTTAGAAGCTATGATTTGATTATTGTTAAATGAAATTTGACATATAAAATTTCCTGATTTGCTAATAAACCGAATTTAACCATAAAAATACAAAAACTACTCTTAAGCATGGAGGATAGTTTGGGACTGTATCTTGAATGCTGGTCAAGACAATTTACATTTTCTTAATGGTAAAGTACACGAATTTGTTTATCTTCATATTCGAAAATTTAATATGAAGCAAAGTGCAGGGAAAGGGGGTATCGAAAGCAATTTTCCATTCTACCAAACAACGATTCCAAGCAAACATCGGGTAATGCAAAAGTTTGGTTAAGCCGTTACTGACGAAGACTTATTTATATGGCTAAAATTTTAGGGATTCACTGTTTTTTAAGAAAAATATTTGGCAAGCAAAAGAGACTCTTTTTACGGCATTTTGATTTATAAAGAGGTATGAGTGTATTTATTATATTTTTATGTTTGGAAGACTTTTCTATGAAGAAAACTCTTGTCCGATTATAGCTTATACTCACCGTATGTATATAATATTCGTAAAAACAGAATTTTGTGTGTAATTTTGATGTCGGTTGTGTGTAATTCATAACGCTCCTGGTGGCAACACTGCTCAGCATATTTTTATAACGTACAATTTAACTCATTGATCGTTTTAAAGTTAAAAGCTATTTTAAAAAAAAACTACTATTATTTACAACGCTTCAGTTTTCTTTCAATTTCTTTCCTTTATCCATTCATAACATTGTTTGCAGCCTGTTTACAACATGAAGCAAAAACGTGCATTTAAAAAACCACAATCTAAAAAAAATCGTTTAGATGAAGAAATTGAAGAACTACGTTCACAATATGAAACGATATCCAGTAAAAAAGATGATATCAAAAGGTTCCAAGATTTTCCTCTGTCGCAAAAAACTCTCAAGGGTTTAACTGATGCGAAATTTACCCAACCAACTGATATTCAACGAGAGAGCATTGGGCCAGCATTACAGGGCAAAGATGTCTTGGGCGCTGCAATAACTGGCAGTGGAAAAACTTTGGCTTTTCTGATACCAGTAAGAACATTTTTTGTTA
Source organism: Wohlfahrtia magnifica (assembly GCA_023159175.1). Lineage (NCBI taxonomy): Eukaryota > Metazoa > Arthropoda > Insecta > Diptera > Sarcophagidae > Wohlfahrtia > Wohlfahrtia magnifica. The sequence goes on along the minus strand of JAKWBJ010000181.1, from coordinate 204,538 downwards.
TGAAACACGTAGCCTTCAACAATAGATTTGTTTTTTTTTTAGATTTTGGAGCACCTCTATATGGCAAAATGGTCAAGGACGGACGGCGTAGCCGCTATAATAATTTCGCCAACGCGAGAACTGGCTTATCAGATTTTCGAAACTCTAAAGAAGGTTGGCAAATATCACGATTTTTCTGCTGGCTTGATCATTGGCGGAAAAAATTTGAAATTTGAGAGAAGTCGTATGGACCAGTGTAATATATTGATATGCACACCCGGTCGATTGCTGCAACACATGGACGAAAACCCACTTTTTAATGCCACTACAATGGAAATGTTGGTTTTGGATGAGGCAGATAGATGTTTGGATATGGGGTTTGAGCAGACATTAAATGCAATCATTGAAAATTTCCCACCTGATAGACAAACTTTACTTTTCTCAGCTACGCAAACAAGCTCTGTAAAAGATTTAGCACGACTGAACCTTAAAGACCATGTTTATATAGGTCAGCCAAAAGGCGCTGACTTAGCTAAGAATAACTCACTTATGGTACCCGATCTACTGCAACAGAATTACGTTATCATTGAACTCGAGGACAAAATAACAATGTTGTGGTCTTTTATAAAAAATCATCTTAAACAAAAGATTATTGTATTTTTATCCAGCTGTAAACAAGTAAAGTATATCTACGAGATATTTTGCAAATTGAGACCGGGAACTAGTCTTTTAGCACTGTATGGAACACTTCATCAGGATCGTAGAATTGCCATTTACAACGATTTTGTTAACAAAAGCAATGTTGTTCTCTTTGCGACTGATATAGCATCACGTGGCTTGGATTTTCCTTCAGTTAACTGGGTGGTTCAATTAGATTGTCCAGAAGATGTAACTCAATACATTCACCGCGCCGGCCGTTCTGCCCGTAACAAAACTCGAGGTGAATGCCTTTTGGTGTTAATGCCGTCCGAAGAAAAGGGTATGTTAGAGGAATTAAACCGAAAATTTCTTAGCATCAGAAAAATACAAATAGACCCAAAAAAACTATTCTCGCCAAGAGCTAAAATTGAAGCTTTCCTGGCCCAGAATCCTGAACTTAAGGCCTCTGCACAACGTGCTTTTGTTGCGTATATAAAATCAGTTTTTCTTATGAAAAATAAAAATATATTTAATGTTCTCGCTTTAAATTTTGATGCATTTGCCAAGTCATTAGGCTTAGTGGTTACACCCCGTGTTCGTTTCTTAGAAAGATATCGGAAGAAACAAAATATCAACAAAGTTGATGATAATAGTTGTGATCAAATTAATTCTGAAGATGATGAACATACTCAGAAAAAGCAAAAAGATATATCAAAACAAACTAAATATAAAAAAGATGAAGCAGTTCTTTTTAAAGCTATTGAAAGTAACTCAGAATCGGACGACGATGATGACTTTATTAAAATTAAAAGAGCTAATCATGATATAATGAACAATGAGCATAATAAAGATAATGAATTAAAACAAGAGGATAACGATTTACCACCACCAGTACTTAGAAAAAAGGATAAGCGTGTAACTAAGGCGGCATTCGCTAAGAAAGTGCTAAAAAAGAAATTACAACTCAACGAAAAAGTTAAGTTTGATGAAGATGGTTACGAAATCGTTGACCCACGTAAGCAATTGCAATCAGAATTAGCTAAAGAGTACGAAAGTAAAGCAATACCGTCAGGCGGTATTGATATTGAAATGGCTAAACAGTTGCTACAAGAGGAAGACAAGTTTGATAAACAACGCTTCAGGCAACTGGTTAAGCAAAGGCATAAAGCTCTAAAGGAGAAACTTAAAAAACGAGATGAAAGTAAAGAACAAGACGAAACCGATAACAGTGATATTGATGTTGGTTACAGTGACGATGACGGCGGTTCTGTTGATTTATCATGGCTTCCAGATCCAGCTAAGGTTTACAGTAACGATTCTAACTCGAAAGTGGATTCGGATATTGAAGAGGATACAAACTTTAAAAGTCAAAAACGACGAAAAGCAGATGACATTGTTCCAAGTGATACTGAGAGTGAAAACGATTTCGAAGAACCTATTTCCAAAAAATCTAAAGTTACTTCGAAATTAACACTTAATGATGCTGAAGTTATTGCTGCTCAATTATTATCAAATACGATGTAGTAATTTGTAGAAATATTTAAATAAATAAATAAATAAATGACAAATAATTTTTAATTTATTAAATTGTATACAAGATGTCTAATTGTACTATTGGACTACAGTCTCTTCTTCAATTTTTATATTTACATGCCAAATCAAAAACTGTTATCCTCTGAAATTTTACTTTTAATTTGTTCTGCAATATTTTCCAATAAAAACCGTTTTCATATACTTCATTTGTATGAACTTGATTCTTTTATATACATAATTTTGACTAGTGACTGTTAAGTTGAATTTTCCATATATATATTTATATTATATATATATATATATATATATATATATATATATATATATATATATATATATATATATTATATATATATATTTATATTATATATATATATATATATATATATATATATATATATATATATATTATATATATATATTTATATTATATATATATATATATATATATATATATATATATATTATATATATATATATATATATATTTATATTATATATATATATATATATATTTATATTATATATATGTATATATATATATATATATATATTTATATTATATATATATATATATATATATAATCTTTTTAAAAACGTGTTTTTATGAGTTCGTAGATTGTAGTTAAAATAAAATAAATTTTGTATATATATATATATATATAATATATATATATATATATATATATAATATAAATATATATATATAATATAAATATATATATATATATATATATATATATATATATATATATATACAAAATTTATTTTATTTTAACTACAATCTACGAACTCATAAAAACACGTTTTTAAAAAGATTATATATATATATATATATATATATATATATATATATATATATATATATATTATCTATTATATATATATATATATATATATATATATATATATATATATATATATATATTATCTTTTTAAAAACGTGTTTTTATGAGTTCGTAGATTGTAGTTAAAATAAAATTTGTGCTTGGTTTTAATTACAAATCCTTTATTCAACACTGTTTTTTGTTCTTATTCTGCTAGAAACCTCTGGTATAATGCGCACTTGTTCGGGTTGCTGGCACTGTAGACTATTATTGATTTTCTCTTCGATTACATTAAACTTTTCGTCAACAGTCTTTTCTAGATTTGTCACTCTTAAGCTTTTCATTATCAGCTTTAGAAATTTATTTTACCTGCACCAACAGCTTTTCATTATCAGCTTTAGAAGTTTCTTTTACCTGCGCAAACAGCTTTTCATTATCGCTTTAGAAATTTCTTGTGCACTCGCCAGAGCATTAATTTTTTCCATAAGATTTTCATTATCAGCTTTAGAAGATTCTTGTACCTCAGCCAAAAGCATTTTGGTTTGTAGTTGCATTTTTTCCATCATAGCGGCAAGCAGTGCATTGGTATCCGTATTACTTTTAGCTGAAAGGGCACTCACCTCCGGCTCTTCCTCATCATCAAATACGTGAGTATCAACGTTAATGCCCCGTCGTTGAAAATCCTCATACAACCGCTTTTGCTATTTGGTCTTGATCCCAGTTGGCGGCAAGTCAAATTTTGCCAACTCACATTTAATAATATATAATATATAATATATAATATATAATATATAATATATAATATATAATATATAATATATAATATATAATATATAATATATAATATATAATATATAATATATAATATATAATATATAATATATAATATATAATATATAATATATAATATATAATATATAATATATAATATATAATATATAATATATAATATATAATATATAATATATAATATATAATATATAATATATAATATATAATATATAATATATAATATATAATATATAATATATAATATATAATATATAATATATAATATATAATATATAATATATAATATATAATATATAATATATAATATATAATATATAATATATATAATATATAATATATAATATATAATATATAATATATAATATATAATATATAATATATAATATATAATATATATAATATATAATATATAATATATAATATATAATATATAATATATAATATATAATATATATATATATATAATATATAATATATAATATATAATATATAATATATAATATATAATATATAATATATAATATATAATATATAATATATAATATATAATATATAATATATAATATATAATATATAATATATAATATATAATATATAATATATAATATATAATATATAATATATAATATATAATATATAATATATAATATATAATATATAATATATAATATATAATATATAATATATAATATATAATATATAATATATAATATATAATATATAATATATAATATATAATATATAATATATAATATATAATATATAATATATAATATATAATATATAATATATAATATATAATATATAATATATAATATATAATATATAATATATAATATATAATATATAATATATAATATATAATATATAATATATAATATATAATATATAATATATAATATATAATATATAATATATAATATATAATATATAATATATAATATATAATATATAATATATAATATATAATATATAATATATAATATATAATATATAATATATAATATATAATATATAATATATAATATATAATATATAATATATAATATATAATATATAATATATAATATATAATATATAATATATAATATATAATATATAATATATAATATATAATATATAATATATAATATATAATATATAATATATAATATATAATATATAATATATAATATATAATATATAATATATAATATATAATATATAATATATAATATATAATATATAATATATAATATATAATATATAATATATAATATATAATATATAATATATAATATATAATATATAATATATAATATATAATATATAATATATAATATATAATATATAATATATAATATATAATATATAATATATAATATATAATATATAATATATAATATATAATATATAATATATAATATATAATATATAATATATAATATATAATATATAATATATAATATATAATATATAATATATAATATATAATATATAATATATAATATATAATATATAATATATAATATATAATATATAATATATAATATATAATATATAATATATAATATATAATATATAATATATATTATATATAATATATAAAACGATAATATAATATATAATATATAAAACGATATATTTGAAAATTAAAATTTTCAACAAAATAAAATATTTATAATTTACAAGTGTTAACTGTCTCAAACTTTCGTTAACGATTTTTTTTTTTTTGTTGAATTTTTTTGATATTTGCATTAACATACACAAAAAATATTGAGTGTTGTTTTTGTAAAAAAAAATTGGTAGTTGTACGGGCAACACTACCTTGTTCAATGTACCTTGGATCGAGTACTTTGGGAGTAAAACGACTATAGAATTCTTACTAACACATAGAAAAAGAAAGGTTTTTTGTTTAGCTACAAATAATCCCACCAGACCATTTCACAGAATGTAAATGAATTGTAGAATAAGCTTATCATAAGAGATTTCCTATAACTTTTTGTCAGCATACTTATTATAAACTCATTTAAATACAAAAAGTGAACAGTTCTCAAATACTGTTTTAAAAATGCTTCTCGTGACAACACTTAGTTTAGATAACAGATTAACAATTATGATTGAACATGATTTATTCTCGCTATAGTTTTTTGTTTTTGAAAAAAAAAAATAATAATATGTATTTGTTTTTATTTATAAATTTTGTTCCATTCGTATTTTAATTGTTTTGGGAATTCTTACATGTTCCACACAGAGCAATGGCATTTTGCAGGCATTTTTTTCTTATTGTCAAATGTTTTCAATTGGAACGGGATTATGGTTTTATGCTGGCCATTCAATCGCCGAAATTTTTATATACATAAATTTAGATATATCACAAAGCTTACAAAAATATTAAAAATTTAAGTTTATTAAAAGCATTATTAGAAAACTATTTTTCGTAAGCTTATTCCATTATTAGACTTCTAAATTTACTTATATATTTTGTATTAATATTTTATTGGGCCACTTTTTGCTGAAATAACAGCTTACAGAAGTCTAGGTATCTATTCCAGTAAATTTTAGGTGCACGAGAAAGTATCTGCGTCCCGCTTTGGCTGTGGAACATTGAGAAGGTCTTTTTGTGTTTTTTTATATTATAGTCAAGATGATATATTTGTCAATAATATTTTGGAACGTTGTATGGTTCGCTTTGTTGCCTTGTTAAATGTGCAAGCTTTCAAAAACACCTATTTTGTTCACTCATGGCCTCGAATTAGATATGTGAAACGATCCAAATTTGTTTCGATAAAAACTGAAATGACAACCCCAGCAACCAGACAAAAGATGACTAAACTGCCTACATGCATTCTTTATCGTTTGTATCAAATTTTTTTATCATAAATCCTCGTTTTTTCGCCAAACTTTTTGTTTTTATTCACACTATACAATACAATAGACATAACGTCATCGCAGAACATAGCTTTTCTCAAAAATTCTTCAATTTAAAAACTTGATACCCATTGCAAAGAATGTAGGCAGAAAAGCCCCAAGGTGGACTCAATAAAAAGTAATTTAAAAGATTTAAGATTTGTATTACGCATGGGCGGGACAGCACACATGTATACGAAATATTGCTTTTTGTATACCTTGAGACAGATAATATGTAGCATAAGTTTCTTAATTTTGTTCAAACAACTTTAGCTACTTTAACTATATATGTTGAGCTGAAGGCCATAGTCGCTATGACTCTAATAAATAATTAGCCTATAATTTTAATTGTAAGCTAATTCTAATAAAAGAAACTTTATAGTTACACATAATCAGTCAATAATTGGGTGATATTAGATAAATTGGCATTGCCCCCTCCATTCATAGCGAATATAAAGCTTCGTTATTTATCAGTAAAAGCTTCTTTGTCTATATACATCAGCATGCATGTATATTTTTTGAAGTCTATAATAAAGACTATATACAGCTAAAAAGCTGAAGCAAATTACTTAAATGAGCAGCAAAGCACGCCGGGTTTTAGCTAGCAATGTTCTAAATATATTTTGTATATTGTGTTATTAAGATCCAGTAGAATATTTTTTTATAGATTAAAAAAAAATTGATTTCGGATAAATCATCTTTTTCTTTTGACGCTAGTCCGAGAATACAGAGTTATCCAGTGGTAAATCAAACGAAGTACTTAGACAATCATCAATGACGTCAACTTTTAAGTGCTTAAAATGTAAATCATGCGTAATCTAAAATAACACATGAACATATTAATGCTTCGATTACAAAGTAAGCGATTGAGTCAATTACTGTTTTAACGTGAAGTGTTTGTTTTTATCTCGATAGCAAATGAACTAAAATAAAATGTCGTTACTTTTGTATGTACTTATAAAGTACAAATTAAAATACAAAATTATTTTTGTATTTTACATATTAGTTAAACGTTCAATTTTTTGTGAGATTAAAGCTGTTACAATTGTGTTAAAAAAGGTAATTGTGTTTTCTTTGCGAAATTTAAAGCGGTTGGCAAATGCCCAAAAAAGGAAGGTGAAAAAGAAAATATTAATACAAGCGCAAATATAAATAAAACCTCTAATAAAAATGTTATAGGAGGAATAAATAAAGCATATGACAACGTTTCAGATTTTAATATTAGACATAAGCAAATCGTAAGTATTGAGAATTGTACGTCAATAACGACAAAATTAGATGCTTGGTACAATAAATATAACCCTAGAAAACAATGTTGTGATGAATTATTAAAAATTTTTAAATCGGAAAATGTAATCTTTTCACTTGAACTGAAAAGTCAAAGTTTTCAGTCCAATTTCAAAAAATGCACACTGTATTAAAAAATATTATTTTTAGCTATATGCAGACTAAGCAAAACCACAAAACTCTTATTTCAGCTGATCAAGCCCAAACCATTACAATTGTTAAACAATTGGTTAAAAGAAATGTGTATGTAGAAGATTATACCGATTTTCAGGTTTTGAGCATGGAAGATGTGGAAATGGTGAATAACTTTATTTTTTCAGATTCAGGTTCCTATGTAAGTTTTCAGAAGCAAAAACTAAAATAGTAGCTTATAATTACCGCCTATTATTCTCTTCAGATTGTTAAAACAAAAAGTATTTTGAGGCCAAGAGGAATCGAAAAGTGTATTTATATATGAAAAACAATGGAGTAAATGGAAACAAAGGCCTTGAAGAATTTAAAGCCTTGTATGTGCAATTTTCGGTAGGCTTACTGAAAATTATTTTATATATACATATATTGATAGTGGATACACAAGTGATAGTGGATAACAAGGCTATCTAACTTTTAAAAACAGATATTTTGCGAAAAAATTTAGAAATCACAAAAAGTGCTTAAATATTTGCTAAAAATTAAAACAATTTTTATGCACAATTTTTTATTATACATATTTAATTTTCAAATATTATTTTTTTAAGTTAAAGTTAACATGATAATAAGATTACATACATATATACGGTGAATTACCAATAATAAATAAAAAATGTTTTTTTAGGCTGAATTTAATTTAACACACATTAATAATTCAATTATCATTAGCAAAAGTAGTATCGTTACTTGCCCTTAACTTACGAATATAAATTGGACCGTTATTAATATGCATTACTAGAAGTATCAATAAGCTCACTTAGAACTTAACTACAGTTGTAGTGTTACTAGCTTGCATTGTCGTTTACTTTTTAAGCGATAGCGCACCGACTAAGCAGCCTAGGACGCTTCTATGTTAAATCTAAGTGGGAAATTAAGACTAAGTGTCATCACTGACTACTACTATGTATTGCTTACATCATTATTTGCCTAAGGCAAATTTACACGGATAACAGGAAGTTCAAAAACTATTATTGATTATATAATTACGAATAATAGAAACATAACAGCCAAAATTAATGACTCAAATAAAATTGCTGATCATGAATCAATTAATATAATAATTAATGACTGCGATAAGTACCTAGATGTAGGTAAAAGGAATAAGGAAGTTAAAATATTTAAATACAACAGCAACCAATATAATAGAGAAATTGAAGGTATAAGACAAATAAGTGAAGATGAAGACCTTGATGGCAAAGTTTACGTCTTTGACGGATATTTGGAGAATGCAGTTGAAAATATGACTATTAAAAGAACTATCAACGGAAACAACTCAAATAAATGGTTTAAGGCAATTAAAAAGGGGAAAAAATTAATAAATACCAAATAGCGAAAATAGATAATAGTAACGGAGCATGGAATAACTACAAAGTCGTTCGAAATTTATATAAGGTGAAAATTGAAAATGAAAAGAGAAATTTTATAAATAACAAAATAATTAATGCTAGAAATCAAAAGGATATGTGGAGAGAGAAAGAAAGAAAAACCAGAGTACAATTCAATCTGTGATATTTAACCAAATAGAATATAACCAATCTATAACCAATAGAATATAATTTTTTGTTGATAGTATAAGATCTATAAGAGATACAATACCTTACGTGCAATACTCAAACCGAATTCCTGTGATAAACTCTAAATTTAAATTCAGTGCTATAACTCTGGATAAACTAAAAATTATATGTAAAAATTTAAAGAATAAGGCAGACTAAAACAAAATATCAATTAAAATTATACTTAATAGTTGGAATGTGATAGGAAGAACGATGTTGGATATAATAAATGAATCTCTGAGAACAGGAATATTTCCTGATAATTGGAAAGAGTCAATGATAACGCCCATTGAGAAGATTGCTAAGACAAAACTTTGTGAAGAATTTCGCCCAATTAATACCTTGAAGACGTGTGAAAAGGTAATGGAAAAAGTAGTAAAGGAGCAATTGGAGCAATATATGGAACCGAACGCTTTATTATCTAAGTATCAGTCTGGTTTCCGAAAGCATTTCTCTTGCGAAACAGCGGTTAATTTTCTAATAAACAGGTGGAAAAAATCGGAAAGAGACAAAAGGATTGTTGCAATTTTTCTAGACTTTAAACGAGCGTTTGAAACAATTGATAGAGGTATATATAAATAATATTAAATCCAGGACAGTTAATAACGAATATGGAGTACCACAGGGATAAATTTTTGGGGCATTGCTATTTATTATATATATCTAAACGATATGCCAAATATAATATGTCATTGTGAAATAAATTTATATGCGGACGATACAGTTATATATATTGTGGGTAGTACAGATGAACAATGTTATGAAGGGCTCGGTAAAGATATTAAAACTTAAACAAATGGCTGCGGATGAATAAACTTAAATTAAATGAGAATAAAACTAAAATAATGGAAATTAAAACTAAGACCAACATTACATTCAGAATCAATAATGAAGAAATAGAAAAAGTAAATCGAATGAAATACTTGGGCTTTGTAATAGACAATACTTTGAATTTAAAAGGTCATATTGACTATATTTGCAAGAAAATTGAAAAAAATTAATTTCTTCAGAAGATTAAGAAAACAAATAAATACGTTAAAAGCAATCACAATCTACAACACAATGATTAAACCTCATTTTGAGTTCGGTTCAACAATTCTTTTTTCATGCTGCACGAGTCAACAAATTGATAGATTGCAGAAATTACAAAATAAATCAATGCGCATTATATTGAAATACAACAGATATACACCGATAAACTTTATGCTTGACTCTCTAAAATGGCTAGATATAAAGCAAAGGCTGAAATTAAATACCTTAAACTTTATTTAAAAGATTAGAATTGGAATGGCACCACAATATATAATAGAGCAAATAATGTATGTCGGGGAAACACAACCATACCAATTGAGGAATAATGATGACTTCAGAATTCAAAGGACTACAACCGCAATGCAATGCTCATTGTTTTACAAAGGACTACAGCTCTTCAACAGATTACCCAGTGACGTTAAAAATGAACGCAATCCGAACATATTTCGAAAAAATGTTATATTTTTTGTTAGAAACAACGTATTTTAAAGCTAAAGCTTGTTATTTAAACTATTGTAAATGTAAATTCAAAGTATTATTGATACTAATAAAGAAAGATAATAATAATAATATAATAATAATATTAATTCAATGCTTAAAGATGATTTCATGTAAATGTTGACCGCGGTTACGCCTCAAATAGTTCAAACGCTGGGTCCAATTTTGGCATACCTTTCCAACATATCAGCCGGTATCACACGAATAAATTCTTCAATTTTGGCTTCGAGTACGTCAATCGTCCTTATAGACATGAGCCTTAACATAGCCCCACAAAAAATAGTTTAAGGGCGTGTTAAATCGCACTACCAAGGCGGCAAATTGAACGGCCTCAAACGTGAAAGAAACTGTCCACCGAAGTCGTCTCTCAATTTGGCCATTATTTCGCGTATTGTGTTGCATGTGGCACCGTCTTGTTGAAACCACATATCAGCCAAGTACAACTCTTCCATTCCAAAAAGACGTAAGCGCCATGATTACCGATTTTAATTTTTTGATAAAAATCGATAGTATTCGATTCCCGCCATTCCCATCAGCACACAAAAATTTATAGCTGCAAAATGTACCTTATGATTTTACAGCAAAAACAAAGTCTTATGTAATACACTAGAACAAAAAAAATATTAAAAAAAGCTTTCTCCTGTGAAGAGAACGCTAGTAAACTATTTGCTTGAACGACATCATTCGTAGTTTCGAAGCAAAAACTCCGAAACGATTTTGTTTAATTTCTACGTTTCAAAACTTCCGGTAGTGGAAATAAGAGGACCTAATAGATTTCTTCACTCTGAGGAATTTAAGCGTCCAGCCGTCCAAGTCCTCTGTCACGCTATTCAATGCATGGAAGTAAGGAAGTAAGGCTAGATCTAAATATAATCGTGGATGGATAAAGAATCCCAACAAAAAACTACCCTAAATCCTCTGGGTAACTTTTGACAGGCTTTTCCGATCCTCGGCCCATGCCACCGCAATTAGCAAACAATACGGAGTAGAAATAAAGTTCTCAAGACACTTGTCGGCAGTACTTAGGTCACGGATAAGAAAACCTTGTTGGGTACATAAGGCAATTGGCCGGTCAGTTTTAAATTAGCAGCGACCGCGTGGTCAGCAGTAGGTTCAACACAGTAGAGACATCTACAGAGATTTCAAAATGCAGCACTAAGGACTATCATCGGTTGCGTCCAGAAAACACCAGAGCAACACCTTCATAAATCGAATCGAAGATTCTTACAGCCAAGGAACACAACACCCTGCTCACGAAGCAGTTCTTGGATCACGTACATTAATGCTCCCCACGGTAATGTGAAGGCAGATCTTCGCCAATATACAGGTGAGATCCAACGTTATCTCAGGGATCCATTCAATTTGGACACATACAATACATCTCTAAAGGACATTCATCGTGATACGGTTGAGATGGTGATAAGCCCTCACGAGAATGTCGTCCTACGAGGTCGCCCACCCTCCGTGGCGGAAAACGTAAAACAGCTTCTCAGAGACCAGAGTTGCCCTAGCGCATCTAAGATCCGGTCACTGCACAAGGTTATAATCATGCTGCGCAAGCATCAATGAAGATATACCCAATATGTCGGCTTACAACTCGACTTAGTTGAATTGAAATTTTATAATTTTGTATTATCGAAAACAACTAAACCTTTCAAAAACACAAGAAATTACAACTTATCAATAGCAGTTGTACAATTTCAACTCAACTTAATCGAATTGTAAACCATAATAGGAGCAAGAAAGTTGCTTGAAATAACTTACTGTATGGAGATAAAAATGCATGAGGGTTAAATTTATATTTATAAAATTATTTCATTATAAAGAAAAATTCATTTTATGGAAATTCATTATTCATTTTAAGGAAATTAAAATACACTAGCATTGGAACAAAAAAACGAGTTCATAAAATGGACAACCTTAGTTCACTACAGAGAAGTTAGACTGTATCTTTTAATGATTTGAAATTCTTTTTATTTACAAATGTAGTCATATTTACATTTTTATTTACATTTTCCAAACGCCCTTTTCGATTTAAGAAAAAAACTAAATTTAAAAGCCGTTAGAGATTTTTCATTATAATATAAAAATCGGGAATTTTTCTTCAAAATACTGTTTACGTTTTTTTCGTCAAATATTAGCTTCAATGTGAAAAATTAAAATGAAAAACGTTTATATTTCATTGTTTTTAACAAAACTTATTTTTATTTAATCAATTTCAATTGTTTGGTTTTACAACTAATAATATTAATTAAATTTGAATGAATGTGTTTTCATTTACATATATAACATGTAAAAAGATAGAACCATAAAAAAATAATAGTGGGAATTATACATTATATGCACGATCTGGTATATTCTATATTATTTATATATTATGTTATGTTTTATATGTTAAAGTATTTTAAAGTAAAATTAAAGTTAAAAGAATGGAAAATAACAAGAGTTTGTAACACTAATTTACATCATGCCACCCATACCGCCCATTCCTCCCATACCGCCCATACCACCCATGCCGCCCAAACCAGCTGGACCATCTTCCTTTGGAAGTTCAGTTACAACAGCTTCAGCTGTAGTCAGCAATGATGCTACACCAGAAGCATCAGTAATGGCAGTACGAACAACCTAAAAAATATAAAAAGTTTAATATGGTGGTTTAATACCAGAGGCTTTAATCAATTTCTTCTTAAAATGGTTCTGCTCGAAAATGTATTCTGCATTAGATGCATTTACACATTTCAATTCCGTAGTAGCACGTTGCCCGAAATAGGCATGAGTCTCGTAATTAGATATAATACGCAGAAATGTACTTTTCAAACAGAGCCAATTTTAAAACACGTTGTTAACACTTACTTTTGTGGGATCAATGATACCCTTTTCAATAAGGTTACCATATTCACCCTTTAAAGCATCGTAACCCCAATCACCATCTTTATTGCTTTCAACTTTAGCTACAACCATAGCACCATCGACTCCAGCGTTCTTGGCGATAGTCATGCATGGCATACGGAGAGCACGGCGAACAATTTCAATACCCATATTTTGATCTTCGTTTTGTCCCTTAAGACTTTCCAACTTGGAAATGCAACGCAAAAGGGCAGTACCACCACCAGGGACAATACCTTCTTCTACTGCAGCACGGGTAGCGTTAAGGGCATCATGTACACGATCCTTCTTTTCATTAACTTCAACTTCACTAGAGCCACCAACACGCAACAAAGCTACACCGGAAGCCAAACGGGCTAAACGTTCTTGCAATTTTTCCTTTTCGTAATCAGATGTTGTTTCGGTAATTTGGTCTTTGATTTGGTCAACACGACGTTGAATGTCCTCCTTTTTGCCCTTGCCCTTCAACAACAAGGTGTCGTCCTTGGTAATAACAACTTCACCAACTTTACCAAGATCATTAATGTTGATGTCTTCCAATTTGACAAGGTTGGCATCATCACCGAAAACAATACCACCGGAGGCAATAGCCATATCAGTTAGAGTCGATTTGCGGTTGTCGCCAAAACCGGGTGCTTTAACAGCAGCTACCTGGAGACCAATCTTCAAGCGGTTTACGACCAATGTGCTCAAAGCTTCACCATCAATATCTTCAGCAATAATGACCAAAGGTTTTCGCTGTTGATTAGCAAGTTCAAGTGCGGGAATAATACTTTGAACAGACGAGATTTTCTTTTCAGACAAAAGCAGTAAGGCATCCTGGAATTCTACCTTGGCACCTTTTGAGGAATTAATAAAATAGGGAGAAATGTAACCTCTGTCGAATTTCATGCCTTCAATCACTTCCAATTCATCATTCAAAGTTTTGCCGTCCTTGACAGTAATGACACCATCACGACCTACCTTCTTCATGGCTTCACTAATCAAATCACCAATGGCTTTATCACCGTTGGCGGAGATGGTAGCTACTTGAGCAATTTCTTCAGGGGTACTTACTGGGCGAGACATGGCTTTTAGATTATCCTTAACGGTATCAACAGCCATCATAACACCACGACGAATTTCGACGGGGTTGGCACCCTTAGAAATTTTTTCGAAACCCTCCTTGGCAATAGCGCGAGCCAAAACAGTGGCGGTCGTGGTACCATCACCGGCTTCCTCGTTTGTGTTGTTAGCAACATCTTGCACAAGTTTTGCGCCGATGTTTTGGAATTTATCTTTCAATTCAATTGATTTGGCGACTGTGACACCGTCCTTGGTGATTTTTGGAGAACCCCACGATTGTTCAATTATGACATTGCGGCCTTTTGGTCCCATTGTAACGGCAACAGCGTCGGCAAGAACATCGACACCTTGCAACATCATAGCACGGACTTCTGGACCGAATTTTACATCTTTTGCATAACCACGAACAGCCAATTGACGAGCAATGGAGGAACGGGCAAATGTGACTGGTAAGCGAAACATCTGAAAGGGAACAAAAAAGTCTTTAGCATAATTTATCGAATGAATATAGTTTTTGTGAGTAAAGAAAAAAATCTAGTCCCTAAAAGCCAGCTTTATGCTACCGACCTGGATATCAAGGTTACATAGTCGTTCGTTACAATTAAAATTTATCTAGTCTAGTGTGGGCCAGCTAATTAAACCATACAAATTATTGTATTTAATTTTAAACATACTCTTAATTCATGGTAAACAAATTATAAAGTGGACTCAATCGAGACAGTGCTGTTGCCATATTTACTCTTGCTGACGTCACACGTAGTTGTTCTTTTAAATACAGTAAATGCTTGATAATCTGACCTCGCTAATTTGCTCTGTTTTGTTGTCTATTATCCGGATTGATTGCAGATTTATAATCCGGATTGAATATATAAAATGTACACACGTTCATGTTTATTTGTTCGGACTGTAATCAAATGCGGATCATTAAGGTTTTACCGTAATAATAAAAAAAAAATCAAAACAATATTACGTATACGACTAAACACAACCGACTACACGTAACGTCACATTTTGTATTTAGCACACTATTAAGCAGACCTTATTATTTATTACCAGACCATGCTTTTGAATATTTTAACAGAATAAAAATATAATTTTCAGCATATTACTTTGAATACTTTTTTTTTATTGATTGCTTAGAAAACCTTTTATAACAAATTAATTTTTTACCCAAGTACTGGAAAACATGCAATTGTTAAATAAACTCGCAGAAACATACGACTTGATTGTCATACATAAAATAAACAGCTGTGCACTACCAAGTGTACAGGTTAAAAGAAAACTGTACACAAAAGAAAATCAATGGAATGAATAAAATAATGATTTTTCAATTTATATTTTCTACACAAATTAAAAAATACTTCTCTTTTATTTAATAGATATAAACTACATATGATATAAAAGCATACATGCTTGTTTTCAGAAACTGCCTTTTTGCTGCTTTAGTGCTTAAGTTAGCAATACATATTATTATTATTATTATTATTTTTTTTTTTTTTTGAAAATAAACAGTTATATTTTCTTTCAAGTACACTTGTATGTATTTTTTTATTATTAGTTTTTATCATTAAATACTTTTACTTTCTATATCCATTTCAGGTACCGTTAAAAATTAGCAAACTTATATACACTTACTAGTTTTTTTAAATCATTTAGCAACGGTAAATTCTTCTTTATTTTATTTTCTTCCTGAAAAGTGCTAGTTAGGAAGAGATCAATAAATACATTTTTTTATTTAACATATCGAGCCATAACCGCCAAAATAACATAAACGCCATGATTATCAATATTCGTTTTTTCATAAAAATCGATAGCACTAGATCATTCACAACAACACACAAAATTCAATAGCAGTAAACTGTACGTTTAGGATTTTACAGCAAAAACATGACTTACTAGAACAAAAAATATTTCAAAGAACCTTCTACTCCAAAATTTGTTTTCTGTCGCTTACGTCTTTTTTGTTTTTGGTAGTTATGGTTCGATATTTAAATAAATTAAAGCTATTACTTTAAGAGTTATAGTGGGAAAATGTTAATGTTGCGCAAAGTTGGAAAGTCATACAATACAGAGAAATATCAGAGTAGCTCCAGTGTTTGAAAGAGATGGTTTTTAAAGTTTTTCAAAGCTATGCATTTTTGCAGTAGAGATTTTTTCTTTTGAGCCAAATTGACGACTTAAAAGAGCCAAACATTTTTTTGATATATACATGTTTGGTTATCAGCTATTCATTTAAATTAAAACAACAGTAATATTAGGCCTTTTTTTTGTTATTTAGAACTAAAACAAAAATCTAAATTACATCAGTCGTAAATCATCTTTCGTAGCGATCATACGTTTTTTATCTTTACTCTTTTACTGCGCTTTTTATTGGTGTAGTAACGGTTACTTGAGACATTCCTTTTGTTCTATTGTTTGTGATCTTCTTTGACATAAAGCATAATTTAATGCATAATAAATGGAATTATTAGTAATTCAAAATGCCCCAGGGCCACCTGATAAAAACCAATTTAATAGATTCGCCGTATTGAGTGACTTTATTGATCGAGATTTCCAGAATGGCTTCCCTATTCTTCCACATACTAAACCTAACCTATCAAACGATCCTAAATATATACTCATATCATCCGAGGAAAATAAATTGCAGAAATTAAGTCCTTTTGTAATTTATAAAGACTTGCATGCAATTTTTACTCTTATTGATTCCATCAGCTACATTAGTGATAGTAGTCTTCTATTATTGGTTCGTAACCAAATCATTGCGAACAAATTTCTGAAGGCTGAGACACTTTTTTAACAGTTAAACTACATAACTCTCTCAATTACGTTAAGGGTGTAATTTACGCCCCTTTTCTTACTGATGTGTCAGAGGAGGCGATTGTGAAGGAACTTTTCACGCAGGGTGTAGTATCCGTTTACAAGTATACAAAGCAAATTGGATAACTCTAAGTTAAATGACAGCTGTATCAATAGTGACAATAACCCAAATACCTCTAAGTCGATATATTCTGGTTATATGGTTTTGACTTTCAACCTATACAACTTACCCAAAGTTATTGATGGGGCGTGATATAAGGTAAAAGTACAAATGTATTTTCCAAACCCAATGCGATGTGGAAAATGCCAACTCCTCGGCCATGCAATAAATAAATGCAGCAACCCTGAAACATGTAATATATGCAATCTACCCCTCACATCCTCAAACCCAATGTACAAGAATTCAATGTGCCAATTGTAATGAAGAACATCCTACATCTGACAGAAATTATATAAGATATCTTCAACAGAAAGAAATAATCAAAATTAATACTATCAATAAATGTTCCTACGATGCCGCTAAAAGAAAATATGAAATAAACAAAATATAAAAATCTGCCCAAAACGCAACTCAATTATATTCCGATATAACTAATGATTCTACAATGATTCTACCAACAAAACAAATAAAGAAACGACCAACCCCATCCCCAAACAATAATGATAATAAAAAACCCACACAACGTAAATCATCTATTACCTCACTATCGACTGACATGGAAACTGATACACCATGTTATTTTTCCTAAAAAAAGGATAACAATAAACAAACATAGATTCACCAGTAAATTCTCTACAAAATCAACATAAACTGCAAAATAAATCAACCATAAATATTGAACAATCTAATGAACAACCTATCTCCAATACACCAAATGATCCAGAACAAAAACGAAATAACAAAACAAACACACTGAAAAAGCCCAAAGGGAATACTGGTAAAAACCCCTAATGACAAATCGTCAGATAATCACTTATCGGAGCTTAGTTCATCTATCCTAAATTTCCTTCTGTGTGGTTTAAATTAATATTATCTTCCAGGTTCTGCAATGGACTTCAACTATGACAGTGATTTGAATTAACGAAAAATAAATGGTACTCTTTTTATCTATTGTAAATATGATATGGAATTTTTACGATGGATAGTTTCATGATATTGCAATGCGACAAAAATGGTTTCGTTAACAATTTCAACGAACTCCAACTGTTGATAATTACAAGACCCACTGTAAACATAATGTTACACCTATTCACCTAGAGGATTTACAGTTTACTTTCATAATCTTGACTCCAATATAACTTCAAAACAAAGCACATGCGTACTTATCAAAAATAACGTCCCACTGTTATATAACTGTACACCACCACCATTTTTACCATTTTCTAGACAAGATCTTTTTATTATATATATTTAAGTCCGCTCCCGACCCAAAACTAGTTGTAAGGAATTTTAATTCATGGAACAATCTATGGGACTCACCTATCACAAATCAAAGTGGACATATACTAGAGAATGTCATACTATCATACTATCGTCTGATCTATTTCTATTAAATAATGGTCGCCCTACATATCTTTCTACCTATAGCACCTTGACCAACGTTGGTGTTTGCTTATGCTCGTCCCCACTACTTGGCTTAACCTCATGGGATATTTTGGATGAAATGTTCGGAAGCGATCACTTTCTCATTATAATGAAAATGTCATTTAAAAGTCCAACAAGGTATAATTTTTTTCTAAATTTTTCATGAATCTTGCTGATTGATCGATATTTGCTAATTGCAAAAACCATATTCTACTAATTTAAAAATACAAGAAGCCTCTATTTTAATAAAAGCAATAAGAATCAGCTGCTAATTTATCAATTCCTTTACGGAAGAACAAATTAGATGTTTGAAAAATATTTAAAACCTTGTGAAATATAGAATGGAAAATTCCAAATAAAAATTTAAATAAATATGTTTTCAAAACTTTACTTCCACTATCAACAACAATTCATCAATCAAGGATATTTGGAACAAATTAATCGTCTTTCTAATAATAGTATGAATAATAGGATACTAGCCATTAAAAATGTTAATCAATCCGTTTCAGATACACTTCAAATATCTGAGTTTGCAGACAATTGATCTGAATTTCAATAGATATCTTTTCCAACCTGTTTATACAGTCTAACACTCTCCAAAGCTTCAATAAAAATGTAAGAGAGATGCTACGTTTATAGATGAGGAAATTTCTATCTATCTAAACTCAGAGGCTCAACTCCTGGCTATGACAAAGTTCATACCAAATGATAAAAAAAATATTAGTTTTCATGCTAAACTACGTTTATTAAAACTTTATAACATCTTTGAGTCTAGTATAATTCCAACAGTTTGGAAAACAGCATCAATTATTCCCATTCCCAAGAACAGGAAAAATTCCGTAAATATTAAAGAATACCGGCCGATTTCTCTTTTACCATGCTCCAGCAGATTGTTAGAAAAAAATATATATCTACTCGTCTGTATTGGTTTACAGAGAGAAACCGCCTTGTATCATCCAATCAAGTGGCTTTTAAAACTGGTAGAGGTTGCATAGACGCTTTATTACACATTGAATGTTATATATCTAGGGCGCTGTCTTCTCGTAACCATGTGACAATTCTCTGCATTGATTTCGAAAAAGCATTTAATAGAATTGGTAGTCACGTGATCCTGGAAAATCTTCACAAATGGAGCCATAAAATCTTTAAATTAATAGAATCATATTCGAAAATTTCGGGTAAAAGTTAACAGAGTTTATTCCTCAATTCATCCATTACACAACGGAATTCCTCAGGTCTCACCTCTTTCTATTGTTTTCTTTTCGATTGCATTTAGTGGAATTCACCAAATAAAATTATATACAATTTAGTGAACAAAAGAAATTCATTCCCACGATCTATGTAATAATTTGAAGCACTAAAGCCAGGATGGTGCTATGGCGGTCCACCATCAGTCAACATTATTGAAATAAATATATACATTCGTATGAATATATTATCATAATGTTCCTTTTTTGTTGTTAATCAGTCTAAAAAATAAAAAATTTAGTCAACAAATGTCGACAATAATTTAATTATCTTCAAATACTAGCTTCAATATGGCTACGTCGAACATAAAGTTAAATTAGGATTGATGATCTTCTCTTTAACATTATGTTCTCTTTTAGCTTAAAAGATATATACTTACTATAGTGAAAAACAAAATATCTGCCCGATAATATCCTATCTTTAGCTAATGGCAAGTTGTAATGACCCTTCAAGTTTCCCAATAAGCTTTGAGTTAAAATTATCAATCAGTGTTCTGAAAAAATTTTTCAACTCTTACTAGGTGCCTACTACATATTCAATTTTACATATTAATTAATATTCCCGGAGAAGTAAGACCCTGGGGATTTACTTTTCCCGGGAATAAAATCCTCATATTCCAAAAAATCTGGGAGAATAGTTTTAGGGAAAGGGAATTTCGAATTTTCGTATTAAAATTTATAAACTAATTTTAGAGTACACCTCAGGGATTTAAGTTATAATTTATTTATCATACATTTAATATAGAAAATTTATTTATTTTATGTACAAAGATCCCTAAGCATCTTGGGGTGGGCAAAGCAAAAAATGCAAATACTTACATCTTCAAGCACAACTCCCCAATAATATTCTCGTGAACTTTTTCCCAAAATTTATTCATTTACGCATTCTCCCTTTATTTGACTTTTATAATACCTACTGTTTTCCCGGAAAGTTTCCCAATTTGGAAGTTGTTTGGAATATGGGAAAAGGAAATAAAAAAATTTTCCGGGAAAATTTTATTCTGAATAATTGTTGTTCATGATAAGGCTGTATGTCTTTCTCATTGTTTCTTTTTAGAATCATTATCGAGTAATATTTAATACTTGCATTTTAAACTTCTGGATGATTAATTTGCGATTGTTATACTATTTGTTATTGTATCTGAAATCGAACTCTTTTTAAAAATTAGCGCGAATCATTTTCGAGTATTTTTTTAATCGTGTAAGTGTTTAGTTTTTACTAGCCAAAAGGACTCGAAAACGACTCAGCAAGCTGATTCGTCGAAAAACGATCTTCCAATTGCTAGCTGGGTTAGTAACAATAAATACATATGTATGTATGTATTTGCAGCATGTGTGTGGTTTTACGACGGGTCAATGTGTATTTTCTAGAAAATTTTCAAATAAACTGATAGTTTTCTTTAATAATATAAGAGCATAACCATATGTATTAACTTCGCTACTTGATGTGTTTATATAATTTAAATACGAGATATTGATTTCAAATTTAGACATACACATGTACACATCTAAACACACACATATACATATTAAATTTAATACGGAAAAATAAATCAATTTTAAAAATATTAAAATATTTTAAACAAAATATATTTTAACCAATTAAACAATTTGGATTTTTCTAATTTCGCTATTTTAGTCGTAAAAAAAATCATATGAAATGCATAAACATGACAACACTACCATGTGGTAGCGAATGGCCGTAAAAATCTGAACATTTCATTTAAACACTACTTTTCTTTCTCATTTCATTTATTAAATCAATTTGCCGGTGTTTTATTTCGTTAACAAATTTTGTCAAAAAGAAAAAAATGTTTATTGATTCTGTTTCGCCTTATTGAATTGTTACAAGACATGATGAAATTTCTAGAATACGTTTCCAAAGTTTTTTTTATTAATTCCTTTGGCAAAATTCTTATGTAATCACTTGGAATAGATTTTCTTTTATTTACTTACACTGCTTCTATATGTGTTACTGCAAACTTAAAAATGTCGATTTAATTCAGTAGTTTGAAGAAAAAGTTTCTTTTGCAGATATTTGTGTTAATTGTCGGATTCTTTTTTATTAGACTTTCACGTTACACGATAAAAACGTGCAGCAAATTTTTTATCACTCAACAAAAGAGAACACAGAAAGAAACACTCTCTAACTCTCAGAAGACCAGAACAATCTGACGAATGAAATGAATAATGTACTTTCGTTTGCCCGGTAGTTTTCTGTCAGATTTCACTTTCGTCTGGGTAACCGAATACTTTTTTTCATTCATTAGAAATGATTACACCGACAAGGTTGCTTAATTGCGGATGTTTTTTTTTTTTTTTTGGAAATAAATTTAGAACATAATATGGGCAAATATAGAACAAATAAATATAAAGCACAAGTTCA
The DNA here is from genome assembly GCA_023159175.1 of Wohlfahrtia magnifica. NCBI lineage: Eukaryota > Metazoa > Arthropoda > Insecta > Diptera > Sarcophagidae > Wohlfahrtia > Wohlfahrtia magnifica. The sequence goes on along the minus strand of JAKWBJ010000181.1, from coordinate 181,334 downwards.
GTTCTGAGGTGTGTGCGACTGAATTTCCAGAGGAATGAGTAGTTGTTGAGTATTTAGCCATGAAAATATTTTGGGGTGAACTAAATGTATGGGTGTGTGGATGAGTATCGGAATTAGTTTGTATTGTAATAGGAATAGAAGTATGTGTGTTGTATGAATAGATTTTAAATGTGTGCAGAAGTATGTAGATGGTTGATAAATGAGTAGATTTGATAGAGAGGATATGAATGTAAATGATTAATTAAATATGTGGGGTGAGTGGGATATGTGGGTGGTGGATGAAATAAATATTCGGATGAGCGGATGAAAATATGGAAGATTGAGATGAGGCTTAGGAAGGAGACTGCCTCTACCGATTTAGTCCAGAGGGCCAAGGGTGTTAAGTTGTATCGCCTCTCTGGACAATTAAATTAGTGGGCTGTGTCGTGAGGATTCTAATGGCATTCCGAATACAAATCCGGATTTCTGGCTATTGTCATAGCCCTATAGCTGTTCAGAATGGGCAAGAATGGAACTCATCTATCTGTGGAGTAGCATCTTGGAATTAGAAACAGACGGAAGATGGTCATCCAAAACCCGATTAGGACCATAACTGTTTCTGGCTCATTCACGGCTGTTAGATGAATAGTGTTCTGGGCGTTGGCAATAGATGTTATGTTCAGGATGCGAAGACAAGATGCTGGATGTTTAAGGAGAAGAAGTTTGCCGTTACAGTCCGATTGTTAGGGTGACAAGGATTAAGACTTCGCAATCATCTCATTGTAAGATCTAACTGGCAGGATCTTGGATTCCATATGTAGGTGGTCAACGATCGTCATCCTCATATATCCAGTGGCTTTCGTAGAGCGTTGTTTTGGACTTTCTGCAATCCACTCCATTTGGTCTCACTCAAAAAGAAGGTACAGACTGGGCAAAGGAGGTACAATTAGAGCAAAAAATTATCTGGCGTTATGTTACTTTTCGGTAGGAATGCCGATATATTATTTTTATTAATTACATATATTAATAACTTGCCTTTTTATATAGTTTAAGATAGTAAAAGATAACTTTAGCTAAAGTGAACTTTGAAAGCACCTTTTAATTATTTTCGTTACTTGTAAATAAAGTTAACCTTAAATAACTCTAAAACATGTAGGGGCAACGACGTTCATTTTTTGTTATTGTAAAGTGAAAACAAATAATAAAATACTAATTCTGCTTTGTGTGGTTTCTATTTTATGCTAAAATAAAGAATTTAGCAAACAAGTAGTGTAACAAATTGATACTGTCTTATTGACTTTCAGGTGTTTTGGAAAGAGTTCGAATATTTAACATGTTTCTGTTATGCGATTTCAAAACAATTCAATGTATGAGAACACATTTCAAAATGAACTTGTTTTATTGAAAAGTTGCCTAAACTCGATAGTCTGAACACCATACTTAGGTATATTTATAAGTCCTTAACAAATGGAGGGCTTAAAATGATTAATTTATTTAAATTATAATACAATTACAAATTATAACTGTAACATTTGTTTTTATTAAAATGTAATACCGTTGTTGTTGTATTGACATCAAACTGGTTTTGGAAGGAGACTACATGTGTATCTACAATACCATATAACAAAAATACTTAAGATTACATTACAGTTACATTTGGAAAATATTTAGGAATGTAGGTATGTATTTAGGAATGAAACGCCTCTCCCCACACAGGACAAGCTACAATATGGAGTGTTGACGAGACGTCCCGAAAACCCACATTCGAGCACGTTACCGATGGCCACCACTCGGGGCCAGTAAATCTTTTTGTGGTTAGCCACAACGTCCACTAACTTTACTTTATGAGTTCACATCTGACCACCTTTCATTCATAACTTAACCTAACTTAACTTAAATATTAGACTTTTTCAAAATATTTTTAATACTTATTTAAAGAAAAACTACTAAAAAACGAATGCAAAGTGTTTAATACTATCAAGTATTGAAATATAGTAGAATCATGGTACAAGAATAGCCTCGCAAAACCTGTTGGTTTTTTTCCTTTTTGTTGTCCCGCTGAAATTTCAAGCTTGTTTACGTTTATATTTGTTTATAAACAACCACTTTGTGTTTTTCTCTGAAAAATGGAAGAATAGAAATTAAAAAATATAATCACATCTTGGACATCTGTATTGTGCGGTTTTTGTATATTTGTTTATGTCAAGGTTGATAATGTGTTTCTCTGGTAATGCCGTACTGCTTTGTGTATTTGACGGCATTGCCAATTCGACCATTTTTGGATAACACAATCTTACATGTTTAAAATTAACGGACATAAAATAGAGGATGTGAGAATCAGTTGTAAAATTCTTTAACACAAACAAAGCACATTGCTGCTTACTGAAAGCGTATCGTTGTCATTGTCACATAGAAAATCTACAGAATTTAGATTTTTACGTTGCAAATGTTATTAAACAATAAATGGCTGACTGAACTGAATGTTGCGATACGTTTTTACTAACTGGTATATAAAGTTTGACAATAGTGCAAAGTCTTACGTAGTACGATACGTTCTCACTAACGCAGCCTTTAGACGTGCATCAACTTTTTATCTTTCTTTTCGAATTGTAATTTCGACAAAAAACATATTATTATCGGTAGGAATAGTGGTTAAGTAATTTAACTTGGTATTACGAAAAAAAACATGGTTTTACTTAAAACAAAATTGATAATTTTACAAAAATTTTAAAGTCGTTTCGTTTAAGAAATAATTTGTATATTTTTATGTTTATTTGCATACTGTATATTTTTAGTTGTTATATGAGTAATAGTATCCTTATTCCGTATATGGAGATCTTAACAACTGTAGTTAACTTGGAAAGTAGTAATAGCTTTGATCGAAATTTTATAATTTTGCAATTAAAATTAATACTTTTCAATATTAAAACATATTCGATCTAGATTTTGCCCCTTGATACAAAGCTAAATCTTTATTCCTTATAATTAATTTGACATAAACATAAAAAAGATGGGAAAGTATAAGTAAAGTTAAACATTATAGGCTCTATTCACAAAAATTTTTAATTTTGAGTTTCAAATACAAATTAGTTAAAATACACTTTAAGACTAATAAACCTTTTTTAAAAATTCTTTTCAAAATCAGTATCAGTACACTTTATGGTATTTTTATATTCGAAACTGGCAATGCTATATTTATTTTATTTCTCATTTACAATATGAAAAATATAAGTTCATACAACCTGAAAATTTTATTTACTTGAATTTCATTATATTTCTAAAAAAATTATGATTAAAATATTTTTCGTATATATCTTTTAAGACAGAAAACTTTTTTGATTCAAAATCGTATTATTTTCATTATTTATTTTGTTAAAAAATGGTTTTTAAAAAACATGTTTTCTGAAAAAAATGTACGAATGTTGATTTGGCATACTGTAAATTATAATAAGGAAATAATTAAATATTTGGTCATCATTGAGGAAAATGTTTTATTTAGTTGCGTTCTTAGTTCACAGTAGCACGGACTGAGCATACCAGTGTTCCAAGCATCCGGCATTTTCCCAATCTTCGACTATATTGAGAATGGTAGTCAGTGATGCTGCACATTAAAGTTGTTGGCTAATATATGTATGATGCCACGGATCCTTTTCTAGTCTTTTCTGCATTCACTGTTTCATTAATATCTATTCCACGGTGTCCAGGAAAACGAGAGCATGTTTTGAACAAACTCTATTTACCATAGTTTGCAAAGACTTAAAGGTCTCCAGGATCATCTTGAAACTACGAGTACAATTTTGCGGTATTGTTGATAATTTATATCTGGTATAGAGAAATTACCGCTTGTCTCTTTTTAATTTTTTAAACTTTCATTCTATGATGCTTTCCTTTAAAAAATATACTATTGCATTTTGAAATTGTTCTGCCCAATTATTTTATCAATAAAGCATGTCCATTATGTTAAAAATTTCGTTAAACTTTAGATTTTATGTTTCTTTTTCACAATAATGTTCTTAAAGTACAGTCGAACTAACTTTAAAATCTGTTTATTTAATATTGATTAAAAATAAGAATTTTAAGCTAAAGTTCGTTTGTGAATAGGTATGAAATGTTCTTTATTATGCTTTTGAATAAAGCCGTATATTTTTAAGTATTTCTGTATTATATGTACGTATAGTATGTATATTAATTTTATTATTGTCTGCTACATAATTTATGTATGTACATATCTAATGCATGCAAATCCACTTCAGCTGCTAATCTCTTTTTATCCTCTTCTTCATTGATCATTCTCCAGAAATCGACCTGAAGTAAATAATTATTTAGTTAGTTTAAACAACATAATCAAAATAATATACTTACGTTTTTAATACCTCAACCATTTTTGTAAAATTAAGTATTTCCTTTTGTTGCACAATTTTTTTTTTTTTTTTTTGTTAAAATGTGCGTAGTTTCTATAAAATATATTTTTTTACAATTGTATTTTTTGTCTTAATTTTTGAATTGCCAAAAGATAACGTCAGATAAAATAATTTTCGAACTTGGCAGCATTTTTATAAATGCTTAATTGCTAAGGTCCAACCGTAGTATACGTAGGCCAGCTTCAACGTCTGTGCGAATACACACAATCTAATGTGTAAAATCATAATGTACTTAACAAACTTTTCGTCAACTTTCGTTCAGTTTCATTTGCTTACATTTTATAACTACTTAATTTTAAGCACTTATAAACTGCTTATTTAGACAAACATATGTGGAAATATTTAAATTTGGTGTTTTTTTCGATATCTATGAACGCTTAGATAGTCTGCTTCGATAAAACCGGCATAAGTGCTTCATTACAAATTTGACAGTTGTAGAAAAATTCTAGTTTCGTTGTTTAGAATTTTATATTTTTAAATAGAACAATATTAAATTATTTTCTTTAAACTTATAAAATGAAAATTAAATTGTCTTTATTGTTACCTTAACAGAAAAATTTCAAACTAAATAATAGTGGGGATTTTTCGAAACGCATACAAATATTTCATAAAAATTTTACTCTACTTACATCCGCTTAAATAAGCAGTTTATTTATTTTTATTACTGCTAAGTTCTAAAACTAGATTATCTTTTGACAATTCAAAAATTAAAATAAATACAATTGTAAAAAAATATAATTTAAAAAAATATATAAACAAATAAAAAAGAACAAATTTTATATATTGAAATTTATTCAAAATATAAGTTAAAATTTCCATCGCAAATAAACATATACAAATTGTTTATTACTTTTCGCAACCACGAGTTTATTATTTTTCTAAAATTGTCAATATTTTTTCAGCTAAAATATTTTGAGTAATGCCAACTTAAATTACTTAAGCTCTTATGTTGTTTTTTTCGAAGCAGGTTATCTAAGCGTTCATAGATATCGAAAAAACACTACTAACATGAAGTTATTTACGTTGAACAAACAAGATTTAAAAACAATTCAAAAACAAATAACTATAAATACTTTAATTCTAAGCCGCCACTTGTACTAGTTTTCTTTGCAATCCAAATACTTCCACCTCCAGTACCACTGCTCAATGTGTTCCTTCTTCCGCGTGCTCCTTGTCCACTACATGGAAAAGAACCAAAACTTTTTTGCTTGCGTACTTGTGCGTATGAGAAAAATTGCTACCACTGCCGAAAACTATCTCTACTTATGCCCTTAATGTATAAATTTAGCTACTTTACCCCAGTCTTTATCATTACAATTCTCAAAGACGTAGTTGTCGCTGCTATCAACAAATATACGTCCACATAATTTCTTGTAATTTCCAGTAGTTTTTCACTATTCTTATCAAAAAAAGATTTTATTATTGTCGTGTGGAACACATATCGACTTAGTCTTGACAGCTGTTCTGCCATTATAATAAGCCTGTATGCCCTGCTATATTTTTATAATTATGAGTTTTTTGTTAAAATATGTTTTTTTTTCTTAAATCACATTTGTTTACAATTTTTATTTTATTTTTAATTTTTGAAATGTTAAAAGATAACGTCAAGATAAAATAGTATTCCAACTTGGCAGCATTTTTATAAATACTTAATTGTAAAGGTCCAACCATAATATGCGTAGGCTACCTTCAACGACTGTGCGAATACACACAATCTAATGTCTAGAATCATAATGTACTTAACAAACTTTTCGTCAAGTTTCGTTCAGTTTCATTTGCTTACATTTTGGGCGAATCCAATCGCACTTTACGTACGTAAACAGCTATATGTGTGTTACATATATGCAAAACAATAAGAAAATAAACAGCGACGATTGAACATGCATATTAGATTATGCAGATTTTCTTAATTTTTATATAAACTGTGTTATTTCTTCTGATAATACTTAAATTTTTACACAAAATAATAAAATTTTTATATTTTTAATAAAGAATAAATTCATCCAGATACTAATAATGGTAATTTTCCATTCAACTCAACCATCAGATAGCGATTTTAATGTTCTCTCTAACACAACTATTCAAAAAGTGCATTATAGCCACCAAAAAGTTTATTAAGTATTTGACATACTTTTCGTGGAGTTTTTGACAGTAGTTTAAGTAAGCAAAAGTATATTATATTTAGGCCTTTAAGGACTCATAAAATAAACAGCTTATTTAACCGGATATAGGGTAAAATTTGAATGCCTTGAATGTATAAATGTAGCTAATGTAGTATGAAATATTTATATTCGGGTTGAAAAAAACATCACTATAACACGATTATACTTTCGAATCGGAAATTGTTTTCTAATGTTCTTTCGATTCGAATCGAAATACATAATAATCCTGAGATGTAAATTGAGTAAAGAGTTGGTGATAATACCAACCCTTGTGACAGATCCACAGGTATTTGTCTATCACTAGATAGCATGTTATCTATAGATACAACAAAATATCGTTCAAACAAAAAATATTATAATTTTCTGCAGATCTGATGGAAAACTAAACGCATTAAGTTTAAAGATTAAACAATCGTGTCAAATGGAATCGAAGGCCTTTTCGATATCAAGGAAAATAACTTCAATTCTCTTGCAATTTCGTTTATTATATTCGAGATAATTAACGACTCTTTTCAATTGATGCATATGCGAAATCTGAACTGTTGAGGGTTAATAATGCAATTCTGATTAGAAAAATCAAAAATTATTCTATAGACTATCTTTTCAAATACTTTATCTAATAGACTTAGAATGTTGATAGGCCTATCACTGGATGGTAATTTAGGATCCTTTTCCGGCATAGAAACTGGTATTACCTTAGCGCTCTTAAAAATCATTGGAAAATATCCTTCTACTAAGCATAAATTAGACGATTCACATAGAGACTCAAAAAAGTAATAGGGCATGTTATAGAGAATAATGCTAATAATGCCATTCAAACCCAGAGCTTTATTATTCTTCAGTGACATCACAAACGATTTAACTTAAGCTTAATCGGTGAGTTCTATATTAGATCTATCAAAATTTCTTTCATTCAGATTATAAATATATTCTGAGACGTCCGAGTCCATAGGAGAAAAATTATTCAAAGCTATGAAATGTGAATTAGCGAATACGTCTACCACTGCATTCACTTTCTCAGAGTCTGTTTTTAAAACCTCTCCATTAACTTGAAGATCAGTAAATGACTTTCTGTTGGCCCTTAGGACTCTCTCCTAATTACAAAACTTTTTCGAGTCCGGAGGCAAATTTATTCCGGTCACTATTAATGTGGAAGTCAAAAATTTTATTTAATTGCCCTAGGATATAACTTAATTGATTTCTTATATTAACATCCCTACATTTCTGATATTTTCATTTATACTTAATCTGTTAACATTATACTTATATTAGAGATTTTCCTTAGCCAAGGATTTTTGCTACCAGTAGGTATTTTTTCAAAAGCTTCTTTAATTATAGATATCAATTTTCCAAAATAAAAATTTAGATTACCTGGATTAGAAGAAAGTTGGTCCATGAACTGACACCCAGATTCTGATTGCTGAACAGTCTGCACGATGCTAAAAGAAAACTGAGTATGTCACATTTTGAATTTATCCAGAAATAACACAAGTTATTGGTACATGGTTTGACTGCAAAACATTAGGGAGTGTCTCCAAGTTCGAAAAGTGGAGACTGGTGTTCGATAAAAGAATGTTTATCGTATACGGCTGACCATGATTAATATTTTGCCCAAAACGAGGTGGACTGGAGACAGTGACTGTAAAAATCCTTATTGCCGGAGGAAGCATTCTGAAATGTTTTGTGTTATTTTTGTTTAAAAAAGGAATACTATGATTATAATAAAAACAAACTATAATTAATTAAAAAAACTAAAATGTTTTTTTAGAAGTATAATTTAAAGTCCTAAATAATAGTTTAGCACTCACTTTTTAAAGTATATATGCAATTAGAAAAAGCATACATCCTCCCAAGAATTCGCAAATCTATAAAGGCGGGGCTTACGCGGTATTACAAGTCCTCAAACATCTCAAATTTTTTTGTAGAAGAGATCGGATAGTATCATGTAGATATAATATGTAATGAGAGCGTACGATATTGAGAGAAAATACGAATGAGAATTTGACAGTCGTACGGATCTTAGTTTTTTGAAATTGCTTGAGATATATTTTTATGAAAATTAATAAACTAAATAAAGAAAATAAGCCAATTCTTTCGCTCGCAGTACTGATCTTTTTTAAAACATCCGCTTTCATTTTACTTTGTTTTGATTTTTTATTTATCTTGCAAACGTAAAAAATCTTTCGTAAGAATTTATTCTGATTTTTAAAATATGGATAGAATTTTACATTTTCTCTTTGATTTCGCGTAAGTAAGTTATTATCGTATAAACTACTCTTAAAGCTGGTTTTGCACTATCCTACTGAGTATAACGACATGTTAAACACTAAATTAAAATAAAAAAGTATAGAAGTCTGAAATCAATATGTAATGAAATGTCAAAAAATACGGATAGTAATTTGAAACTCGTATGGCTCTCATCATTTTTAGAAATTTTTATAAACAATAAGATTTTTCATTTTACAGAAACACAGAGAGAATGTCATGAATGGAAAACTGAATTAATTTTACATAATTTTACCGTTTCTTTCTTTTGACATTGTAAAATAATACAAATCAACTTGTAATTTCAAGTATTTCCTTTTAACTTTAAATAAATTACACATATTTGTTGGAAAACTTAATTTAATGCAAAATTCATATAACAAAACTACGATCGTATCAACTTTTCCATCCCTGTAAACAGCTGTTGAATATTTGCTGCTATCAATAGAAAATAAATAATAAATTGCTTATTATGAAAGCGGCAAGTGGCTCTTTATTGAATTTAATTTACTTTAATTTAACTACCACAATTTTATGTTTTTCTTTTTTATCGACATTTGCGCTTAAGTTTCAAACAATCTTAAAATTTTTAAATATTTTTTATTTTAAACAGCTGTTTACATACTACGAATATTTTTATTTTTATTTGATATGTGATTTGATTTTTTTCGAAAATTTCAACACTTGTAGAATAGTGTGAAAACACCTTAAGCAATGAAATAATTAATTTCGAGTTTTAAACATCTGGTCACTTTAATTATGAATTTAAAATAAAACACTATTTTTTCCAATTGGATTGGCAATACCAGATAAAGTATATGAATTTCAGTGTTCATGTGTTCATTTACGAAAATAATCAATTTCGAGGTTTTAAACATCTGGTCACTTTAATTATGAATTCAAAATACAACACTATTTTTTTCCAATTGGATTGGCAATACCAGATAAAGTATATGAATTTCATTATGTGGCAGCACTTAAACGCAAGCAGGGAGTCAACTTTTGTTTAGTTTTTTTCATTTTAGCGATAGAGTGAATTTTAAAGTTGCAGTATTAAGTCGTGAGTAATCCTTTGAATAGGAGTGGTCGTTTGCGCTAAACTAAGAAATCACAGTCGATAATATTTTTTTACTTGTATTTTGCAATACATTCATATATATATCTATTTTTTTTTAAAAGGTAAGTCTGAAAGATAATAAAATTCGAATTTATAAGTTTTAGGCTTAGATTAATATTGTTAAGATTTTCATCTTTGAAAGCACAGACGTAGTGAAACTTTGCTAATTCTTGCGTACTTTTTAAATGCCGGCAAATGTCTGTTGTTGTACCACCGAAAAGAAAGAAACGAAGTTTTAAAAAGAAATATGTAGCATAGATAGAATAGTTTAGTTTTAATACAGAAAAGAAATGCAAAAACACACACAATTATAACTTTTTTTTTTTTGTTTAGAGAGAGTATCTGTAACCATTTATGGAGTTGCAAAAATATCTTGCCAACTGGTTTCTTTTTAATTTGCTGGCAGTATACGTTTTTAGCTAAGCTATAAATACTGTTGTAGTTGTGGTTTTTATGTTAGAAATACGAAATCTAAGAATTGGTATTTAATGATTTATAAACGGGACTGATGATGATGATGATACATAATAATAGTAACGCTTGTAATGGTGGTAATAATGGACATGATGATGACTGTGTGTGGTTTAGTTTCCATTGGAGAAATTTCGCTAATTTGCACAGTTATAACGTTTCTTATTTTAAAACGTACTCTTTGTTTGTCTCTTGCATTTTTATAAATTTGCTTTTTCTTTATATAAAAATGATGATATCGAGATTTTTATTAAATGCACATTACACTTAAAAAATTTGAGTTAAACCTATACAGATCTAAAAATATGTAGGCAATCAGACAGACTGGAGGTAGTGGTAGCCAGAGGAATAGGGTTGCTGTGGTAGTTGTTATAGAAATCATTAGAATACAATAACAGTATCATATGGGTGGAAAGAAAGACTTGCAAACCATACGTACATATTATCAGCAAGCAGGTTCATTAGATGATAGAGAGTGGAAGGGAGAATATTTTCTTAATATATAAAGCGAAAGTTTAAGAAGGTAAATAATAATCCACCTGTAAAAATAAGCCTTTAATTGTCGTTAATGGGCGTGGTTGTTCATATTTAAATGGCAAAGTAGTGGAGAAGAAAAACATTAAAAGAATTAAACAAAGGATTGCACAAAAAGTATCTGAATCATCATCATCGTCGATAACGCACATTATCAATAAATAACTATTCGTTTATTATGAGTATTATTATAGTTGCACAAAAATCCCTATAAATTACTTCTTATTCGTAAATAATGTAGAAGGTATCGATATGGTAAGATTTCTTTTTATTAAATTAATAGTAATTACGTTTGTATGCATTAGATATTTTAATTTAAACAAAGGTTGTTTTTCTTTATATGTACCCTCTTATATTACTCACATTCAGTCAATAATAAACATTTTGCGGTCATTTTATAGTAATACATTCTATTTATGAGCTTTTTTATATCAAATAATACTTTTAGTAAATAAATCAAATATTGAATTTTTTTTTTAACTGTTCTTTTTTAATTTTATTTGAGTTCTTTTATAATCATCTTCCTTATTATCATATTTTAAATTTTATAACTTAACTCTGCATCATTATTGTCGTATGTGATTCATTAAAACAATACATTAATTTTATAAAGAAATGTGTAATAAAAGAATCTAAATTACCATATTTTATATTTATTATTTATATTCTTTGTTTTACTATTTTATTATTTTTAAATTTTAACATAAGAATTGAGAATAATTTCGCTCAAACGACTTTCTATCCGATTAAAGTATAAAATATTTAAATTTGAATAAGACAGCACATTATGAAATTATTTTTATGCAAAAAATAATTATAAAATCGAATGTTAAATTTTATTTTTTCTTCAGAATTTTATATCTGCATGCGTGCGTATGTGTTTACCATACATATATATTTTTTAAGTCACAATGCACCCTCTATTTGGGCATACCTATGTATGTACATATGTATTTGAAAAGTGTATATAAGATAAATTTTTACAGACTTGAAAACAAAACAAAAAATATATATTTTTTTCTTTCTTTGAAATATTTTAAAATTCAATGCAAGTTTCTCTACATTTTTTAATTTATTTTTAACTGTTTCTTTGTTGTGCTTTACTGTTCATTTGTACGTTTGTTGTGCGTAATTCATTTGGCGTTGGTGGCATTTGCTGATATCAGTAGAATAATAAAAAATATAACTTAAAATTACAACAGCAACAAAATAGTACTAAAAGCGCATATGTTTTACCGGCATATGTAAGTAATATATATATATATATATATATATATATATATATATATATATATATATATATATATATATATATATGTACATACATACATACAATTTAAATAAAGTCTGTATGCCGTATCCATCCAATACATTTAAAATATTCTCTACATATGCATCTACACTTGCATTTACATTTCCGTATATACACGCTCTCCTTTAATAATTCATTTTGTCAAAGAGGGTTTGGTTTTATAGAAACTTTAGCGTATCCGTTCTTTTACTCCATGTTCATTTTAGTTTGACTCTTCCTTACGGTTTGTACTTTTCATTTTCAAATATTTTCAAGTGATTCATAAAGTATGTATAAAGCAAGCGTTACATACAAACACATGTATGTATGTATATACAAATTTATTCTCCCCTTTTTTATTATATTTACAAAAACAAAAAAATTGAGTCTCAGACAACCATGTCCGAAATTAAAAATAAAACAAAAATTTTCGATATGTGTATGTACATACATACATATATACTTAATGCATACAAGAAAATGTCATGAATCATACATTCATGTTTCACCATCATCACCAGCTTTTGTTGGTGGTGGTGGCAGTGGTAGCGAAAGATAAACGATAAGTGATGATAAGAAAAGTATGAAACATTGAGGTCTAATTGTTAAGTTTTTATTTTATTTTCTTAATTCCACTTTCTTTTAAATGTTTTCGTTTTATTTGGAAGTTCATTGTTTCGATGCAGTTAAGATATATAGGTACATACGTATATGGTTATGTTGTATAAAATATCTTATTATGTTTTGTTAATCGTTGAAAGGAATTTCTAACGTCTTTAAAGCTATACAAATAAATAACAATGAACTGTCCAATTTATGCATTTTTTACAGAATTAACGTTCATTTTGAATAATGTCAATAAACTTTTGTCTTAAACGGAAGTAAATGTCAAGAGTTGCATTTTATAATTTATTTATATGTATGTATGTTAAAAAAAAGAACTTAAAATACTGCTGAACAAATTATACACAAAATTAGTTAACTTAAGAAGTACAATATTTATATACAAAATTACAGGGCATGTTAAAAAATAATTTTTTTAATTTAATATGATATGGTTTTAAGCCTTAAAATTTTAAAATTTTTGATAAATTATATGTGTTCGTTGCGATACATGGCTTATCGTTGACTATGTTCTCTTTGCAATATTTTTGTCAACATTTGGTTGCACATCAATAAAATTGATTATTATTTTTAAGTCTAGGAATGATCCAAGCAATACTGTTACTCTGTTCTGAAGTGGGTGTAAAAAATATGCATATGTATGTATAGAATTATTTTGAATAAGAATTTTCTTTATGTAGCAAAGCACGTTATGTGAGATCGTGCAGATTAATATCTTTAATAATTTGAAATTGAGAAAAGGTTCAAACTTGCGGAAACTGTTTTACTCTTTTTGGTCCATAAAATATAGAGTACTTTTTGTTTTTATTGCTTAACTTTAGTTGTACATTTTTTTAAATATTTTTTGCTAATAAACTTAATTTTTTCATAAGGTACTTTACCAAATAGATGCTTTAACTCTGTCAATTTCCACCCGATCATAAAATAGGAGGTATAATTTTATTTATATCTAAACGTACTACGGTTCCTGTATAAAATAGCCTGCGAAGCCGATTCTAAACTTGTGTAAATTCATCCATTTTAAGTCTGATATATGTATAAGCTAAATTCTAGAGTATGCGGGTGTTTACTTTATTTTGACGCTCATGGTATAATTAATGGTTACAGTTACTATAAATTTTGTTATTAAAAATTCTAATTTAAGGCACATTTCGAACATTTTACAAAGTTTACCCAGTCATCTTCATTTTGGCCATTCAATATGTGAATTATATCGTCTTCCGCTAGGCAACATATTTGAAAAATAGCATATCTAAACTATTAAGACCGGACAGATGCCAAAAATATATTTGAATGTTTAATGGTACTGAAAATTGCACAATGTACAAGTCATATCTGCACTTGATCTATTACAGTAAAGTATAATTAAATTTGAATATCCATGATCTCTTCTTCTGTTGTTAGGCCATCGATGAAGTTACAGCTTCATCTTTCACGATCTAGATATTTGTATATTCTTATAAAATATATGTATATATATCCTCTAAAAGGCCATGCAAATTATTGAAAATACAAACCAAGTGTAAAAGATATTTCAACATTATGTTATGTATGTGGAAATTTTAAAATACAATGAATATTTAATTAAAAAATTCTGAAAGTTCTTATTGGCTAGACAAAATCTTGAGAAAAAGTAGCCACTATTTTCTGAAATAATTACTGTCTACGAATTATTTCTTATATGTGTTTGTATGTACATATGAATATAATACAAAATAAACAGCATTGTTGTAGAATTGTCATTTATCAGAATTGAAAATTGATCCTGATACTGATTGGTGTCATGAAACCGTGTTGATGTTGCCTGTTTTTAGAAATAAGCAAAATGCCGCAGCTGGTCTGTAATTGTTTACAACATTTTTGCCACAGCACACATTTTTGTGAGAAGAATGATTGTGGCTCCTACCTACAGAATACTTCATTGTTAGAGAAAAATGTAAAACGATTAATATCAAAGGATCATTGCATTTCACTCTTGTTGTAAAAATCAACTGGATTTTTTGCACAATACAGTTTAGAGAAGCTACTAAAATACATTTGTGGACATAGCTGAAGTACTTTAATCTCCGTCAAACAATATTTCAATACAAAAAATAAGAATTATATTCTGGTATCTGTTAGCTAATCGGATTGCTTGAGACAAAGAAAACTATTAAAACAAATTGCATAATAGGGAGGTAGGTTGATGCGGCTGCCCCAAAAGAAGGGTACATAAATTCCCGTTGTGATACTACGGGGATTCAATAATACCAAATTCAGATTTCAATTCTAATTCGAACATAAAGACAATAAGATATGTTTCGGTGATATCAATAGTATTATTATTATTATTTTTTTTTTGTTCAACCCAGATTTCACAACATTGCCGGATAACTAATTAAACGTACCGTTAGAATAATTACTCAAAAAAGAAGATATTAAATTTATTTAAATACAAAAAAAATCGCAAACATTTGAATTTATTTAGTTAGTACTCGTATTAAAAAAAAATAGTTAATATACAGTCAAGGAAAAAAGTCTACATACGTTATTGTTTGGGGCGCTATGACGTCAAATAAAGTGGCTCGTTTGACTTTATTCGGTGGTAATATTAACCGCTATCATTATTAAATCATATTGGAGCAAACTCTGAGGCATCTGTTAATAGCTTGGGCCTGGAATATCAATTGATTTTTCAGTAATATAACGGCCCTTAGCATATTGCGTACTTTTTTCGAGACTGGCTTCTTTACCATGCTTCAATACAGCTAAATTCACTACCCCAGTCACCAGACCTTTTTTACGAAAATATGGCATTAGTAGCCCTTTTTTGTGCATGGACCGAAATAACACCCTCTATTACAGAGAATTTGGTGACATTAATGCTTCGTCGTCTTCAAGCGGTTATTGACGCCCAAGGTGGATCAACCATATATTAAAAGTAAAAAATTTATTTTTTTATATAAAATTTTTAAATAATAATTATTTTTTGTAAGCTGTGTGTAGTCTTTTTTTCTTGTGAATTTTTATTTTTGGTTGTTATCTTCATTATGTGAATGAATTTTTTTTTTTTTTATTTTATAAATAAACTTATTAATGCCTTAATTATTAATATAGACATTTTTTAAAATTTTCTTTACAAACTCTCTAAAACCCCTAAATCAAAGAGTGTATGTAGACTTTTTTCCTTGACAGTATGTATTTGCATCGTTGCATTTTCCAAAACAATTGTATTTTGTAAAGTGGAGATATTTTAGTTGTAAAGAAGACATCGAATATACCCTACTGATTGATTACTTTATTACTTTTTTTCTTATTTAATTATTCTTGTATGTATTTAAATTTAGGAAAATCTGAAATATAATTTTTTTATTTTTTAGTTTTAAAAATGGCATCACCTGCTCTAAAAGATCTTCCAAAAGTTGCCGAAACTCTCAAAAGTCAACTTGAAACTTTTAATCCCGATAAGTTGAAGAATGCCAATACTCAGGAAAAAATTATTTTACCAACCGCCGAAGGTAAGTTGATAAAAAAAAAAAATAGTTTATTTTCCAATATTAGCTAATATATATTTTGTTCTTTTTTTAATAGACGTTGCCGCAGAAAAAACTCAAAAGTCTCTTTTTGCTGGCATTGAAGGCTTCAATCCATCCAATTTAAAACATACCGAAACTCAGGAGAAGAATCCATTGCCAGACAAAGAAGGTATTATTTTTAATTATTATTAAAATTAACAATTTATTACTATAAATCGTTAGCTTATAGATATTTTACAGTATTTGTGTTCTTGACCTCAAATCTATTAATATAAAATTTACTCAAATTTTGTATACTTGTATGTATGTATGTAAAATATACATATATGTGCATCCATACCATTGAATGTGTTGTTAATGCAACGTAGAAAAAATAAACTACTACACGCAGAGCTAATATGGCTAAATTTTTGAAAATTGAGGTGATTTTACCTTATTAAGAATGTAATTGTATATTGCTGTAAATCAATATTCCTAATATGGTTTTTACAGTTTTATTATTTTTATTACGAAAAAGACGCTGTTTTGAATACCTTATATAGTCATGTAATTTATCAACTTCTATATCGATTAAGCTTAAACTATAAAAACGCAAAATGTTAGTCAATTTTAAAATTTGATACGACATTTGTTTTTGTTTTCTTTTTTAGCTATCGAAAAGGAAAAGGAGAAAAATAACTTCATTGCTGGCATTGAAAATTTTGATTCAACAAAACTTAAGCATACTGAGACATGTGAGAAAAATCCTTTGCCAACCAAGGAGGTAATTGAGGAGGAAAAAAGAGGTTAAAGTAAATCATTCTTACATACAAACATTCTACATTAAATCATAAATAACTTTACAATAATAATAAAAAAATTAAAAACAACTGAAACATCAATAAATAAACTTAAGATGCCACAGCTGTTGTTTTGGCAACTCTCAACAGCCGTACCAGAAGCATTTGGTCATCGGATACATTCGGAAAAGAACTGGTTGATGTATTTTTTTACTCATTCCTAATATCTAATATTACTGAAAGAAGACATACTTTACTTTGTAAAAGCATTTATAATTTTGCGTACATAAATATTTATATATCGAAGAAGAAAATTAAGAAAAAAAAAGATTTTCATACAAAAATTTATATAAAAAAAACTGGTATTTGAATTACTATTGGGGGAAAAGAGATCTGTTTTCGAGAATATTTACAAGCATATTACGTCGTTCTATAAATTCAAATTGAACACTTTGTTTTACTAAAAAAAAATTGTATTTCTACTTAACAAGGTAGTCTTGTCTTTCCAACAACTAATTTCTTTTACAATCAACAAGCATTCACCACTATTCTGCGTTCGAATCGAAATTTTTCCGTTCGAATTTGATATTCTGCGCATTGATTTTGTTCAGTTTCTTCGAGTTCGACACGACAACGTTTTTTCCTCATTCGCTCTTTCATTCATAATCACCCCTATTCTGTGTTTCGATTACGTCTCTGCATTTAGTTACGTTTTGATCGAAAATTGGTATTCCACACAAAAACGGAATCGAAAGCAAAGGAGAAGACAACAATGTTTTGAAAAGCATAGAGAGCATGAAATATACACAGAAAAATAAGCAAATTGTAATCACCCTTATTCTGAGTCGATTCCATTAAGTTTTTTCGATTGTATTTATTCTGCATTACGATCGTAGCTACGTTTTTCTAAGTTGGTAAATTTGTGACGGAGATTTTTGATTTTTGTTTTTTAGTCCAAAAATTTATTATTTGGCTATAAAACTTGTTATATTATTTATTTTTATTAAACACGAAATGAAAATCTACGAAATGTAACAAATATTTAATAAAAATATTAATTTACGCTTGTCCACTTGCATGAAAAAGCCGAAGAAAAAACAAAAATTGAGCGTCTTCTTATTTGAGCTCCTTAGTGCATGCACTACTTTTTATTAAAATTTGCTTATTTTTCTGTTTCTATTTCACACGTCCCTATGCTTTTGAAAACACTATTTTCTTCTTTTTCTTTCGATTTTCTTTTGGAATACCAATTTTCGATCGAAACGTAACTGAATGCGGAGACGTAATCGAAACTCGGAATAGGGGTGAATGTATACACGAAGGGGTTCAATAACAAAACAATTGCCTTTTTTATGAAAATAGACAAGCGTTGCTTATATTTTTATTATATTTGTTTACATTTTGTATATTTTCATTTCATATTTAATAAAAATATTACAATAATACATTTTAGCCAAATAATAAATAAATAAAAAAAACTAAATCTAAAGTCTCCGTCATAACTTCATCAACTTAGAATAACGTAGTTACGATCGTAATGCAGAATACATACAATGGAAAGAAATTGAGCAGAGTCGAAGCAAAAAATTCCAGATTTGCCAAACTATTTTTTGCCCGATTGTAAGCTGAATTACATAAATTTCCATACAACATTTTGATTGAGAATCACCTAAAATTCAAGTAATTATATTTCTATTACCCTGTGTATCACTTTCCAATAAGTTTCATTTCTAATTTTTATGAAACTTAGATCTTACGAGTTTGGCATACTCTTTAGTTATTAATTAAAATGTTTTTATTGCGGATTTAACACTGCATATTCATTAGATTGACCTCCCCAAGGTATGCTGTCTAACACATAAATTATATATAATAGCCGATCTCTGCATTAATTCAATTTGCTAGCAGTTCAAAAGTGCCGTGCGAACGTGATATTCCAAATAAGTAATATCGGATGGGCCATCTATCGGCTTAATTTTAACCAGCAGTTATTTCGAATCTGGCAATTCTTATGTCATTCTATTCTGTTACAAAACTCAGTATATTAGCTCCACTGAACGAAATGAATCGTTTAACGCTTGAGCAACGTTGGGATTTATTGGAAATTTAAACAAACACAACTGGTCGGAAATTGCAAAAAAATAAAAAAAATTGTAAAAATCATCTTTTCGGATGAAGCATATTTTCATCTTGGTAGGTACGTTAATAAACAAAATTGCCGTATTTGGGGCTCAGAAAACCCAAACGTTGTCCAACAAAAGCCAATGCACGCATTACGAGTGACTGTTTGAAGCGGCTTCATTGGCCCATATTTCTTTGAAAATGATGACGGCGCAACTATTAAGGTCAATGGAGACATCTATCGCATCATGATAACCTATTTTTTGTGCCCTCTCTTCATACATTTTTGTTTTACGATTTTGTTTATAAACATCTTGTTTTTAATTAAAAGTTTGTGTCGATTTTGAATTTTTTTTAACTTAGGGCTTTTTGGATTTCGGAAACTAAGTTTATTTTTTAAAGAGACTTTGAGCACCAAATAATGAAATTTGGGCTAAAATAAGAAAGATTCCATCTCACTAAATTAATAACTTGGAAAAACGTAGCTACGATCGAAATTCAGAATACTCACAATAGAAAAGAATGCAAACCAAACGCAGAATACCTAAGTTGCCAAACGAAGAAAATTTTGAAATTCCGAATAGGGTAGATTATTTTTATTAAATACAAAATTAATTTATACAAAATATGAAGTAATTTGATAAAAAATATAAATTTACGCTGGTCCATTTATGTATATAAAAACAGACAAAAAAATAAAAATTATTTTCGTTCTATTAAGGATTGTAAAAATTACGTTTCATAAAACTTCTATAAATTTAAAATTTTTATAAATATTGGGATTAGGTTTTGCTATTGAGCCCCTTTTTGTATGCAGTAAATTTGGGTTTTTATTGGCTCTTATCGTGAAAAAAAATTCAGGTGAAATGTGATCGGAAATAAATTTTTTTTTTTTTTTGTACTACTTTGTAGAATTTTTCACTTTTTTTGTTCATGTGAGAAAATTCACGTGTAAATATTGTTCGCCTTTTAAGGGTGATTAAAATGTTTACAAATGTGCTTATTTTTCTATTTTTATTTTAAGTTCAGTAGCAAAAAATTAATTTTTTTTCTGTTGTATTTATGCTTTTGTAAGACTGTGTATAGCACAGAAAGAAAAAGAAAGCATATAATTTCAGATGTAAAAGAAATTTTGGCAAAAACTTCTTAAAGAAAGGTTTAAAAATGCTTGCAATATAATTCGGAAACCTATCAAGAATGCACTGTGGTACACAATTTTATGAACACTTATTTCGATTATTGACGCTTTTGTGAATACCTACGACGAAATGCACATAAGTCTTATATAAAGTAAGTATGCACTACCTCGAAAATAAATTGTATGAATCCACAATACACTCATAATTCTTTATACGGTATTTCGCTACAACGGCCTGTTTGAATTAAGAAACACATTCACTTTACAGTTCAAATTACGTCGTTATACGGCTTAACAACCGTGGATTCGCCATTTTTTAACAAGTAGTTTAACGCAAGCCAAAGCAACACATATTCACTTTGTATTTCGGGATTTCGATTTACGGCCTACGTTTTCAAAATCTACCTAGGCTGTATAAAGAAGTATGTATGAGTGCTTTTATGAAAGTTTTTTAAAATAAGCAAATATTTATTTTTAATCCAACCCTACAGTGTATTTGGTAAAGGAGAATAAAAAATAAGATTATGTAAAAGTATATGGATTGAGTAAAAAATTTTATTTAATATTTTGTAGGTATAAATGATTTTCATGTTAATACTTAAAAGTGTAATATTTTTAAACTGAATTTAAAATGGCAAAAAGGGAGAAACAAATCTAAAGTATTAATGTAATAAACTGTAAGTACACGTTTGTATGTACTTTAAAAAGTACATGTGAATAAAAATATTAAAAAAATGTAAATAATGTATGGTAAAAATTTTAAATTCATCCTGCACTTATAATTAACATGGAACATAATTCCAAGTATGAAAAATTGAAATAGTTAAACGTAATGTTTACTTTATGTTATAGTAAATTGAAAAAGTTTATTAAGATGCCTTTTAAAAATCTACTTAAATATCGGATGTCAACTTTTTTGCATTTAATTTTAACAATAGTACAAGTAATATTCGGTTAGAAGGGAATGTTGGAACAAAAAACCGAATTTATTGCTCATCTTTATCTTTAGCACCATGTTTGAGTATTCTTGTAAATTCGATATAATCAAATAGACCACCTTTTATTGGGGCTTCTCGATACATTTCATCAACCTAAGGATAAAATATGAGCAAAAATAAATGTTTATGTGATAAAAACAATAAAAAATACATACATCTTCGTCTGTAAAACGATCACCCATTGTGGTAAGCAGTTCTCGCAAACGATCCTCAGGAATTACACCGGTGTTTTCTTCATCGAAGCAACCGAAAGCATTTTTTATTACATCCTCAGGATCAGTACCTTGAAGACGTTCACCAAAAAGTGTTAAAAACATTGTAAAATTTATTGGTCCTGGCGCTTCGTTCATCATAGCTTCTAAATAATCATCAGTGGGATTTTTGCCTAAAGATGCTAGCATATCATGTAAATCTTCTTTCTCTACAAAACCGTCACGATTTTGATCAATCATATTAAATGCTTCTTTAAATTCGGCAATCTGTGCTTGATCGAACATAGCAAAAACATTCGATGTAGCGCGCTGGGCACGCTTTTTTGTTGTGGCACGGCGTCCGGCAGTTTTGCGAGATGACATTGTATCTCTAAATAAGAGAACATAAAAAATATTTCATTTTAAATACAAAAAGCACTAAAAGTACTAAGAAGTAAATAATATAGTTTAATAATAAGAAATATATGTATATGTCTTAGCCATGTTCTTAACACATGGCCGGAGAAATTTGTTTGACAATGCAACGCAGTTAACACTATTTCTACCACGATTTTGTGTATACTTATTTCCACCAAAAGATGTCTTTTGACATCTTTGCGTTTGAATGCAAAAATTGCCAAACCTGTTGGGAAATATTTATGTAGATAACTTGGGCAATATAGCGGGAACAATAATAAAAAATAAATTTTCTTTATTTTTTGTTAAAAAGATAATACAGCACGACAAAAAAAATACCTGACAAGTGATACTATTTTTCAGATAGGCGCAATCGAGTACAACAAGAACCGGTTTTTGAAACACCTCTAAAACACAAAAAAAAAAACGCTTTTACGGACCTTCATGCACTTATAATCCATAAAAGGATAAAATATGTACATTACGATAGAAAAAAATTCGATTAGTAGGACAATTTCAAATCTATTCCCAAGACATTATCAACCATACAGACTCACGATTGATGTAAAAAACAGAGACTTTCTCAGGTCATCCAAAAAGGTAAAGAAGAATTTGCAAGGTAGTTGCGAGCCACTCAAACAGCAATCAAAAAAGGTTTGTAAGCAGCAGTGATTTATCCGAATGCGAAGGAAATTAGAAACTACATGAGTTAAAGCCAGCAACGTTGAGAAACGATTTTGCATGTCTGAAATGCTGCTTAAATATCATAAAAAGAAATCATGAGCAGAATCATTACCGCTGATTTAAAATTAATCTTTACATCCCAGAGTGCAGGAAATAGCAGGTATTGATTCGTTTGAAGCGAACATTGTCCAGAAAGTCAGACATATGTAGGATTGCCAGATTCAACACTGCATTTATAGAAAACAATATTGATTTTGAAAAAACTTGAGTCAAAAATATTGGTATTCGAAAATATTCGGTTATAAATTGTTGGTAAATGGCTCTATCTCTGGCAATATTAAGTGCTTTAGCAACGCTATGGCTTGTCTGACAGGTTCGAATGATTTAGGGCGATAAAAAGTGGATCACATATGATAATAACGTATGAAAAAGGTCAAGACCGAACCAAAGTGAATCATTGCAGACGATAGCAAAGGCAGGATTGACACTAAACATTGTAATGCTATGTGGGATTAGATCTATATTCTAAACAATCAAAAAAATTACAACAAGCTATTCAATTAACACGGCTAGAATTGATCAGCAGAAAAAAGTGTTTTGATCCCTTATTACAACGCCAGACCACACACATCTTTAATGACCCGGCAGAAATCATTTGTTTCGATCTCTGTAGAATTGTTTTCTAATGGTGTAAACTTAAATACCGTAGGGGCTTGAAATGCAGAATCACTTTTCCAACCAGAAAACCCAGAAATTCTACTCGAATGAAATAATGTCTTTAACCCCAAAATGGCAAATGATTATTAAACCAGCTTTTTCGAACATAGTAAAAATTAAATTCAAAATTTTAGATAAACTAAATTAGCAAAAAAAAAAACACTTATTATTATAAAACACTTTTTGTCTGAAAAACAAAAACAATAACTTTAAACCATTTTAAAATTTTAGAACGTTATGACAATATGATACGATAGCACACTTTTTGAATACCCCATTTGTATAAAAGAAACTTGAAAAAATATGTTTTAAAAAAATTTTGACAAAACATACATTTTCCTGATTCTTGACAAACTGTAAAAATTCTGGTGAATCAAGCGAATACAAGGCCATCTGGCAAACCTAGACATATGCGACTAGACATCAACATCAGTTAAAAACTATTTAAAAAATAGTAGTTTGAAAGTTTTGCTTCACCGGCTTTATAAACTAGATCTTGCACTAATCACCATCCGACTATTATTTGATTTGATTGATGCGTGCGTGACGTTCTCACTGGAATACGCTTCAATTTATAACAGTTATCCCGAATTGACTTGAATAGTGTTTTTGCCGCGAAATCCATATACATATGTTGTCAAAAAGGTTTTAGATTGTTCCAAATATTTTATAATGAATGCCAAAAATCTACACCCTATACGTTTGTCTCTCGTTTCATCTACCAACTCATGTTATTTATTTATAAGAAAAACACAACTTATCGGTAAAATTGTGTCAACAATTTTTGAACGAATAACAAAACAAGAAAATTTTCAATTCTTAGTAAATGACTCATAACTTCATTTCTGTTAAGTGCTATTATTGTAGTAGTTTAGTAAGACCGTGTGTGTGTCAGTATCATTTGTATGCAACCCATTGATTGTGCTTTTCAATGAATAAATGTGTACACTTTTTGTTATTGCAAAATCAACAAAAAAAATCTGTATTTTTAAATTCAATTCCATAAAAGGTAAAATAAATTATACTTTAGACGCTTAAGCAAACACTAAAGTAGCCTGCAAAAAGAAAACATTACACGAGAAAATAACAAAGAATCTGTCAATAAATGCCTTATTAAGAGTCTACCAACGTCGAAAAAGAAAAACAAGAAAACAACTGCACCAACCAAAACATTAAAAATCGGTTTTGTACTGCATGTGTCATGTGTTGTACAGTGCAATATAATAAAAGATTTAAATAAAAAAATTATAATTAAATTATTGGAATACATATTTTACTGCTGATTAAATGTACAAAAGACAGACAATTTTACGTTTCAATTGTAACTTTTACGATGATTCATTACAAAAAATAACTTTAAAACTCCGATACATTTTTTCACATCTTAGAAAAATTTCTTATATATAATTACAAAATAATAAATAGAAACTTTTTGATAATTAATGAAAAAATAAATTTACTTACTTACTTGTTTGTTTAACAATAAATATGTATAAAAAATTTATATTTTATTATCTGCGGCTCCCAGAACACTCCCAGCTTCTTTTAATACTTTTATACAATTAATTAAACTTTTACAAACCAATGTTCAGGGTTGCAATAGAAATTACAACAACCGACAGAGTTGCATTTCAAAAGTAACAATACTGCCGTTAAAAAATTTTATGATCAGGGTTTGAATATAATCTACTTCGTAACATGATTTTGACGAAATCGTTTTTAAATTCAGCATATTTATCGATGCAACTATGTTTTTTGTACTAAAAATATAATTTTTGTACTAAAAACACAATGCTGTACAAGAATAAATTATTTTTTTAATTAATAAAAAAAATTTTCTTGCAAATTACGAAATGGTTAGAAAAAAAATATATTATTTGATATCGTTACTAATGTTGCAATTGGCTACAAATATATGATTATTTCTTTATTATTTTTGTTAGTTAAAACTGAAATCTTTCTAAATTTCGAAAAAAAATATGAAGTGTAAACGCAGTATTTTGAACACGATTTCAAATCTCGTTAACGGGATTTCGTAAAGTAAATGAGGTATAAGAAATTTTAGATTACAGGTCCTTATAACTCTTATTTTATTAATTCACTAGCCCATCCCACCCATCCGACGTTGCCCGGAAATCTATACATATGTGTATTATAAATTGGAGATATATTCCCTTTTTAAAAAAATTCTCATATGACCCAATATAGCACTTTTTCTACCTTTTTTATCCTCTCCTAGGTCCGAATTTGAAAAACATAGCCTATAATACTTTTGTTAGCTTGATTTATCTGTGTTCCAAATTTCAACAAAAGCGGTTCAGTCGCTTACGCATGATCGAATGACAAGGAAATTGTTAATATGTATACGGATTGAGCTTACAGTAGTTCACTGAATATGAAATCTTGCTTAAGATCTACACATTGCACTTCTTTAACGATTTCATTTTTATAACATCATCTTATTTAAATATATTTTATAAACAATTAGTTATATTATCAAATTATGGTTGATACTTAACAAAAAAATATTGCGTAGTATTACTAAATATTAAATAATATTTTCGACACAAACTTTTGTATTATTAATAAAATAATAGAACTCAATTATCATACTTTCTTTTAAGACAATGTAATACGTGCGTTATGAATATTTGAAATAGATTCTTTTTATATATGTATTTTCATAGGTTTTAACGTTTTTTTTTTTGCATTTGAATTTCCATAAGAAATTGTTGTTTCAATATTATATAATTCTTTCATCTCTTATTGTCAGTCTTGTTTATATATGCATATACAGAAAAACACATTATAAAAAAGTGTATATATAACGGATAACTGTATACATTTTTCAATGTTTAAAAACCATCTGTGAAGGTAGAAATAAGTAAACCATCTGTGAGCAAATAGAGTCAAGCCATGATGTAATGGTTTTTAAACAGGTTTGTTTTTATTTTATTCGAGGTATAGAATAACAAAAATTGGACAACTTCTTTTAATATATGTATATAGATTTATTAAAAAATTTTGATAAGAAGAGAAGATTGAAACAACGTATGAACATCTTTCCACACACTTCTGTGCTTTTTATGTTTATGTTTATTTGTAATTTTTATGTTCTGACAATAAAACAGCAAGGTATGAGTCAAATTAAGCTTAAAATATATACAAGATCTACAAAACTAATTAAAACAGCTGTTATTGACATTTAGCCAGAGCTGTCCCTGCATATTACTAGGGTCTCCACTTAATAATCAGAATTTCTTTCGTAATTTTATTGGTAATATAATAAAAAAACAAATATTTTAAATTATTAATTAAGAAATTGTTAAAACATATAAAATATTTATTTGATTAAAAACAGTTAGTCGTATTGGCAGCACCGTTTATAACAAATGTAATGGCAACTGTGCAATATTTTGTTTTCGGCTTATGTGTGGTTGGTAACGCACTTATCGAATAAATTTCTTAAAAGAAAAATCAAAAAGATTTTTTGTTGTGTACCGATGTGAATAAATTTACAAGTTTCGTGTTTGTTTGACGTTGTAAACAAATTTGCATGTTTTTGTGAAATATAATACCTATAAATAATAAACAAAATAAATTTACCAACAAGTTCCAACAAATACATATGTATGTAAACGTGTGATTAAATTAAAAATTAATAATAAAAAACATTTGCGCCTGAACTAAAGAAGGGCATTTTATTATACACAAACCAAACCAATCAGAAGGGAATCGAAATATAAGAAAACAAAAGGCGCATAATAATAAAAAAAGAAAAAAGAAAAAGTTGAATGTATGCGAAACAGCAGAGGAATGCAATAAAACCAAATGTATTAGAAACAGAAACATAAATAATCATAAAACAATAATGATGTAAATTGCACAGTTAATAAAAGAACAAAAGATAATAAAAACATAAATAATATTAATATTAATTAGAGTAATATTAACTGAAAGGAAAAAAAATAACAATAAGACTGAGTGTAGCGCCTTTTGGCTGTACTGACTAAAAGTATTAATAATCTTTTTTGTTAATGATAATCTAAAAAAAGAGAAAAAGATAATTGTGCCGTCAAACCGGAAATGATATAATATCTTCCGGTCGCTGACATTAAAATTTAAATATAACAAAAGACTGTAACTACTATTTGAAATTTAATGAAAAACGCATTGTTGCGATACAAAGATAAAAGAAAGAATCCCATCCCAGCTAAACGTCATAAGAAACTAAAGCAAATATTGTGATTTAATGCTGTCTTACGTTATACCTGGCCAGGAAACCACGACTTCTAATGGTCATTCAATGAGTAATAACGGAGCAGTTCAAAGACAACAACCTCAACAACAAGTGCCTTCACCACCAAGGAATCTAAGTCTATGTTTAAATTCTTCATATAGCACTGCTGTGAGCGATGTTAGTGGCGGAGGAGATTCACTGCAACTACATCATCAACAGCCAGAGTCAAATGAGGTTGATGCACTATTGGCCAATATAGCTGAATCCTGTGATGAACGCACCCATTTATTAGAGAAAAACGATGCAAACCCCACACAGCATTCGTGTATTAAACGGCAAAACAGTAATAGTAGCAATAACAATAATTCGTTCAGTTTCAATAATAATGCCAGCAATAGTATTGATAGGAGTTGTTATGCTTCAGATGGCCGCGATGACGTTGTTAATGTAAATGTTAACAGAGACATAGAAAATGATGAAACGACAACAACAATATCAGATGATGCTGTTACCGCAAACGAAATATCAGCAAACGTTTTAGATTCCGATAAAAGTGATAGGCAGCCATTGCATCATAATTCCTCTTCTAACCCCCGCCAAACGATGACAACAACAACAACAACTAAGAAACAAAAACTAAGCAAATTGGGTTCAAACAAAACAGTCGGATTAAAAAGGTTCGTCTATATGCATATATGAACACATATACACTACGCGACAAATTAAAGTATAAATTATTCCACTGAGTTTCGAAGTTGTAACTACGGCAGACTTAATTTCGTTCAGCATAATGTAAATCACAGTTTAGAGAGCATTATGGTGTGTAGGTATAATAAAATGCTAAAAAAATCTTATGAAATCTGCCGAAATAATGAAATTAGGATCGATTCCGTTTTAACAGGACAAAAATCCTGAATATACATTACACATTGTAAGGTCTTTTATTGAAAATAACAGATACCAAATATAATGTTTGCATTAATTCGGGACATTTGAATATCTTTAAATAGTAGAACTAAAGCCATAAGCTTGTCAACAAGGTTAAATAAACAAAAATACCTTCAGATACATTAGGCAAATTGGTCAACAGTATACCAAAACGACTTTGAGGTGTCATCAAAAATCAAAGGGGTACACGAAACAAATAATAAGTAGCTCTAATTTTATATTGGAATTGATTAATCTAATATGTTATATTATATATTCTTTAATTTATAAGAAATCCATAAAATATATTTTTTTTTATGTTGTAGGTATACAGTGGCTACAAGCCAAAACTCGGATACTATAATAAACTGATTTTGTTAATAAAAATCAAACTAATAAAAAATGTATGTATGTATAATGAAACGTTTTATTAAGTCGCGCACAGTTGAATGACTTCTGCCAACAATTTTTGAAAAATCGCGAGCACTTTTTTCTTTTCTTGCATTTTCAATAACAAGCTTTCTTACTTCGATATTAGTTTGTACCCGTTGTCTAGCCATCTTCTTGATTTTAGCTCTGTTTATTCTGTATAATTTTCGAAAACTGAGCTAAAGGGTTTTCCCCTAAATATGTAAATTATATCAGCGAAGTTGTACGCATTGAAATTACAGAGTTGCAGTTATTAACCAATATAAGTTATTGTCCGAGTTTGGCTTGTTCATGTCATTTTGACTTTGAAAGCGTTTTCAACTTCAATTTTACGTATAATTATTAAATTTCTGAGTTGGTTTTTCCTTTTGTACGTGGAAGATATACATAAATTATAAAATAACTACATTAAAAAAAATAATTAAAATGTATGATTTTTAAGTGATCGAAAATATTTTGGTATAGAGTTTGAGTTAGAGCCACTCTATATCTAAATTCATTTTAAATTTTCAGATACATTACTATTTTATATATGAAATGAATTTTAAAAATCTCTTAAGTGGTTTTTAATTTTTAGCAAAATAATCATAATCAATGTTTTAAATACTTTAAATGCTTTCAATATTTTAAATGCTTAAAATCTAAAATTTTCATTCTGAAAAATTTTTTATGACTAAAAGAAAATTGTTCTAATTTTGCGCGAAAAAGTTTTTTTTTTCAATTAATTTTGAATAACTCAGAAGCTGTTGAAAGTACAAACAAATTTTATTCAGGTGATTTATAGGAAATTTATTCAAGTCGTTTTAAAGTTATGATGAAATATATTGACATAACTACCATATTTTGGGCGAAAAATTTGCTACACCCATAAAAAAATTTAAGCCCGATGATAAAAACTGACAACCGATTTGAATTCAGCTCATTATATCATTATATTTCATATAGTTTTATTTAACCGACAATCTTTGTAGTTTGTAGACCAGTGTAATTATATTATATATTATATTTATTTCCTCTGTGCTTTATGTTCTACTAATGGTACAGTTGTAATTTATAGTAAGGAAATTCTCTTTCGATTACTTTATGATTTGTTGTTGTTTGTGAACTTTATTTCTTCACCGCCTTATATTTAATAAAGTAAGTGTATTTGCAAAATTAATTATTTGTCTTTTGACGGGTACCAAGTCAATATATCAACACACTAATCCAAGAAATGATTCCTAAGTAAGCATATCGTCGCATTAGCAAAATTTATAGGTGACAGTTTTTTTTTTTTTTGATTTGTAGAAAAATGCCACGTGGAACTAAATAAAAAAAACGAATGTCGTGGATTGATCAGGACATGAGTAAATCCGGCATGAAAGTTGGCTACATTTCTGCTTCCGTAAAAATACATCGAAATACATCAGAAAATTTCCTAAAAACCTAAATATTTATGGCACTAATAAACGTAGCGACCGAATATGCACTACAGAAAATCGGGGAAATCAGCACATACAGCAGTTAGCAACCAATAGCCATCTCAGTTGTAGGCAAATAAAATTGGAACATGGTCTTAATTTGAAGCCCACACTCAAAATGGGTCACTGCAATTTTCTTATTAATTTTTTGAAATAAATATATTTTTTGTACTTGGAACACTTTCCATTGCTTGCAATCACAGTTTGAAGATGTCATGGTACACTTTCAAACAAGAGTCTATAAACTCCGGGTTAAATATAGTACTTCAGGGGAAAAATCCTTGATGATCTTCATTTGGTTACTTTCTTTAAAATTTTTCCCAACAAATGTTCGATAACATTTAAGTCTGGAGACTGAGGAGGATTCTGAATTACTTTTGGGCACTTTATAGCAGCTAATTTCGTGCAAAACAACACATATGCTTGAAGCCATTGTTATGGTAGAATACAGTCATCTTTGATTCCAAGATTCTTGGCACTTTTAATATATTTCGCATTCATTATTTCGTCTACAAAATGTATTTTGCTAACCACAGATACGGACATACACCTCTATATCATAAGGGAACAACCATAGTGTTTGACGGATTTACATTTATACAATATATTGTTTCGTTTTGAAAATGTACATATGGATATGCGATTTATTTAAGAAAAATGGTCTCGTTGAAATAAGTTGTGAACAGCTGTATGTATGTTTATTTTTAAAGACGTATAGAACTTAAATGTTAGATTTTTAAGTATTTTGAACAATCCAAGAAATAGTAATGATTGTTGAAATAAGAATTAAGAAAAAAGATCTTAAACAGTGTTAGTACTGAAAGCTATAGCAATTCTAGGTTTCACTTTATAGTTGGACTAATAATACATATTGCTATTAAATTAATACAAAAAATTCGCTGCAGTATTTAAAAACTTTTTCTTTTTATTTTATTTCATTCTTTTAATCATTAAAATATGTATGTATATATTGTTCATATACACTTCTAGATTATTGCTGTTGTTTCTGTTTTCATGCATATTATAGAACATACTTTCTCTTTCTATAATTTTGTTGTTGTTAAAAACAAGAAAAACCGTCAATGATTTTTTAAAGAAAAAGTGCTGTTTATTTTTAAGGGTTTTTGCGTCTTTGTTTCTTTTCTTTTTGTTTTTTGTTGTTGCATTAAATATCACAGCTATAATGTGCACTCAAACGAATCTCACCTCGTCACTACTTTTAGATACTTAATGCCTGATTGCTCCTTCAATTTATAGTCTGCATTATTATGAGATTTTTGGTATTGAGTGTCTCGTTTGTAACGGTTTATTATTGTGTGTAACAGAAAAATTGATTTAAATATAATTTAATACGCATATCAGATGATAGCTTTTAGGAAAATTACTTTAAGAACTACTATTAAATATATGTAAATAAAAAAAAAAACAAAATCTTGTGAATTATAAAAGTTGGAATAATAGTACATTCACACTACATCTAATCTTTTAGATTTAAAATCTAGTTCAAAATTTTAATCGTTTTCACTACGTTTTTTGTCATTTAACAATATTTTATTATTATAACAAACACAAAACATATTTTGGTGTACCCTTGAATTTACATTGAAATGATATCCTGTATTACAAACTAAATTGTGTGCTTTTTCGTAGTTGTCATAACCGTGTTTGACAACATCAAATAATAATGTTTTAATTTAGTACAATTTGTAAAACCCAAATATTTTGATCTAAATTTCATAAGTACTACATTACGATGAAATATTAACTATAAGTTTAAAGGGTGAATTCCAAAACGTTAAAATACATTTTAGCAATACGAGTATGCTACTGTAACAATACGAAGCAAACAAATGCAAGGAAATCAGTATTCGGCATGCTATTTTATTCAGTGGACATCTACGAAAACTGAAGGAAAAGCTTCAACTGAATACAACTCGCTATGAGAACGTCTTCAATTTATCAAAGATCGTATGCAAGACCGTTTTTTTTTTGTGACATGTGATGGCAGATATAAAATTGTTTATATTTACGCATATCATGAAAATAAAAGTAATTATGGCAATATGGCTCTATCCAATTTTTTTTCGCGTTTATCCGATAAAAATATCCTGAACATCAATTTTTATCATTTCCGAGGAGTTATGTGTTCTTTTTCCACACGTTTTAATTTAGTAAATTGTAGTCGCTATCTTTAGCTTTAATTTTATTCAATTTTTATTAAGGATTATCGCATCGAACGACCGTTCTTAATGAATACTGAAAGTGGTTCTATTCTGTTGAACCAAAAAATAAACTAAAAATTTTGTGCTTGCCTAGAAAGGTGAAAAAAATTTACCAATACAATGTGCTTGGATATAATTCTTGAGCTCCATTTATCACTTAAAGTATCTGCTATTTGTCTAAAAAAATGTCCACTTATTGCTTCTGCATTCGCGATTTAGATTATTTAAAAAAAAAAAAAAATAAGGCGGTTCTATCCTGTTGAACCGGAGCGTAGATATGTTAATGTATATACTAGTAGTATACGGTTTATTGCATATATTCAAAGACCATATTAATGTTTCATTAAGAGATTTTTTTAACAAATTCGTTTTTAAAATGTTTTGTTAATTCAAAATGATATTTTTATGAATATTGAAGTAAGTGTTTACCCACATATTTATACAAATTATTTTCAATTTATGGAGGGCTTATAAATAATAATATGTATGAATATTTTTTCTTTTATACATAGAAAATCTTTTTATGAATATGGTGGTTAGTGTTTAAATATAAGCATTTTATTAATATACTCTTAAGAATACATTACAATTATATGTTACTGATTTTACACGACGCATAATTTATTGTTTGTTTTAACATTCAATATTAGTGTATGTACAAATACATGTAAAGGGTGTCCAAAAATGAGGTATAATTTTACTTTTGCTGCTATTATTTTCTACTTGTAATTTTTATTCTAAATTTTTATTTACAGATTCTAAATACATTCCGGTTAGTTGAAATGTAACGTTACACGAAGGAATAACGTGTTTTTTTTATTAAAACATGTTTTTTAAATGGCCATCGAAAAACAAGAAGAAAATGAGAGTTTTTGTAAGAAAATAATCTTCACTGACGAAATTATTTTCCAGTTCAATGGCTACGTAAACAAGCAGAATTGGCGCATTTAGGGTGAAGAGAAACTAAGAATTATCTTATACCATTACATCCACAAAAAATTACGGTTTGGTGTGGTTTGTGGTCATCGAATCATTGGATCATATTTTTTTTTTTAACGAATATGGTAATGTGATTACGGTCAATGGAAATCGCTACAGGGGATGACCCAAAGTTTTTTGTGTCAGAAAATTGATGATTTAGACGTAGAGAATATGAGGTTTCAACAAGATGGTGTCACTTGTCACGCAGCAAGAGAAACAATGGATTTTTTGAAAGAAAAGTTCGAAAATCGCATTATTTCTTGTAGAAGAGTAAATTGGCCACCAAGATAATGCAATTTGACACCTTTAGATTTTTTTGTGAAAGTGTACAGCAATAATACCCACAATATTATCAACCATTAACAACAGGAGGGGGAGGGGATTACTTGACGGACATAATTTTTCATTTTTAAACGGAACCTATTTGTTATAAACTGAAATAAAAATATTTTTAATATCTGAAAAAAATTCTTTTTTTCTTATTAAAATTAAAATGATACTTAAATTTTGGACACCCTTTACATAGATTATTTACTACTCCTCTGAATATGTAAAAACTGTGATTGCTAGAAAGTATATACAAAAATGTAATGGAGGCAATATACTTATAAAGTTTGTGCTCCGTTAAACTCGTTGGCACTTTTCCAGAAATTTACTACATACTACATACCTTCACATTCAATACATGTAATATTTTACTGTTTCGTCGTCTTCATCTTTTCTTTCTTCTGATAATTTTCTCTTTTTATATTTAATTACATTAAAATGTACATATGTATGAATGCATACTTGTACTTACTTATGCCATAGTATAAATTTGTCTTTTATCATTGCATTATTTCTATTTATTTTTACTAAATATATTCACATAAATACGTACATATGTATATGTATCTTCACATTTGTTGTCTTTTAATTTTATTTATTTATTTTATATTTATTTTACCTATTTACACAATAACATACACAACACTAATATGTATGATTTATTTTTTGCTGTCGAAATTGTTTTAAAGTTCAAATAACTTAATGCATTCACAAACATATATGTGTATGTACATCTAGATTTAGATTATCGCTTTTGCTTTTTTCCTTTTTTGAACTTATCATTAATAAGGATACCGATTTCTTTAGAACGCACCATCAATTTATAAATTATAGAAACTTTAATAAAATAATATTAATACTGTAGTTCTTTAATTTTTGTCATAAACGTTATTTCAAAGTAAATTTCATATTCATACTTACGT
Source organism: Wohlfahrtia magnifica (assembly GCA_023159175.1). Classification (NCBI taxonomy): domain Eukaryota; kingdom Metazoa; phylum Arthropoda; class Insecta; order Diptera; family Sarcophagidae; genus Wohlfahrtia; species Wohlfahrtia magnifica. The sequence goes on along the minus strand of JAKWBJ010000181.1, from coordinate 146,401 downwards.
ACTTTTTTTGACAATCTCATTTATTTTCGTTGTTTGCATGTGGCGTAATAATAATACGCTTCATTTTTGTAGCCAAATTACATTACAGTGAAATCTAATACTTTAGAGATTTCGATAGATATTGAATTTACTAAAAATACAATTCTTTTTGAAAATATATATATGTACATATATACTTCTTGGTATAATTACAATATTACAATTTGATATCATTGGGTATTTACACTCGAAAGCAATCTCTTCAATTAGATTTGAAATCTTGTTCAAAATTAAGCGTTTACACTTTCTGTTGGCAGCGAGATTTCAGTTTAATCTGACTGAAAAAAAACAAAAATACGTTTTCAAATTGCATTTTAATACCAACACCTGTAATATTTATAATATTTATAATAATAAATAATAAATAAAAGCAAATAATATAATTAATTTAATTTAATTAATGGAGATAATGGTAGTTATAGACTTGTTATAATCTTTCTGTGTGAAAACATTTGAGATGAAATTTTAGCTCCGGTTGCTCTATGGTGATGCAATATGGATGTATTACATCATGTCTAAAGATAGTATGTAGGTATGTTTGGGATGAAACCTGAGCGTCCCGAATAACACAAAAAGTAGCACTAGCTGGCCAATGCACTGGAAATATTAATATATTATTAAATATTAAATATTAATTAAATGAAAATTAAAAATTTTCTTCAACTCAAATGGTTAAATATATGCTGGGTCAGATTTACAGGGGACGAAACTGAACAAATTCCAAATTAAGCGATTGCTATAATTTTAATTAATTTTGAAAGTGAGGCAAGTCCTTTTAGTTATAAGAAAAATCTTACTCTTTTAGTTAGCTCTGTAAACATTATTGGGTTATAAACTCGCATACTTTCGGACCACAAAATATGGAAAATAGACCTATTAGTACTTAGCAAAATCTTTAAATCGAGTAAAATGCAAACCCTTATATATCTCGAAATAAAAAGATATGCATTTGCCCTATTTTCAAAATAAACCGCTCAAATCTTTCCTTATTTTCATTTAAAATGTTAGTTTTTTTTGTACAGCGTTGTATTTTTTAGTAATAATATTGTTAATAAATAATAACACCAACAAATCTCTATATTAAAAAATTTATTAATATTTATGTAAAATCAATTGTAGGGTATCATTTGGTTCCTCCAAAGGCTCCATGGTTGAAACACTTGTATTTGAAACTCCAACACCTTTGTCAGAACATGTGGAGCCAGCTTTTGGATTTGGATCCGAGTTAGACCACAGAGGAAATCTGGATGATAGTGGAATAGAGATTCAAGAAGAGTAAGTAAAATTCTGTATATACTTGAAGGTTATTAAAATTGAAAAACGGAATATGTTACATTATATGCGCAGTTAAGTCTAATAAAATGAATTTTTGGAAATATTTTATTCTAAAGGATAGTTAAATATTAATAGTAAAATATCATTATTAATATTATGGATAGTGTTTTATGGAAATGCATTTGTAGTAAATTGAAAAAATGTAAGTGAAAACAGATGGAGAGCGTTTCTATCAACCTGGTTATAAGTATGAAGCAGACAGAATAAAGAAGGGCAACATAATCTCAGAGACAAAAAATAACTGTTATTCAATTTTTTTGAGATTGAAAATGTTGGCCTTAGGTCAATGAATATTTTTACGTTTTTAAATAAATAAAAATTATTCTTCGTTGCTCAAAAGACGTTTTTTTCATCGCTTTGCTTGAATTTCATTAGTACGTGCATTATATTTTACGCAAAAGAAACTAAAAAATGCTCTATCTACAGAAACCTGTGTCGTCGGCACTGCGTGGACAATATAAACCATTTTATTTAAAAATGGAAAAAGTATAATTTTTCTCTTCTCAGTATTGCAGCAAATCGACTTTTACAAACTGGTCGTAAAGGGTTTAAAGCTATCTATTTCAACTATAGCTACTAATATCTCTCGCGAAGTATTTTCGTCGTCATCTTCTGAAGATGTATCTACTTCAAGCTCTCTAATTGATACTCTCAGCAACGATCACGTGCTTAGATAAGAACAAACAGTGCGTCAATTTGACTCCTTAGAAGACTGTACCATATTCAAAATCAAGCAACGTTAAAATAAGAAAATCGAAAATAAAAGTTATGTACAATCTAAAAAATATTTTTCAAAATAACTTATTAGGCAACGTAAAAATAAAAAGATTCAAATGAAAGTTGTGAGCAACGAAAAAAAAAAAACATCTACTATGAATAACATTTATCGAAAAGCATAATTTAGTTCCATTGAAAATAACTATTAGTTGAAGGAACAAAATTAAATTTCTTTAATATAACAATTATGGCTACATTTTTTTAGATATTTTTTATAACTGTTATGTCTTTGTTATATTTTTTATATTATATTTTTATATTTTTTTCTAGCACTGTGTATAAACTAAATCAAAAGGTAGACTTGTGGAATTCGAAAAGTCATATGTATTTAAATTTTTCTTCAAAAAAACCCAAAGGTTTATTAAGCGCACTTATTTTGACCGACAGTGTATATTATAAATGGAAGATAAATTTTCATTTATTCCGATCCCGTGTGTTTTTGTGCCACCTATTTGTCTTTAGAAAGCAAATGCTAAGACGATGTTTCAAGTCTCCTGCTGATATAATAGGTGTTCGAAAAAGTTCAGTTACAAATTTGACCAAGAATGAAACGCTTTTTTCTCTTATACTTTAAACGAGCTTCATTAAACCTTAATATGTGCCGCTTTGATCGATAACTTGCCATTTTATGAGTAAAGCTTCTATTCCATCAGAGTAGAAGTTTTCGTTCTAACCAGTTTCATTAAATTTTTCACTGTTAATTCAGGTGGCATCTAAACATCGAGTCTGTTTGCGTATCTAGCTTTTTTCGAATGGTTGATAACTGTTTGATGATGAATGCCTAGTTTTTTAGCAACGTCCACGCTGCTTAGGAGCCGGTATTTTTCCATTTTTTTATGATTTCATCGACTTTTTTTATAGAAAAGCAAAATATGATGGTAATTTTTCCAATTTTCACTTATCTTTAAACGCAGATAACGTTTCACAGAATAATGCGATTTTAATAATGTTTTCAATGGGTCCAGAAAAGCGTCGGGAATTCTGTCCATTCTACGCAGGCTGGCCGGAGAACCAACTTCGATCCTGGATATAATGTCTTTGGATCTCTGCTTTGGCAGAAGATTCAGGGTTCAATTCACGGACCGGTATTGTTGGTAAGTTTGATCTGAACTGGTATACCGATGGCTCCAAAATGAATGACTGTGTCGGTGCTGGCATTCTTGGACCCAACCGAGACTTGTCGATCCCACTGGGGAGATCGCAGAGTGTCTTCCAAGCTAAGATCATAGTCATAGCAATTTCAAGGTCAAGCTGTCTTAAGGGCATTTGGTTCGAATCGTATGACATCTAGACTGGTCAAATATTTTTACGATACGTTGCAAAGGCTTTCACTGTGGAATAAGGTCAAGTTGATATGAGTACCAGAACACTGTGAGACAGATGTTAAAGTATTAGATGGAGATGTTTGGGGAGACATATCCGCCATTAGGGTTTCAGATCTGTTGGTGTTCATTAGGAAAGCTTGCTAAACAAACTATAGACAGGAAGGTGCACATTAGATCCTAAAAGTAGTAGTGTCCTGCAAGAGTGCTTGATATATTATCAATTAATATAATGTTTTCTAAGTGGTGCTTAAATTGCCACCTATCAAACAAGCTATATATCTAATATTGCCAGAGATATTACATTTTACAGTCATCTACCGACATTATGTAACCGTACTCTTTCAAATACCCAATATTAATTTAAAAAAAAAGTTTCTTCACACACTTTTATGGTCGTCAATTTAGTAAATTTGTAACTTTAAGCGGGAGCTAACAAAATGTAATTAAGATTCTTACCAAATCCAAACCCAATTTAAAAAATCATGCTCTATTCCACTTTCGTTAGCTAGATTCTATACCTATATGTTCTAAATTTCAACTAAATCGACAAGTCGTTTATAAGTGAATGTCGCTTAATCAAATAAACCGACAAATAAATGAACAAAAAAACTTACAGATAAATTATACAATGGTACATATTCGTATGGTAAGACAACCGCCTACCAGCCAGAAGGTCCTCGGTTCAATACCAGGCTATACCATCTGAAAAAAACAGTTTTTTCAACAGCGGTATTACCTCATAACATTAGCTAGTAACTGGTTATGATGAGTATTACTACTATTGAAAACTTCTCTAAATGCATTTGCCGTTCGGAGCCGGCATTAAACTGTAGGTCCCTTTTAATGAGTCTAAAAATAGAAACGGGTGCAGCTCATTGATTAAGAGAAGTTCCCGTGTTCCTTCATATATATACATATTTGTATAGACGCACTCTTTTTTAATTTAAATTTTGCTTCCTTCTCTCTTTTTTATCAATCCGTTATTCAAAACAAATTCCTTCTCATATTGTTTACTAAAGTAACGATAACTTGTATTGAGTGCAAAAGGTCTTTTCGTTATTGTTGTTTCCTGTAAATCATACCAGTTTAAATGTATGACCAAAAATAAGTATGTATATTCATTTAAACGCACTAAATAAACTAATTAAAATGTATGCGCTAAAAAATTGGCTTCGAAAAATAAGGGAAACCCTAATGTATATATGTATATATTTAAGCCAAAAGACTTTCAGTTTCCTTATTTCGCACAAAGTAAAATAATTATACATATTTTTACGTTTTAACCGTTTTAAAATGTTTGAGTTCTTTTAAATTGCGTCAAATAAAATAAATAACACGTAATTGTTGTTTTACTTTATACGCTTATTTATTTAACTTATACAATTATAATTATTCAGTATCCAACTCATTTATCTTGCACCTAATATTCGCCGTCTTTTATATAAAAATTACATTACTTCCGAATGTACTTGTATTTACCACAGCATTCTATTTCAGTTAATTCAAATGTAACAACCAAAACCAGTACAATAGCACCGTTCAATATGCAAGTGGTAACACTGTTAATAGCACAGATAATGTGGTGCGGCAGATACGTTAACAGCTTTGACATAAACCAATAAATGTCAAACTTTAAAGCTAAGACAACTACTGTACTAATTAAATGTAACTTTTCTTTAGGCAAATTTCTACTATTTTGTTTATTTTCGTAACAATATGTATGTACATTAGGGTGGTCTTTAGATGTATGGAAGAATTTTTTTTTTCAAGTTAGAGACCGTAAATGTTTCGCAAAAATTTATTGGCGATAAATGAAAGGTGTAGCGCATCGCCCCTGTTGGTGAAATAATCAAAAACATATGGTTTTTTTGGAATACGATAAAGATATAACTTTTTTGCTATAATTTTATTAAATTTTCGGTAATTGCCATGATTTGTTACACTATAAAAATTTTTGTTGTGAAGTACAATTGTTCCTAAAATATTCCATAAAATATGTGTGTTAAACACACACACTCATACATACATAAATGAAATTTTTGTTTTACACACATGCTTTTTGTTGTAAGTAAATGACCTAGCTCATTAAAAGATCTAAACGACCCAACTCTAGTTCACATCAATACCATGAAGAGCGGGCACTAAAAAATCGGTTATCATGGTGCAATAGGTGTCTCCACTGACCGTAATGGGAAATGTTAAATATTGGTCACTGATGCCTCCGCTCTACAAGCCGCATCAAACAGTCACTCGTAATGGGTGCATTGGCTTCTGTAAGATCACGTTTGGGCTCTGAGCCCCAAATACGGCAAGATGAAAATGAGCTTCATCCGAAAATGTTTTTTGCAATTTCTTCTTTTTAAATTTTTGCATTTCCGACCAGTTGCGTTTGTTTTGGAAATAAATTTCTAATAAATCCCAATGTTGCTCAAGCGTAAATCTATTCATTTCGTTCAGTGGAGATAATATACTGAATTTTGTGACAGAATAGATGACATAAGTATTGCCAGATTCGAAATAAACGCTCGTTCAAATTTGAACCGATAGTTGGCCTACCCGATATGTACATACATATATCCTGGTAATAGTTAAGAAACATTGATACATTGATTTAAATAAAGCGTTTTTTACCGCTTTTTTGAATATATCAATTTTTCTCCAAGGTAGCAAGCGATCGGCAAAGGCCTTTTATATTTACCATGCCGTCATCACATTTATGAAATTATTTTAAGATGATCTTTGATGAAAAAATGTAAAAATCAGCACGGTCTACTGTTTAATTACTAAGCATATTGACAATATTAACATTATGAGAGAATTGAAAATCAGAAAGTGAGCGATGCAATTGGAACTGTATCTGAGATTATTAAATTTACGTCTCAAAACCTTGAAGTAAAACAACCACGTGATGATTATAAAGAATTTCTTCAATTCAGAATAGTTTTTCTTGGTGATACAGTTTCGCTATTTAACTTTAAACTTTAGGTTGGAGGCATTGTATAAAGAAAATCAAAATGTAATTCATCTTAGTTATCAATCAAAGAAAACAATTGCGTTTTATAAAAAACTAATTATAAACTAACTATAAAATAATTTTCTATTTTCGTCTGCAGAAAGTTGGCCAATTTTTTCATTTAGAGTAGTAGTTCATTTCGTCCAATTCGCGCATAAATTTATTATCTGATAAGAATGCTTTGTGGATGACATTTAACGACATTAAAACATCAGGTAATTCATTATCAAAGTTCATAAAATTTTGATATTCCTCCAAATATTCAAGTTTCCTTTTCTTGAATTTCAATCACATCCTCTGATGATCCATCTCGATCTTCTCTACTTCTGACAAACTTGCACTAAAAGATTTTTTAATTATTAAAAAGCAATGTAATATAAAAGTGATTATTGATGTATCCTGGTGTACATACTTTTTTGAAACAATTTTGAACGCAACTTGGTTTTACCAGTCACCATGCGCGCTTTATTAAATACAAAGCCATTAAAAGTGTTATGGACTCAACAGATTGGCTTTCTTCGACCACTACCAATTGTTTTCGAATGGTGTTTTGCCGATAATACGCTTAAAAGATCTACATAATTGTACTGAGCAATTGGTGTGGTATTAGGAGGCAGATATTCAATTCTGACGTGCGAAAGACCTGCCTGTTTGTGTAATGCTGCATTGTCAATAAATAACATAATATTGCAATTTTCTTTGTTGAGAATAAAACTTTATAGGCAATATTTTATTTCTAAAACACCGTTGAGTGTATATATATATATATATATATATATATATATATATATATATATATATATATATGTATATATATATATATATATATGTATATATATATATATATATATATATATATATATATCTATATACGTATATATATATATATGTTCTTGTATTCGCCAGTTGCGTTACAAAAAAAAAAATCGTTATTCTCTCTTTTGAGGACTTACACAGATGGACAAAAGTCAACGTCATTTCACATTTAGAATGTTTAAGGGATTGCTACACTGGGATAACAATTGAAACAGAAAATTTTATTTTTTTATCAAAAGTAATAATTCATTTTAATTCTATTTCAGTTAATCCCAGTCTTTTTTCTTAGACTATTTTACAAAAACAAGTATTAAACGTTTATAGTTCAAATATTTTGTGGACAAAAGTCACCTTCAGTTAAAGATATTTTTTTTATTAAAATATATCAAAAAACGTTTTAATAAGACGTGTGTTTTTATTACATTTTTTAAACGTTTCTGCATCGAATGTACCAGTTTTTTTTTTTAATATTTGGTCCATTCCTACAGAAGTATTTGTTAAAGCATACTTTAATAAGTAATATGGTGCTCTCGAATTCATCGTCCCAAATAGTCCAATAAATGTAAGATCAGATTTAGGTCCGGTGATTTTAAGGGAGTTTTTTGGGTGTATCTGACCCACAGCGACTATTTCTACCATGTGCTTGGGATCATTGTCATGTTGTATGTCGTAGTCGGATTCAATGAGTACTTTTCTGTAAATTACCTTTAAAAATATTAAGATAAAGTGTTTTCTCTATTATTTATTCGATAAACAAGAGCTCCACGACACCAGCCGCCGACGACTCCAGGACCTCCATGTGCAACAGTTGCCTGTACATACTTCAATAGTAACTCATCGCTCTTCAGTCTCCGTGCCAAAACACGTCCCTCCGACTTGTAAATACAAAATTTATTTTTATTTATTTAATTTTAATTTATGCAGCAATAGATGCTGTTAAGAGGCCTGCGAATTACGTACAGGGTGTACTAAAAAAAAAGAAAATTGATCGTAACTCTTCACTTTATAAGCCGATATCTTAGAAAGAATATTGAATATATTATATCGCAAAAATAATATTACTTTTTTCAATGGTTTGGTATTCCAACTGACTTTTTAAACGAAGATCCTAAACTTGGGAAAATGAAATTAGTTTTAACGTTGTCCTTAATATCGTTCAAAATATGAAAGTTATAAATGATTCGGCAGAACAAGCGGTTAAGCTAATGATAGGTTTTATTTTAGTTTTAAAAAATGAAGATGATATGAACAAATGTTCTCTTTTGAAATCAAATAATATATGGAGTGATTTTTTTAGCAAATTTCTTTTTGACAACATCTGTTCTAAAAAAGCTGTTTTTTTGGTAACATGTTACTGTCAAACATGTTCAGTTTGGTCTATAATTTTACCATAAATCGAATAACAAACAAACATCAATAGCAATGCACATTCGCGATGAAGCTGTGTACCGCGATATATGATGCAAAATTGAACTGTCCTTGGGTTAAATTCAAAACAGGGCACTTCTTTTGTACTTCGGGTTGCTGTATAGAAGCCGTTGGCTTTCAATTACGGAGAGCTCGTTGGGCCGAGCTTAACGATTTCTACGGGCATTAAAATTGGAAACTTTGTTTTCTTGATTCCAACGTGAATGCCGTAGCCGAAACGGTTGTCAATATAATAAGGCTAGGGATGGAAGTTTTCATTCCATCCAGAAAGCTTCCGGATAAATCAGAAATAAATCGTTATTCTCCGAAAGGTGCAATAGGTCCATTCATGGATTTGGTGAGCGTAAAGTTGTGGCCATTGATATTTCCAGGGTGTTTGACAGAGTATGGCACGAGGCTCCCATATCCAAACTTATTGCTTTTGGTGTTGGTAGTCACTTCTCTCGATTTATATCGAGCTTTCTCAGAAATCTCACTATAAGTGTGGTTATAGATGGGATTTCATCCGACGAGTTTAGGATAAATTCAGGGAACCGTAAGGCTCTGTTCTTCCTCCAACTCTATTTCTAATATTTCTTAACGAATTTTTTTTTCTTACTTCTAATCCTATCTACTCTTTTGCAGATGAGAGCAACATTTGTCATTCATATTCTTTTGATTGTAGGCTTAGCCGTTTGGAGATTGAGGTGAAAAGGCGAATTCACTGTGACGTTCGTTGGAACGATCACATATTCGAGTGTCGAAAGAAGCATTTAGTGTCTCGGTTTTTTAAGACGGTGCAGTATTTACTTCACTCCATCTGATCTCCTTAATATTTACAAGACCTATATCCGACCCAAATTGGAATAAAACTCTCATGTATGTGCCGGTGCTTCAACGTCTATTTTGGAGCTTCTCGACCGCATACAGGAGAGGGCGAGGGTTCTTATTAATGACGGTAGGGTAGCCAACTCTATCGATTCATTAGAGCATCGTCGCACTGTGACGTGTGTTTAATTGTTCCATCGGTACTATAACGGAATGTGTTCTGACGAAATTAAGCAACTAATTCTTAGTAATCATATATTCTTACGTAGTACTCGCCTTTCTCGTAGAGCTCATCCCTTTGTAGTTGATTGTCCAGTGAATCGCACAACGCATTAAAGAAAGAATTCGTTCTTTGGTCGCATTGTTCGTTTGTAGAACAATCTTCCTGCGAATGTCTTTCCTACCACTTACGACATGAGCAAATTTAAATCGAACGTCCATAGAAACACCTACTACTGAGTAGGAGTTATTCCCTGAGTGTTGGTCTTAAGAGAAAAAACAACACATGCAGATTATTGAATTTTATTATCAAAATTCGTCCTCAGTTAAGAACTTTTTTATCGGAAAATTGAGCTCAGCGACGAAGCTTATTTCTGGATGAATGGATACGAGAACAACCATTTTTTGCACAAAATGGAAGAGCTGATTAATTGAGAGTCGAGTTCGGTGAACAGTTTATTTCATTTTAAGGGCCGACCATTTGCCAGCCTAGATCGTACGATTTAACGCCTAAAATAGACTATTAAACTATTTTATGTGGCGTTATGTTAAGGTTCATGTCTATAGAGACAAGCCCGCAATGGTAGATGCACTGGAAGCCAATATTGAAGAGTATGCCAAAATTGGACTTAGCGTATGAACCATTTGAGGCATAGCCGCGATCAACATTTACATGAAATTAACTTTAAACATTGAATTATATAGATCGTTCTATCGACTCAAATGAAAATTTCATACTCTCTAAATTCTATGTGTTTTTTTTTTAACCAAATCCAAAAGGTATTAAGAAATTACCCGATACAAGCTAATAAAAATAACATTTCTCTGTGTTTTTTAATTAATTTCGGCTATTTATGTACATTGATATTTATACATACATAAAATTTTATTTTTGAAGTTTTCAAGCCAAATTTCAAGAGCGATGTGTCACGGTGTAACCTTGCCCAATCGTGATATTATTCTTCACACCATATTTTCAAACTACATATAACGAAAATTTTTATGGGGAGTTACGCTAGAAAAAATACAATACATACGTATGTATATACCATTATGTACATACATATATATGTATGTATTTTGAAACAAGTTCACTACACTTTTAGCCTTTAATATGTATATACAAACATTTCATTTTTTCCTTTTCAGATGCTGACATCACTAATTACAAAAATATTTCTCTATATTTTACTTTTTACAAAACTATGTATAAATGTATGTATGCATGTACATATGTGTACTCTTATTGTCTACTATCTTTTTTCTATCATTTTTTTATATTTTTAATTCATGTTTGAAAACATTTTTTTCAACTATTCATTCATATACATATACATATGTACATACATATACAGCTGTTGTCAAAATAATAGCACATTTTTTAAACTACATACATACTTAAGAAATGCATATTATTTATTACAAGTGTTAAATTTTTGTTACAAATAATAAAAAACAAATAAAAAATTATTAAAAGGCAAAATTGTACCAATTAATGTAGAAAGAAATATATTTTTTTAAAGTGCGAAAAGTGCGTGCCAAAATAATAGCATCGCTTAGGTTGCACTATAAAAAATTAATTTTAAAAAATATTGATGTTTATTATTAAGGCAGCGTTATGTTGAATTATTCTTCCAAATTATAACTAGTATTTGGTTGCATTGCCCTTGTTAGCAATAACGGTTGAGCATTGCCTTCCATAGAATTCACTTTTCAGTAGAAATTGTGTATCATGCTGTTCGAGATTGCTCCACAAATCATTATTATTAATTGGTTTGACCTCAGATACTTTCCCTTTAACATTTATACATAAATTTTCGATGTGGTTCAAATGAGGGGACTGTCCTTAAACCAGTTTTTGATATTTTTACTGGCATGCTTTGGGTCGGTAACCTCTTATATGAACTAAATGAGTAGTATTTCTTCTAATGCATATGGCAGAAATTCTTTTTCATATATTTTTATATGCTCTGATGTATCCGTGACAGTATTTATACGGTGAATGGGTCCAAAACCAAGAAATAAATTCCATGCCATAATACTGCAACCACCGTGTTTGACCGTCTTTGCTGTTAATTTAATTGGCCAATGTGCACTTTTTTTTGGCTAATTGTTATCTTTTAACCACATGATTATTTGCTAAGATTTAAACTTTTTTGAGCCCTTTTCGACTTCCACAGCCGACATAAATGGCGATTTTTTTGTTTGCCGTGAAATGCGGTAGACAATTGAAGGTGTTGTTTTTTAAATTTGTACGTAATCGCATTTCGTATAATTTTAGTTAAGCAGTCAACAATTTATCGCACCCAGGGTTAGGTCTTTCCATTCGAAATCAGTTATTTTTAATGATTTCATCTTTTTTCGGAACAGTGTTAGCACGAGACAAAAATTCTTGAAAACTGAATGTAATTTTGAAATTGTTTAAGAAGAAATTGTACGCACTACTTTAACGTTTTTGAGAAATAATAATGGTTTTATTATTCCGACAGGTCGAATTTCGGTTTTTATCTATTTAAGAACTTTTTTTAAATATACCTATTTCTTCAAAAACAAATTATTAATTTTCTTAAGAAGCATATTTCTAATAATACGTAAAATTATAGAGAAAAATACACATGCACAGCAACAAAATTGAAGGATGGAAATCAACCTTTATAGTGCTGCTATTATTTTGACAATGACTGTATATATACTACGAGTAAATACAGACACATAAATGTTGTATACCAGAACTTTGGTCGAATTTATTCTTTGTAAAAGAATTAGAAATATGCCTTTTTCTTATTTTAAAATCGATTAAGGAAATTTAGCAGTTAAAATATAGATTAAAAATTTAAAAGAAAAATCCTTGTTAATACAAAACAAGCTCTAACATAAAATTAAGTAGAATGAAATGAATTACTGAAAATACAGAAAATATTTGCTTTTGGTTTTTGCACAAGTTTTTAAATAACTTTTGTTTATGTTCTTTTTTTTTAACTAAAAGTTTGTGCCCATAGGCCAAACACTTGTACACATGAAAAACAGAGGAAAATCCTTGATAAGTCTAATTTCTATAAAATCAGAACCTAGAAGAAAGAAACCTCTGGCTATATTCGCATTTAAAATAGAAAGAACCCTTTGACTCAATAGGAAAAGGTAAACTTCCAATAAAAAAAGATATCCGCTTATCTTTTTAGATATGTGTTACCAAGTACCGCCAAAATTGCAAAAAATGTATTTCTTTCGATTTCATTTTCAAATAAGTACTGCAATTTAAATTTGGATTTTTTTTTTTTGACAAACTATGCCATTAGAATTTTCGAGTACATTTTAATGCCATAACAATATAAAAACTTAGCTAATCGAGTTCTACTATTATTATCGTGAAAACGGACATTAAAGTACTGCAACCATATGGCCTATTGCACTGCCCCGACAAGTCCATAGTTTCTATTTTTTTTCACCACTATATGCAGAGGACTTAAGTTCAACAGAGTTCGTCAATAATCAAACTCCACATTAACAGTGAGAGCAACCTCCTCTCATCTTTTGCATTAGTTTTTGCAGATCTGTTATGAAGAACTTTGGTCAACAATCTCGATGTTATAAAGTCCACTCCCCTTCTATTCAGCGCCCTTTCTATGGTTTCGCCTTATTCGTCTTGCCCCTTCTATATTTTTTCCATGGATTTCTGCATAGTTTCTACTAAGTCTACGAGAGCTTTTTCTGTCAGCCTGCCCGCTCTGTTCGCGTGTTGTCTATGAGCCCGCTGGGGAGAACTTAATTAACTTGTGGCCAGGTAATTATTTCTTGTTTGGTATCCTCCAATTGTCTATGATGCTGGCAATGCTTGGACTAGCTATGGTAATATCCAACAATTCTCTCCTAACACTTATAACAAATAAGTGTAGGATATGCCGAATACAACAAAATTAATTATTAAAAACACGTCTTAATCTTGCTTATGCCTTAAACCTTAAAGACTAATGTTTACATTGATATACTTAAATTATAAAAATTTGTATAAAAGAGACAGACATCATTACAAAGAATGATCGAGAAAATGCATAGGTAAATATATAGATAATAAATGCAGTTATCCTACGATACGCCATAAGAAAATGAATAGAATGAAGAATACACAATAAATAATACATAATAAATACGGCGTAGCCAATTACGTTAAGTATAAAATTTAAACGTCATCAGTAAAGTATTTCCTACCTAAGTAAATATTTGTATTCACCCTTTACGCTTGTAACAAAAGTAGGTTTGTTCCTCACATTCATTACCTTTAGGTAAGATTCTAATTGGTACTATCCTCGACTGCTAACATCAGTGCTCTCCCATACCGAGTTATGTGCGTTGTTATGGCATCACATTAACACTGGCAGTCCTTACCTATCACAGAAATTTTCAAACCTCGGTATTTTCGTCATTTTACGTTTCCATCTCCTAAAAAGTATGTTGACCCCACTACAATCACCCGTTTACTTTCCCCAATGATGATGTGGGCATGAATGCATAAAATCGGTGAAATTAATTATATATATCTTTTCTCATTAGGTGATAATAGCCTGTTGTCTCTTCCTACCTTTTTGGCCATTGCAACGCAGTCCTTTGATTGCACGTTGATGATGCCAGGGTTTTTGGACCTATACTATGCACAGGTTAAATTTGAATATCGTTGCAATCAGTGCCGAAGTACCTTTAGCGTGGTGGACGTAAACCTGAATAAATTTGATATTGGATCCGGTTGTACTCATTAAGCGGAGCATTATTGGATTGTTTCGCTGCCCACGCTTCTACTGCTAAGTAACGTCCTCTGTTCCTCATCAGTTGGATATTCGGTGACTGGGAGATCTTGTCCTCTTCGCCACCATCTTCCTGCGCTTATTCTGCTTCAATGTTCATCAGAACTGGTGGTTCGGTTACTCGGAATTTTCAGAAACCTAGTTGCTCTCCTTCTGCCTGACAGTGCTATGGGCTGGAATTTTACCAAATATGTAGCTGGTGACCAGGACAACCACAATTATGCTCTTAATATCCGAATATGATCTAAAAATTTAAAAATACTACCTTGATCAAAAAGTTTCCGGAATAACCTTCGTGTGGCGGTCCCATCGTTCCGATTAGAGTTTTTTTTTTGTTAAGTTGGTAAATCTGTTGTTGAAAATCCCGTTAAATCTAGCGTCACAGCCTGACATTTACATTTTTTATATTCGATTTTCGGTATGTCCACCAGTGCTTACTGCGATTTTTCCATTATTTCCTCTCGGCAGCTGAAATGAGTTCCCCGTAATAATTTTTTTGAACAGAAAGAAGTCACATGGAGGCAAATCAGGTGGACTTGGTGGCTGTTTGTTAGTATTTATTGCATTTTTCGTCAAAAAATTTCGAATAATGATGGTACTGTGCGGTGGTGTGTTATCATGGATCAAAATCCACGAGTTTTCTACCCACAACTCTGGACTCTTTTGGCGAATTGGTTCACGAAAACGTCGCATAACGACCAAATAATACTCTTTTTGCTGTCTGGCCTTCTGACAAAAATTCATGATGCATTACACCATTGTAATCCATGAAAACCGTGAGCATTGCCTTCTTTTTTGATTGAAAACGACGTTGTTTTATTGGTCTCGGCACGTTTGGTGAACGTCATTCACTTGATGTCTGGATTGCGTGTCGTATTCATAAGCCCACGGCTCGTCTCCATCGTCCATGATCCTTTTAATGAATGTGGGACCGTATTCAGCCTCGCAAATCATGTATTTTGCGACCTCAACACGGTCAAAATTATACAAAATCGCCAACACACTTAGAGATAGATGTACTCTTGACTATATAGCTTTTGCAAATGTCAAGCTATGACGCTAAGATATAGCGGGAATATGTATCAACAACAGATGTACCAATTTAACAATAATAAAAAAAAACAAATCGAATCGTAACGATGTGACCACCACACGGAGTTTTTCTGAAAGCTTTTTGATCAATATAGCATGCCATAAAAAACAACAATTTCTTTCTTGTTATAGAATAAAAGGTTTGTTCAACAAATCAATGCTATTCAAATATACAACTTTAATTAAAAAACTTAAATAAAAATTAACAATACAAAAAACAATACAACAGAATAAAAATAAAAATTATAATTCAATTTCTAAGCAGATTAATATACACTAGTGTACGCGGCTGACACAATCAGCCACATTCTAGCATCTACCATTTATTTGTTTTTATGTACAGTATGTCAAGAATGAGTTTACATATATAAAAATAATAAGCTTTTTTAAATTTAATTGGCAATAAAATGTCAGAATGTGTAACTACATATATAGCTTTTTGTTGTAGATAATTTATTCCGTATCTTCAAAGGATTATGAAACAAAGTATTGCAGTTTATTGCAAATTAAGAGAAAAATACAACAAAAATAAAAATTACTTAATTTTTTTTAATGTCAAATAACCTATTATTTTTTACTCAGTTTAGCATTTACTTGAAGGTTAAATGTGTTTTGCCGTTATGTTTGGAGTTAGTTATTGTTTTCTGAATAATGATTATTTGTAAGAGGGTATAATCGAATTATCAGGAATGCTTTCAGTGGCAAGAAAAACTATTTACAATGTACAAAATCGAGCTAAAATAAGCGGAAGATTAAAATTAAAGATGAGAATGGGCTATAAGACCATAATAAGTAAACATGCATAGCGTATTAATATTACAATAACGACACAAAACCCTCATATTACCACAGGAACACTTGTGAAAGAGCTGGAAGAGGAGTGTGGTATTGTTGATTGTCATTAAAGAGCAGCACATATAATGGTGTAATATTACAACAATGGGCCTACAAGCGAATGAAGAAAACCCTCAACATCGCTAAAAAAAAAAACAATCAAAAAATGAAAAGAACATAATGAAAAATTCAGTATTGGTTTTGGGCTGTGTCTCAAGGGAACGCGTAAAAGACTTTGCTTTTATAGAATCAACAATTAATGCACTGCAATAACAAGACGTTTTAAGTTCCATTTGATAAGCAGCACTAGAAAATTCGGGTTTCTTAGGGACAAAAAACAAACTACAATTAAAATTTTATCAGAACAACGATTCTAAGAATAATTCGCATGTAGTGCAGATGTGGTCCCATTATAACTGCGGAAAAGTTATAGACACTTTTGCACAAACCCCCAACTTGAACCCTATTAAAAATTTGTGGGTATTTTGCAAAAAAACGCCCATCAAAAAACATAGCATTTAAAATGCGATAATAGAACAGTGACAGAAAATACCGGCAGATTATGGCCTAAAAAAGTTGGTTAATTGGTTGAAAAAACTACTACAATGTGTAATAAATGCAAAAGACGGTCAACCAAATATTAAAGGTCTGAAAAATATTTCTATTATCTGCTAAATATAATGTAAACACATTTCAAATTTTTGTATAAAGAGTTAGTTGGCAATACTAAATGTGGGGCAGCAAAAAGTGTCATTTTATTGCTGATAAAGTTGTAAGCACTTAATTATTTTCAATGTGTAAACTCATTCTTGACACGCTGTATATCTTTTTAAAATCCGTACAGTAGAATGGACGTAAAATGGATGCAAATTGCCTATAATATCTGAGCAAACTTTTATACATTCACAATGTGAATGTCTCCTAGTGTAAGATCATATTTTAAAGCTTGAATTGAAGAAGTTGCGCTAAGATATTGACGTACAAATTGTACTATATCAAGTCCGTTCTTAATTAATCTTAATTCAATATTAAGTTTTGTATTACAATCTTTCAATTTGCTAATATTCTGAACCGTTTCAGTTAATATGGCATACGGCGCTCTACTAATTTTAGACCATTGGTTTGCAGTTTTTTAAATGACTTTTCTTGTATTGAAATTTTTTAGTTCATCTATTGCCATTTTAATGTATATGTATTGCCAATTTAATGTAATTAATGCACTAAGAACTTCTAAGATCTTTCATAATTGTAGGCGTAGTAAGTGATGCCGCAAGCCAAGTTCCACAACCAGTTATAATTGTTTCGGGTTGCAATGGATACATTTATTTTAAATTTCAACTCCATTTAAAATTCTCTTTAAATACGAAAAAGTGTTGAAAACATGCTCTTAACACTGAAATATGTAAAAAATGCTGTTATAAGCAAAATATGCAAAAATACCAAATTGATGCCAAAATTCATTATTCATGAAACGGATAAATATATTGCATACGACTTGATTGGTTGCATGAGAAAAAACATGCAACTGCATATTTATGGTTTCCCTGCTTATGACATTACCTACTCTTCTGATAGCCTCGAGCAATTGCTCTTCTTCGCTGTCATCAGCTCTCACTGATCCGTTGTTTGGCTCATACTTCTTGAGAGTTAGAACATGAGTCTGCTAGAATGTGCAAGAAAGTGGATAGCCTCAAATCTAAGCTTGTGGGTCATTCCTTGCCTCTAAGTTTAGCTCTTCTGCACTTAAATTTATCTTAGAATATATCGTCTGCTGTCGACATTGTGGACCGTTCCTTGCTTCTACCATTAGCTCTTCTGTACTTAAATTTACCTTAGGCTGTCAACCGATTTTAATTTTTTTTTTGCGAATTTGGAAGGAAATTTTGAATTTTCAAGCAAACATATCTATGTTCATCAAATTTTTTCCACGTTTTTCAAGTTTAGAAATGTTTTTGTGCACATCTTATACAAGAACAGTACTATTTATGAATTAATTAAGATTGTAAGTTTAGTTATGAATAAAATGGACTTGGGTTTTAAAAATGGTTGGCAATTGACGGAGTTATTAATCTTTTTAGTAAAGCAACTCAGACTTGCATACAGAAAAAAAAATATTGTAAAATCAATTAAAACGAGTTTAAATCAAGATTTTTTAATAATGATTTTGATTCATTATCGTTTTATGTCGAATCAACATGATTTTACAATAAAATAAAAATACAATTATTTTCATTTAAAAACAACTAGAAATCATGTTAAATTAATATATGTAGTAGTTCTAGTGAAATCAAAGTGGTTATCATGTTGAAATAACGTGAGATTCTTATTGAATCAACATTGTGAAAAATTAAAATAACATGACTTGCATGTTAAATCAATATAAAATTAATGTTTAATTAACAATGAAATCGAAAACATGTTGAAATATGTTTATATTTCGGGAACTGGCAACGCTAATATCAATAGCTTAAATCTGGCAACACCATAATAAAGTTTGACATTTTTTAGCATAAACGTACCATAACATTTTGATGTACAAGTGCTATTTGTTTTGTTCACAGTGAGTTAGGAAAATTAATTTGGCCAAAAAATTGAAATTTCAAGAGAAGGTTGGAAGGCTGGAAGCATTGCCGTTTTGGTTATTTCTAACCAAAATTGGTTATTTTTTTCTACGATGTGTAGATGTAGACTTTTTTGCCACTTTGGTTACTTTTTTTCGAACTAGAAAAAAGATAATGATTTAATTTATCTTTTATTACTCAGGTTTTTGTTGAGTGTATAACTTCAAAAACGGCAAACTTTGGGCTTTTGTTTTGACTATACTATGATCTTCCCATAGCATTTCGTGTCAAAAGACTGCTAATTTGATGCCAAAAACGAATCAAATTGTAGTCGTACGGGTAAGGTTTGGACCATATTGCGGCTAAGACTATTTTCTAAATAGTTTTAACTGATCTTGCAATATTTGGGTGAGCTTTGTCATAGTGGAATATAATGGTTTCAAGTTTTTGGCCAAAGCTTGAACTTTGATTTGTCGTAATAGCTCTAGTTTTTATCGCCAGTACTGATTGAAACTGCAATAATATTTTTTCCACCAACATTACGGACACGATATTTCGTCTTTCAACATCTCTCAGCATTAACTCGTGCGGTACTTAATGCCATTGCTTTTTGATAAATCCTGCTGCTTGTAAATGTTTTGTTTGAGTGGCTTTTTTAATTTTGAAAGGAAGCTCCATGACTGACCTGGCCGGTTTTTCTTTTCCGTGTCAGAGTCTTAATTTCTGAATCGCATAAATCATCTCCCGCACATTGAGATCCATGGAATATATTCAGGATAAGTTTCGGTGAGCAATCCAAATAAAAAGACTTTTGTTTACAATACTATTTCGTTCAGTGGCTAAGTGAAATTAAATAACAGATATTTATCCTCCACAATGCCATATAAGTTATTAAAAATACACATATTTATTTTGAAGTTATACACCTGGTAAAAGAATAGAAATTTGCAGGAATAACAATTTAACAATTTTTGTTTTTGACACGTTAGTCCTTTATTATTTTTGGAATTTCTTTTTATCGTTTTAACGAAGAATTTGTGTATAAGATTATTCCTTTATAAAAAGGTCAACTTGTATCATTATCAATAAGCCACTTACAAAATTGAATGTGCAAAATTTTTCCTATTAGAGCATATAAATTCTTTTTGAATTAAAGTTAAAGTACAAAATTTGGTCATCAGTCGTTCATTTTGAATCTGAATAAATAATAGTATAAATTTATTTATAATAGGTTTTTAATTACATACATATACCTTTATTTAAAATTTATTTAAAATCATCTGGTCAGTTGTTGCTTCTGAGAATGAAGCAATCAACTAATATATCTGTTAGTAAAGTCTGTTGAGCCTAAATTATGCAAAAATTTTAAAACTTCATTATAATCAAACATATAAAAGAATAGCATTGTATACTGTGTGAAGTTTTTTAACACACAGCTAAAAAGTTTAGAATAAATAGGACTTGTACCAAGCTTTTTGTCGGTCTATATTCGGCCAACACTGCTATAAATTCCATATATAAAATTATATCCTATTGTTTTTTGTGTTAAAACTGAGATTTACTATTTTGGTTATTTTTGGGTTTTATTGAAATTTGATTACAAAAAATTCGAAATTGTAGCAACATTGATCGCTGGTATAATGAATTCAATCGTGGTCGTAAGTCGTCCAAAATCGGTTGTTGTGCTACAAAACATCGATGCAGTGCAAGATCGTCATGTGACGTATTGTGTGATAGAGGCATCCTTGCACATTAGTTCCACTTCAATACATATGATTTTGCATGAACACTTAGTTGTAAAAAAATTTGTTATCGCTGGATACCCCATAATTTATCATCGCTCAAAAAAAGCTCTCATCGATTGGTATAAGGAAATGATTGAAAAGTTTGACCGTGGTGCTACAAAAGACGTGTATAAAATCGTGACGGATGACGAATCATGGATATATGCGTATGAGCCGAAAACAAAACAACTATCGACCGTGTGGATATTCCAAGATGAGCTAAATCCAATAAAAGTTGTTCGTGGAAAAAGCACAGCAAGGCAAGTGGTCGCCTGTTTTTTCGGCCGAATGGGTCATGTGGCCACTGTTCCGCCGAAAGTTTGTCGAGAGTCTTCGGTGAAATTCGTAAAACCAACCGCCGAAAACGATTCATTCTCCGTCGTGACAATGCGAGCTCTCACACATTTCGTCAAACAGGTGAATTTTTGAGCAGTAAAAACATCGAATTGACTTCTTCTCGTTTCCGAAAATCAAGATTAAAGCAGTTGAAGCGTTCAAGAACCATGTTTTGAAGGTGACTGAAGAGGAATGGAAAAACTGCGTGTATTGATCATCAAGGGGAATATTTGCTACTTCCGAACAACACCCTTACAACAAATATACAAATATCTCTAATGCTGTTTAATTTCAATTGTTTCATTTTAAATTCATTCCAAACTAAGTATAATTAAGGCAATAAATAGTTTTCGACAACCAACGGGCATGTTGAAATGTTCCAGGTAAATAGCGTAACTGTACCATCAGGAAAAATTATAGTCAATTGAAGAAGTTATTTATAATCGTCACGTGGTTGTCTTTAAGACTCTGAGTTGCAAATTTAATATTCTCAGATACACTGCCAACTGCATCGCTCACTTTTTGATTTTCAATATCAGTAGTAAAGTAACTTAGTTTTCTTCCTTTTATTCTAAGCGTCTCTAAATCTGCTTAGTAATTGAACACTAAACCAGTGTTGCCACAACTTCGAATTTTTTGTAACCAAATTTCTATAAAAAAGTAATCAAAAAATAACCAAAGTTTTAAATTCTAATTTTAACAAAAAAAAAAAAAAAAAAAAAAAAAAAAAAAAAAAAAAAACATTAAAACTTAATTTTATAGGTATATGAATTTTATACCAGTATTGACCGAATATTTTTTTTCTCCGTCACTCCTCTAGAAAGCATATTGACTTTCCACAAAGCATTCATGGCTTTGTTTCAGTTTCTTTAATCAATTTGATCTTTAAGCTGTAACTTCCTCCATATGTTTTTGCGTAGTGGTGAAGATCCTTGCTAATTGATGGTGATCTTTACTTTAGCATTGCAATTTTTTCCCAACAGGTGGCTGTGTTTTCCTGATCAGTCGTCTGATGTTTGTCATCATCGCCAGAGGTTTGCGGGAAGGTCAGGGGCGCTTCTTCTTTACTTTTTTTTAGATGGAATTGTCCGGAGGGAAGTTGAAAATTCTTTATTAGACATTCAAAACCACAATTAAATTTTTCTTCGTCATGTCTTCTGCAGGGGCTCGAACCTGGGTCGTTTGTGTTGTTATGCGTGCGCTCTAACCACTACACCACGCTACCCCGAATATAGTTTGGTCAAAAAAGTTTGGTACAATAATAATAATAATAATAATAATAATAATAATAATAATAATAATAATAATAATAATAATAATAATAATAATAATAATAATAATAATAATAATAATAATAATAATAATAATAATAATAATAATAATAATAATAATAATAATAATAATAATAATAATAATAATAATAATAATAATAATAATAATAATAATAATAATAATAATAATAATAATAATAATAATAATAATAATAATAATAATAATAATAATAATAATAATAATAATAATAATAATAATAATAATAATAATAATAATAATAATAATAATAATAATAATAATAATAATAATAATAATAATAATAATAATAATAATAATAATAATAATAATAATAATAATAATAATAATAATAATAATAATAATAATAATAATAATAATAATAATAATAATAATAATAATAATAATAATAATAATAATAATAATAATAATAATAATAATAATAATAATAATAATAATAATAATAATAATAATAATAATAATAATAATAATAATAATAATAATAATAATAATAATAATAATAATAATAATAATAATAATAATAATAATAATAATAATAATAATAATAATAATAATAATAATAATAATAATAATAATAATAATAATAATAATAATAATAATAATAATAATAATAATAATAATAATAATAATAATAATAATAATAATAATAATAATAATAATAATAATAATAATAATAATAATAATAATAATAATAATAATAATAATAATAATAATAATAATAATAATAATAATAATAATAATAATAATAATAATAATAATAATAATAATAATAATAATAATAATAATAATAATAATAATAATAATAATAATAATAATAATAATAATAATAATAATAATAATAATAATAATAATAATAATAATAATAATAATAATAATAATAATAATAATAATAATAATAATAATAATAATAATAATAATAATAATAATAATAATAATAATAATAATAATAATAATAATAATAATAATAATAATAATAATAATAATAATAATAATAATAATAATAATAATAATAATAATAATAATAATAATAATAATAATAATAATAATAATAATAATAATAATAATAATAATAATAATAATAATAATAATAATAATAATAATAATAATAATAATAATAATAATAATAATAATAATAATAATAATAATAATAATAATAATAATAATAATAATAATAATAATAATAATAATAATAATAATAATAATAATAATAATAATAATAATAATAATAATAATAATAATAATAATAATAATAATAATAATAATAATAATAATAATAATAATAATAATAATAATAATAATAATAATAATAATAATAATAATAATAATAATAATAATAATAATAATAATAATAATAATAATAATAATAATAATAATAATAATAATAATAATAATAATAATAATAATAATAATAATAATAATAATAATAATAATAATAATAATAATAATAATAATAATAATAATAATAATAATAATAATAATAATAATAATAATAATAATAATAATAATAATAATAATAATAATAATAATAATAATAATAATAATAATAATAATAATAATAATAATAATAATAATAATAATAATAATAATAATAATAATAATAATAATAATAATAATAATAATAATAATAATAATAATAATAATAATAATAATAATAATAATAATAATAATAATAATAATAATAATAATAATAATAATAATAATAATAATAATAATAATAATAATAATAATAATAATAATAATAATAATAATAATAATAATAATAATAATAATAATAATAATAATAATAATAATAATAATAATAATAATAATAATAATAATAATAATAATAATAATAATAATAATAATAATAATAATAATAATAATAATAATAATAATAATAATAATAATAATAATAATAATAATAATAATAATAATAATAATAATAATAATAATAATAATAATAATAATAATAATAATAATAATAATAATAATAATAATAATAATAATAATAATAATAATAATAATAATAATAATAATAATAATAATAATAATAATAATAATAATAATAATAATAATAATAATAATAATAATAATAATAATAATAATAATAATAATAATAATAATAATAATAATAATAATAATAATAATAATAATAATAATAATAATAATAATAATAATAATAATAATAATAATAATAATAATAATAATAATAATAATAATAATAATAATAATAATAATAATAATAATAATAATAATAATAATAATAATAATAATAATAATAATAATAATAATAATAATAATAATAATAATAATAATAATAATAATAATAATAATAATAATAATAATAATAATAATAATAATAATAATAATAATAATAATAATAATAATAATAATAATAATAATAATAATAATAATAATAATAATAATAATAATAATAATAATAATAATAATAATAATAATAATAATAATAATAATAATAATAATAATAATAATAATAATAATAATAATAATAATAATAATAATAATAATAATAATAATAATAATAATAATAATAATAATAATAATAATAATAATAATAATAATAATAATAATAATAATAATAATAATAATAATAATAATAATAATAATAATAATAATAATAATAATAATAATAATAATAATAATAATAATAATAATAATAATAATAATAATAATAATAATAATAATAATAATAATAATAATAATAATAATAATAATAATAATAATAATAATAATAATAATAATAATAATAATAATAATAATAATAATAATAATAATAATAATAATAATAATAATAATAATAATAATAATAATAATAATAATAATAATAATAATAATAATAATAATAATAATAATAATAATAATAATAATAATAATAATAATAATAATAATAATAATAATAATAATAATAATAATAATAATAATAATAATAATAATAATAATAATAATAATAATAATAATAATAATAATAATAATAATAATAATAATAATAATAATAATAATAATAATAATAATAATAATAATAATAATAATAATAATAATAATAATAATAATAATAATAATAATAATAATAATAATAATAATAATAATAATAATAATAATAATAATAATAATAATAATAATAATAATAATAATAATAATAATAATAATAATAATAATTGATGAGGCATATTACCCTATTTGTGCTGAACATTTTAACTATGTATTAACAAACTATTCACACTAGAAAATATCGTTCTCTCATATGATGCCGTTTGGTTATGATGAGGTTTTAAAATGTATTTCTTAATCATTTTAGCTCAATAGCCTTTACACGAAACAATTAAAAAAAAACTGAAGTATGTCTGACATTAATTCTCACTCATGCACCGAACGAAATAGTATAAACAAAGAAGTATTTTTGCTTTGATTGCCAAAGCTTATCCTGAATATGTCACCCGATCTCAAAGTACGAGAGATTATTTATGCAGTTCAGAAGTGATGATATTGACATGAAAAAGCAAGGCTGCCCAGGTCAGACAAAAATGTTCGGAGATGATGAATTGAGGGCGTTATTCTATGAAAATTATTTCCAAACTTAAAAAGCTACTCAAGCAAAACATTGGGAAGCAGCAGGATTAACTAAAAAACAATGGATTTGAGTACCGCACGAGTAAATGCCGAGAGATGTTGAAAGCCGAAATTTCATGTCTAAAAAAAATGTTGCTGGGGCAACAATCGGCGAAATGTTTCAAGCTCAGATTAAACAATTTATAATCTAGACCTTGCCCGTCAGACCACCATTTGATTCGATCGTCAAAAGAAATCGTTATCTTTATTCTTTTTTTTTTTTTGGTAAAAATAACAAAAACGACAACACTGCACTAGACCCTGATGATTTTTGAATTTTTTCATCGAAACAACTTATTTAAATAAATTCATAAAAAAACTCCTTTCCGATCACTTGCTTTAAAAAAACACAAACACCTTATGGAAATATTAGAATATTAAAGAAATTCTTTATTTAAAACTTATTGATTTTAAAATATAAACACTTTACTTGCTGCCGCAATATTTATATTCTAATTCCACATAAGTCTTTATAATCAAATTGTAAACTGTAAACAGACTTTAACGTTGTGTCAAAATAATACAACTCTGTAGTGAACAAATAGTAAACAAATTAACTGTGTGTCAGACATATTTGTTGTAAAAAAGTAATGTCGACTCGTCTTGACATATAGTTATTTATAAGCTGTTGCCTACGTAGCAAGCCAAAGTCACCTGGTTTGAATTCGCCTTGCTCAAATTGAATAAAATTGTAGCAAAAAAGTTATATCTCTATCGTATTCTAAAGCAAATAAAAAAATTATATATTTGATTATTTCACCAACGGGGCCCAATTTTCGGGTATAGAATATATTGCCTACATATAACTTTTTAGATAGGATGTTGTTTCGTTAAAAATCAAATTATTTTTTTAGTCTTTATTTATTTATTTATTTGTACATACGGTTTGTAAACTAAATGTTTTCAAAGTAGAAAAAAGTTAAAATCTTATTTTAAATCTGGACTTATTATCACTTGAGAATTCCAACAACATATTCTTAATATGTTCATTTTATTTTTTTTCACACCTCGTTACTGTTCCTCTTAAGCACTTCGAGACATCATAACATTTAAAATAAACCAACACTTTACAACGCTATCAACAAAAAAAGATCTTTAGCTGATTTCTTTGCTGTAAAATAAACGTTTTCAAAAATAAGAAATTATTGGATTTTCTTGGAATTTGGGTCTTTTATGAAAAGAGTTTGGGTTAGTGTTTAGCAATAAAAAATTGAACAAACGTGCAACTAGTGACTATATTTAAATGAAAACATTTAGGGAAAGATTGGGATATATCCATTGTTTTAACGCAAATCAGCTCGAAAATTTCCAGATGTGTTTTCAGGGCCGGGTACAAGGTCATATCCCAGCTAAAAAAGTATAAAGAATCGAAAATATTTTTGAATTTTAAATATTTTTCGATTTACTGAAGAATTTCGAAAGGATTGGGGTAAATATGGCCCTAAATTCAACTTATTGAATTCCCAATTTAACTTTTTCAGAAACTTAGAAATATGAGTGACGAGCATGATGAATTTCTTCAATAAGATTTAAAATTCTTTTAGCGAGGTTTTGGGAATGCTAATTGACTATTATTGCAGTAGCATAAGGGAAACAAATAGAAATTTATATAAAAATAGAACTAACTCTTTATTTTCAGTTTTTCGTCCATAAACTAATGCTATTTTTACTTTTTGAATTTTTTTTTAAGATCTCAAAAGTTTGATTTCCTAGATTTTTCATTATTTTTTCCTTTGCGTGTTTTAAACCGTAAACAAAAACCTTGTCAACTTGTGTAATTTTTTGTTAATTATATATTTAAGTAACTGGATTATAATAGTTTGTAGGTATGCGTTCTAGTATATTAAAAAAAAGTCTACATTTCTTCCCATTCTTCTCGCTCCTAATTCAGTTAACTTTGAATGTTTTTTGAATTATCTATTTTCGTTCTTATTTTTTACTTTAGATGTTTTAAAGCTAGTGATGTCATCACTAGATGTTTTTGTTATATTGTTGTTCTTTCTTATTGAGTGGTCTAGGTTTTGTATGCACGAATATATGTACGAGTATGTATATAATTTTATTTAAGTTGCGACTTACCATTTTTTGTTTTTACCTTTTAGTAGACATAGAATTTCAATCCCAAAAAAGCGGTTTAGTTTCTAGAAGTGAATATATATATCGCGTGGATAAAATTTGTATGTCGCTTTAATACTCCTATTTGTGTTCATAAAAGTTCTTTTTTTTATTAAGGAGTCTATATACCATACATACATAGCTTTTTCTTCAATTTATTGCTTTTCGGTTTAATAAATAAATATAAAAACTTTTACACGAACTAGCAATACAAACGGAACAGTGTACGAGTATGTGATTTCAAAAAAATATAGTATATCGATAAAATTAATTAATAAAAATTCTATTAAAAATTTCGATTTTATTGTGTCTTTTTCAAAACTTTATAATAAGTATGTGGTTTGACATAACGATAAATCCGTTTTTCAGACTGACTGTTTGTTTTTTTTATGTGTTTCATTAAGGGGTTTTTAAATAAAAGATTTAATAAACAACTTTTATATTACTAAGTTATTTGTTTTGTATCTTCTAAAGTAAGGAAAAAATTTCTAGATATTCATTTAAAAAAATATATACATATATCTACCTTCTTGGTACCGCGCCTATATATTTAATTTGTAGCCGTTAAAAGTAGCAAAACTTTGTTTGTTTAAAGATTTAATGATTTTAGGTTTTATGTGAATTTGCACGAAATTTTTTTTCGCGAAACTTACACTTGTACCTCTTTTTAAAAGTGATTTAGTGGAGAATGAAAAAGTACTTCTTGAAAATCAAAGAATTGTGATAATACAATTTGAGAGCATTTCAACAGCGAACAATTATCTGCTGTTTAAATTGAAAATAAAAAAGTAACGTGAAAAACCTTTTAACATTAAACCTATTAATGAAATCTATAAAAAAAACTATGTATTGACAAGATAAAAAGAATTTAAAATGCTTAGAAAAAAATTAGAAATTTACTTAAATAAAAATGAAATATTTGGTCTCTTAATAAAAATTTTCTGCTTTAAAAACTGAAAGTAAAATAAAAAATATATATAAATAAAAAATATAATAGCGGAAATCACTCTCTGTTGTAAATTTGCAATTTACTACATATACTCTGAATTTCAGTAACAGAGAGAGTTTCTTTTATAGAACCTTTAGCAAATTAAAAATAGTAAAACAAATAAATAATAAATATTTTTTGAAAATTTTGTCAAAAAAAAATATTTTTCAATATTTTATTTATTTTACACATAATCATGATATAATAACTATAGGGCCCGCCAAAAATTTTTTTATATATATATTCGTTTACATTCATTTTGTGAAAAGAAAAACAAAATAATAATAATAATAAGGGTATTCAATTCATATTTTTTTGGAGGTTTTTTTTCTATCAAAAGTTGCATTTTTATCATACCTAAACCAAGTGCAAAAAAGTTAAAGTAAAAAGTTGGAATTTTCCATTACAAACGTCAAACAAAATGACGTTGCCAGTCTTAAAAAAATAGACCATTTTTACTAAAAAGTACAAAAATTACATATATTTTCACACCACCTTAAATTGTGCAACTGTAATTTTGTGACATTTCTAACACATCATGCTTGGTTGAACTAACCGTCATTTTTAAAACGAAAACAAACAATTATTTGGTGGATTATGAACGGCAACCGAATTTGAATTGCGTTGCCGAATGACAACTAGAAATTTGTAGTTACCTATATGGCAATTTTAAATTAATAGATTTTTATTTGCTATTGCCATACGTAATGCAATTTTTGGCAACTGGCAACGCAACTAAAGTTCGTTTGCCATTCATTATCTTATGAAAAAGTAAATATGTACATATTTAAAAAAGAATACATTGTAAAAAAAAAAAATAGTGATGAGATCGAAAAAATGGAGGACACTGAAAATTAAGAAATAATAAGCAATAAATAATTTCTTTCAGTAACATTTTCAAAAAAAGAAAAAAAAAACAAACTTCACCGTTCAAATCAATAAAGTGTAATTTACATTTTTCCATTCCAGAAAAAATCCTAATATTATTTGTAGAAAAAATATATATTTTATAATTTACATTTATTAAATTTTTTCTTTTCCAAATTTAAGAAAAAAAAATAGAATTTTGCTTTACACTACAACTGTAATCCGACAGGTAAGAGTTCAAAACAGCAATTCTTATTGTAGATCTGAGAGTACCTACCATGCACCTAATACTGTCTTTACATGATTTTTTACACGGTATTGTTTGGAATTTGTCTATCGTGCAAAAACAGGTGTTTTGGGTGTATAAACAAAATAAAAAACATGGCTGTTTAAGTATAGCAAACTTACAATGCTTTTTTGTGTAGCAAATATTCATAAGCAAATGACACTTTCATGTAATTTGTTGTTGTGACATAGCAAACTGTAGCAGATATACGAGGCTTTCCACGTCTGCAAGACTTGCAATGAGTGATTTCTCCTAATATAAAAAAAATAATTTGATTAAGAAAATTTTATTAAATTTTCACATTTTTTGATTTATACATAGTGGCCGACACTTTACTTTCCTCCTTTGCATCATTTATACTAAAAGAAAGGCTCACTAAGAAGAAAAAAACACAAATTTTATTGAACTGATAAGTTCATGAGTTGATAAAACTCATTAATTTCTCTTTAAATTTAAAGATCATTAGCCCATTAATTATTAAAAACGACAAATTTTTAAATTAATTTATTTAATTTAGTTAACATACCTATCTATGAACTCATATTGTATAAAATAGCAAATTTAATTACGATTTTCTCAAAAGTAAATCTTTTAACATTGGCCCTTTTGCAAATAGTATAATGAGAATGCTTATTTTATAACTGTGTGAAATATTTTAAAGCACTCACTTTCTATAAAAAGTGCAACATTACATTGTTCATACATTCATTTAAATCCGATATATAATACAGCATCGTTACGATCAGCATCAAAACGTACCCAAACGGGTAAATGCAAATAGTATAATGAGAATGCTTATTTTATAAGTGTGTGAAATATTTTAAAGCACTCACTTTCTATAAGAAGTGCAACATTATATTGTTCATACATTCATTTAATTCTGATATATAATACGGCATCGTTACGATTTTTTGGCAGTTGTTTCCAGTAGTAGCAGCAACACCAAGCGCCAGCAACCGTTATAAATTTTAAAATTGCTGCATATAGTTTCGAAGGTAGCAGCGAACGATATGACGGTAAAAGTCTAACTTCCTCTTATTCACTTGGCACATCATATGGTACATACAACTATGGACAGAGAAATAACGCACTTATCAACAACAATAGCGAATGGTTAATAATTTGATATTTAGATAATATAACATATTTCTTTTGCATTGATCTTTTATTTTATTTTATTATTAACATTGAAAATCATAGCAGAAACATAATTTCGTATTTAATAATTTAATAAGTCCACAAAACTTAAAGATTGTCATAATCATCCCTGGATACTGAAATAATGTACTTCCTTTGGCTTCCTTAATACAATGAAAAAAAAAATTGTGTGGTCGAATTAAGTACCTCATTAGTACTTTGTTGAATAACCCTTATTTGATAAAACTGCTTTACATTTGCTAGGTAAGCTTTTTGGTACCTCTCCAAAGAAATAGAGCAACACTTCCTTTACACCTTTCTAAAGTTCAATAAAAAAACTTTATGGTCGTGTCAGTAGAAATAAAATCACTAATGTCAAAATAGAATATTGTTATGAATATAAAGATGCCTAAAAAGAAAATACACCACATTAGTGCCTTTGGACGGTATTGTGAGATTTTTGTATATTGGTTGTGAGCAAAAATCTAAAATTTTGCAGACCCAATAAACCATTGTAGTCAATTGGGTACACCAATTTTTCTTCTCACATAGCGTTGTTCCAGTTAGTTTGTATCATCCAACTTTTTGAAAGTGTAACGGTTATTTTACTATGCCAAATTACAACAAATACTTATTGCAATTATCGCCACGCAGTTGAATTGTACTGACCTAGCTAAATTAAATAAAAAGTAATGTAAAGATATTATTTTCGTACCTAAACAAAGGGTATTTTTTTAAACTTTATGTAGAGTGCAAAACCAGGACACACATTGCATAATTTGACTTCTTATAATTAATGCGCACCTAGATACCCGGGTACTTTTGGCGTTTTCAATGAATATTTGTTAATTGAAATTGATAATATACATATAATATGTGGTGCTTACCTTATGGTGTTAAGAAAAATTAAGTACAGTCAAAATGCAAAGTGCTGCATAATGGAATATAAAGCGACTCGTTTGACTTCACTACAGGTGTAAAACAGGGGTGCATCCTGTAGCCGCTGCTGTTTATCGTGCCACTGTTAACTGCAATGAATTGCAGTGCATAATGAATTGAACTGCATAATGAATTTTCTGAAGTTGGGCTTAAAATAAACATAAGTAAAACGAATTCTATACGCATCAAAGCCAACAATCACTGATGCCAGAGTGACGATTTATTGTCATTTTGACGATTTTAGGTGCCAAAAATAATCAAATGTCGACTTGACGATTTTTACTCTTAAAATTACGATTTTTGTTAAACAAAAAAAATTGACCACATTTTGAGTAAGAACAGTTCCTAAGTATTGCAACGTATTATTAGTCAATTAGAAAAAGAAAACTATTGCAAAGGAATATATGTGTGGAAAATAAGGTGGTAAAAGAACAGAAGCTATCAATTTTTTTCTTATGGATGAGTTACAATGAGAAATAGAAAGAATAACAAAATAAATGTTGTTGAGAAAAGTTGACGCAAATTTTAAATTCAAATTTTTATTAAAAAAGGCTGAGGTACAGAGGGGAGCAAAACCAAATAAATGTTTTGAAATTGGACTGAAAAGTTTCTGTAAAACTTTAAGTACGCCATCAAATAAAACAAAACTTCACACATTTATTCACTGTTTGGTTCTTAAAAAATGAAAACACAAAATGTATCATATTCAAATACTGGAATAAGAGAAAGGCAATTAGACAAGAATCCGCGTTTACTTTGTTTTGCATTTTTCACTTAAATAGAGGGGAACTCATATTTTTAACACTTTGCTTAGAGCTTTTTATTTATTGTGTCGCTTATTTTATTTATTTAGACGTACTCTCCACAATATTAAACAAAAGAGTACGAGAAATCTGGTCCCATTCGTATTATGCTCGTTTCCATAGCTCCAACATGTTCCTTGGAGCCAAATTATATTTTTCCATGTGATTTTTTACTATCGTCCAAAAATTCTCCATTGAATTGCAATTAGGGCTTTATAGTGGTCCACAATTTATCTAAAACTTTTGTTGTAACAGGTCTGTCTTGGATAACTATCTTACAGAAAGACGACTTTTTCATTTTTGCTTGTTTTTTGTAAAAATATATACATAAATAAACATTTTGCGTTTTGACGATTTCTTCAATGTTTTGACGATTTTCCAAAACTTGATGACGATTTTGAAGACTTATTCTTAAATTTGATGATTTTATGCCCAACGGATCTGGCAACACTGCCAACAATGCAGCACTCTTTGTTATCGGAAATGCAGAAGTAAATCATGTCGACAGCTTTACGTACCTTCGAAGTGTGGAAAAATGGAAAGCAAGAGAATCTTAGATACAGATACGGGAATCAGGATCTTTGACACATGCGTTAAATCTGTTCTGCTATATGATTCGGAAACTTGGCTCGTGACAGTGCAAACCAGAAATAACTAGCAAACCTTGGTGAATTGCTGCTAAGGAAATATAATGAAAATATCGTAGTCTAATACAATAACAACGGCAGAGCTCTGGAGCCAAAGTGGAGAAATTTCGCTTAGCTCTGAAATACAAAAGCAAAACTATGGTTACATTGATCATACACTACACAAGCCATTTGATCACAGAGGGGATAAAGGCGTGATCACAGAGGGAAATCGTGAACAATATTTTGTTAACTTTCGGTATGAAATCAAGCTTAATGCGTAATCAGAATAATAATAAATAATACAAAAATTACAGAAGTTATTAAATCAATCATAAACAATCTGTAGTAAAATCGTCAACAAATTGTACAAAAATACCATTTGTTACGATCCGATATCAAATCATAAAAGATATAGTATCAAATTAAGATCGAAATTTACATAAAGACCGGTCCTTTATCAAAATAAGAACAATCTGTAACAAAGTAAGACGATTACGGTATCAGTATCAAATGATATAAAAATTCCAGAAGTTATTAAATAAATCATAAACAATCTATAGTAAAATCGTCAACAAATTGTACTAAAATACCATTAGTTACGATCCGATATCAAATCATAAAAGATATAGTGTCAAATTAAGATCGAAATTTACATAAAGACCGGTCCTTAATCAAAATAAGAACAATATGTAACAAAGTAAGACGATTACGGTATCAGTGTGTTATCAAAATAAGAACAGTTGATAATAAAACGATACCGAGTTGCTCTTAAAATATTGATACAACCGTTAACGAAGTAAGGACAAACGGACTTAACTCGATTTCGATACCAAATGGTATCAATTTCGGTATTTTTTTTACCGGTATTTTTTTTCCTGAATGATAATATCTAACATGCAGTGCTAACGTAAAATACCCAGGTATCCCGCCGCAGAGACGGACGAATTTGGCAAATCGTCTGGCGAAATAAGACAGATCGCACAAGATGAGATAAGTTGGAAATTATTTGTTGTATCCTTATGTTCCTAATGGAGTTTGAAAAAATAATGATAATAAAACATATCTGTTGCCAACGTTTTAACTAAATATTTAGTTCGAAAATGCTTGTTTTCTACGTAACTTCCATATAGATACCCATATACCTTGCATCGCATAAGAAGGTGTTTCTTGGATCGCACGTAAGGGTTAAATATTGTCTTTTTTCTGAACTCAAGCAGGTATAAGGCTAGGAATGGGTTAAACGAAACATAAGTTTTGTTTAAATATTAATTTGATGTCTTAAATATTAATAAATATATTATTTTTTTACTAAAATCTGTGTGAAATTCTTTTGTAGAGATTTTTTATGAAATAATAAATATTTAATTATAAGCGCTAATTAATCGTATGCGAAATTTAGTCAAAAATTAAAAAACAAGAACCTATTTATATTATTTTATAGCTTTGAAAGCAGTGAGTTATAGTTTTAAAGATAATATAACATAATTTAAAACAAATTTCTGCTAATTTATGATGAATGTTGTCTAACTAGCAAATAACACAGTTAAACCATATATTTTACATTTTAAATTTAATTCTATTTCTGTCTTGTTTGAAGTAATTAAAAACAAACATATTTCTATTATTAACCTTTTATAAAAATGATTTGACTTGTCAAATTCCCACTGCTAAACGTGTATGACGTGCACATATAATAGTATTGAAATATTGTTCTCTAAAAGTCATCTGACAAATCTAATATAAGGCCAAGGTTATTGGTAAAATAGCAGCGGCAGCTAAATGCAATAACAAGTAGCTGTGACTGGACGCTCATATAAGAATAGTGATTAGGTTTTTTCGTCAAATATGTTCCAAATGTAAGTCGTCTTTCCGTACCGTAAGCATAATTTTAGTTCGCGTTCCATAAAATTTGCCCAAAATGTTATATTTTAAAGTAATAATACACAATGGGTTCTATGTGTTTTTGTAAATTTAATTTGAAATTGGTGAAACTAATTGTAATCTTACTTTTAGTCAAATAATACGCTGTTATTGTTTGGTTTTTATTGCGTGTGTACTAAAAATTGCAAACATATTATTTCGTATAACAGTTTAAGTGTGTTTCTCTTGTATTTGAAAATATTTACTCTCTTCTTATTCTTCTCTCTATCTATCAAGTAACCTAATCTCTCTACATTTATAAGATACATATTACGAATGCATAAGTGTGTATCTTCTATGGTAGAAAACAAAAAATGATGTCATGCTGTATGTTGCCACCCTGTTGCATTCTACACTAACAAGTAGGGTAAAAGTAACACAAAAAACAACAAATACAATAGCTAAGTGCACAAACAAATTGTAATAGATACACCTCCCTCCACCTCTTTATGTTTTTTTATATAGTTATAGTTTTTAGTATTTTATTTGTTCGCTTTACTTTATGCCATTTAGTTTAAGCATTAGTTGGTTAGGCGGGAAATTATTCAGGACATGGTCTGGCAACATTGAATTGTTTATGAAAATAATTTTGTTTCGAGAAGAGATTCAAACCTACCACTACAGTCAGAGAGGGTAATGAATAATAAATAAATCGGTTGTCGAGAGAAACATGTATATAGTTTTGTTTTTTGTTTTAATTTTTCACAATAGATGAACACAAGTATACCGCGCGAACGGGTCACAACTTTTGTCCAATTAAATCGAAGTTCAAATAAAACTCAATAAATTCATTGATTGTTTCTGACATATTTAAGTCGTCGTCACAGTCATCATCAACGTCATTATATTTTTAAAACACATTTTGTTTCAAACAAATTGCGTGTTTTAATTGAATAAAAAGTAAAAAATCGAATTGTGTGTTCAATTATTTCGTTTATTTATTCTGATAAATCTACTAGTGGTGGTAGTAATAATAATTAAATGTTATTGGAATTAACCTTAAAATAGAAAAGAGAAAAAACCAAAAATATCCCCAACAACGTCTATTTACAACATACGTATATATTATTCAATTTATTGAATTTAAAATCGAAATAAGAAATATACGTACGTACATATATCCTTTGATAAAGGAAAAGGAAAGTTCTAAGGAAATCCAGAAAATTAAATCGTGTGTAAGTTTTTCTTTTGCTTCTCCACGAATAGAAGGCGCAAAAAGTAATTGAATTATAAATAATGTACATATATACATAGGTATATACATAAATATATATGTATTCAGTGTCTTGTTTATTTAGTATAAAGTGTTATTTAAATGTTTTTTTTTTCATATCTTCAAATTGATTTCAAGTAAAATATAAATTTCAAAAAATAATAAAGCAAATAATCATTTTATTCTCTCAAACATACTGATTTTGGGCGTATCAAAAACAAAATTAATAAACAAATAGAAAAGATGAAAATATTGTATTAAAGTCAATTATTAAAACAGAAAAAAAAATGAAAACAACAAAAAAGAAACAAAAATAATAATTACGAGCGCTGAGTTCATCGCAAAATAATATATATATATATATATATATATATATATATATATATATATATACACATACATATGTATGTATAACATAGGTATGTATGTACATATGTATGGTGTATGTATATAAAAGAAAAAGTTTACCCAAGTAAATGCTCTGTTTCACTCATATGTAGTATATTCGATTCCTAAAAGTGAATGTGATTGTGAGAGTTTCTAGCAAAATATAAAATGTTTGAAATAACAGTGTTAAATATTTAAATACATGCAACAACAGATAATGATTTAACATGACCTATTACCTCATTTACGCCATAAAAATGTTTGAAATATAAATAGCTGTAAGCTCTTCAAGTGTTTCGAAAAATATATATATTTTCTTTAGTTCTTTAGTATTAAATGAATCCAGTTGATAAATAACCTCTAACGACTTTAAATAATTATTAATCAAGGCTGTATAAGCTAATCATTATAAGTATAAATAATGTTTAACATAAATTTTTTTATTAATTAAATGTTAAAAAAATTTATTGTATAATAATATGCTGGTACGTAGTTTTTGTGCGTAAGTCATGTTTTAAATTTAGAAGATTTTTACTACCTCTACCAGCATATTTGGGCAAAGCTTATTAGATAAAAAAGGTCGTACATACACTCAGTGTCAAAAGAAAGTGTAGGTCAGAACCCAAATTAAAATTTTTACACAAATAATGATTCAAAATTATTAAAAAATTTATAAATTACACATTATACATTTTGTGTTTGTTTGTAATGATGTCTATGAATTTTAGTTAATTTTAATTCGCTTTCCACTAGTTATTACAGTTTTCGAATTAGGAAACAGAGTCGTCCCATCGAGACCGTTTACTATTTTAAAAACTTTTAGTTTGTGCGCTAAAGAGGCATGTTGGTTCCAGTTATTAATCAACTACTTCAATATGAAAATTTCTCAAAATGGTGTTCATTGGCCACTTATCATCTTGAGAACCTATACATATATGTGTATAATAAATAAAATAAATATTAATCAACAATACATTTGTTTCATTTCGAATTGCAATGAAATGTTGTTGAAAAAAAATTACACAAAAACTTTATGGTACAAAAATAGTTTAAGAAAATTCCGGTGTCCCGTTTTTGGACAATTAGACAGAAATTGGTAACACTGACACCCTTATTCTTTTGAATTTAGTTTTTATATCAATTGCGACAAACACTAGGTTTTTTTAAATTAAATTTAAAAGTTTACAAATTTATTAAAAACTTTACAAAATTTTATTATTAAAAAACTGAAGTTATACACCAAATACGAAAGGTAAACAAAGAAAAAATACGTGACAAAAAAGAATGAAGTACCTGGGAGGTGATACTACATTCTGCAAAATGCTACCGAGTACAACAGAAATATGTTTTTAAAATGTTTAAAATAGTTTTTCGTACCTTCATCCACTTATAAGCTAATAACTTAGCTAAATGTTAACTAATTTTAAGATTTTTAGCAGATACAATAAGAACAGGCCTTTAAATGGTATACTCGTATGTGTATGTACTTTACTTAAGTAAACTAATGGAATCGGTATGTATTTTTCAAGCAAACGCATTTTTCATCCAATTTGTTGCAAATTGTTCAAGTTTATAGATGTTTTTACATGATATTTTATATAGGGATCGTACTATAATTTAATTCACTAGAGAGATACGTTTAGTTACGAATACAGTGATACGTGGTTTTTTGAGATCATTTGGAAATTGACCGAGTTAAATCATCTATTTGTTATCTATCAACAAAAATTCAAATATTTAAAATTTGATTTACTGGATTAAAAACGCCTTTATTCGTCCGTTCAATCGGATGCTACGATTGATTGTGTGTTTTTATTATATTTGTAAATACACATGTACTGTTTGGCTTTTTATTAAATATTTTCATGTGCTGTTTTTATTATTATATTTCTCTCTCTTTTTGTTGTTGAGGGCATACTCCGTAAAGTATGGTTTTGTCACACGTTTATAACAGTTATTCAGTGATATTCAGTGTTGCCACCAACAGCATTGTGAATTGTACACAACCGGCATCAAAATTATACATATGAAGAAAAATTACGCATAAAATTGTGTTTTTACGAATATTATACGCATATGTACATACAGTGATTCCAACGCACAATCGGACAAAAGTTTTTCTTATAGAAAAGTCATATAAACATGAAAATATAATAAATATACATATAAATTTTTCGGCATTTTTATAAATCAAACATGAGTCTTTACGAATAATAAAAAAACACCATTTTACATAATAACTGTAAGTTTCATCAGACAAAGAAAAGTAAAATGCAATAGGCGAGCAATTAGTAATAGTTCACTTATCCATTGTAATCTATGGATTTCCATATTTTTGATAATTTCAGTTTAAGCTGTATTAGGGTGTTAAACTTTTTCTGATAAAGGCTTCTAGCCTATTCCTTTTAAAGATGTTCAAATTCATTCGATTCTGTGGTCTGCACAGGTGTTTCTCTAAGTTTGACCTAGGAACGGATCAATCAAACCTTTACCCGATTTTTGCTTGGGATCGTAGTCTTGGTAGAATCAGGAATTGCTTGCGATACCCCCTTTTCTGCACTTTGCTTTATGTTTTCTTTTCGAATATAGAGATAAAAAAATTGACCACTATACCATCAAAAAAATGTTTGGCCAGTATTCACGGTACAGTTCAAACCATTCTCCGTGTTTAACGGTTTTTTATTTTATTTATTTATTTATTTATTTTTTTTATTATATTAGATTTGGTTTGGGAATCAAGAAATTTCGTATGTTAAATTTCATATAACAAAAATTCAAAATATAGCTATTAAAGAAAACAGTAGAACAAAAAGTAAAATTACATACAAATTACACACGAAGCTAATTACACACGGGCTACACACAATGATAAATTGCACGAAATATGTGTGATTACACACGAGGTGGCAATGCTGGTAATATTTTAACGTTTGATCTGGAGAGAGTGAGAGAGAGAGAAATTAAGAGACAGAGAGCGTAAAAGAGAGTTTAAAATACAAGAAAAGAGAAGACATTACAGCAAACTAGTGTTTTATTAAACTAAAAACATATCCAATAGAAAATATAGTGCGCCGTACCAAAAATAAACAAATAACGCTTAACACTGCCATGAACGTCTGTGTAAAGAAAATGTTGAATTTTTTATGCCATATGTTAGGAAAGCAAATATGAGAGAATATTTAAATTAAAGTGAATCTGTTAATTATAACACTACAATGTATTGTCACGTAAACTGGAGGACACAATAATGTTTTTTTTTAACATGTTGTAGCAACAGTATTCTTAAAAATACTTGTACTCCACGTAGATTTATATGATGAGGGTTCTTAGTAATGTTTTTGAGGTAAATCTTGAAATTAAAATTTGTTGTATTCAATAATTGCATCGATAATTGCCTTTTGATTTTTGGTGGAATAAAACACATGCGAAAATAAGCAAAACGCTCTTAGACAAAATTTTCTAGCACATTTGGTCAAAATTTGTCCAAATTTGTCAAGCTGCAAAAGAAATGATAAAAATAGATATAGTTTTGTCGATGCAGTGATTCCAGCATCTGACAATTTCCCAATCCTTGATTATATTGAGGATGGTAGTAAGTGGCAATGCACAATAAGGTGCGGCACGCACTTACTACACTAAGTATCATGGAATCTTTTCTAGCCAATGCATCCGCTGTTTCGTTACCATCTATCCCACAGTGTTCAGGTACCCAAAACAACTGGAGCTTATTACTAAGCGAAAGTTTTTGCAACGTATTGGAGCATTATTTATCCAGTCCAGATGTCATACGATTCGGGCTAAGTACCTTAAGGTAGCATGGCTGTCAGTGCCCACTGTCTAGGTTGACCTCCGCATATATGGCAATGGCCATGACCTCATCTTAGAAGACACTCAGTGATTTCCCCAGTGGGATCGACAAGTCTCGGTTAGGTTCATGAACACCTTGACCCTTGACGCAAAACTTTGCCGCCAAACATTCCGCGACCCTCATTACATAGATGTGAAGCAGTGTCAACAAATCAAAGCCTCCAAGTATGCTGTTGGAGGCAGGCTAGTCTCTGTACCCTGCCTGATTTATTCATGCTGGTAGCTTCCTTAGCCTTTCTCCACAAAGCTATCTGCAAATGGGCCGAATAATAGCGGTATATATCCATAACGTCGTTCTCGGCGAAAGACCCGATGTTTTGCTAGAAAAGTTGATGGTGATACCCGTCAAAGAAATACAGTCACATGATTACTTGAATCTCCTTGTAAAAGGTACAAAATCGTTTTTGACCACTCGTCCAGGGCCGTCCCTATGAGATTACGCATTTTTCTCATGGACCGTTGTAACGGGGTTATCAGCGTAACCATTAACCGGCGCCCCCATGAGCCAACATGGTGAACAAGCCATCAAATACTACCGTACATAACAAAGGGGAAAGTACTTCACCATGAGGGCTTCCTATTGACGTCATCACAGTGAATTCCTCCTTATTAAGAGACGAGCTGAACTTCTTCACCCTCTTTCGTTCCAACGCCCTAGCAATGGTGTAAAAGCCTTGTACTTATATAATTAACCCAACAAATTAAAAAATCTGAAATATCAGTAACTCAGAATACGGCAAAGTTAATTCAAATTAAATTGTTTTTAGTTAACCTTTTAATGTTTGTTTGTTTGTAGTGAAAGTGCTACACAAAATCAGGTTTGTCAACCCGGGCTTGGAAAAAAGCTTAACCCACCGGGTCCTGATAGATTTTTTTTTTTGTTTTATTGGGTTTCATAACTGCTTTCAAATTTCATTCAATTCGACAACATTTTTTTGTTTGTTAATATAATTACGTTGCTCTAGTATTTATAAAGCAATTGTGCATTCCTGGTGAGATCAAGGTGGTATTGTGTACGATGAGCTGATA
The DNA here is from genome assembly GCA_023159175.1 of Wohlfahrtia magnifica. Classification (NCBI taxonomy): domain Eukaryota; kingdom Metazoa; phylum Arthropoda; class Insecta; order Diptera; family Sarcophagidae; genus Wohlfahrtia; species Wohlfahrtia magnifica. The sequence goes on along the minus strand of JAKWBJ010000181.1, from coordinate 104,145 downwards.
AAATTTGATGATCGGACCAGATTACAATTACTTCGTTTGAACAGTACATTACAAGAAAAACGGCTGGAATATTAAAACAGACATGATTAAGTTATACTTTTGCATGACAGCGCCCGGCTGTGATTCGCTCAATCAAATCACTTCTTTTGAAGACATATAGAATCGGCTTCAGATATGGATCGCCTCAAAAGTAAGGAAGCTTTTCTTAAATCGGATTAGGAAATTGGCTCAGAGTTGGGACAAAAGATGTATGCAGTGATGTGATAAATTTTTAATTTGATAAATTTGTTCATTTATACTCCCGATACATAATTTATACTTATTTTTGTTGTAAATAAACTACGAAAACCTTAAAATAAAAAAACCTATCCGTTTTTTTTAATATAGTACCCTATAAAACCCTGGTGGGTTTAATTAGGTTACCCAGTTGGTAGCCAACCCTGCACAAAATAGGAAAAAAATTATTAAAATTTCTCAAAAAGTTCATCATGCATCAATTTAAAATCTAATAAATAATATACATATCCACGGAAATATTTCTTTGAAATTTTGCTTGCACAACTGGAAGAGCATTGCGTAAAAGCCACTGGATAGATTTTTATAAAATTTTTCATGGAGATAATATATTTTAATATGTATATGTAATATGCACATATTTAGAAAACCTTTTTCGTATTTACCGGCTAAAAATTAGTTCATTAGTAAATTAATACCAAGCCACTAAGCGGGTCCAATTTTAAAGATGCATGTAATGTGCAAATAGTTGCTGATACATAAAAACTATGTGTATGTATGTATACATGTATGCATATTAGGGAGATCGATTATTCGACTTTTTCAAAAACCGAATTTCGAATAATTCGAAAAGTAAGAACTTTAAAAATACCGGTTCTTTTATTTAAATAAAATTGTTCTTAATTCTTGAAGCACAGAGCTGGACAACGTCGTTTTCAAAATAAGCAGAAGCTGTCGGAGAGTTTAAAATTAAAGTGCCAATCAATACTAACAATAATTCTGAAAAATCTCATAAAAACTATGGCAAAACTGAGTGCGGAGACCATAAAAAACAAAATTTATTACACAAAGTACTGAAAGTTGCTACTGAATTTCGTTTTTGTTGTTGTATTACTTGGTAGAGAATGTGATTAAAAATTTGTTTTTACAGTTATAATTTAGGTGCCTAAGATAACAAAGATTAAATGTTTTACTTTGAATAAATCTATTAGTAATATACGAGTCCTTAATAGCCTCGTCGAGAAGTTTCGAACAGCACTGTATGTAAATTCATGCACTACGTATTTAATAGTGTGCGTGTCCCTATGGTATGTTAGGTAAGATATTCATCTTCCAACCAAGAAGTCGTCGGTTCAATCCCAGGCCACACCATCTGATAATTTTTAACAGCGATATCGCTTTCAATGAGTCTGGTTGATTATTCTCCATATGTAAAAATCAATATTTATTTACAGAAGATGAGAGAAAGTTATTGTTGCTCAAGTGTGCATATTTTTTCGATCTACCTTATTTTTCAAGTTCTTTGTGAGACGTTCAAGGTTGTCATATATACAAAAATAATAATAAAATTTATAAAAATAATAATAATTAAACGATGAGCATATTTGCAATAAAAAAATATTCAAACGTATAAAAATTATACTTATATAAATTCACCGGTGGTTATTCGTGTTAAATCAACCGGTTTATTAGGTATTCGAAAAATTAAGATTTTGAAAAAACCGTATTCGACAAAACCAAAAAAAGTGGTTAAAACCGGTGTTGAGAACTTCACTTTTTAATTTTATTTTGACTGATGGTCCTTGTTCTATCTCTGACGGGATTTACTTATATTAAACTAAAATACGCTATTTTATTTTTATGCTGCTATATTTTAATATGAATATGTATGTACATGTTTTAAAATACATTTTATGCAATAGTCGCTTACTTACTCATCAATTTGTATTTTTATTATTCTTTTCACTTGTTTTATTTTTGTGTTATTTGCAGTAAGTAGATCAGTGTGTGAAATGTTTTATTGTGTTTTGCCTTCACAGCATCTTAATGGATAAGTTAGCTATTATTTCTAGTTAAGCGAAATAAGCAAAATTTCTGTCCACCCACGAACTATAGATTTCTAAACTACCCTTATATAATATATTTTTGCAATGAAATTAGGCCACATGTTAAGGGGCGTGGCATTTCAAAACATTTCATAAGTGGCAGCATTCGATTTTTTAGTATGAATACTTTTGAACAATAAAAACATATAGAGGGGACTACTTTATAAATTTGTTTTTCCTGCTTTTGTCTAATTAAATTTAATAATTTAATTATAACGTATTTCTCGGAGCATTTATTCAATTAAATTTTGATTCAAGTACATACTCATCTACATATATAACATGACGTCAACATTTTAAAAATTAATTGTTTTCAGTATATTTCATTTAAATGAATTTTTTGCTTAAAATTAATTTGGCAATTTTAATTAATTTTTTTTTTTATAATTTAAAGTTATTTACAGCAATAGAGATGTGCGCATGTAGAGTACTGATGGCGTAATACAGTTAAAAAACTGTAAAATGGGTATACTACTTTGTAAATGCAAACACAAGTATTTTTTCATACTTTCACACTCCCACTGCTTTGTCATATTCGAATAGCATAGTACATTAAATAATAATAAAAGCAGTAGATATAGTAGAATAATATATTTATTTTTTATTATTAATATCCTTAGTTTTGTAGATTCACTGCAAAAACAGATAAGTATTTTTTAAACTACATTATACATATAGGGAAATTCGCAATTAAGTTAATATGCAGGTACCTAATGATACAGACCCAAACCATTTGAAAATGATCACCATGTTTAACTGTAACTGGTCTTGTATTTTTTATACTAAACGATTCAATTGTATAAATGTATGAAATCGCTTTTTTCCACCTCTGAACCAATTTTCGGATCCCGTTTCAGAAAAATTTCTTGTCTCTTGATCTTGAGAAATATAAAAAAATGAAAAGTGTTAAAGTTAAGAGTTAAGGCTCAATTAGACGTGGCTTAGTATAAGCTATGGTCTGTGGTTACGGTTATGACGTTATGTTACTTCACGTCTAATTGAGCCTTAATTGAACCTTTAAAAAGAGTATGAAACAATAACGTCATAAATATTGTAAGTAGGAGTATGATGAGTATTTCAAAGTTAAGAGTATGAATGCTTGCGCATACTCATTGCAATAAGTATGAATGCGTATGAGTATAAAGGGCTAACCAAAACATGCTGTAACAACTGTGCGAAAAATAGAATCAAATGTGTATAACTATAATGTACTCGTATGTACATATGTATTTCACAAACTTTTTGTCAAGTTTTGTTAAATTTTATGTGTTTACGTGTAAACCGAAGTTGATAGCTCTTTATGTGTTATATGCAAAACAATAATAAAATTAAAATTAAAATAAAAATTAATTTAGTACAAAAAGTTCATTATAATCACCAAAAAGTTGATTAAGTATTTAACACACTTTTTGTTCATTTCTGACAGTAGCTTAGGTAAGCAAAAGTATATTATAGTTGGGCCTTAAGAATTGATGAATCATGATTCGAGTATACTTACGTTTTCAGTATTCATTGCTGATCTCTGGTCTGCATGTCAGCGTAGGGATGAGGACATTTTTTTAGTTTTTGGACGCCACTAGCATTTAGCTTCACTTAATATATTACATTTATTAAAAAAAAAAAATCAATTGCCAACCTTTTAAAAACAACTAAATAACTTATATTACTAACAGCTACAAAAAAGGCGAATTGAAAAAGTGTTTTTAAACGGACTTTTTTACACAATAACACGGTCTATAAAAGAATTCTGATTTCATTTTTACAGCATTTTTTTGAAATAATACGGTCTAGAAAAAAAGTCTGATTCCGTTATTAAATGATTTTATTTGATTTAGCACGTTTTAAAAAAGCTATTAACTGTATGTTTAATGATTTTTAATTTGCTTTTCTTTCTACGAAATTTCAGCTCCTAAACTGCTATAGTTGTATATTTATGTATAACATAAACTGTGCATTAATGCACACAAAGATTTATTTGGCTTTTAGAAAAACTAATTTTGTTAACAAATCATTTTATTTTAATCATTTTATTAAAGGTTGAAGGTTATGGAATCAAACTCTTTCTTTTCTATGTACTACATATCTTTTTTTATACGGTTTTTTCTAGAACCTATCTACCGTGTAAAACCAGAATTAGGTGCATTAATTTTTATAGATCTTGAGAACGATTAAAGCTAAAGCTTCTGAATTTGGTCTGAATGATTGCATGGTTAATACAAATCGTCAATCATAAAGTGGGCGGAATTGGATAAGTGAGCATGTTACTTGCCATAGAGACTAAATATTGATTTTTGTATATTTTGAGAACAGTTAAAGTGTAAGTTTTTGAATTTGGTCTAATGAATTATTAGTCAATAAAAATCGCCAGTCAATAAATGGAAGAAATTGGATAAGTGGGCGTGGCACCTCCCATTCATACTGAATATGGAATTTTGTGTATATGGAGAACGGTAACATTTAAAGCTTTTGTATCTATCCACATCAGTCAGAAAGCGGAAGAGAAAAAATAAAAATATATATATATATATATATATATATATATATATATATATATATATATATATATATATATATATATATATATATATATATATATAAAAGAGGACTACAAAATGCGTTGTTATTGATGCTCTCTGATATGCGGTCCATTGGTTCGCGAGTTTTTGACGTTAGAGCGAACCCCTTTGTATTGCATAAATTTTACTTGAAAACGAAATTTGCTACAGCATTTAAACTTTGTGTGAGTTAGAAAATATTTTTAAAACTGTGTATATAAAAAGCATATGTAGAAAGTTTTCATTTGTTGTGTGGCTTCACTCTGTGGTCAATACAAATCGTCAGTCAAACGTTAGACCAAATTGGATAAGTGGGATTAGCACCTACCATTCAAAATAAATATTGATTTTTGTATATTTTTGGAACGGTAATAGTGAAAGGTTTTGAATTTGGTCCAAATAACTTAGTAGTTAATTAAATAAGTATGTGTGGCATCTCCCATACAAATTAAATACTTTTTTGTATATTTAGAGAACGATTAGAATTAAGGTTCTGAATTTGATAACTAAGATAATAATTAAGATAGGTGTTTGAATGTAACACTAAAAGTGTACTTATTTAAATCTCCTAGAGTATGTGTGTACAATATGTATTGAATTTTCGAACTCTTTTTTTATTATCTCCACCACTCTACCTAATATCTTAAAAATTTTACATCACTATCAAATCAAGAGCCTAAGCGACAGGTAATATTCAAAAATAAATTATACATTATAACCCCCGAACTAACCCCCTTATTTTTATTTATTTATTTGTCAAAGTATTTAGCCTTTTTCGCATCTCTCCCAAACATTTTGGTTCCACGAACTGGATATGATCCAGTGACCTAAGGTCAACAATAGGGGTAGCGAGGCACGCCGGGTTTTAGCTAGTAGTGTTATAAAAGCCGTTTTAAATTTTCAATTTCCTATTATTTAACATTTTGTTCCTCTGCTCTAAATTTTTTACGAACCATAAGGAATTTATATAGTAGGTCACAATATTTCGCATATTTTTGAGTACTTAAAAGTAAAAAACGTGTTTTTTATGTTTCTTTGTTTTTTAAATATATTTTTAGTATTTCACTTAACTCAATATTTAATTTAAATAAATTATATAAACGGATTATTTAGGATTAAATAAAAATGTAATAACATATCTTACATCCACATACTTAATTTTTTCTCTTAAATAATATGGAAGTGTTTTTGAACAAAATACATAATATTTTAAAAGTTATCAATAATTATAAATTATAAATGTATCACTTAAGTGGCTAAAGTATTTCCACAAAATTCCATATATTTTGATGCATTAATAATAATCATTTAAGTTAAAGGAAAATTTCTTAAATTATATTTTGATTGATTGTCGTTGTCGAAAATCGATAAACAATTAAAATTTTTGTTTTATATTAATTTATGTATTACAAACGAATGATGGGTATTGAAAGCTTGAGCCACTCTTATATCATAAAATTATTTTAGTTAATGCAAAATTAAAAAATAATGAATGAAAAAAAAAAAAATTAATGGCAGATACTAGTAGTATGTCTAGTATAACAATATTAATTTAAAATGCTGTGCAGTTTTTTTATTTTTTCTTGTGAATGATGTCATTTGTTTAAATGTTGATTTTATAATTTATTTGTTTATCTCTCATGCTTTGCACCCGATAAATTATTAGCTCTCCATGCTTTGCTTATTATTTACTTTGAATTTAGTTATAACAATTGCTTTTCTTTTGAACCTAAATTATGCAATTTTTTATATTCCCGTTAAAGCATAGATATGTACATAGATCTTTTGGCACATGTATAAATTGATCAAATTACATTTATATTAAATTTAATTAAACGAATTTTTTTTACGTTTTTATGTTTTAATATCGTATGAACAAAAAGTAATTAAAATTAAATTAATACCACAACTTCAAAGTATTTCCCCAAAGATTTGAAAACAAAAAAATATTATTTCTCTACGCAGATACAGCGGCTCACAACTTATTTCGTGTGCCTTCAAAATATAACTTTGAACGCTTGCAGCATCAAAACAAAGACTGATACTCAAAAATACTTATTTAAATTATAATTAAGTTTTCATGTTTTTAAATATTTGTAAAAGTAATTTAAAGAAAACTTAAAAAATATGAAAAATTCTTATCACAGCTTATTTCGTGTGTTGTCAGCGGTCTTAGAAAAAATTTTGATGGAACATGGTTTAGTATTTGGTGTAACCATCTTTGTGCTTAATTACATATTTAAGACGATTTTCCGAAGATGCGACAATTTTTTGGGTAGTTTCGGTGGAGTCTTGCTCCCATCTATGACTAGTGCAGTTTATAAATCTTTCTGTTTACCAATCTGCTTCTTCTGTATTCCCGAGTTCAAAATTGCCCACAAGTCGCTTTTAGTGAGCGAGTATTTAAGAAGCATTCATGAGGTTTGATCAGTTCCATATCAACCATGACTGAAAAATCCTGGATTTGTGTGTCGGGTCATAATTCTAATAATACCGAAATTAAATAAATAAATTTTCTTTTATTATGCTTAAAATATTTTCTTATCCATTGTGCCGTCAATAGAAACAATGTTAATAACTCCAGAACAGCGTTGCCAGAAGCTTTGGAAAGAAAATTATCATTTGGCGAAAAAAATCATATTTTGAAGAAAATAATCATCAATTTTTAACGCAAAAAAATTATTATAAAAACAAAAGTAATAACAACCAATTTATAAAAATAGATGTCATATTGTAACGATTATTTAATATGAATATTGCTTTCGGCAACGTCGTAGGTGATCCATCTGTTACCTCAAGTTTTGGCATATTTTTCTAGCATTTAATCCGATATCTCACCCATTGCAGTTGCAATATTATTTTCCATGGCTAGAATTGTAGCTGGCTTGTGTGTTTGCTCATAAAACGTGCCTCTCAATAGGTTCATGGTAGCGCGTTCCGTGTGGAATGTGACCGTCTTGTAAAGTTGGTAATCATCACACGGTACCTTGCTTTATTGACTGTACCGTTGCGAAATTTCATCTTTTTTCTGAAGTATGGTCAGGGTACATTGGAAGCTCTTGAACTAGCTCTGGCTGCTCTATACACCAAATTCGTCAATTCTGTTTGTTGACGTATAGTTAGTTAGTTTTCGATACAAAACACATTTCTCACACATCATGAGTTTTGATAATGAAATTCAAGGACTTGCAAGTGTTGTTCGTTTGTTAGTCTATTCATGGTGAAATGGCAAATACCTCTGAGGATTTTTGGCATTTCTACATATCACGAATCTTTTAGCATCATTCGTTTTTGATATTTTTAACAAAATTCTTCACGACTACGATTATCTAGAGTTGACAAGATGAAGTTCTCTAATCTCTAAATCTAAATCTTGAATATCTTTCTCATATATCAAGTATTTTATTTATAATTTTTGAAGGATCAAGACATAAAAGTTCTTTTATAATAACATCGCTAAAATAAAATCAAAGTTTCTTCGTTTATTGAAAATAATTAAATAGTATAAACATACAATGTGCCGCTGTGGTGTGGTAGGTAAGATACCCGCCTACAAACCAAAAGGTCCTCGGTTCAATACCAGGCCAGACCATCTGAAAAAGGAAAACAGCGATATCAGCTCAACATTAGCTAGTGGCTGGTTATGAGTATTACGTACTACTATTGAAAACTTCTCTACTGCATTTGCCGTTTGGAACTGGCATTAAACTGTAGGCCCCTTTTCAATGAATCTAAAAATATAATCGGCTGCAGCTCATTGACTAAGAGAAGTTCCCATTTTCCTTCATGGAATGTTATGGGAATTAATATAATATAGTGGTACAATAGTACGAGTATGTTTGCAAACGCATGAGTAATATCTTTCCGTACTAAATATTTATGTATTTGAAACAATGAAAAATTTTTGTGCAGGTGAGACACAGGGTAAATACATGGTACACAAAAAGAAAAAAACTAAAATCTGTTTGAAACAAATGTTTTTTTTTTTAAATTAACTGTTACTAACTGTTAATATAAACATACATAAGTACAAACTACCAAGAATAAATTATCATAATTTAAAAAAATATAAAATCATAATTTAAGACAAAAAATCATCAAATCATAATTTGGTGAAAAAATAATCAAAAATATGATAAAATCATCATTCTGGCAATGCTGCTCCAGAGTCATACCAGCTACTAAACCATGTTCCATTTAAGTTTTTTCTAATAAATAAGCTATGACTTCTGTTTTTTTTAATTTAAATAATAAGGTTTTTTTATTAAAATTGTGCGTTTAAATTATTTTGATATAATAATTAGTTTTGATGCTGTAAGCGTTCAAAGTTATATATTGAATGCACACGAAACAAGCTGTGTGCCACTGTATTTTACTCTTTAAATGACGCATAAACTATCGAACACCCTTCTTACCAATTTTTCCACTGCCTTATTCCACTTTGCAGTTTTGGCAATTGTCTTAATTTTACTTAAGTCTAAAATTGTCCAATTGGATGAAGTTCGAGGTTGTTTGGTGAATTACTCTTTTTTAACAAATGTTATGTTATTTTTCCTGAACGATCAAACTGTTTCGTATGAGTAATGGATTGTCGATAAATCAGACCAGAATATTGACGCCATAGAGAAAAGTTTGTGCAAAGGTAACTAACGCACTCTTTTTCTGTAAATTTGCGAGCTCAATGTTCCTTTTGCGCCAAATTGCTTGGTGAATTGCTCACAACTGCAAATAGCTTGTCAGACAAGAAACTTTTTTTGCTAAATTATTTTTGTTACACCTCCTTTCATGAATGCTGTGTAGTATTGAGACCAAGAAATATTAAGGTTACGAGCATTTACTCGAAACGTTTTTGTTAGTCTTCGGGTAGCAAAAGAGTCATTTGGGTACAATAAAAAGTTGTCCAAAAAATATTCTACTTTGTTTTTCTAACTTTGATGTTAACCCCATAATCTTTTGCTTTAAACTAAAAACATGAAAGGTATTTTATTTTTTACAAATTAAGGAACAAGGTGAATTTAACAAGGTGGTCTATTTTGAAAACGACTACAACATTGTAAAAGTACTTAACGTTGTGTCTAAATAATACAACACCAAAGTAAACTAATATTAAAGAAATTAACTACATATGTGTCAAATAAATTGTTTTCGAAAAAAAGGGGGAATCATTTTGACACATGGTGTGAATATTATAAGTAACGGTACTTTCATTGCTTCCTTGTTTTTATCGGAATATTCGAGTTTGAATTTGTAAACATGTTCGTTTACATGGTTAATTATTTTACTGAGAATTGCCTGCATCACAATTCACCATTTCGAAAAATTGAAGATGCCATATAAAATATCTTGAAATTAGAAACCTTTTTTTTTTGTTAAATTGATTTAACAAAATTGATATAATAATGAAAAAAGGAATATTGATTATTTTTTCATTTTGCATGAAGAAGATTAACACTTCATATATATACAGTATTGGACAAAACATATGCACGAACTTTTGGTTAATACAAAATGTCTCAATAACAAACACAAATACTTTAGGATTTTAAACATTTTTTTATTTATAAAAAATATTCCTATTTAACTCAGAAAAAATCATTTTGTACGCTGAACACTATTTTTTGAATGCGACAGACCATAAGCACGTCTTCAATAAATTCACTTAAAATATTAATTTTACTAACAATTAGTTGCATAGCTTTTATTTTTTAAAGTTTTTTACATATTCATGTTATTGACTCGATTAGATTCAATAATGTTTCACCAGAAATTTCATTCAATGCTATTTCCACTAGTCAATAAAATTCGTCTTTATTTCTGAAATTATTTGAGATCTAAAATATCCCACAGATTTTCTGTGGGACTAAGATCTGGCTACTGCGCTAGACATTTCTAAACGTTTATTTGTTTGCTTACGAGGCACTCTTTCATTCATTTATCTGTGCATTTTGCCTTGTTGTCGTGTTGATATCTTCAATAAAGTGGCAGTTGCTCCTCTGCATGCGGTATCAGTATGTATTCCCGGATATACTTGTAGATGAATCGATCCATTACACCTTTTATTTTGTGTATTTGGCCAATTCCATGGCCAGAAATGCATTTCCAGGCTACAACACTTCCTCCTTTATGTTTTACCGTGTTTTTGTTATACCGAGGATTAATGCGTTGTTCTTTTTTCAGCTTAACATGCTAAATCCGTAAGAACGTCTCATATTAAACTTAGATTCATCGGAAAAGAGTACGGTCTTCAATTAAAAGTATACCTAAGTTTACTTGCTCCCTTGCAAATTTCAATTCTGATCAATCTATCTTTGGCAGTAGTAAATGGTCTTTTTGCACTTCGACATGATACTAATCCACCGTCTACAGATCGCACCTAATTGAAACATTTAATTTTATTTTATTTGTAATAGACCTTCCTGATATAAAGACATACTTTTTTATTAAACTGAGTATCGCCTGGTTGTCAATGAGCTTACTGTGTTGCATTCCGAATTTGTTTCCGATTGATGTCATTGTTTCATCTCTATTATAATCATTAATTATTTTTTTTTTCTAATTGCTAACTACACTGTTAGCTTTTTTGTTTAATAGATTCGGTATAACTAAAAAGACGTTAAAATTTTCTCTAATTATTCCTCTAATAATGAAATGATCGTTTTTGTTATTGAACAATTTTAATTTGGTAATTTAACAATTAATTTGGTAATTTAACTATCCAACTATTTCGTGCTATTGTTTTGACGGATGCAAATAGCGGTTTTGTAACTTTAACATACATTTTTACTGTTACAAATTTGTTTTTCTTTGTTTTTGTCTTTACTTACTAAAAGTTCAAATTCGAATAAGCTGTTCAGCTATGAAAATATATGAGAGTAAGTGTAAGCTCGTGCATATGTTTTGTCCAATACTGTATATGTAAAGTAACTTGACCTATGTTCGTGATTCAATAACTCTAGAACCACTTAACAGATTTACAAACCAATACATGCGTTGAAAAGGTCTACTTTTACTGATTGTCTACGCAGTGCTTTGCCGCTAGATTTATTTATTAGTATATATCTTCTAAACGCTAACAGTAAAACACTCTAAATTTGTTCCAAATAGGTTCGTTGTCAATACAAATCGTCAGTCAAAAAACGGGCGGAATTGGAGAAGTAGTCATGGTACACCATACAAATTAAATACTGATTTTTTCATATCTTGAGAACGGTTATGGTCCAAGTCTCTGAATATGGTCTACACGACTTGGTAGTTATTACAAATCATCAGCAAAAAAATGGGTGGAATTGAACAAGTTGGCATTGTATTTCCCATACAAAATAAAAATTTGATTTTTGTACATCTTCAGAACGATTAAAGTGGAAGTTTCTAAATTTGGTCTTTTCATTTATATAGATGACAAGACTTATTATTTAATTGAAGCAGCAATTTCAATTTTAAATGGAAAATTCAAAGGCTAAAGTGTTTTAATTAGAGTTTCCCGTTCGTTTGGCTTTTACAATGACAATTAATAAAGCTCAAGGTCAGTCGTTGCAAGTTTGTGCCATAAATTTAAATGTTCCTACTAAAATGTCGTTTATCATCTAGCACTGCAATAAATCCTTGCTTTTTTGATACTTTCACTTTAAAAAATTATGTTTTTGCACTTCTTTTATTAGGAAAATTTAAATTCTTTCATGAAGATTTATTGTCCAGTAACGCGGGTAGGGTTACTCTAGTTAAATGATACTTTTTAGAGTCTTATACACTGAAAGCTCTACTACCGGACAGGTACATCTCTACTAACGGAGGGAGACATCTCCAAATAGACTTACGATTTTTCAAGATTTTAGAAGGACAAACAAAACTTCGTTAGGCGGACATCTACCATGACCGAACAAAATTGTTCCGACGGTCGGTGTCCGCCATTTCACTGTAAATAAAATAAACTTAAAACAGTTTTACATTTTGAACTCAGAGAGAGAGAGAGAGAGACGTCAAACTTCAATTAAAAAAATTTTTTTCGGAGACGTTTTTTGTTTAAAACAAATGGGCGAATCCTGCTTAAGAAAGCCGATCATAACAAGGAATTTTTTTAGCTTCATAGCAAGGTTTCTTTTTGGTTCATATGTTTGACACAGTGTTTGAAAAAAAAGAAAAATTATTAATATCACCTTGCAAATAACATATGGAAGCCTTGTAGCTAAAGTCTTTTTAGGTAAAATCTCAAAAAAAAAAAAACCAACTATTGAACTAAAATAACTAGGTCGTTATCAAATTGCCCTGAATCAACTAACAAAAGGTTATAAATGGAAAGTGTTTTGGAAATAAATGCCTTATTAAAACAAGTCGTTACTAATCACATTTGAAGTGATCTGAGAATCTTCTAGTGATTTTTATTTGTTGATTTGTTTATGTCGATGCGATAAATATTAAAATTTACATATTCTTATTATATTATTATTTGAGTGGAATTCTATACTTAGACTCTAGATATATTTTGTACTCGCAATTTCATGAACACCGCTTAACGTAATTTTTTTCTTTTAATAGAAAACTTCAATTCGTTCTTCAGGTGAGCGTGTGCTAAAAAAATCTAAAGATTATTTTTCAGGCTAGAAGTTTGAGGTAAGCAGGGTGTTACCTTGAAGAAGGGTAAAACGGTAGCCGATGAATATTATTTAGACAGATACTTTTAGGCTGATTCAATATTTACTAGAAGTAAAACTGAAATAGCACCGAAATCGTTTTGAAGGCCTTGAGAAATTTTATTATTTGGAGGAAATAAAAAAAATATTTTTTGTTTGAACAAAAAGTTCTGAGGTCCTCAAAGCCGCACTTCTTGAATGAGCGGTCGTTCAGCATCCGCCGCATTCTCCGAACCTTGCACCGATGGACTACCAGCTTTTCTGCTTCCTGTCGAACAGTATGAGGGGCGATGCCTTTGACATTATAGAGGATTTTCGTCGATACCAGCCCGGTTGATTTTATGTAAAATGGCATCAGCAAATTGCGCGAGAGGGGGGAGATTGTAAACAGTAACTATTGATTTTTGTTTAAATAAAAGTCTTTGATAAAAACGCTACCAAGCACCAAACTAATAAACACCACCCGTTTTAGTTAATTCCTTTATATTCAAAAGCTTTAGATAGACACTTTAAGTCAGTACAAAAAATAAGTTCTTTATTTGTAATTGGTAATTATTAAAAACCTAAATTGTGTAATTTGTTTCGGGGGTTCCGTCTGCATTTTTCAAGTATTTAAAAAAATGATATTTTGCGTGATTCTAGTATTTTTAACCATTTATAGAAGAACACTTTATAACAAAGACCCTTTAACCCTTTATATAAAGAAACATTTGTTCTACGAAATTTAAAATAAAATGTTATTTGAATTTTTAGGGTGTAAACGGTTACATTCGGTTAAAAGACAACAAATTATATGTACGAGTAGTGTGAAAATTTTTAAATCAGATATTTTGTTAATTGTAGCACAATGCTATACCGCAGAAAAATTTAAGATATTGTTTCACTTTTTCTATAAATTAACAAAATTTAAATTTTGACTTAAATGTATTTTTTTCCTTAAACCGTTTTCCAAATTTCAAAGTCATATAACTTCTTACTGTAAGTCGGGCAAAAAAAGACGTTCGTATATTTGAGAGAACATTCTAATTAAGTTATTTTTCATTAATTTTAGTTTAAAGTTAATATTGTACGCCGCTGTGGTATGGTAGCTAAGACCGCCTACCAACCAGAAGGTCCTCGGTTCAATACCAGGCCAGACCATATGAAAAAAGAAAAGTTTTTTCAACAGCGGTAATACCTCATAACATTAGCTAGTAACTGATTATATGAGTATTACTACTACTGAAAATTTATCTAATACATTTGCCGTTCGGAACCGGCGTTAAATTGTAGGTGTCTTTCAATGAGTCTAAAAATAGAATCAGGTGCAGCTCAGTGACTGAGAGAAGTCCCCATGTTCCTACATGGTAACATGAATGACGTGTAAGATATACAAGAGAAAAACTGTATTTTTCCTAAAATTAAAGCAAACTTTGAGCAATACTTGTAAAATCTTCTAAATTGTCATCTGGTATTAAACAATATTTAATGAAATAGTGGTTGTTTTTGTTTTATTTTTTGTTACTTGCGTGAGTGTACGTGTAGGTGAAGATAAGATATCAAAGCAAAAGTCCTACAAAGAAAATTTATTATTCTAGATGAGTTTAAATCAGAGATGGGATTATTAATAGACATGCTAAGCAGACGCCGGTGGCAGTGGTGTAGTGGTTAGAGTGTCAGCAGACAACCCAAACAACCCAGGTTCGAGAATCAGGTGCAGGTCAGTGACTGAGGGAAGTCCCCATGTTCCTTCATGGTAACATGAATGATGTGTAAGATATACAAGAGAAAAACTGTATTTTTCTTAAAATTAAAGCAAACTTTGAACAATACTTGTAAATTTTTTTTTTTCAATAAAACTATATTACTTAGCACACACCATGTATTTTGTATATTCTTAACTTAAGCAAATTTGAGATTATATTCAAGAAACTTTTAATAACATTTTTAAAATCAGAAACAAAAATGCCTAGACGATTATTTATTTCTATGTCAGCTGAGGTCCAACTTTTGATCAGTTCTGGATCCTTCATTAAAAGAGGTTTTCTCATAAGACGCCTTTGCTGAACAATTTTTCTAAATTGTCGTCTGGTATTAAACAAGATTTAATAAAATAGTAGTTGTTTTTGTTTTATTTTTTGTTACTTACGTGAGTGTACATGTAGGTGAAGATAAGATATCAAAGCAAAAGTCCTACAAAGAAAATTTATTATTCTAGATGAGTTTAAATCAAAGATAGGATTATTAATAGACATGCTAAGCAGACGTCGGTGGCAGTGGTGTAGTGGTTAGAGTGTCAGCAGACAACCCAAACAACCCAGGTTCGAGCCCCAGCAGAGGGAAAAATTTAATTGCGGTTTCCGAATATTTCATTAGGAGACTTCAACCCCTCCGAATCAAAAAATTCAAAAAAAGAAGCCTCCCTGACATTCCAGCTTTACCTTACCTCTGGCGACGATGACAGTCATCACAAGAATGAATAGGATAAACGCCACCTACTGTGAAAAACGGCAGTGCTAAGTAAGGATCACCAACAACACACCTAACAAGGATCCTCACCACCAACATACTTAGCAAGGATCCTCACCACTACACAATACAATACAATGGAGGCGTCGTTTCTAGGCGGCGATAAGATGGCAGCCCCATCATCCTGGAACGGGCTACAGTAGACTAATCATCTGCTTAGCTGAATGGAGAGCGATTAATAGAATTGTGCCGGACATTTCAACTAGTCATAGGTCATAGGTGGCTCCATCTTCCCGCATAAGGAAATGCACAAGAATACCTGGACATCCATGAGCGGAAATGCGCGCAATCAGATAGACCACATATGTGTGAGCAGAAGATGGAGAAGCTCTTTATCGGATGTCAGAAATAGAGAGGAGCTGACATCGGCAGTGACCACGAGCTTTATTACTGGTGAAGTCAAGATTAAATTGAAATGTCAAAGAAACACCATCAGGCACAGAAGGCGAAAACGGCTCTACCTACAAAAACTCCAGAATGTTGCAACCAGGTACGCATTAACATTGGCAATCCATGAACGGCTGCCAACAAACCAACGTCACTCATGGGAAGATATCAAAGTAATATATAATCAAGTCGCAGAGGAAACACTTGGGGTAGTGCAACCAAATAGATGAGTTTGGGTATCAGATTACAATTGGAAGCTGGTTTCTCAAAGAAGGGAACTTAAACTGCAGCTGAATAGCAACAATACTTGAGGCTGGCAAAACAAGTAAAGAAAGCTGCAAGAAGAGACAGAAGAAAGTTCCTGGAACGACTGGCAACAGCGGCAGAAGAAGCCGCTGGCCAGAATAATATGAGAAAACTACACCTGACGATTTATCTCACTAATCAAAATTCTAAAAGGAACCAAGCCGTTGTTGATATACATATGTATGTGTATATATAAAAAAATTATTTCTAAAATAATTTCGGTAAAAAATTGTTGAAATTTAAAATTCGATAAATTAACCTTAGCTTTAACCATTTGGCTTTGCTCGGAGATCTATGTATATATATATACGTACAGAAGTAGACAGTTATTTATGGACAACAATTATTTGTATACTTTCTCAGTGATTGATTTAAAGCCTCAATAAAAAACAACAGCTTCTTAATATATATGAAAAATGCCACGCCCACTTATCTAATTCCTCCTACTTTTAAACTGATGATTCGTATTGACTGCCAGGTCATTTAGACCAAGTTCAGAAACATCGTTTCAAGATATAAAAAAAAAATAATATTTATTTGTATGGGAGGTACGTACCATGACCATATACACGATTATTATGCGTCCACTTATTGTCTGATGATTTGTCTTAATTACGAAGTCATTTTTACCAAATTCAGATTCTCAAGATATACAAAAATCAATACTTTTTTTGTATTAGAGGCACCATGCTCACCTATCCAACCCCGTTTATATTTGCTGCACAACTTAGAATATGTGCTCTGAATCAACGTGCCAAATCTTATTCAAATAGTTTTAACAGGAGCAGTGATAAAGGAATGACCACCTACAGTGCCATCTGTTGAAAATGTTCGACTTTTCTCTTTTCCTAAACCTTCTCGTAGCAATTACGGACAAAATTGCAGAAGGAAGTATCCAATTTGGTCCGGCCTTTTTCAAGTTTTAAGCATCCAAAAAAACCACAATTAATTTATCTTTAAGACTTCAAAACATCCGTTTTGTAAACTTTATACAATCCCATGTAAATCGTTAAAAGATTTAATAATTATTATGTAATTTTAGACTAATTTGATCGCAAAAACTAAAACTGTTTAAATAATAAAACAACTTTTTTTTAACTTTTATAAATACAAGTTTTTTTTTTATCTGTTATTGTCGTTATTGTGCAAAAATCTATCGATACAATGGCCTCAATTTTGTTTCTCTTGACATACATTTCTACGCCAAATCAGGTACATATTTTTCAAGGTTATTCATTTTATTATAAAGTGCAACACACATTAAACGAAACAACAACTAAGTTTGAAAGTTCTCAAGGAGACTTAAATATGTATGTATATTCAATCCTACATACATATATTCTACATGTTAAATCCTTTGGCAGCTCAACTAAACCAGCGAGTAATTTATTTGTAAAGGAATAAGCAATAATAACATTGAATTTGTTTTATGTTTTTATTTTTTATTTTTTTTTCTTATTTCTTTTTGTATAAATATTATTGATTTTTTTAGTTTGCAAAATGATTACGGTATACATATTTTAAAATATATTGTACTTTCAAATCAAGAAACAAAAATATTTAATGAAGCTTTACTTGAATAAAGTTCAGCTATATTCGAACGACAACGTTTTTTCGTATTTTGCTCTCTCATTTATAATTCAACCCCCAATTAAAAGCCGAATTACATAATTCCAAATACAAAATTTTGGGTGAGAATCACCTAAATAGTAAGTACATAATTCAGTTTTAATCTAAATATTATCGGTTTTTTGACAAGCATTAAAAATAACGCTCTATTATATTTTCTAGCAAATTTTTTATTTGCTGTACATAATATTGTAATTCTTTGAATAATTTTTTTTTGTTGCTAACTTTTTCACATTTTAACAATAAACAAAAATAAAAGAGCTGTCAAAATCAATTAGAAAGGTGCCGGTTAATTCATATAAATAATTCAAACAGCGAAAAAAGTAATTCGTAGTCTTGTGCGAACATAGTATTAAAATACATACAAACAATACATTTTGTCAGTGTCTATTTATTAATTTTGAATTAAAGTTAGCACTCTTAATACCTTAATACTCAATTAACATTGCAACAAAATCTAAACAAAAGTAAATTGGGTAGCCAGATAATAAATTTAATGGAATAGATTGATTATAAATAGAATAGATGATTGATAATTGTTATTAAAACTAAAATGATATCTTAATTTTAGACGCCCCTTGTATATGTATATGGATAATAATTATACAAAATAGTATTTTTTTTTTAATTGCAAGTCACCTTTAACAACGTACTTCTTTTCCTTAAAATTATCATTTTATATTATTTTATAGTGTGCAAGGGCTATCAGATAAGATATGAAAAATCGTTAAAATTACGATAAGTTGTCATAATTGGCAGCCGCGTGTGCGTGTACGGTGTAGGGTGTTCAAAATTTGTTCTAATTTGCTAAATAACGCGGTTTAAAACAACAGTCTTGAACTCTTCCTTCTTCCTTCATATGTTCCTTTTGATGATCATTCTTTGATTTGAGTGGTATAAAAAGTAATTGCAATAAAAATAAGTTAACTACAAAAGCTTTTTTTATTTTTAAAAATTAATTTGAAATCATATATGTATGTATATGTTTATATATTGGCATTTATAATAATTATTTTATCTCTTGTTTTAGATCAGAACGTTCTATAGTACGTGTATCAATTTACCAAAGTAATCAACCACAACAAATTTGTCCTCCTGAATATTTTACGAAATTTGAAGATAATCTAGATAACTCATTAAGTAATTATAATTGCAATTTAGAAGATATTATGACGACAGCATCGCCAATACCCGGTTATGACAGACAACAAAGGTAGACAAATTTTATTGCAATTGTTAAGTAATCTAATTAACTTCTTTTCTTTTTTACAGTACCGACTCTGGTTGGGA
Organism: Wohlfahrtia magnifica; assembly: GCA_023159175.1. Lineage (NCBI taxonomy): Eukaryota > Metazoa > Arthropoda > Insecta > Diptera > Sarcophagidae > Wohlfahrtia > Wohlfahrtia magnifica. Next base: position 84,723 of record JAKWBJ010000181.1, on the reverse strand, counting down.
TAATCCATTTCGCCCTGGTGGCGATTTATCTAGAGAGGCTGATGAAATAGTAAAAATGATAAGTGGTTAGTAAATTTTTTTTATGTATTTAAGTATATATGTATGTACATACATATTTTTTAATATGCTCATGTACTTCTATATTAGGTGGTAAACCAATAACACCGACAGACGAACATGCGATAGCAAATGGAAAGTCGCAGTCCAATGGTACTGCCATTAATGGCACAGTAGTAACGGAAGATATAACAAAATCGAATGTAAGTTATTTACCGTATTAAAGCACACCTGGAAATTTTGTACCTCAAAGTGAAAGTGAGTCACTAACAGTTAATGTATTTTATACTTAATATTAATATTTTATTGAGTCACCTTTTTGTTTAAATAACAGCTCACAAATGTCTAGGCATCGATTCTAATAATTTTTAAGTGTACGAGGAAGTATCTGCGCCCACTTTGACTGCGTGTTTTCTTATATTTTGCTATTTTGCTATATATTTAAGTCTAGAGATTGTACTATAACCGGGAAGGGGAATAAAGTTGTTTGGCAACATTGTATGATAACCCCTCTTTTAAAATGCTTGTTGTTGTTGTTGTAACAGTTGCATTGTTCCTGGAAGTTCCTCCCTGAGGGATACGTATAAATGGAATATAAACGGATTTAAGTAGATGTAATAATGAAATACAGTATGTCAGTGGGTTGGCGTAAAAATCTAGCCACCTCGTAAGTCTTAGCTAAAGTTCGAGCAGGTGTAAGACGGTGGGCCTGGCTGGGCAATTGAATAGATGCACAGTGTCATGAGGACTTTGATGACAGGGAGGGCAGGTAGCAGTTTAATGCAAATTCAATTGTGCCAGTGTTGAACGCGTTTACTTGGGTAACTGTCACACTATCCAAAAGCAAAAGAGAGTGTTCTTTGAGGTTTCTATTGTGTCTAGGGGGGATCCTCAATAACTATCCGATGATTAGGATGAGACGTCTGATGACATGAAAAAGGTACTGTCTAGTCAGTAACACGTTATGTTGTCTGACTGACAGCATTTTTTCTCCTCATGTAAGTGGTTCATGTTGGTCATACCGATATTATTTTGGGAGGTCTGCAGTGCTCGTCAGTGGATGTCGCTAAGGAATGAGGTTCAAATGGTGACCTCATAATTGATAAAAGACCGCCTCTTTGCCTTATAGAACGTAATTTAGGTCTCCTTGTCCATCCCTCAGGTGTTGCCAATGCGCGCTGCATGACATTATTTCTTGACCTCGATGAGAAATGGAGGAGGATATCAAATACTACACCAAAAATCTTTGGGTTTTGAACCATAGGGATACGGTTGCCTTCGCACTAAGATATCCAGCTCTATCCTTAATTATTTCGTTCAGGAAGTGGAAAGCGACACTGTAGACCTTAAGGTTGACAAAATCAGATTTCGTTTTTGCATAAATTCCGCTATTGTGTCCAGGTAGTGGTTATTCTGACACATATATCATCTACATTTACGTCTGATGAGAAAATTGGGCAGGCGTCAGCATAAGACACTATAGATTCATTTCGCAGTAGAGCTGGTAGAGTGGAAATTGGGGTACGCCCATTTTTATCTTGCTATAGCATGATCTTTGGCATCTGAACTCCACAAATGCATGCCTACCACAGAGATAATTGGCAATCCACCGTTTAACATCGTTTGGCAGGGTGGAGTTCATGATGTCATTCATTAGTTTAGAGTCATCAACAGTGTCAAAAGCTTTGGATAAATCCAAAGCAGCCACAACTGTGCGTTAACACGGATGTGGGTGATTAAGGCCATTAGCTATTCCGAGTCGTTATCCAGTTCAATACCGTTGTAGTGCTCTGGCATTCCCTAAAGCTACTTCAAGAATGGTAACTAAAGCGATTTCAGAATCTTGGCTACAGGTTACATTAGGGAGATTGGACTGTAGGAACACAATAGGTCTTTTTGGATGCTGGGACTTTCAACAAGGCAAAAACCCAAACCATACAAAAAGCATTGTAAAGTAGAGCTGCATAACTATTGATAGTCGGCCCATTCGACAGTTTCGATTGTTTGCAAAAAAACTATCGATACTATCGTCGATACTATCAGATTCTTTTAAGTACTACGTGTGGCACCAATATTAGAATTTAAGTGAAAGGGAAAGAATAATAATAAATATACATTGTTGGAACCAGTAACAAGAACAGTATCTTTTTTCCAATATGTCATAAAATTTTATGTATTGAAAGGTACCAACAGTGCGTGCGCAAAAATTTGCTTTTTTCTTTGTTTATTTTATTTATTTACATAAAAATATACTACTGATCTAATGGTTTTTACAAAATTTCAAAATCAAATAGAGCCATACGACTGCCAAATTTTTATTTCTATTTTTTCCCAATGTCGTACGCTCTAATTACATATTGAATTTACACGATACTATCCACTAACTTCTATACGAAAACTTGACACGTTGTACGACTTGTATTATCGTGTAAACCCCACTTTTATAAGTTGCCGATAGTATCGATAGTGAAAAAAAGTATCGATGGTCAGACAAAATCAAAACTATCGATACTATCGATAGTACTATCGATTGTTTTGCAGCTCTATTGTAAAAGCCAAACAGCTTTATTCCCCTTACCAGTTCTAATTCAATCTCTGAACTTACGTATTATTGAAAACTGATGGGCCCATGTTTACCAAAATATAAGAAAATTCAACAGCCTAAGTAGAGCGCAGATACTTACTTATGCACCTAAAATTTGTTGGAATCGATGCTTAGACCTTTGTAAGCTGTTATTTCAGCAAAAGGTGGCCCAATAAAATATTAATATTGAGTATATACAAACATTCACCATGGGTGGCTCACTTTCACTGTGTGGTGCATTTTCATATTTTTTTGAGGTTTTGTTGTTTTTGTATACTAAGTACATAATTTATCCGAAATAATTGTTGTTTTTTAAGCTTAATATTTTTGTCAATCAGATGTGCTTTTTATTAAATATCAATAAGTTTGATTAAAAACTATAGCCTGGCTCATTTTGACTGTGAACCACTGTATAAACTTCTTTTAAATCATTTTAAAATTAAACTAGATTTAAAAAGACGAAAGTAGGTTGAGATAGAGAAATTTTTCTTTGAAACATTTGATTTAATAAATAATTAAAAGAAATCGTTTTATTTATTTCGAATTTTTTAATAGGTATCCCAAAATCAGTCCGCACAAAATGGTACAAATGGTACATATAGGGTACCATCGCCAGCGGCAGCAGCTGTTGGTGGAGCCCCAAAAATAGCCGAAAATAAAGGCGTTACATCATCAGCTCAAGTCTCAAAACAAGTGGTACCTGGACCGACGTCGGCTAGTCATGTTGTTATAGACGAAAAGAAAAGCAAGAAAAAGGGCTGTTGTGTTCTTCAATGAAGGGACGAATATTGGCTACAAATAAGTTTTGAAGCAGTAGTTAAAGAAGTGTTATTGACGAAGGAGATAATAATTACGTATATATTTTCTGAATGATGGCTACGATAAGAAAATAAAGAACAAGATGTAAAAGATAGCATGAATATGCAGGTTATTCCTCCTCCTTGGCATGCCTATTTGTTTATGTATAGAAAACAAACAGACCTATATTATATTAATCTTAATATATATATATATTTTTTTTTATTAAGCATATTTATTATTTATATACTATTTTGCGACTATTATTTGTTCAAATCTAGCAATTGCAATAATATTAACGACAGAAAAAAGCAAATATATAAAACGAAACAATTAAATTTAACTACAAATATTTGTTTTGATATCAATACAAAACACAGTTATTGTGCAGCTTTTCCCTATTGATTTGTTAAATTGATTTGATTTAATTAATATTTGTGTATATTTTGTTTTACAACTTCAAATTAAACATTTGGTATTAAGGTATGAAGAGTAATTGATGTCAATAGAAATTTATTTTTGTTTTAATGTGTGTATGTAAAAAATACATTAGTACTGTTAGTTATTTATTTTATATTATATTAGTTAACAAACTCTACTCACTCATGATCGATCCTTTCCACTTTCCTTTATTCCCTTACTGCAACCTTTCATGAGTCTTATTGTTTTTGTTTTGACAAAGTTTATCAAATACATGTGAACAAACAAAAAATCGCATTTAAAAAATACAAATACTTATTGCACACACACATACTCTTATGCATATGCATACATACGAGTACAGAAACCAACCGACCGAAGAAAGAAATGTAATCAAATACTTAAATTTATTTAAATGAGTAAATAATATATTTATTTTAGAAATAAAAAAATAAGTAATTTATACTTGCAACTAAAAATATATTAGAAATGGCAAAAAGAGCGTTAATATTAAAATAAATATGAGGAAATAAATATATTGTATTGTATGTATGTAAATGTGCGGAACTAGCACAAGACAGCAAGCAAATATATATATATATATATATATATATATATATATATATATATATATATATATATATATATATATATATATATATATCGCACTTGTTTAACAAGAGAGTATTAACTCAAAATTTTAAAATTTTCAGTAGAGTTGAAAAACTGTTTATACTTACATTTTAAGAGAATTTGAAAATCTGAATACATCATAGTAAGCAAAAAATAATACATTAAGATACATTTATATTTCCACTCTTCTATTAACTCAAAATAATAACTTTTTGGTGATATAAAAGTAGTCACTACACTATCACGAAAATGGTCTCAAATGTGGTTTTCGAAATGAAAGAGTAATCGGAATACGTTGAAATCTTTAAAAATAGATAGATATTGTTGATGTTGTTATTTAATTTCTTGCAAAAAGAAAAATTTTAAAAATATTGAGTTAATACCTTCTTGTTGATGAAGTTCGATATATAAATATATTCAATATTTAATATTGTAAATTTCAAATTTTATGTTAAGTTATGTCTGAAATAAAACTAAAAGATAACAAAATCCTTAAATAAATTGAAACAGAAACTCCGAACAAAATACTCGACTTAAAAAATATGAAAAAATATTAATATTTTTGAGAAGGAATACATATTATTTTGAAAATATTTTAAAAAAGTAATTTTATATACATATTGTACATATGTATATATGAGCATTTCATTTATGTCGAACGTCTTACACATTAAAAGTGAAAATGTTAAAATAGGCCGGCCATTTGCACTTGTGGTCAAAGAAGCGGTTCCTTTGTTAGTACTAGTACAATAAATGCCGATGTTTAGATCAAAGAGTGTCATCAGAGACGACTACTTCCTATTTTAAGAAGACATGATATACCCTAATTTTTTTGGACCGATTTCGCTACTTGTCACTACAGTAAGTCAGCGATTGAGTGGTACCAAACGAAAGGTATTAGATTTGTACCAAAGGAGACTAATCCACTAAATTGTCCGGAATTCGGCCAATCGAGAGCTATTGGGCTTTAGGAAAAAAGTATTTGAATGACACTAGAGAATCTGCAAAAAGTGAAAACGAAGTGTTGCCACAAAATCCGTACTATTTAAAAAATGTTGTATATTTTTTGCACCCAAAATTTTTTCAATAATTTTCATACTATTTTGATAACTATAGAAATAAAATCAAATGTATACTTCCAAATAGAAGTACATTCAATTTTGTCACATGTAGCAATTAAATGGTTGGCGTGCATTGATTGCGTTTTAGAGTAGTATGTAGTTTTGAGATCGTATTTAAGATTGGAAGTATTTGATAGGGAGATCGATTGTTCGACTTTTTTCAAAAACCGGTTTTCGAATAATTCGAAAAGTAGCAATTTAAAAAAAATTGGTTTTCGCTTAATAATTATTCAAATAACTGGTTAACCGATTCTTTTATTTAAATAAAATTATTATTATTTGTTGAAGCACAGAGCTGGACCACGTCGTTTTAAAAATAAGTAGATGCTGACGGAGAGTTTAAAATTAAAGGGGCAATCAATACTAACAATAATTCTAACAAATCTCATAAAAACTATGCCAAGACGGTATGCGGAGGTCATAAAAAACAAATTACTGAAAGTTGCTTAAGTCTCGGACAGCTACTGAAGGAGCTAATTTCGGTTTTGTTGTTGTATTACGTGGTAGAGAATGGAATTAAAAGTTAGTTATTATAGTTATAATTTATGTGCCTAAGATAACAAAAATAAATGTTTTACTTTGAATAAATTAATTAGTAATATACGAGGCCTTAATTGCCTTGACAAGAAAAGTTGCTTAGGTTTCGAACAGCACTGTATGTAAATTCATGCACTATGTATTTAATAGTGTGTGTGTCACTGTGGTATGTTAGGTAAGACACCCACCTTCCAACCAAGAAGTCGTCGGTTCAGACCCAGGCCATACTAAAATGACGACCTCCCTAGTATTGATCCTTTTAAAGCAACTGAGTCAATGCTTTCTTCCATGAACAATAAACCGACAAAAGTGTTTTTAGAATTCCTTTCGTACCCTTAATTTTCTAATCAGATTCTACAATGTTCTACAAGCTAAAAAAATGAGGTAATGAAAACGCTTCATTCTTTTTTGTAGAATTATATAAAAGCAGATGTTATAAAACGAACGATTTATTTATAATTGATCATACCATTATATATTTCTTAGTACAAAAAGATGAAATGTATATTAGCTATGCCGGATAAAATTTATTTACAATGTTCAGAATAATAACAAAAGAATATGCGTACTGTTTTCAGAAATTTTTACATTCCACTCAAATAACAGAAGATCCAATTTTGATGATGACATTTATGTCTTTATAGATATAGTAGGCTTAAAATTTGCACAGTTGTTTAAAATCAAACCACTATGAAATTTTTAAAGCCGATTTCCTTACGTTGAATGAGATTACCAAAAATTTGACAATGAGTGGCGTAAACATATAGTTTTGGACCAAAGAGCTAAATCTTACTTTTGGTTTAGATGTCTAAAGTTATAAAAAACCTTTTTTCAAACTTCAAAATTGTTATGAAGGGAGCCGGCTAATCCCGATGGCGTCTATAATTTTTAAGAGGGTATTGAAACAAACAGATATGCAAATTTGGGATATTTCTTTTAAAGTACAAATGACTTGATCTCTTTTTATTAATATTGTTTTTTGTAATATTACTCTTGGTTTTGTACTATTTTTGCCCTACTTTCGTATAATTTTTTGTTTCATTAATGGCAACACTGATAGATTTAGACTATTTCGCTCTTATAGGAAAACTCTTGTTGACGGTGTTGAATTGGGTTGTAGAGGAGATGGTGTGGCAATATACATTGGCGAGCAGAATTGGATACATACCAATGAAGTTTGAATAAAAATCGCAGTAAAACCCTAGCATGTAAACTTGGTGGTAAGTTTTAGGCATTTTTATGAAAAATATGTATTCAATTTTGCACGTTTTAGTTCATTCAATCCGCCAGCACAAATTCTTATTCTGTATTAGAGATTTTATCTCATTACTGAACCATAGTTTCAGATAGATAACTAAAGGTCAACACTCTGAAAAATATAAATTCGATCCCAACATATCGGTTCAATATAGTCATTCAGCCGAGCATAATCAGTATTGTGAAGACCACGAGATGAGACCCAAGTATCAACCCTCACAAGATATGATGACTCGAAAATGCCGGTGCCGATATTCGGTCATAGAGAAGATCCTTAAACCTCCGCTTCATAAAAAACAGGTTAATTAAACTATCCGATGACGAATGATAATGTGTAGGTATAATAGGGTTGGCAGATGGCCTTGATTTCGATGTCTTGATTGAATACTGCACCTTTTCTGTTAATCAATTCTGGCCGTTTTAATTAAATTGCGTGCTTCAATCTCGTTAATTGTTCGATCCTTTATCCATCGTTTGACCAGATTGTAAAACAATTACCTTTCAATCCCACCATACACACAGCATTACCGTTCTTGATTTCAATCCTGGCTTTGTCATTTTCTACGAAGCTTCACCTGCTTCATGCATGATGTGTTTCGCACATTATTGTCATATGTGATCCACTTTTCATCATCCGTAATTATTCGGACCTGTCAAATAAGCTATGTTGTTGTTCCAACAGTTTGGCTGTGTCCCGACTGAAATCCCAGAGAAAAGAGTATTTGCGTTGAGTATGTAGCCACGAAAATTATTGATGAGCGAACGGAATGTAAGGGTTTCTAAATGATTATCTGAATGAGTTTGTGCTGGATGGATAGATTTAGGATAAGCGGAAGAGTATCTAGATAGTTGTGGAATGAGTAGATATGAGAAATTGTGGATGAGTGATTAATGAAAATATGTGTTGAAAATGAAAATATGTATGTTGGCACTTGTAAATTGTGAGTATTGTGTAATATAAAAAGAAAATTAAGATTAAGATGAGGGGAGGCGTAGGAAGGAAGCTGCCTCTATCGGCTTAGTCCAGAGGCCCAATGGTGTTAAGTTGGTCGGCCTCTCTAGATAAATAAATAACTGGGGCGTGTCATGAGTACCCTGGTAGCATTCTAGACATAAATTCGATGTAGCTTTTGTCCTAGCTCTATAGCTGTTCAAAATTTCACTAGATCATAACCTTAGCTGGGCTAGAATGGATCTAGTTTGCCAGAGGAGTAGCCTCTCAGAATCAGAGACAGGCGGTGTATGGTCATCCAAAATCCGATTAGGGCGATAGCTGCTTCTGAGCTCATCAACAGCGATTAGATGAATGGCTTTCTGGACATTGATATTAGATCTTGAGTCCAGGATGGAAGACAAGATACTGAATATTTTCCCTATACAGCATAATATCCTTTGGATGTTTCGAAGAGAGGGGTTTGCCGCTACAATCCAATTGTTCGGGTGATATGGACTAAAGCAGACCATTAAAAATTGCTTTGTAAGCATCTCATTGTGAGATTTAACTGGCAGGATCCCAAAGGTGGTCGACGTCCTTGTACATCTGGTGGCTGTCTGTAGAGCGTTGTTTTGGACTCTCTGCAATCTCTTTCACTCGGCAATTGGATCTACGTTCCGGAACGACCCGAAGACACCCATAATATCCTAGAGAATAGCTAGGAATGGATCTACATCAATGTTGCTACGAGCGCAATACACACTGCCTAACAATAGCTTTTTTCTGTCTGCTGTACATATCTCTAGAAATAGATATTACATTTCACTAGCGCAGTAATAGAATGAGATCCGTAAAATTGGTATAGGGAGCCAGAATTCTGCGCTTTATGATCGCAATGCCGACTGTAATTTTTTGAATGATAAATTTGTAAGTGTGAGTAAATCACCAACAAAAAATGCTTACGCTGAACTTGGTCATATTACAAGGGAATATCTTTTAGTTTCTACTGCGTCACATAGGTTCTTAAAAAAATTTCGACAAATTTCAAATGTTATTGGTATGGACGAAATACATCCTATATTTTTGAAGACTTTAATTCCTAAGCTGCTTCCCTATATTACCCACAATTTAATTCAATCTTTAACCAATAAACTTCGAGAAATAAAATCGAGAAATACATACGGCATTGTCAGGGTTATACATTAGCAACTTTGTCACAACCCAATATACCAAAATCTCACAATACAGTTTCAAAGGCGCTGATATGGGTTGGAAATGTTATATTTGGCAAGGACTTTCGTACTCTACCCGCGTTAGATTTGGAAATATTGTAAAGCAACTAAATCTCGTTATAACTTTACCGTCATAACTGGTGAATTTGGTACGCCTGGAAATTTGGAAGAATTGTTGACACATGTGCGACTAGCGTGAAATCGTATTGACCCAAACAACTGCAAAAATTTAGTGGACAGTATACTGCACCATGTAAAGGCAGTTTTTACTGCCAAGAGAGGCTATGTATTAAATAAAATAAACCCAAAAAACCGTCTAAATGACCTATTAAATATGTTTTGCTTACTTTTCGATAACGGTACATATTACAACGAAGATATTTAATTTTAGTTGTAAATAAAAGTCCAATAAGCAATTACATCAAAAATCATAATGATTGGGTCTTCAGCTTTGTTGTTGTGCTTATATTTGTCAACACTAGCTAAACATTGACACGGTCTCTTGGCAACCCACTGGGTAACCCAATTAAACCCACCCGGTCAGATTATCGGTTCCAAATTACCCTCCAATGCGCAAGTTTTGCGAGTATTATTCTATAATATGCGCAAAGTAAAATTAGATTTGCGAGCAAGTGCATCTCTTGTGGTAAGAGAAACAGAAATTTTGTGGAATAAAGCGGGAGCTCCAAGAGCTTTCGACAAATGCCTTTCAAAAGTGGAAAGTATATACTTTGAATGGAAGAAATTGCAGAAAAATTGCAAGCAAATCGCGAGAAGGAATTTTCCAAAAAGTTTGACGATCTATTTGATGTTGCTCACGCTAATGAATTAGATATGGTAAATATGGAAGAAGACAAATTATTTTTGATGAATCAAAGAAAAAGGGAAGATCGGGTCTTAGTAAAAAAGAAGAAAGAAAACGTCTTCGCGAAGAGAAAAAGCAAAATTTTAAAGAGAAACATGAATCCATTTTGGAAGGTAAGTATGTAAAAGTGTTATTATCAGGCAATGTCTGGTTTTCGAGTGGATTCAAAATATGCGAATTTGTCAAAGCATTGTTTGTTTTTAAAACTAACCATCAACTTTTTTACAGATGAGTATGAATTTCTGGATTTTGAATCAAGTGATAAGGAAGAATCGATGATAATGATTCAGATGAAACGGAAGAAGCGAAAGAATGATCCAGCTGAAAAAAAAAAGATGAATTTCACTTTATAACACTGAAACAAGGGTCAGTTTTAGACAAACGTAAAATAAGCGATCGTAATGCAGTTCGAGTTTTTATAGCAACCGCTCAAGCTTTGAAACATGACGTTAGCGGTTTAGTGATAAACACAATGCCTATCTGCCGATGTCGTAAAAAGATTCGATATAAAAAAATCAAGAAATTCGTGATGTATTTGAAACTAACAAATATCAACATTAACTGTTCATCTGGATGGTAAAATTTTGCCATCATTATTGTAAAGAAAAAAGTCAACCGCTTACCATTTAATGGAAATGATCAGTTACTTGGGATTTCTGCATTTTCTACCGGCACGGGAAAGGAACAGCCCACAAATATTTCCAATTTGCTGAAAGAATGGAATGTAGAAGAAAAGGTGCAGGCTCTATGCGGCATACTACAGCATCCAATTTAGGACGTAAGCAGGGAATATTAGAAAAAGATTTTTTGTATTTCCCTTGCCGCCATCATATCTTTGCAATTCTTTTGAAATTTCTGGCCCCAGCGTACAAATATTTAATAAACTTAGAGAATTAAAAAAAGATGTGCATGTAAAAGACATATTAGGCGACATGAATAGTTGAGTTTGCTTTCAGTACCATAAAAGAAAGGCAACTTCGGGACGATTACAAATAACTTCTCTAGCTGGCTTTAGTTTACCTTGGAAAGACGATTTCAAAGTTTACTTTCCGAATGCCAGGTGTCGTTCACCATGCACGTTAAATGTCTAAGGCCATTTATACATTAAAAATATTTTTATTTAAACAACACTTCACTCTAAGTGATTCCGAAAAGGATAATTAGAGATATACAGTGTCTCCAACCTAAGCTCGGGCACTATACCAAAATATTTTCGATCGCTTAAAAATCATAAATTTTAATTATTTAAAAAAATGTAGTTATTTTCTTATTTGTGTATATCTGCCACGTACAAAAGGAAAAACCAACTCTGGAATTTAATAATTGTACGTAAAATTGAAGTTGAAAACGCTTTGAAAGTCAAAATGTCTTGTACAAGACAAACTCTGACAGTAACTTTTTTGGGTTAATAACTGCAATTCTGTAATATCAATGCGGCCTACTTCGCTGATATAATTTACATATTTAGGAGAAAACCCTTTAGTTCAGTTTTCGAAAATTATACAGAATAAACAGAGCTAAGATCAAGAAGATGGCTAGACAACGGGTACAAGCTAATATCGAAGTAAGAAAGCTTGTTATTGAGAATGCAAGAAAAGGCAAAAGTGTTTTCGAAATTTCAAAAATTGTTGGCAGAAGTCATTCAACTGTGAACTATTATAACGTTTCAAAGTAAATAAAACGGTGCAAGATAGACCAAAACATGCGCACAACAAAATATTTTCTGAGGCAGAAGAACGTTGTTTTGTCAGAAATATAAACAGAAATTCCTTCCTAAGTGCTCTAAAACTTGCTGCTATGCAAGCCCATCAACAATAGGAAACTTACTTTACAGAGTTGGTCTTAGTGGTAGAAAAGCTATGCAAAAACCTCTTATAAATATAATAATAAGTGCAATCAAACCAAAAGATTTATATTTGCAAAAGAGTACCAAAATAAGGGTTTTTCTTTTTAGAGAAACGTTATGTTCACTGACGAAAGCATATTAAACGTATTTGGGTCGGATGGTAAACCAATAGTATGGAGGGGACAAAATCAGGAACTACGTTTGAATAAATTGAAACCGACGGGTGGACCATTGGGGTGGATCAGTGCTTGTCTGGGGCTCATTTTCTGTATTAGGGCCAGGATCTTTGTATTTTATTGAGACAATCATGGATCAAGATAACGACTTTTACCAAGATAACGACCCCAAACACAAGGCCCACAAAGTAAGATCTTGGGTGCCATATAATGTGCCACACGTCATGGAAACACCACCCTCAGGGCCACGACAAATTTCCTATTGAAAATTTGTGGGATTATATCAATAAAAAAGTTCAGCATCAGTCGGTTTCCAGAAAATCTGAGGGAAAAAGGGTGTTATTAGCAGAATGCGAAAAATACCAGCTGGTCGCCAAAAATTGGCTGAAACTAGTCTGAAGTGACTCCAAATGGTTATAAAAAACAAGTGTCTGCACACAAAATATTAATTTTGTAACAATAAGCAATATTCTCAGACATTTATGTAGCCGTCCAAGTTTCGCTTGTGTAACTTTTTTAAACAAATTGAAGTCTTTTGTAATATTTAAATATATAGATAATAAAAAATCAACCAAAAGCTTTCCTTAACTATTTCTTATTAGTTTGATTTTTATCACCAAAATCAATTTATTATAGTGTCCGCGTTTGGCTTGTAGCCACTGTATGTATTTTTACAGTGAAAATATATTTAAAAGCTTGGTTAAAAGCGCCAATTGCTGCTGAAGACCCTAAACAAGGTTTAAATTTATTAAAAAAATTTATATGTATGTTTATGTCTGGTGGATGAAAATATAAGTAAAAAATTATTACAGAAATTTTGCAACCATTTGTGGTACTTATCACCAGGAGCTGTAGGTTTGGCCTTTTTCGATGAACCAATATCTAATAAATCAAGAAAATTTATGGTGATTGCATTACAAAAGCCCAATAAAACTGACATCAAAAAGTTTAACATTCCCCCTCCTAACATAAGCCAGTTCATGTGATTTTGTTACAGAAAAGACGTTAAATTTCTCCAAAAGATTTTCTATTTCAACGGATTTTTTCAAGAAAGATCCAGAAGAATGGCATACCGACAGTGGTTACAATGCATGCTTGGATATTGTAAGTAATCTAAAAGTTGTTAATGACACTGCAGAACGGGCGGTAAAGCTGATGGAGAAATTTAATCAAGTGTTGTCACGTGACGAGGACGAAGAGCAAATAATAATGCGAACAGTTGCAGATTATAGAAAAAAATAAATGTAAATGTACGAATAAATAAGTAAATATAAAACAAAAATCTAATTAATTGTAAACAAATTTTAAAAGTATTTTTCCTAACTTAGGATAGGATCACACGATTGTCGTAATACATCAATAATTAGTGTATTTTATACGCCAATCGTTTGATTGTACAATTTATTGGCTCATACGGCAACTCACAATATTATTGTGCTTATTTATCCCAATCAAATGCAACCCTTGTGCGTCTGAAAGCTTTATCGGTAATCATGCACCAATGTAAATTCCAAAAATACACCAATATTTATTGTATTCTTGTGTGGCAATTGAAGAAGGCAATAATCACCGATTTTTATTTTTTAATTGATTTTTTCTTAAAAAACACGTGTTTATACGGTATTTATAATTGTCATCCCTTAAAATAAGTATTTTTTAATTATTCATATGTAAATTGCATCACAAGCTTCCACCATTTCTTTTATTCATTATATTACTTTTTTCATCAAGAGTACACCAAATAATCAAAGCCGATGCAATTTTTATTTTTTTACAGAATCTTTACTTTAGAGGATTAAATGTAATTTGCAGTTATATTCCAATCTAAATAAATAAATATTTTAGTGAATTAATTTTTTTTTTTTTTAATTTATTGAAATGTTCTCTCATATGCACCATCAATGGCCCTTCTTGTGAGCCAATCTCTGACCCACACATTCTTCTTTTAAATTTTTTGTAGTTCTTTTTATTTATTTGTTCACTATATGATCTTAAAATAAATAAAGAGGACGCTATTTTTTTTAAAAAAGAACAAACCATTTTGAGCACCAAAAAAATAAAAAAAAAAAAAAAATACCACAATAGCTGATTCACAGAGTCGCCGTAAACTAGAACAATTGTGTGACAGCGTAGGGACAATTATTGTCAATACATTGTTTCGCACCATCTTGTGACAATAAATTTTGTATAAAATAAGACAACCGTGTGGATACAGAATTTTTAATTGGGACAATTTTATTATTGAGCGCAAATTTGTTGCAATAAAATTTGTATCATATTGGTGTATTTGGGTCAATCGTGTGATCCCAACTTTAACTTTTGAAAACGTATCAAACAAATAATGTTTTTCTGTAATTGATACCTATATTTAAAACAAATGTTAATAACAAAGATTGGATTCAATTATTAATAAAAACCTTTTATTTGCGTATATTAAACCGAACCTTTTAATTTGTGTTATTTGATCTGCCTCCTATAGCTCTAAAAATATTATTTTTTTTTCAAAGTCGTTTTACGTTTATGATAATGGTGATCTCTAAGCCAGAAAAAGACCGCACATATGCGAAATACATCAAAGCTATTTGAGAAATTATTTATAGCGGAGCTGAGCCTAATACTAAGCCAGAAAGAATGCATTCCGAATCATCCATTCGGTTTCAGGAAAAAATATGGTACAACCGAACAAACAAAAACACATATTATTTAATGTAGTTATAAAGACTGAGAAAAGAAAATATTGCTTTGCGAATTTTATAGGCGTATTCAAGCGTTTGACAAGATATGAGGCAGCATGAGGGCTCAATATACAAGGTAAAGCTAAACTTGCTCGAAAACTGGTATAATCTATTTAAAAGTGTCTTAAGTGGTCGTAAGTGTATATTTTCTTAAAAAAGGACATTTTAATGGTCGTAAGTGTATATTTACTTAAAAGGACATTTTTAGTAGTTCTTCAAGATGGCATATTGAGGCCAAATTTATACTTGCTGTATTCTTCAGATATGCCAACAAGCAACAGAGTCCTCATATCGGCTTTTGTTGACTTTTGTATAACGAACTTTGTTATAACGAAAAACTCAATATAACGAATTTTTGCTGACTCCCCTGAAAAAATACCCCTTTATTACAAAGTGAATAACACATAAACGAAGAAATGCTACATAGCGAATCATTCACAATAGTGCTGGTAGATTCTACTACTTTTCAATATTTGGTAATATTGGATACTTTTTATTTGGGTACTCAATACTACTCGATATTGGTAACGATTTTTTTTTAATTTTTCAAATTTTATATGTACATACATAAGTAGTTTTTTTTTAAACATTAAAAAATATCTAAAGCATTTCTTATGTTTTATTAAAAAAAATAAGCGCAAACAAATATAAATTGAACTTAAGTTTAGCAACAACAAAATAAATATAAAGTAAATATTTAAAAATTTAACCCAAAATTACACCCATAAAGTATATTACATATACATAGCTGTGTTTACATGAAGCGTTATGTTTTTAGATAGAGTTGTATTTAAGCCGTTGAAATTTAAATTTTCCATAACAGGTCAATGAAAAATACAACTCGAAAAGTATTCAGTACTTACTTTTAAGTATTGAGTACCGCAAAATAAATTAAAATAATCGATACTCGCTAAGAATACTTAATACTTTGCCAGTACTAATTCAAAAGCCTCTATACTAGTCATGAGCTTGTCATGGAACTTTTGTCACCGATCAACTCACACCAGGTTTGAAAAAGTTGGTACAATTTCAGACTCAAAAGTACAATGGTACAACAATTACTCATTTGGTACTATTTACGAACTTTCTCCATTTATTTTTTTAATAAATTTTCTCTACTTTATCGTTTAAGTTATTTGTTAAAACGAAAGAACAAAATAGGCTTCATGTGCCTACAGTTTTCAGTCTTATTCAGACAAAAGATTTGTTAAGGTTATAAAATTTTTACTGCTTTAGTTAAAAAAAAAAATCCCAAATAATTTGTTATTAAAATAACATGAATATGTACATACGTATATCGATAGACTTTTTTGTTTTTTTAACCCTCCGCAACCGTCGTGCATAAATTGTAACAATTGTATTGACGTGGAGTCTAATGAACACCACTTTTGAACTCATATATTTTTGTTGACGTTTGCGAATACCACCTTATTTGCCTTATTTATTCATAAAAGTAAATAGTTTTCAAGCTAACATGGGGTTTAAATTTCAAATAAAAGACGTTATTCTTGAAAATATGATTTATTTTATTAATTGAAATTGCACGAAGTTACGCAAGTTTGTGGTGTCTGTCAGACTACACGTCAGTTACAGAGGGTTAAAGATATACTATATTTTTAAGAAGTGTTGCTAGCTTTTGACGTTCAAAGCGCGCAGACCTCCTATTCAAAAGGCGCTACATTATATTTTGTGTAACTATTTGTTATCAAAACGCGCTGTAAAAAAGTGTTAAACATATTTAAAAACAGAAAAATTTACTAAAATTGTAAATAAATTTCTATACTTACAAAGATTTTTTAATAATTTGTACTATTGCTCAAAAAATATAATTAAAACGACTTAGAAGAAAACAGCAACTTAAAATTTTTTTCACTATTTTTGGGTTTGGTGTAACATTAAGAAATTATTTATCAGAGGTTGTGTTCCTTCTCCACTGCTGTTTAAGGTTGTTCTCGATTGGGTGAAACGTAGTATAGCCTGGGACTTAAAATAAAGTTAGAAGACTTGTATTAAGCAGACGACATCTATCTCCAAGCTCAGACATTGCTGAATTTTATACAGGCGGAATAAACATCTTGCTTTCGGATAAACATCTCCAAAACCTAAATTATGCGAATCAACGCTAATAGCGCAACGATCTTTCGAATTGCAAACAGAAATTTGGGAGATACTCCGTCTTTTGCTATCCCGGTAGTATGCTTACGACGTCCGGCGATTCTAGTGCTGATATTCTGAACAAATTGAACCTAGCCAGCCAATCATTTGGCCTACTGAATGATATAGGGCTTTCGCCATATATCTCTCCAAAAACGAAAATTAACGTCTTTAACTTGTGTGTAAAATCCATTTTTGTATAGTTGCTAGTTATGAAATGCGGCTGTGATTAATGTCAATTGCATTCAAGAATTTATAAACCGCTCTGTACGTGGCATTTGAAAATACATCGGAAATGGATTGTACATACTCAAAGAAATCAAAACTAAGACTTTGTGGATTGTACTATTGAATGAAATTCATAGGGAAGCAAACAAATCGGAAGACTAGCCCATTCCTACAAAAGACCGATTAAAAGACCAGCTGCTTTCCATAGAATGACTAGGAGCCAGATTATATCATTGACTTTAGATCGGTATGAATCAAAAGAATTCGTTACGTCTCTATGATCCACTTTGTATCTTTAAAGGATCTTATAATGTCAAATTACAACTTAAGTATTCTTATTATTTAATACTCGTAAGTCTTAAAAAGTCTTATAAGTCTTAAAAAATTGACCTTTAGAACATTGTAACTTTCACAGCATGAAGCATTTTAAGTCCATAGTTTATAAGAATTAATGCGTTTATTGAATTTAGACGCTTTTAATTTCCTATAAAAAATTGCGTTTTTTGAAAAAACGCGCTAAAGAGAAAAAATGCGACTTTTTGGTAGTTGAAACACGCTAAATATAGCGCGAAAGGCGCTAAATTGGCAACGCTGCGTTTAAAGCAGGACGCTCATCCATATTGTTCATCATATTGGCGACCTTTTAATGCACACGGAGGTTAGGTGGTTAAGCATGGGGTGTGGCCTTGAAAGACTTTTTAACCTTAGAGAAGACTTTTTAACAACTCAAGCGCCGATAAAAACGAACTTTACCAAGCTTTAAAAGATGAAGATTTTTTTTTATTAGATTTTGCTTTTTTGACTGATGTTACAGAATTCGTAAACCAACTTAACTTACAATTACAAGGAAAAAACAAAACAGTTTTTGAACTTTTTTATACGGTTAAGCAACTTGTAAGAGCAATTGAAATTTTTGTCGAAAACCTTAAAAAAATTTAGGGAGTTTATAAAGAACATATGAAATTCTTAAAATATTTCCTAGTAGTGATAAGATAAGCGAATACATTAAAGTGCTTGACTGCGTACATAAAAATTTTAACATCCGTTTCTTGTGTTTACAAAGTATTGGAAATTTAATTGAGATGCACAATAATCCTCTGTCGTGTAATATAGAAAACCAAAAGGAAAATTTAAAGGAAGGGCTTCTAAAAATTCAAATGGACGCACATTTGCCACTGACTAGTGGTATATAGTTTTGGAGAAACATTAATGAAAATACTTATCCCAAAACCAAAATGAAGTTTTCAAATTATACGCAATGTTTGGGTCGACATATACGCGAGTCGTCATTTTCAATATTAAAATTGATTCAAAGTAAACACAGGTAAAATTTGAGAGATGATCACATTAAAGATCTTCTAGGAATAAAATGTTGTCCTTATGAAATTAACATTGATGATGCAAAATCTAACAAAATATATTTATCTTTTGCAAATTGTTAATGTTTTTTTTTATCGAAATTTAAATTGTTCTAAAAATATGCAAACCTTTTATATAAAGTTGAAAAGTGAAGCTGACAATTATGCAATGGAAAACATATACTCGTGTGTACATATATGTAATGAGTTTTTCAATAAATAACCTATAACCTGTTTTTTTGCTAGCCATTACATTGGTACTATCGGTATATACATATGTATGTATCTATCAAAACTTATTTTTATATACAAATAAAAAACCTGTTAATTTATTATTTACACTAATTAATGTTAGCATTTATTCATGTCGATGTTTTCCGTTATTTTATCCTTTTTTGTTACTACGTGGGCGGATTGATATTGAAGCTACCTAAGTAGGAAAAAACATTTTTTTTTCAAAAACCATTCATTCTCAACATAGTCTCCTTTTAGCTCAATACACTTAGTAAAACGATTTTCCAACTTTTTTATACCATCTGAATAATACGATTTTGGGAACTCCTCAAAATACGCATTAGTTTCGGTAATCACTTCTTCGTTTGAGATGAATCTTTTTCCTGCGAGCCATTTTTTCAAGTTTGGAAACAGGAAGAAGTCACTAGGGGCTAAATGGGACTACCAACCAATTCGAAGTGTATTTCTCGTAGTTTTAGCATCGTATCTAATGCTGTGTGAACCGGTGCATTGTCTTGAAGAAAGAGCACTTTTTTCTTGTTTAAATGTGGTCGTTTTTCCTTGATTGCATAAACCAATTGATCCAATAATGCACTTTAATACTCTCCTGTGATTGTGGATCCCTTTTCAAGGTAATCGATGAGCAATATTTCGTGTGCATCCCAAGATACCGTGGCCATAACCTTGCCAGCCGATTTCGCTGTCTTCGCCTTCTTCGGAGCACTTCCACCGGCTTCCACCCATTGCTTCGATTGATTTTTGGTTTCAGGTGTGTGGTGGTGGATCCACGTTTCATCAACAGTTATTAATCTACGCCAAAAATCAGCAGGATTATGCTTTATCATGTCCAAACACGGCTGTGAAGTGATCTGTCGAACTCGTTTTTGTTCAACACTGAGCAAACGCGGCACCCATCTTGCCGAAAGCTTTTTCATATGCAAATGTTCATGCAGAATGTTGAAACACGTTCATATGATATGTTTACCATTTCAGCAATCTCACGGATTTTGACCCGGCGATCAATCATAACGATATCGAGGATTTTCTTGATACTTTTTTCAGTAAACACCTCTTTCGCCTTCCTGTCGATGGTATTGTTGCAGGGCCCCGTTTAAATTCAGCAATCAAATATTTTACCATATAATCAGACGGAGCAGATTCGCCGTAATGTTTATCAAGCTTTTCTTTTGTCTCTTTCACCGTTTTGCCTTTCAAATAATAGTGTCTAATTACTACACGACACTCACTTTTTTCCATTTTCCAAGAAACACAAAAGTTGCTTACTTCGAACGATTACAACAAATAAACTAATCGATGAATTTGGCTAAAATTTTAACAGCTGACGTTTGACAGATCGTAATTTCTAAGAAAAAGTTTTTGGGTTTGTGCTGCCATCTACCGCTAGGTAGCTTCAATGCCAATCCGACCTCTTACATATTCGTTTTATCCTTTTAAGAGATAGACTCTCTAAGAGATAGACTCTCAAATTATTACCACAATTGTTAAATGCATTAACCCCAGTTTGACGAACGTTGGTTTACATGAACGATGGATAAGACCAACAAAGTAGTAAATAGTTTTTTTGTTTTAATTTTTATTGAGCGTCATTTAAATTATCAGCTGTTTTAACATTTTGAACTTGATAGCACTGAATTTAGTACATCGAAAACAAGGTTATATTTCATAAAACCTACTTAAAATCAATTCAAAAATGGTTTTATGGTGGTTTTAACACAATAATTTTGTATGATAAAACCAGGATTTAATGATGGTTTTAAATTTACAACCAACTTTTTCTTTACAACCACTCAGTGTGAAAGCACTCTTACTCACTCCATAACATTTATTTTTTTCCACTTTTCATTAAAATTTCATACAATACAAGCATACCATAGGAACAAAATATTAACTTTTATATTAGTGTAAAATGATGGGCAATCGTCGATTACTTTTAGCCTTATATCATATCATATTTTTCCACTTTTATTATTTTGCAATTTTTTTCTTATATGTATATTTTTGTATTTTTTTTTCCTCTCTTTTTACATTTTTAGCATTTAAAAATTATTTTTTTTTTAAACAAAACAGAGAATATCAAGAGAAAGAAAAACTAACGGTTTTCCTGAAAGCATAATCTGTGTTATTTAATTCACAGCACCATGAAGCAATAAACAAAGATGCACCGACAAGTTTTCAAAATAATACTCTACTGCGCATGTACGTCATAATAGACAAAAATTGCCTGTATTATACACAATTTTAATGAAATTTTTCATGTTTTTTTTTCATATGTTTGTTAGTATTATTTATCAAAACTAAATTATTACACCCATATTTATGTAAAATAAAATATATTTAAAATAGGTATGTTTTAAGAAATTTTTCGCATGAAAAATTTAAAATAAATACACTTCAAAATCATGGTAGGTTTTATTAACGCACAACGACTGGGATGTTTTTTCATTAAATTAAAATAATATTATTAAATCCAATTAAAATTGAATATATTACAACATTATGTCCACAATTTTTTTCGGTATATTTTTGTTATGGCTAGTTGCCCCATAGGTAATATTTTCTGAAAGTGCTTACTTTTGAGAAAGAATTGCAGTTGCTTTTTAAATAATACTAACAAATTCAAAAAAAACTGACTTTAAAACACATTCATTATTTATTTTTTATATGACTTTATTTAATATAACCTGGATACGTTTTGGTATGGACTCCACTACGTTTTGCGAGTGTCCACAATGAAATTGTATGCTTAACCTTAACCTATACATGTTCTATTAGGCTTATATCCGTAAATTGGGGTACCCAGTCAATGCAATCTAGAGTTCGATCCGTAACTCTGAAACCCCTATTAAAAAAAGCAATCAAACCTTAATCTCGAGTTTTATCCTTACATCCCCTAATGAAAACACCTTTAAGTTTCCTTTTACCAATTCATTATAAAGTAATTTTTATTCCATCAATATATAAGAAATATTATATGGAACATTAACAAAAAATAATAATTAAATTTAATATTTTTTAGCAGTATTTAATTATAAAAGAAATTATCTTACATTTAATAACATAAGTATTTAAGTTTAAATATATAATTGAAACAAATCAATATCACTAAGTTAGATTTTTCGACAAAAAATATTTTTTAAATTTTATACAGAAAAGATTTTTTTGTTAAAAAAAAAATATTAAAACAAATATATATGACTTACCACAACATTTTGCTCTATAAGCAAAATGAAAATACTTCCTGCCTTTTTTTTACTGATTAAAATTTAAATATATTTTCTGTGATAAAATGATGTATTATACAAAAGAAATTAACTCAAACCATTTAAATTAAAATTTAGTTCAAGTTTTAAGAAAGGAGGTTATAAATTTAAATTTAAATCATATAAAAAAAAAAGAATTTTGCTCTTTAGCGAATTTTGTTCTCAATTTTTATGTATGTAAGCCTTTCAAAATTGTAATTGTAAGCCTTTCATAGTAAAATGTATCCTTCAATGAAATTGCATATTAACTTTCTTTTTAAACAACATTAAATTAATTTAGGGTGTGTGGTTATCCCTCAGTATAAATCTCACTTAAATTTTCTCTCAAACCTTTTCTTTTCGTTTACACTTTTTGTTGCATTAGAATTTGTGGCCTGTTGTAATGAAGAATCTTTCGAATCAGAATTTTAAGCGAATTTTCATACATCTGTGTATATATTTTTTTGAATGTATTTTCTGCAGTTTTCTAGAATGGTCTTCTCATTCGTAGATTTATTATTGCGTTCAAATCTGTTTTGTGTATAAATCATGGCGTTTGTTGATGGAATTCTTCGTTTATCAAGTCTTTATAATTGAAGTCCATAATTGGAAATACATATAATAATTTCACCAAATAAATTAGATTCCAGATGTACTTTCAGTTAATTTTTTTAAATACACAAACAACTTAAAAAAACACTTTCTCTATTAATTTTTTATTTTTATCTACAACATTCAACTCTCTCTACAAACAAAAAAAAAAAATTCTGACACCAATAATTTCAGAATAATTTTAACATATTTTTCAATGAAACATACATACTCATATAAAAAAAATATTTTAATATTTTTATTACAATCTCTAAGTAATTATTTGAAAATTAATTAAATCACCTAAACATTTTTTTTTCACATACTTACTACGATCTTTGTAAAGGGTCCGCCATCTAACGTTTTTTGTTTTTCAAATAGTGCTTATTTCGTGAATGGTAACACTTAGCTCATGTCTTATTTGACAGAAAATTAGTTTTATCATTCGCTTGAACAACGCTGGGAATCTGGGCCTGCGATCGACGCAGGGTATGTAAACAAGCAAAATTGTCACATTTGGGGCACAGAAAACCCGCACGCATACATTCAAAAGCCGATACACCCAAGACGAGGCACTGTTTGGTGCGAATTTTGGTCCAGAGGCATAATTGGGCCATTTTTCTTCGAAAACGAGCTAGGAGTGGCCGTTACAGTCAATGGCGATCGTTATCGTTAACGAGTTTTTGTTCACAAAAATTGAAAAGGAGGATATTAGCAACATTTGGTTTCAACAGGACGGCGCTACGTGCTACACAGCCGAAGCTACACTCGATGCTTAGCGCCCTGTTATTGAAGATCGCATTATCAGCAGCAGAGCTGATGACGTTTGACCACCTCGTAGCTGCGATTTAATACCGTTGGACTATTATTTGTGGGGTGCCGTCAAAGATAAGTGTTACGCCAACAAGCCAGAGACTATTGACGCTTTAAAGGACAATATTCGTGAAGCCATCATAAAAAAAGAAATTTGAAAAATATTCAGTAGTTTTTTTTATAGCATTTTCCAAAAAGAAATAAAAGTTATTTGGCGGACCCCATATTTCATTTATAAAATAATATTAGTTTTCTAAACATGACTACTATGATCTCTTTTTCACTTTTTTATGTACAGGTTGTTTAATAGGTATAGAAATATTTTTTGTACTAATAAATTTTCAAAATTTTATAAAAAATTAAAAAAAAACTTATGTTTCATGTTAATTTCCTTTACAAGACTTTTAAATTAGAGAACGACCATTACAATACTTTAGTGTAAAATACACTATTTTGCTTTAAAAACAAAACAAAAAGGTCTATGCTTACGTCAAGCACACTCTCATCGAGAGAGAGAGAGAATAACTAACGGATCTGCGCAAAGCGCAATCTCTTGTTATTTGATTCATGGCACTGCACTAATTTGACGATTTACAATAAAATACAATAAAGATTTTTGTTGCGTTTCATTACTTGTATTTGTTTGCTTGCAAGTAACAAATACGTATTATTGCCGAAAATGTCAAAAAAATATTCGAATATACTGCAGGTGTGTTGATTGCTTACACAGGCAAATGTAAATTTATTTTAAAAATGTCGTGGAACGCAAAACAGCTGAAAAATATAGTGGGGTTGGAGAAAATGTTGTGTAAAGAAAATAAAAAAGTTTTGCATAGAAAAAATATAATAAAATAAAATAAAATAAAAAGGCATTGTGTCAAACCAATGTTGATAATACGCTCCGATTGTGACCTCAAAGGACATTTATAAAAGAATTTGCTGTGGAAGGATGACGATGTAGGCTTTAATAATTTTTGCCGCTTAAGTATAGGGCAATTTGAAGAAATTGCGGATACTAGACGGCAAACATACAATTTTAAATGTTTTTCAGCATCGTGCTATTTGCGGCAGTCGACACTCATGGCCGCTTTATTTTTGTTGATGTTGGCTCGAATGGCAATGCATCCGATAGTACTATCTATCAGGATTCCCTTTTGTATAATACGTTGATAAATGAAGAATTAAGCATCCCAAATAATGAGCAGCCGGTATTAGATCAAGGCAAGAGCATACTCAATTTTGTATTAGTGATGACGCATTTTCATTGGACAAGCATTTAATGAAGCTCTTCACCAGATCAACGAAACTGAATGTTAGTCAGGAAATATTTAATCGGCAGAGCCGAGCTAGAAGGGTCGCAGAGTGTGCTTTTGGGAGACTTGCGCAAAGATTTGCTATATTTAATAGGCCAATTGAAGTTCATACTTCAACTGTTGACCACCTAATCGTGACATCCGCTTGCATTCTACACAACTATTTAACAAAAAAGAAGACAAACCAATTAAAGCGAATTTTGAAAGTTCATACTTCAACTGTTGACCACCTAATCGTGACATCCGCTTGCATTCTACACAACTATTTAACAAAAAAGAAGACAAACCAATTAAAGCGAATTTTGAAATCCATCAATATGAAATAAATTGGTCACCAAAACGTAAAAACATTAAAGTACGCCAGCTGGGTTAGAAATGAGATTGCTCGGTACCTTCTAACAGACAACAATATCGATTTCCAATGGGAAAAAATATATATTAGACCCGAAAATAGCACAAATTTTTAAAATAAATCTTTTTATTAACAAAACAAATCATACAAAATTCAATTCAATTAAAAAAACTGTATTCACATTCATACATATGTATGTATATATAAAAACTAACTAGAAAATAAGTTTCAATATTAAAAAAAGAAACAAAAAAATTAATTCACAGCATTTTGAACATAAGTTCATCTTTTTAAAAACATAAAATTTACCTATTCTGCTTCCGTTTTATGTTCTACATCGAAATCTATTTGTGCTTCCTCAACTGCTAATTATATCAGAAGAAGAGGTAGAGATGAATGAGTGACCGATGTTTGCGAATAAAGAGGGAATGAGTGTAACCTATTTTCACGGATGATTTTAGTTTATGCTGCGCAATTAAATTTTGAATTTTACCCATTAATTCGTATGCAATTTCTACGGGCATATTTTGTAGTTGGTGGGCAATGCTTAAATTCATTTTTAAGATAGTCTGTTTCAAGTTTGCCCAGCACGTTGCAAAATGTATTTTAAATTGATTAATCAAACAATATCACTCAACTTTTAGATTTACAAATTTATATACATACATCACCAAATTTTCCACAGTATTTCTCATTACAATACAATTATCAAGAAAGCTAATTTCTTCAAACCAACAAAGCGACGACATATAATTCTCTTCCGCTTCTGAACCAGATTTCTTATTTTTCACTTTTCTTTTTTTACTTGTGTGAGTGCTACGCAAAAAATTTTCTTTTTAACTTCTTCAGTCGTCATTCTCATCTCTTTTGCTATATCTTGATAGGCTTTAGGTTTTAAATCATTTTGTTTAACTTTCCCTCTATTGTTGTTTTTATTTATATTTGAAGTCAAAATTACCAAGAACTAATTTAGGTTATATTTCAAGGAAACTATTGAGCGATAAATATTTTTACTACATTTCTTGTTAATATTTGTGTTTAATGATGAATTTAATTAAATCATTTATATGTATATAGAAAATACTCTTATAAAAAGTAAAAAAAATATTTATTAGTTTGCCGCAATCCACATAACTTTTTTTAAATGCTTGTGTGGGTAACACTATTTAATCAAATGTAATTTTACTTGCTGCAGGTGCCGGCAATTCACTATCTTCAAAAATCTCTTGCAAGTTTACCTGCAAGTTTGAAAAATGTGAGTGTTGGTGAAAAAATGTGAGTGTATTGAGTTTTTCGCACTTGTACTTGCATGTGTAAAGGCCGAGTGAAAGTAAAAGAACTTTTCGTAATGCAAAAACAATCTATATATATATAAAAGAGGACTATAAAATCCGTTGTAATTGATGTTCTCTGAAATGCGCAAACCAATTTTAAACGAAAAGTAATTTCAATACCAAAGATTTTATGCATATGCGGTTTTTGTAGGTACATTGGTTCGCGAGTTATTTACATTAGATTGAGCCCCTTTGTATTACATAAGTTTTACTTAAAACCGAAATTTGTTACAGCATTTAAACTTTGTATAAGTTAGAAAATAAAAAACTGTATATAAAAAGCATATGCAGAAAGCTTTAATTTGGTGTGTGGCTTCACTTCCCAGCAACGCGGGAGGGATTACTCTAGTTTTTTTTATAATGGTCAAACTAACTTTAATTGATATTCGTAAAGTTTGATGATGGTAAAATATTGAGAAATGAAAAAAACCTTAAATAATGCCGCCATGGATCCAGACTTGTATTAACACGTTCACTGTCCATAGCCCATATGTGTCTGCTGGTTCAATTTGTTATACAAATAAACTTCGTTTGTTATGGCTACTCCAAAAATAACATCGAAGGCATTTTTTTTCGTACCATGTCAAACTCTTGCGAATTGGCGAATAGTAGCTTGATAATTCGTCCGATTGGTCGATACCTTTCTTTCGATCATTGTATTCTAATATCATATTCGGCTTAAGACGTTGGTTTCGGCCTCTGGACATCGTTTGTTCATCTGCGTGGCATGTAGATAACATAAGAACATCCCTTTTATCCTTCCGCTATAGGATAGTGACATGGCTTTTTTGAGCAGCGATTTGCTCGCCTCTCTTTAGTTTCTTGTTTTTAACCAATAAAGGCAAGTCCTTACGGTTTTTTCTTAAAGTTCCACAAAGATAGGTTTTACGTTGGAGCAAATAGTTAGCTAATGGTAGACTTGTTTACCAATTATCTGCAACGATCATCCTTCCCTGGTCCAAAAGTTCCTCACACAGATTGACAACAATGCTTCCAGGCTTATCTAAGTTAGCGATTTGAGGTTTCTGGCCACTATAAATTTTGTAATTCCAAACATATCCATCATCAGTTGTTGTCTTGTATATCTTCATCCTATACTTGTGTCTTTTGTTGGGATTGTACTGGCTTATTGATAGACGCCCTTTGAAAGGAACCATCGATTCATCCACAACTGCAGTTTTCTGCAATTTCTCATTATCTTATCTACATCTGGTGAGACCTTATACAATCGATCATTGACATCTCTTTCAGCTGTGTTGTAAACAAAATGCCAACAACGCAATATTCCAATAAAACGATTATAGGACATTTGTATGTTGTGGATCAGCGAATGATAAAAAATCGGATCTTTTTTCCAGTAATATTCTAATGTGGGGAATTTGAATTTACCAGTTAGCAAGTAAATACCAAAAAACTTTTCCATATTTTCCTTGTTTACTGGTTTCCAGCGATTCATACGACCTCCTGGATTATTAGTTATAAGTTGTTCAGCGTATATATTAGTTTGTTTTATCATCAAGTCTAAGAAATTGTCGTCAACTAAAAGGCGAAATACCGTATGTAAATCAGCATTTTCTGGAATGTTTTCAGTGTCCTTCATCACTAAAAATTTATCGATCTAAAGACTGAATTCCATAATTCCATCCATTTTGCTCATCATATTCTTTCATTTGTCTTTCACCCATTGAGGAATTTTTTGGACGTAGTTCGACTGCATTTATTGCATTGTTATTATCGTCGTCGGAGTCGGAGTTAATCGACAGCATTTATTGCAATGTTACTATCGTCGTCATAATCGGAATTAGTTGCTGAAATTAGTTGTGGATCGTACGGAAGAAAATCAGAATATGCTTCATTATCGTCACTATTAAAATCAGATACATCATAT
The DNA here is from genome assembly GCA_023159175.1 of Wohlfahrtia magnifica. NCBI lineage: Eukaryota > Metazoa > Arthropoda > Insecta > Diptera > Sarcophagidae > Wohlfahrtia > Wohlfahrtia magnifica. The sequence continues at coordinate 56,003 of JAKWBJ010000181.1, read as the reverse complement.
TCTTCTCCATCCGATGAACTTGACTCATTAGCTTCAAAATCACTCTCTTCTAATATTCTACTTAATTCTTCGTCCGTATATTTTGCATTTCGACTCATTATGGCTTAAAGTCCAATTAATAGTGTTTTATTTTGTTTTGATGAATAACGCTGTCTGTAAAAAAAAGAAAATCGCTATAGAAAATGTATTATAAAAGCTAAAAATATTCGCAGCTTACATGTGGTCTGTGGACTCTGAAGACGATTTGTAGAAGATTTTGTTTCATTGAGTCCACAGCCCATATGTGGGCTATTAACAAAAACACCCTTTTAGCTATTTATATACATGTTAAAACATGTAGATATTTATATTTATTGGGGCTTATCCGAAATACACCGATTATGCAAAAAAAAAAAAAAAAAAAAATCGAACGTGTGGGGCACTCCCCAGTTTTTACCTTGGACAGCGAACGTGGAATTGATGGATTTAACTTGAATATTCTAAAATAGTAATTTGAAAGAAAGTACGACACTGTTAGGTTTAAAGACTCCTTTATATTGCGACATATTAATGACCCGAAACATACGATTTTTATCGTCAAGGCATAGCTAAAAGACTTGGTGGATTTGGTGCATTTACGACTTTAAGGAGGTATAACTAATAAAGTTTTCCCTATTAAACAATATGTTGAAAAATGTTCACTAATTTTTCTGTTAAAAACCATAATACATAAATACAGAAGTTATTGTACTTCCGTGATTTTGATTTATAGCACAGACAGATCACAGGGTTATTTGCATTAGCAGTCTTAATTCAAATTAACTTGTGCATTATCCCCATCTTTATGTGTATTAGATTTGATGAAAATGCACAAAAGCACAGTGAATATACTGAATTTAGCCTTTTCAATATGGCAAACCAGTCAAACCACAATCAATCAGCTGTGGTAATCATCCGCAACAAACAATCACGCACATTGTAAGCATATGTATGGGTTTTGGTGTCATTGCCGAGAAAGCAGCGGATGCCTAAAGCCCACATACAGTATTCGAACATTATCTTATTCAAGGTAACGTTTAAAATTGTTTTCTCCAACACTGTGTTCGACATATTGCAGTCTGATTTTGATTGCACGCGGGTTGATGTAATCTCTGAGAGGCATCCAACTGCCCTCATATCTGCGGACGGATATTTTCTGCTCCTGCACTTCGATCCACCTTCACTGTGAAGGCAGTGGACTTTGCTGATTCGTGTACAGTATTTTTCTGTAGTTTTTGCTCTTGTAGGATACCTTGGCACTATCATTAAGAGTCTCTTATTGCCATTTTCAGGTGTATATGTACGTCTGAGTATATGCAGTAGATTTAAAAAAGTTTACTATTGTGAATAAATGTTTAATTAAAAAATTAAAACAAATTCAAAGTCAGCAAAAGTAAGTTCAGCTTTTTTTCAAATAAATAGTAATTTTTCACCAACAGCATGGTTTCTAATCGGGGTTGAAAAAGTTGGTACAATTGTATTTTTTTTGATACAATTTCAGACTCAAAAGTACAATGGTACAACAATTACTCATTTGTTACAATTTACGAACTTTCTCAGTTTATTTTTTGAATGAATTTTCCCTAGTTTATCATTTAATTGATTTATTAAAACGAAAGAACGGACTAGGAATATGTACATATGTATATTGATAGACTTTTTTGTACCTTATTTTAAATTTAAACATGTGTATACTTGAGTACAAATGTTAATTTTATTATTACAAAAATTAATTTTTATTTACTATTATGTTGTTTTTTGTGCTCTTATTTAAAATACAAAAATTAAAAATAATTAAAACAAATATTTTTGATACAATTGGTGTCGAAAAAGTACATTTTTATGAGCCTATTGAGTACAATTTTAATGCTCTCATTTTGCAATCTCGCTTCTTAACGTACTTTCCGTCTTCTATCCATTTGATCTGCAGTGGTCAAAAAATTATGCGACATCTCATATTATTTTCGTAAATCGTTTTAAAATTTTGATATGTGTACAAAATTCCAAATTTTGCATGCAATCTCACTGTATTTTGCTACGCTGTAACTGTTATATGATATACAGTTACAAAATTTGTAAACTTTGCGCATTTTATAATTATTTGGCCTAGTTAACAAACTACAAAATTTGCAAAGCAAAAAAAATATCCGACGATCATCGTTTTCTTCTTTTTGTTTATAGATAGAATTTAGGTTTATTATGCAAATTATCATAAAGATGGGACGAAAAGGAAAACAGGGCTTTATCTATATAAGAAATTTAATAATTCATCATTTTAAATTGGGAAAATTGTTCAAAAATCAGGAACAATGTTCATTATACTCTAAAAAAAAATAAAAGTGAGAAAACTTTGGTAAACAAGGCTAGAAATGGTCGTGCTCGAAGTCTTATAAAAGTAGAGAACGACGAATCTTGCGTGAAGTGAAAAAGAATCCCAAAAATTGATGCATCTACACTAGCCAAAAGTGCCGAGGAGGAGGAGCTCTTAGGCATTTCGGTTACGCCCCAGACAAAAAGAAATATTAAAAAGCAACACATTTTCCATGCTAGATTTGCCAGGAAGATACCCTAAAATTCCAATAAAAATAGGAAGATTAGATTAAATTTCACTAAAGAGTACGTGTCTAAGCCTCCTGAGTTCTGGATAGATGTTATTTTTGCTGATGAAAGCAAATGTTTTAGTATATCTTCCAAGCGTTGGAAGAAAGAAATATTGTACCAACTGTAAAATACGGCTGAGGAGGTGTTATGATCTGGTGGTGTATGGCGGCATCAGGTGTGAGCAATTTAGCATTTATATTATATATTAACCTGCTCAACCAAAGCTTACTTTCCGGCCGATTTGAATTCCACCAAGATAATGATCCACAGTTTTCGGCCATCAATACAAAGGTTAGGCTTTTATATATATGCCAAACAAATTATAAAAACTCCGCCACAATTTTTAGATCCAAGGCCCATTGAACACTATTTGAGTCACTTAGAAAAAAAAATTAGATCACGTGACTTTACATATAAAACTCAGTTGAATGAAATCCTGTAAGAAGATTAGTGAATATTGATTCTGAATACACAAAAAAATTGGTAAGATCTATGTCAGAACGTTATAAGACGTAAAGAAAAACAACTAGTTTTTAAACCAACAACAAATGTTTTATATATCGGGTGGGCCATTTAAGTTTAAATTTAACAATGCAATTAAACAAAAACGGTTTGAAATTTTGCCAAATTTATTTTTTTGTTGTGAAGTACACTTGGTCCGGTTAGAAATGAAATATTATTTCATTCATATGGTGCTGCGGTTGGCCTCGCAGTCTCCCATTCGATCAGACTTTTTCGAATGTATGGGGTCGTATCTCGGCGGTGGCATCACGAATGTTGGCCTTCAATTGCTCAATTGTTTCTGGTTTGTCGGTATAACATTTGTCTTTTATCGCGCTCCCATAAAATTGTCCAACGGTGTCAAGTCGCAGCTTCTTGGCGGCCAACTGACATTACCATTTCGGCTAATTAAACGGCCATCAAACGTTCGACATAATAAGTTCAATGATATTTGTGGCATGTTACACCATCCTGTTGAAACCAAACATCAATACCATGAAGAGCGGGGACAAAAAATCGGTTATCATAGTGCGATAGGTGTCTCCTTAGACTATAATGGTTGCGCCGTCCTCATTTTCGAAGGAATATGCGCCAATGGTGCCTCCGATCTATAAGACGCACCAAACAGTCACTCGTAATGGGTGCATTGGCTTCTGTGAGACCACGTTTGGGTTTTCTGAGATCCAAATACGGCAATTGTGCTTATTAACGTGCCCATCAAGATCAAAATGTTTTTTTTTTCTTTTTGCAAAATCGACATCATGCGGTTTCGCGTTGGCTCATCTAGCGAAGCGAAAACGAAGCAGATGGTCATGTGCAGTGTTGCCATATTTTTTTTAGAAAAACTGAAAATTTAGAAGAAGAAACTCATTTTCAAGCGAAAAACTGATTTTCAAGTGAAAAACTATACATACTTAAAAAGTTAAAAGATTATATATGTATACGGGTATGTTCTGAAATTTAAATCGAGTAAATTCTCAAAGGCAAATTAAACTTAAATGCTACTATTATTGTAAACTTTTGATAATCAAAGAAGTTATTTGAAAGGTAATTCAGTGAATTAATAAGAAACAATATTAAAATCTAATTTGAAAATTTAGTAGTTTGAAATTTCATTCGATTTCAATTTCAATCGATTTTGATTTACAGAACATACCCGATAATTTATTTCATAGTTAATTTTTTACTCAAGCATAACATAAACAATCAAATATTATATATATAAATGATATGATATAATGACATTGTGCCTGAATTTGACACTTCTTTTTCCGACAAGCGTGGCATCCAGCGAGTAAATCGGATTCGAGTACGCTGAATCCAGAGCTACCAAGCGTTTTCTTAGGTTAGTTCTTGTTTCCAAGATATACCGTTATTTCGGAAAAGGAGGAGTTCGGACAACATATATTAGCGCAACCTAAACTGTTTAGTTTAATAAATTAAAAAACCGAAATTACGCAATAAGATTTTCTTTAAGTAAGGCTAAAACTTCTTATAATCTGATCAGTAGTTTTAAAAATAGTGAAGCAGATATACAACTCATGCGTACGTACTTACGTAGTATCCAATGTGATCCCACTGTTCTTTAGTAAAAGAAATTATATTTCTAACACTACTGCGTAAAAAGAAGCAACTTTTATTCTGTGAGGATCAACAATGTCTGACTTCTCTCTTTCTTTGTGATCAGTGGTCAAAAAAGGATAATTAGATTGTTGCATTAAAAACGTACGAGAAAACCTCGCCACAGTTATATTAAGCAAATCGGGTTAAGTTCTTACTTCAGAAATTGTAATTAAGGTAATAAAATTGAAAGTAAACAGAAACAAAAATGTTAAAAATTGTAAAATCTGCACAATTTACAGAAAAACTTATTTTTTAAACAAAAAACTTCAAACCTGCTTAATTCTTAAAAAAACTGCAAAATACAAATAAATTTGCACATTTGGCAACACTGGTCATGTGGCTTGAACTCTTGAGCCAATTGAACTTTGTAAGGCGTCATACCGAGATCCTTTCGCAAAATTCGACGTAAACTGGTGCGTGAAATGCTCAATTTTTTAGAATGATGATGAATTGATGTTGATGGATTCTCACGCACACTCTCAGCCACAGCTTCGATATTTTCAAGTGTACGCACTGTACGAGCACGCTTACGTCTTGGCACATCAACAATGAAATCAGTTTCACGAACTTTAGCAATAAACTTGCGTATAAAGGGCACTGTGGTCCTTCTCTGCGACCAAATTTTGTACGACATTTTTTCAATGTTGCTCAAACGTAAGTCGATTCATTTCGTTCAGTGGAGATAATATACTGAACTTTGTGCGGTTCTGTCACAAAGCTGGTTCAAATTTAAACCGAAAGATGGTCCATCCGATATTACCAACACATACATGAATTTGATCAAATTGTTTTTTGTGTGGCCATGGCGCATAGCACTACGTTTGTATAAAATTTGTTAACGGTAAATTTCTTCAATGACTAGAACTATGGTATTAATAATATTGAATTCTAATTACTCTCTGTTGATAACTTTCATAGCTGATTACTAACTTATACTGTTTAAAAGAGAAGAGCGGAGCTTAGTAAAAATTGGATAAATAGGTCCAAAAAGAGCAACTATGTTTGTGTTTTGTAGTGGTATATGGTATATACTAGTTTTATATTTTAGTTTTTTATTTTTCATGACCAAACCTTTAATAAAGCGCGAGATAGTAATCGAACTTTTAACAAAATGAAATCAAATTCTTAAAGCTCATAAGATTTGCTTTAAAACTAGCCCAAATTAATTGTATATTATATTTGGATTTAGGGATAGCATGTTGTTTTCCATTAAACCTATGCAGTTTTTTTAAGACGGCTTAAATTAAAACCTTAATTTCTCTCGGCGGCAGATAAGTCTTCATTATAGACCCATACTTTCTTTGGATAATTTTCTCACCTGAAAAAATTGACCCACACTAGTATGTATACATTCATTCATATGTATGTATGTATGTATTTCCGCATCTGTATTATCGATAATAATCTTATACTGATTTGAATATTGTTCGTATTAATTCTCTCAAATGTTTTGATGTTTTCTATCTAAGGTCTTTCATGGCCTTTTTTCAACTTTTATTTCCTCCATACACATGTATATATATATTCAATAACTCATATTTATTTAATCCGTTCTTTTCCTGCTATTTAATTTTGTTGTTTTTATATAATAAAGTTGTCAACTCACATATCGCTTAAAAAAATTTATATTTTTCTTGAGATGAATGTGAAGACGACATGATTTTATTTAAAATTGTAAAACATTGGTTTTTTCTTCTTACAAAGGTTATCTACATACTTATACCAGTTTCCTTGTTTGTTTTCTATTTCCGACAAACATTGAAGTAATCAATTACAAAAAAAAAATTGATTTATTAGTGTAAAAACAGAAATAGAAAAACTAGTTTATAAAAGTATATTTAGTTTTAAAAGGGAAGTGCCTCTCTTCAAGTCAATTTTTAGCTTAAACTACATTCTATGTTTCCAAATTAAAAATTACTCTGTGTGCTGTATTATATTCGATCAAAACTTGAAACTATTAGTGGTATCCAATTTAACTCTCCATTTGTTATTTTTATTCGTTACATTCTAATCTATTTATGTGATAAATACACATGCTTTTATGCAAACTTAAAATTTTTATATTTATTAAAAAAATGAACAAATTCGTCCATTGATCTGATTCAAGTAAAATTTCTGATGTTTCTCAACCAGGACAATTGTTTACTGTCAATTTCCAGCCATCTTTCATTTTCGCCTTGGAGTATACGTTAAAGGGATTCATATTTTGATTCTTGACTCATATAGCCAAAATGAGCAGATTTCCACTTTTTAGTGGAAGGTTGTGAAAGTTACGCGAAAACTCTTTTTCTCGAACGATCACAACACTTACTTACTCGCCCTCACCTGACCGCGGATGGCTCGTCTCCATAGCGTAGAGACACGTACAAATTGTAATCATTACACAATCTACGGAAAGGAAACGAATTTGCATAATTTTTCCTGAAGAAGTCCAATACCGAAGAACTATAATGCCGAGCAAACGGGGATGCTAAAATTCAGGTTCAGAAGTAAAAACTCAGAGTCAATATCACCCGCAATAAGGTTTTATCAGACTCAATCTAGCACCATACGAAAGAAAATCATCAACATAATTCCACCCTAAGCCACGTGAACGGAATAATGAAAACTGTTTCCGCACGGACTCAAGTGGATCAATATGAACCTGATAATAAGGATTCCAAACAACCGAGGCCTACTCCAAAATCGGCCTAACGAGCGAAATATATATCTGTCTCGCAATATAAGGGTCAGTGTATTCTCTAGATCATCTTTTCACAAAACCGAGAACAGTTCGAGCTTTACTAGTCATCATACTGATATGATCAATAAATGAAAGTTTCCTATACAACAACACGCCTAGATCAAGAAAAGTAGTAACGGTTTTTAACGGCAAGAATAATTTTTATACTCGAACGGAAACATAATTCTGCGGGAAAAAACCATATGCTTGCATTTTCGAAGGTTGAGATCCATTAAATTAATTTTGCACCAATCAATGAAGACATAATACTCCATTGCAGAACAGACCGACCAAAAACACCATTAGAAGTATAAAATAATTTCACATCATCAGCATATATAAGAACACTATAGTCAGAAAGTACCATAGGAAGGCCATTAAGAAACAAAAAGAACAAAAGTGAACCCAAATGTCTACCCTGCGGAAATACAAAAGAAACATAAATGGTCTTAGACAATACATTCTGAAACAAATCTCTCTGAGTTCTCAAAGAGCCTATCCAACAAAGCAGTCTTATCAGGAATACCAATCAGTGCCAATTTATGAAGCAATATCCTATGGTCGACTCTATCAAAAGCCTTACTGAAATCAGTATAAAAAACATCAATTCGATCACCAGCGACAAAGCCCAAAAAAATTCAAGAAGGTTAGTAGTAAATTCAAGAAGGTTAGTTAACCATTAAAACCATGCTGAAAGGGTGGCATTATAGATTTCGTCACCAACTTCTCCATTAACTTAGGAATAGCACTGAGCTTAGCAATTCCCCTATAATTTGAAATATTCGACCTACTACCGGATTTATGTAAAGGAATAATAAACGACCCCTCCCAAATAAGAGGAAAGTGACCTACCTCCAAAAGATTGTTAAAGATAAATGTCAAAGGACCACTCAAAACGACAGCACAGTTTCTCAACACACAGGCAGGAACCCCATCAGGCAATGCAAGTGCGTAGACTTCAGCCCAGACAATCACGTTGTTATACTACTTATAATGCAATTATGCTTTCTTGGTGGTATCAACGCGGCACTGTATACTATGAGCTGCGGTGATCGGAGCAGACTGCAATTACTTCGCTTGAATCATGTATTATGAGACATAATTAAGTTATTCTTTTGTATGACAACAGCCGACCTCAAGTCACAAAAGTTTCAAAACAATTATTAGAGACGATCAAATGCCGCATCCGCCATATTTTTGGGCTGTTGCGACGGATACAATGTACTCACACGTCTTTATGCGGGTTTTCTTTAAATGACATTTCGCTATAACGGCCTGTTTGAACTATGGAACACATTCGCTTTAAGCGCAAATCACCTCGTTATACGGTTAAAAACTGTGGATTCTCCATTTTTTAATAAAAAGTGTAAGGAAAGCAAACGCAACACACATTCATCTAGTTTAAATGCATTTCGATCTACGGTCTACATTTTAAGAAACTATCTGGCCCGTATAAAGAGGTATGAGCTTATCTTTTAACATGTCACCGAATCATTTCCTTTGAAGAAATACAAAATCAGCTTTAAAGTTGGAGCGCCCTAAAAGACGAAAAGTTTTTGTGAGACGGTATTTGGAAATTGGCTCCGAGGTGGGGAAAAGATGTAAGCACTGATTTGATAAATTTGTATTTTCATTATCTTTTTGAGTTCAAAAAGGAAACAAATAAAGTTATAGTCCCAATACCTAAATTACACTTATTTTTGTTGTAAAAAAAACTGCGAAAACCTTTAAATAAAAAAACCCACCCGGGCTTTTTAAATATAATACGCAATAAAACCCGGGTGGTTTTAATTGGATTACCCTATAAAACCCATGACCAAAAACAAAATGACCATTTGTATCAAATGAGCTCCTACCGCCCGTAGGTAAACAAGAATCAAATTCATTACATAGTAACAACCCAGGATGAGAAACATGCTCGGGGGCAGATATAGAATTAATACGAAATGAAGAAGTAATACCCGTCCTGAACAAATATAAGATCCAAAGTCCTACCAATGGAATTCAATACATCATGCACCTGGAAAAGACCAAAATCAGACATAACGGACAAGATCTCTCCATAAAGTGGAACTGAAGATGACGGTATTAACGAGCCAATATGAGGCGAAAAATTCCAAGAAATATACGGTTGGTTAAAGTCACAAAGGACAACTATAAACCCATCAAGCGCCACTAAATCCCTAACTCTAGAAATCAGATTGAAATGAGTCCCATAAGCTCGGAAATCTGAAGAAGAAGGAATATATAAGAATAGGTAATGTATATGAACTTACCTTGAATACACACCCTACTGCATAGATATTAAAAAATTAAGATGAGGGAATACATCTTTCCCGTACTCCTCTTTTTGTATGTACACTAGCTTTACCAATTCGGCGTTGACCGGAAATCTGTATATATGTATGTATATTATATATGGAAACAAATTTTTTTGTGGCCTGTCTGCCTTTATAAAGAAAATGTTAAAGCGACTTTTGATATACATGTACCGCTAATATAATTAGTGAGATGTACGTTAATAAATATTTTTTTTATGGGAGGTGCCTCGACCACTCTTCCTGTGAATTCAATTTTTGATCTTAATGTGCAACTTGGTAACAGAATACCATGTGAAAAGTTTGAAGTCTCTACTTTTATACATAGTTCACAAGATAATATTACTGTAATAACTAATAATAACTAAGTATTTCGTAGAAAGCGACTATGATCCAAAAATTTACCTTTTACCCATTATTAGCACCGAAAAATGCAACTTTTGGAAATGCCCTTTAGTACAACACGTTTTATAAGATGATAAATGTTAACTTATAAATAGTTCAAATTTGTTCATTTTAGTTAAAATAAATATAGAAAACGCTTCGTATTTAGTGATGAATCTCATTTCTGGTTTTAAAAGACAACAAGCAAACTTGACGTATTTGGAGCGAATATAATCCTCCAAGTCGTTAAGGAATTACCATAACATCCATTTAAATTTACCGTTTGTTGCTCTTTACACGTTGGCGGCATAATTGGCCCTTATTTATTTCGAAATGTCCAAGGAGCTGCCGTTACGGTGAATTTTTTTATTCTAAAAATTAATAAGCTAAACATCAATGACACTTGGTTCCAACTTACCATACAGCGCGCTCAGCAGTCGATTTTTTGCAATATTAATTTGGTGACAACTTTCTTTTTAGAAGTGATCCTGTTCACTGGCTTCCTTGTTCGTACGCCTCTGGATTAATTTTTATGTGGCTATTCTAGGTCATTGGTTTGTGCTGACAAACCAGCAATTCTTTAAGCATTGGAAGCCAATATTTAAGCCACCATTGACGCCCAAACGGCCAGAATAATTTTAAAAAGTAGTCAAAAATTGCACTGATCACTGACATGGTCCAATCATGTAACTCGTAGCCGCAGCGGACATATGCAGAAATCATCTTTAAAAAAATGCCATGTAGATCGGTCGAAGAGAAGGAGAGCGTGGTTCATTTCATCTACCATTGTCCGTCTTAGGCTCGGCGTAGGCTGTTCACGCTGATTCCACTCTTTCTCGATGGCTTATCGGAGCTTTCGAACCTTAACATCAGGTTGATAGACAGGTTCTTAAGGCTGTCGGCCTGATTTCCGACTTAATTTATGGAATTGTACTTCTGTGCGGGATCCCTGGCTAATCATCAGCGGTCCCCAGATGGTTAGTCGGTATCTTGATTTAGTGAGGCTTCCACTCATGCCATCCCCTCCTAACCTATCATTTTAAGTTTTCAAGCTCTAAAGAGAATACCCTATATGTTTATGCACATATATCTAAAATAACTTTTACAAATTAAAAAAAATGACATTAAATGCCGGTTTTTTGTTTTTCATTTTATTTAAATTATATTTTTGTTTGACTCTTCCAATTCGCGAATTGATTTAGTGTTTATTTTGAATGCAGAAAACTATCTTAAGCGAGAAATGTTATTTCTTAACGAATTTATAAATTGTATACGGTTTAAAATACATTTTGATTTACGATGAATAAATTACAAAAATTTCGAAAATTAATGTTTTTTTCAAATTAAATAAAATCGAATTATGTATGTACAGTGTTGGAACAAATAACAGGGACACATTCTTTTTTTTCCAATAATATGTCAAAAATTTTGATGCATTGAGGTTTTATTGATGGAAAATTTTTCAGACCATGAAGAGCTCCAAAACTAAAGTTTTTAATCCAATCCAATGAAAGAAAACTGCAGAGACTAAGGGAAGAAAGCGTGGAACAACTGTCGACTTGGATAAACTTACAATTCGAACCTAAAACATTAATCGTTTCAAGTCATCAAATAGCCTGAAAAATCAACTTATTGCTCCTGTTTCAAGTCGCCAATAAGAAAAAACAAAACAAAAAGAACTTGTGAAGGCTATACTTATGGATAAGAGTCTTTGACATGTATGTTTTCTCAGCAAACGAAAACTACACCCGAACCGAAATAGTTAGAATAGAACAACATGCTATGGTCAGACGAAACGATGATTAATTTGTTTGGGTCAGATGCAAAATAATATGTACGAACATATTTTACTTAAGATGGGATCGCACGATGATACAAATTTTATTGTGACAACTAAGCACACAATAATAAAATTGTCCCATTTAAAAATTCAGTATTCACACGGTTGTCTTATTTTATACAAAATTTGTTGTCACAAGATGGCGCGAAACGATGTATTGGCAATAATTGTCCCAACGCTGTCACACGATTGTTCTAGTTTACGGGAACTCTGTAAATCAGCTGTTGTGGTAAATTAAATTATCTTGTTTTTGTGTTAAAAATGGTTCCTTTTTTAAAAAAGCAAATAGCTTCCTCTTTATTTACATATATTGAGGTCATTTAGTGAACAAATGAATAAAAAGAAATACAAAAAAAGGAAAAAAAGTGTGTGGGTCAGGGATTGGCTCACAATAAGAGCCGTTGATGGTGCATATGAGAAAACATTTCAATAAATTAAAAAAATAATAATTCACTAAAATATTTATTCATTTAAATTGGGAATATAATTACAAATTATATTTAATTCTCTAAAGTAAAGATGACTTATTCTCTAAAAAATAAAAATTGCATCGGCTTTGATTATCAGGTGTCCGCTTGATGAAAAAAAGTAAAAATAATGAATAAAGAAATGGTGGAAGTTTGTGATGCAATTTACATATAAATAATTAAAAAATGCTTATTTTAAGGGATGACAATTATAAATACCGTATAAATACGTGTTTATTTTAATAAAACTTTAATTACAAAGTAAAAATCGGTGATTATTCTTCAATTGCCACACAAGGATACAATAGATATTGGTGTATTTTTGAATTTACATTGGTGCATGATTGCCGGTAAAGCTTTCACACGTTGCATTTGGTTGGGAAAATAAGCACAATAATATTGTGAGTTGCCGTATGAGCCAATAAAGTGTATAATCACACGATTGGCATATAAAAAACATTAATTATTGGTGCATTACGACAATCATGTGATCCTGCCTTTACAATTTATACTTTATTTGAGTTTAATAAATAAAAATTTTAGAAACTGTTAAACTGCATCCATATTACTTATTCCACCACTGTATTTACATTTTATACCCTAATTGTGTCTTCGGACATTCGTTTTTGTTTTGTTTTATTGAGAAATGAGTTTGTTTATAATTAAAACCTTTTTTATGTACATATGTATGTATATATATATATATATATATATATATATATATATATATATATATATATATATATATATATATATATATATATATATATATATGTACATAATCAAAAATCAATAAAAATTATTTTGTATGAAAATAGAAACCATTTAACAGATTTGGGTTATAAAAAGTTATAAGTATTTTTTTAAGCAAGTATTCTAATAATATGTATATGTAGGCATGTAAAGGGTCCGTCAAATAATTTTTTTTTTTTTTGAAAATATTTTTTTATAGCATTTCAAAAAAAAAAAAATTAAACTGCTGAATACTTTCTCAAATTTATTTTTTATTTGAAAGTACAATCCTTTCGGTTAATAATGGCTGGCCATGCAATAGCCTACACGATCGGTCCAATTTTTAAGCACATCCTGTTGAAACCAAATGTTGCTAATATCATCCTCTTCAATTTTTGTGAACAAAAATTCGTTCAACATGGCCCGATAACGATCACCATTGACTGTAACGGCCACTCCTTGCTCATTTTCGAAGAAAAATAGCCCAATTATGCCTCTGGACCAAAATCCGCACCAAACAACGGCTCGTTTTGGGTGTATCGGCTTTTGAATATATGCGTGCGGGTTTTCTGTGCCACAAATGCGACAATTTTGCTTGTTTACCTACCCGCCAAGATCAAAATGAGCTTCATCTGAAAAGATAATTTTTTTTGGCAAAATCGGCATCTTCTGTAAGTCGATCGCAGGCCCGTTGTTCAAGCGTATACCAACCATATTCGTTCTGCGGAAGGATAAAACTAATTATTATTATTATAGACATGAGCTAAGTGTTACCATTCACGAAATAAGCACTAGTTGAAAAAAAAACGTTAGATGGCGGACCCGTTATAAGAAAGGTGCGTTATATAAATATACAGGTTTAAACACTCAATGGAATATTTACCACCGTATTCATAAAAAAAATTTCTGAAATTGGAAATTTAAAATTTAAAATTAAAATCGCAATTTTCATGCGATTTGCATGCAGCACATACGCGTAAATTTGAAATTCATAAAAAAAATTGTATGGAAAATTTTAAATAAAACACTTAAAAATGTAGAAATACGTACATATGTATGTACATATATAAGAGAGAATAATGTTATAACTTTTAAGAATTTATGATTTCATAAAAATGTAGTGAACGAAACCCTTCATAAAAAGAAAATGTGTGGCTTGATTGCTATTTTGTTTGCAGTAAAAGAGTAAAAGGATCTTTGCGTGTCAGTTCTAATTTCATTAAGTATTAAAATTATGATCATCTGCGGAAAAGCAAACAGCGAGCAGGCCGAAAATGCGCGTTAAACCTGGACATTTTAGATTTTATTTGCGACACTGCATCTCCATTGTCCATTGTTGAAGAGCCTAACTTTAAAGCGTTATCTCTGAATAAAAGTATTCTGAGCAGGCGTGCCATAATAAGGTTACTTTTAGAAAGACATAATAGGCATGTTTAAAAATTGTTAATGATATCGATAAGGTAGAATTTGTATGCGTGACAGCTGATTTGTGATCAGGTTGAAAAAGTAATTTTTTGGTTATACTTGCCATTGGTTAGATGCGAATAACTTTGAAAGAAAGTCTGCAGCATTGACTTGCCAAAGATTTAAGGGAACACACAATTTCGAACGCGTAATATAAGTTACCAGTTGACAAAATTGTTTACACGGTTACTGATAATGGATCAAACTTCATTACGGCATTTAAGGAATTCGGAGTTAAATTAAATAATATGTTTATTTAATATACTTATTTCAAGTTAACAGTTTCTTTTGTAAATTTTTATCAATATAGCACATGTAAACGAAGAAAACAGTGATGAGG
The DNA here is from genome assembly GCA_023159175.1 of Wohlfahrtia magnifica. Lineage (NCBI taxonomy): Eukaryota > Metazoa > Arthropoda > Insecta > Diptera > Sarcophagidae > Wohlfahrtia > Wohlfahrtia magnifica. Next base: position 40,993 of record JAKWBJ010000181.1, on the reverse strand, counting down.
AATCGACTCTGGCTCTGATTCAGATGAGTGAATGAATGATTCAAGTCCTTGTTGTACAATAATCTACTACTACTCAATCTTTATTGTGAGTTTTGCTATCTTTACAAAGTCTACATCATATATATTATGTAGTCACAGGGTGATTCTTATATCTAAATAACTTTACTTACTATACACAACAGTCCTCAGTTTTGTTCTTTAACTCCTCGACTATCAAAGCACTTCTCATGTGGCGGTCACACCTTAAATCTTTTAGCGTCAACTGATTTTAACAAAGTAATGAATTTATCAAGTCAGAATCTACAAGATATACATAAGAGGTCTTTTAGAAGGTAAATTTTATTCATAACAATATTATATCTAAATAACAAATTATATTTAACTAACTTGACTTACTATACATCAGAGTTCGAACGAATATTTGTTGATAGATTGTCGCCTCTGGTGGAAAGGACAAATATAATTCCAGAACATCTATTCGGTTTTCGTCATGAGCACGGAACACCTGAACAATGTCACAGAATTGTACAGTATGTCACGGAAGCTTTGGAGAACAAAAAATACTGCTCTGCAGTATTTTTAGATGTTCAACAAGCTTTCGATCGAGTATGGCATCCTGGTTTATTGTACAAGTTAAAAAAGTTCTTACCAACACCTTACTACCTTTTTATTAAATAATATTTGTCAGATCGCTTCTTTTATATCAAACACAACAACAGTTTTTCCGACTTTATTCAGATCAGGTCTGGGGTACCTCAGGGTAGTGTTCTCGGGCCTTTGTTATAACTATTTACACTTCAGATCTTGCTATAAACCAAAATGTACTAGTGGCGACATATGCTGATGACACGGCGATACTTTCTGCAAGTGATTCCAATACAGAGGCATCAACTACAGTACAGCACTACCTTCACATTTTTCATAACTGGTCAACTAAATGGAATATAAAGATTAATTGTAGCAAATCACAACATATTACATTCACGCTTAGAAAAAGAAACTGTTCACCCGGTAAAATAAGTAATGTTACTATTCCCCACACTAATTGTGTCAAATATCTCGGACTATATATGGATCGAAGGCTTACGTGGAAAAATCATATAATAAAAAAGAGGCATCAATTTAACTACAGATTTAAAAAAACTATACTGGCTGTTGCGTCCTAAATTTGAGCTGAGCATCGAAAATAAGCTACTGATCTATAAATCCATTTTAAAGCCCGTATGGTTATATGGTATTCACCTATGGGGAACTGCAAGGAACTAAAACATCGAAATATTGCAGAGATTTCAATCCAAAGCACTGCGTACAATACTTCAATCACCATGGTTTGTTACAAATGAAATAATTCACAACGATCTCTATATACCAAAAATAAAAGATGAAATCAAACGATTTTCGGAAAAATATTTGAAAAGATTGAGTAATCACCAGAATGTCTTAGCCATTTGTTTATTAGACGAGACTTTCGAAACAAAGCGACTGAAGTGGTCTCATGTGTTAGACTTACCATTTTTACCTTAATAAATTAGTCGATATATTAAAATTTTTATTTTTTTGAGACAAATTTAATTTTATGTGTTTATATTGCATAATATTGTAATATAGTTAATGTTGAATATTCTTATATAAAAAAAAATTTTTCAATAGTATTGCTTATTACCTCACTAGATAGATTGCAAATAAATAAATAAATAATGAAAAAAAAAATGTCCATTACCACTGAGTATTAGGGGCGAAAATGCACTATTTTTTTACTACCACTAAAAGTAGTGGAAAATGAAATCTAATGCAATAAATCCAACTCTGTTTAAACTAATAATAAATATATTTCTTTATTAATAAAAAATACATAAATGATTAAACAATTTTTGTTTTTGTTTAAAATAACTTAAAACAAGCTAAGTATTATCTTCTCTAAATCCAGACGAAGAAATTACTTTTCTACCACAGCGTGTAACTTAAATATTGTCAGTAATATTTTATGATTTAACTTGCAAATTTTTATTAGGTACCACCGTTTCTATATTGTTGTTCATCAGTGTTCTCATAATTTTTCCTTATTTTTTCATTATGAATTCCTCATTTCTCCTATACAATGAATCATTATTTTCCCTCACTATAAATGACCTTGGCTTCTGACAATTTTCTACTATTTCCACTGAAAACCAACAAGATGAAGGATTTCTCTTAAACATAACCTTATATCCCAGTCCAACAGACTTTTATTTCTTTGTATGACGATTGTAGTATTCTGAAGATTTTCTAGTACTTTGGCTTATTTGTCTTTCATATTCACTAATGTCATTTAATTTTGGTTGTAAATTGGAAGTAAGCTTAGGAAGTTTAGTGTTCAATTTTCTGCACATCAATAGTTCGGACGGACTTGGTAGGTTTCCCTTGGGCGTTGTGCGATAGTGCAACAATGCAGTCTATGGCTCCTCACCACTATCAAGACATTAATACAATAATTTCTTTATAGTGTGTACCGAATGTTCTGCTAGGGCATTCGATCTAGCCAAATAAGGTGGTTAATACCCCAATTACACTGGTCTACAGCAAAAAATGCCTTTAAATAAAACTATATGAAATATAATGATTTTCATGCGCTGAATTCAAATCAGTTTTCAGTTTTTTTATGGGCGTGGCAAATTTTTCAACCAAAATATGGTAGTTATGTCAATATACTCGTATTTCATCATAACTTGAAAACGACTTGACCGATTTTAATACAAGTACCACCAAACGTTTAGGAACACAATTTCCTATATATCACCTGAATAAAATTTGCTTTTATTTTCAACAGTTTCGAAGTTATTCATAACTGAGTTGCGAAAAAAATTTTTTTTTCTATTTCAGCCCGATGGAAAAAAACTGAAAACGGATTTGAATTCAGCGTATCAAAATCATTATATTCAATATAGTTTTAAGGCGAGAAAAATTTTTTTTGTAGACCAGTGTTATCACAAAACAATTTAAATTCGTTGGAGCTGTATGGTGGGCTATTGTCAGATACCAATATATTCGGAATACCCTGTCTAGCAGAAATATATGACCTGAGCACTTTAGTGTCCTGAATGCAATAAATCGATTTCAATATATTTAGAAAAATAGTCCACAACTAATATGTACTGTTTCTTATTGAATTCAAATATAGCACAACCCACATTGAACCAAGGAATATTATAAATATCATAAGTTAATATATCCTGCTTAGATTTCGAATTTCTATGTTTCATACGGGTTTCACATTTAGATACTAGATTAAATATATCAGCGTAGATATTTGGCCAATACACTGATTGCCGAGCCAGACTCTGACATCTTTGTATGCCAATATGACCCTCATGAATACTTTTCAATATTGACTTACGAAGTCTATTCGAATTTAATATCTGATCATATCTCATGATAATGTCATCGACGATATGAATCTGATCCTTTATCTTATAATAAGGCATAATTTCTTCTTGAACTAGCCTTTTATACCGTGGCCATCTGTTATGTATATAAAATTCAATTTTCTGAAAAATATGATATTTTGCATATGCTCCTTAATATCATTAATATTAGAAAATGGAATTTCTAAGCGAGACTAAAAGATTGCAATGAAGTATACTATCATTATGAGTCTCAATAAGTTTGTTAGTTTCTACTGGGCATCTCGATAATGTATCGGCTATAAATACATTTTCTCCAGGTTTATGTATTACAGTAAGATCATAACTCTGAGGACGCAACATGAAACGCTAAAGTTTAGCTGGAATTTTATGTAATGGTTTACCGAATAAAGAGACTAGAGGTTTATGATCCGTTTCGACCAATAACTTCGCACCATATATATACTGATGGAATTTTGTGAATCCAAAACGGACTGCAAAAAGCTTCTTTTTTATTTGAGCATAATTCTCCAGAGCGGCCGTAAGCGCCGCCGATGCATATGCTATGGGTTGCCTAGCATGTAAAATACCAGCCCCAACTGCAAATTTCGAAGCATCTATGGTCAAAATTAATTGTTTATTAGTATTATAATATGTTAGGACAGGACTTGTCGTAATTTCATTTCAACTTTGTCCCAGTGCCAAATAATATCCTTTTTTAACAACTGTCTAAGATGTCTGTTCTTAGATGGCAAATTCGGAATGAAACTTCCTAAATAGTTGATTACCCCAAGAAAACTTTGCAACTCTGTTACATTCTTGGGTATTGGTATGTCCAAAATTGCCCTTATTCTATCATCATCTTCGCTAAAAATGTGATCAAGAAATTTTACCTCCCTTTGCATAAACTTGCACTTGTCCCTACTAAACTTAAAACCAATTTCTTCCGCCCTTTGCACTACCTTTTCTAGTATGTTCTCATGTTCCACAATTGTCTTTGCATGAATTAAGAAATGATCAATATATAGGGTCCGCCAAATAATTTTTTTTTTTTTGAAAATACTATAAAAAAAACTACTGAATATTTTCTCAAATTTCTTTTTTTATTTGAAAGTACAATCCTTCCGGTTAATAATGGAAAATAATTTCATTCAAATGGCTGCCTCGGCTAGCCATAAAGTAGCCTACACGATCGGTCCAAGCACATTATCGATTTTGTGCAGCTGTATTTCACCAATGGCTTCACGAATATTGTCCTTTATAGCGTCAATTGTCTCTGGCTTGTTGGCGTAACACTTATCTTTGACGGCACCCCACAAATAATAGTCCAACGGTGTCAAATCACAGCTCCGAGGTGGCCAAACGACATCAGCTCTGCGGCTGATAATGCTGAAACCAAATGTTGTTAATATCCTCCTCTTCAATTTTTGTGAACAAAAAATCGTTCAACATGGCCCGATAACGATCGCCATTGACTGTAACGGCCACTCCTTGCTCATTTTCGAAGAAAATCCGCACCAAACAGTCACTCGTCTTGGGTGTATCGGCTTTTCAATGTATGCGTGCGGGTTTTCTGTGCCCCAAATGCGACAATTTTGCTTGTTTACATACCCGCCAAGATCAAAATGAGATTCATCTGAAAAGATGATTTTTTGTGGCAAAATCGGAATCTTCTGTAAGTCGATCGCAGGCCCACTTAGCGAAGCAAAACACAACCATATTCGTTCAGCGGAAGGATAAAACTAATTATCTGTCAAATCAGACATGAGCTAAGTGTTACCATTCACGAAATAAGGACTAGTTGAAAAAAAAACGTTAGATGGCGGACCCTTTACATAATTAATCCCTCAATATCGCCGAAAAGTTTCACTATTTCCGAATGGAAGATTTCAGGTGCAGCGTTTATACCAAAGAGAAAGCGTAAAAACCTATATCTACCAAAAGGAGTATTAAAAGTACACAATTTAGATGAATAATCATCTAATGGTATCATTCAAAAACCACTGTTTACATCAACAACTATAATATTTGGATCCTACTAACTTAGGAAATGCGTAATGCGAACGCACAATTGTTCTATTTAAATATCTTGGATCTAAACAAATTCTTAATTGTCCATTAGGTTTTGTAACTACTACTATGGAGCTTACCCACGCTGTTGGCTCTCTAAACAGAGCAATCATATTCAACTTAATCATCCTGTCCAACTCAGATATTAAGCTCTCATTAAGATTGAATGGAATTTTTTTTGATGGATCTACAACTGGAGGATTTTCATTCCTAATTTTAAAATTACATTTCGTTTTTAAATGTCCCAATCCATTAAATACATTAGAATATTTTTCAGATATTTTATTCGAAGATAATACATTAATATTTTTAATCAAATTCATTTTAACTGCTAAATCTAGCCCAATTTTACTTGCACAATTCATATTTAATGCCAAAAATGTACTCTTATAATTAATACCTTCGAAAGAAAAAGTTAAATCAACTTTACTTAATAATGGAAGCTTTTCTCCACTAAAAGTGAGAATATTTGTATTGCTTAATTATAAAAGCTTTTCCAATTTTAATATATTCGACGTCTCCTTTGATAATATGTTTGTTTGAGCTCCAGTATCAACTTGAAGAGTAACTTTTATGTTGTTTATAAATACCTTAACGCTCCATATCTGATTTGACTGATGATGGTTAGAGGAATAGGGAGCACCTACAAACAGATCTTGAGCATTATCGTCATCGTGAGTGATAACTAAAAAATTATTAAAACACTTGATTATGGTCGTGGTTTAAACTATATTTAATTTTAAGTATTATTTTTTTATTTTTTCGGCGCAATGAGTCATATACCCAAGCATGTTCTGATTTGACTGATCTTAATTTACCAACCAAGCTGGATATCTTGAGATATTATTTTTATTTGAGCGAATGTGCTATAAAAGAACAAAAAAAGTTTTCCTATAAATTATTCACTACTCAAGTAGCAAATAAGTTGATTGGAATTTAGGAAAAACTTGGTATGGAAATAATGCCGAAAATAGTGTATTGATTAAATTCAATAGATTGCTAAACAAATATCAAGCCGAAGGCAAGCAAAGATACTATAAGTCATTTTCAGAGATTGTAAAATCTCTGACAAAAATTTTTTACATTGGAAAATGAAAATGCGATTTGAAGGCATCTGTATGTACATGCGAATTGGTTCCAGAGCGCCTCAAAGAGCATCAGCATTAGGAACTACTCTTTTCTAAAATTTCGAAATGAAAGATCGGGATGGCGAACCTCACATCATGGATAAATCGAAAGTTCGCAGAGAAAAAGATAAATGCAGACGAGAAGTGCTTCGAAGGCGGAAAGACGATACCAATTTGTTAGCGTTTTCATTCGATGGTAGAAAAGATCATACTGTAACGAGAGATAAAATTGATGGGAAGTATCATACTAGGATGGTAAAAGAACCGCATCTTGTTATTTTGAAAGAACCAACTTCTTAATTGATTGGTTACGTAAGACTGAAACATGAAACGGCTGAATACAAAACAACCAAATTAAATGAAATTTTAAACGATAAAAATATATCACTGATGGTGAGCCAACAAACACTGAGCCATATGATGAAATTATACTACGATTTGAATCGTAGACCATTGCATTGGTTCGTTTGCCTTCTATACTTCAACGAACTTCCGTTTCGGCATTTGTTTCAAGTTTTGGAAAATTCAACCAACACTGGACCAAGATCTGTAAAAGGAAAACTTAGCAATCAAATTGAAACTTGTGAAATTCTTCCGGTAAGTAACTGCTATCACTCATTTGTTATAATTGTCAACCGTTTTTAATTATTTGACTACTTTATTTAACTATTTTCAGGTGGTGGACGGCTCTGAAAAAATTGCGTTGAAAAATATGCACCTTGCTTCAGAAAGAATTGCCCCTTGTTTCTCGCTGGCTCACCAAAGCCGCTAGATTATTACGATTATATGTGACAATGGAAAATCAATCCGAAAATTTACGGATTCTGGTTGAATTTATAATTAATTTTTATGTGCCAATGTACTTCAATATCAAGTATTACAGCTCTGTCGTATACGGTAGTGTATTATTTTTCAAGTTCATTAGTTGGTCACAGTTTCTACAACCTCCTTTATGCAGTATTGTCAATCAAGTAATTAAAGATAATTCATATTATGCCCATTCGGAAAATATCTTGCTATCAGTGTTGTTTGATGATAGCAAAGAAATGCGAGACTATGCTGTAAAGAAAATTCTACGCTATCGAACTGATGTTGAAGACCCAACGATACTTAGAGTTTATAAAAAACCAGATATAAGCTTTCATTGTACAAATTTCACAGAAATGATCAATTTGAATGATATATGTAAATAGCGTATTTGAACCACCATTCATACGACGCATTCCGTACGATACATTGAAAGAATATTTAAATCAAGATGATCCATTGTTTAATGATCTAAACATTCCGTCACATATACAAGGCACGAAACGACATGTTCAATTGCTAGCTAACGTTTCCAAACGAGTTATAGCAGAAAATGTAAACGCTGTTATGGCAACGACATCAGAGAGCCGTGCGAAATTGCCAGGCTTTAGAGCAAAAAAGATTTCAAACAATTCAACCCCCCCCCCCCCTCCCAGAAAGACTGCAGGGGGTGTGTCGGCCCCAAAGTTAGTGGGGGTGATTGTGGGGTAAATTAAACAAGTCCAATAAAAGCAATAAATATCGTACATCTTAATAAATATATCCGCGGAAGAGGTCAAAAGTCTTTTTAGTATTTTTTTAACAAGACGTAGATGTAAAAAGCGGATAGGATCGGGATTAGAAAGGATTTTATCTCCCATTTATAATACACACATATATGGTATATAGATTTCCAGGCAACACCAGAAGACTATTAAAAATTCACTACCTGAAACTGATCAAAAATATATTGATTATTTACTTTAGAGCATGTCTACACGAACTACAAATATCAAGGTTCGTTCGCGGCCAAATCTTGATTAATACCGCATATTTTGTCATACAAAATTTTGGGAGCGACCCACCTATCCTCATTTTGAATCTTGTTGAATCAGATAATAAAGCACTAATTAAGCAATAAAAACAAACAAAAAAGAAGTTTCTACCTGAAACCAGCGTTGCCATTGTGACACTAAAGTATCACTTTTGACCCTTTTTTATGCCAACGACACTTTTTATTACCCTTTTTTTAGTGTATCTAGTTTTGATCCCTTTTGAATATAAGTAAAGGTCCAAAATTCCTCACCAAAATTCTTAGGACACTTAGCTTTTATATATATATTTTATATGTACATAACATGCATGAGTTTTGTGAACATATATAAAGGGTTCGCCATCGAACGTTTTTTTTTCAACTAGTGCTTATTTCGTGAATGGTAACACTTAGCTCATGTTTGATTTGACAGATAATTAGTTTTATCCTTCCGCTGAACGAATATGGTTGTGTTTTGCTTCGCTAAGTGGGCCTGCGATCGACTTACAGAAGATGCCGATTTTGCCAAAAAAAATCATCTTTTCAGATGAATCTCATTTTGATCTTGGCAGGTATGTAAACAAGCAAAATTGTCGCATTTGGGGCACAGAAAACCCGCATGCATACATTCAAAAGCCGATACACCCAAAACGAGCCGTTGTTTGGTGCGGATTTTGGTCCAGAGGCATAATTGGGCTATTTTTCTTCGAAAATGAGCAAGGAGTGGCCGTTACAGTCAATGGTGATCGTTATCGGGCCATGTTGAACGAATTTTTGTTCACAAAAATTGAAGAGGATGATATTAGCAACATTTGGTTTCAACAGGATTTGACACCGTTGGACTATTATTTGTGGGATGTCGTCAAAGATAAGTATTACGCCAACAAGACAATTGACGCTTTAAAAGAGAATATTCGTGAAGCCATTGGTGAAATACAGCTGCACACAATCGATAATGTGCTTAAAAATTGGACCGATCGTGTAGGCTACTGCATGGCCAGCCAAAGCAGCCATTTGAATGAAATTATTTTCCATTATTAACCGGAAGGACTGTACTTTAAAATAAAAAAAGAAATTTGAGAAAATTATCAGTTTTTTTTTATAGCATTTTCAAAAAAAAAAAAAAATATTTGGCGGACCCTATATAAAAATTGCATTCGATATTATTATTACAACAACTGACTTTTATGCAACTGTCAAATTCTATGCATACCTATTTTTTCATATAAAGTTTGACAATTGTGTAAAATGAACTGATGATCAACTGCGATTATGCCCTGATACATACATAAAGTATTTTTTTTTAATTTAATTTTGTAGTTTCGCATGCCATCCATATACACATATGTTCATATTTGCAATAAAATAAAGGGTGTTTCTTATAAAGGTATAGAACTTAATAAAACAACGATGGATTATTCGATTGACATGAATTTTATTTATCCGAAGGATAATCTTGTGGCATTACATTTTAAATATGATTTCTGGCATATAACCGCCACGGCTGGCGCGGATTTAGTCCAATCTGGACGTCCTATTTTCGATGACTTTTTACAACATTTGTGGCCGTATATCGGCAATAACACGGCGAATGTTGTCTTCCAAATGGTCAAGCGTTTGTGGATTTACCGCATAGACCAATGTCTTTACATAGCCCCACAGAAAGTAGTCTAGCGGTGTTAAATCACAAGATCTTGGAGGCCAATTCACAGGTCCAAAACGTGAAGTTTCGCGGTCACCAAACTTGATGATCGCTTGGCTTCAATTCTTGCACGAGTTGGATTTTGTAAGCACGCAAACCAAGATCCTTCCACAAAATCTTCCATAAAGTGGATGGACACAGATCCAATTCCTGTGCTTGATGGCGGATGTACTTATTCAGGTTTTCCTCAATGCTACGCTCTATAGCAGCAATAGCTTCTTCTGTACGCACCGTACAGCGTCTCTGGGGATGCGAGTTATCAATAAGAGTAAACGTCGTGCGAAAACGTTCCATGGTTAATCGAATTAACTGCTCTGATGGACGATTTTGTCAACGATAAAATGGACGTAGAACCATTATTTTCGAAATAAAATTGCACTATTTGCAAGCGTTGTTCAGATTTGAGTCTATTCATGATGAATTGCCGAACCAAACTGAGAATAAATCACTTGACATCTGTTAAATCGGTCGCCATCTTGAAAAGTAATACCAACTTAAAGTTCTATACCTCTTCAAAAAACACGCTTTACATGCGAATGGACAAGTAAGTATTACATTCCCTAATATCTAATTATAAGGTGAGCTTCAAAATGATAAGGTCACCTTAATATTTGCTTAATTCATCCGAACTACAAAATGTTATGTAAGGTCACCTTATTTAAAAAAATTCTACGTTCAAATAAGTGAATAATAAGCCGGTGTTGCGCTTGGGGATGTGCCGTTATATTCGGTCTATTTAAATTTATGTAAATAAGTGCAAAGTTCAATGCGTCAAAATGATAAGGTCAGTGAATAATAAGCAATTAATCTAATCAGAAGGTATCACAGCTGTTATTTTTTTGTAATAATTTATAATTTAAATAATATCTGCGCGGTATGGGTCGCGGGAAACCTTTGTCACCTTATTAACAAGGACAAATTGTGGTACTTCATGAGCAGGGATTGAGTATGCGTGGAATAGCGAAAAAACTGGGACGATCTTTGTGTGTTGTGCAAAAATTATTATTTTCTTGCATATTGTTACGACAATAAGGTAAACAAAATCTGCAAAAACAACTCTATACGTGCTATTTACAAATAACCAACTATTAGCAGAGGCAAAGTAAATAAAAATAATACGGCAACAACAATAATTAAGCAGTAAAGAAAACAGGTAACAGACAATAAACAAGCAACAACAAATACTAAGAGCTGAAAGAGGTAGATGTTTACATACGCATGGCTAAAAAAGAACTAAAAAGACATTAAAAGAAAGAAATGGAATCTACCTGAAATATCGAGAGGTTCGAAAGCTTTCGATGTGTTGTTTACTCAGCCATATAAAAAGCACATCAATGCGAACAGCAATCAGTTTATTTGGTGTAAACTCAGTGAACAAGTTTATATGTCGTAAACTCAGCGAGTGGAGTTTAAATTTACTTTATTTAAACTCAGCGAGTGCAGTTTCTGTGAAGAGAGTTTATAAGGAGTAAACTCGTGAAGTGAATCGTGAAGTAAAAAACCAGTTTAGTTGGAGCTAACTCAATAAAGAGAGTTAAGTGTGGATAATCTCTGGTTGAAAAGGTTGTGATCGAACCTAAGTTATAACTACGATCGGGTTGAAGATCTTTAGGTAGAAAGATCCGTAGAGTAATTGTTGTTGTTTACAAGATTGTAAACAGTCATAGTAATTAAGAATAAAAATTTTTATTGCCTGTAAAAAGATTACAAGCAGTGGTGCATATAACTGTGATGAATAAAGGATTTTAATTAAAACCAAACACAAAATTGATTTATTTTAACTACAATCTACGAACTCATAGCAACACGTTTTTGATTTTCCACAGCCTACAGTCTCCTTGGGCTGGTTTCAACTAATTTTGTTCCACACATTAGGACTTATCTGACTCCATTTTTCCTAAAATGCGACTTTTAATTGTTCTTTACGAACCATATAAGCCCATTCCATCACTGGATAAACCTCCATGCTTAACCGTTTGCATAGTGTTTTTATGGCAAAATTGTCCATTACGGTTACGCCAAACAAATTGTACTTAATTTCAGTGAAAAATCTTATATTTTTTGTGTTGTAGTACTATAATTTAATAATTTTGTAGTTTAAAGTTAATTGAACTTTTTAGGGTCGGGTGAACGTCGATATGTATGGCGGTACCGCGCCACAAACTAGGAGAAATTTCGTTTTCGAAAGGTATACAAATTTTCATTTGGGGTTTGGGAATTTTATTGGGGATATTTAACAAACAATTGATGAAAATTTTCATTTTCAAAGTACAATATATGTACATGCATATCGCACTTGATCAACAAGAGAGTATTAACTTAAAATTTTAAAATGTTCAGTAGAGGTGGAAAACTGTTTATGGTTACATTTTAAGAGAATTTGAAAATCCGAATACATTCTTTTTTATGAAAATATACGATACATTTCTATTTCCACTTTGGTGATATAAAGGTTGCCACTACACATCACGAAAATGGTCTCAAATGTGGTTTTAGAGATGAAAGAGTAATCGGAGTACGTTAAAATTTTTACAGTAGATAGATATTGATGTTTTTAGTTGATTTCTTGCAAAAAGTAAAATTTTAAAATTTTTGATTTAATACACTCTTTTTGATCAAGTGCGATATAATATTTTTTATACCACAAAGTCAGAAAAATCAGTCTATGCACACCGGTACATGTTGCATGGATTATAACATTCTGTTGTCATTGCATTGTGATTAATTTAAAAAGAACAAAAAAAAGTTGGACTATACAAAAATCGACGACCCTTTTTATTAAAAGTTAATTTCATTTCTCCGTATATGCGATATAACAAAGAAAGGAAAAAAAGGTTGAGAGAAAGGCAAATAGCAAAAATAAGATTATAGAATGTATAGCTAGATAGATATATAGATTATTAGACCGATCATTACGTACGTATCCTTCGTTTGGTGACTTGAGGTTGAACTGGTGGTCGATAGAAAGCAACTGGGAGGTTTATCAGGTTTATCTGGCTATGACTAGAGCCATGCTAAGCTGTCCGATTGAGACCATTGAGGCCATAACAGGGTGTATACATTTTTGTGATGAAGCGTGATACAAGGAGTGCTTTGACCGTATGGTCGTTTGTTTGATCACAGACTATATGGACGTAAACTAGTTTTCGAATGGTGGTTCGAGGTATTCCCTGATCGCGGGGAATAAATTTCGGGGCCTGTGGACCTTACAAGTCTAAAATGGTTCACGGATAGATCGAGATCTGACACAGGTGTAGGAGCGGGGACCCCAAATCTCCGTACCTATGGCCAAGTTTCTTTCAAGCCGAAATTAACGCAATTTCAGCGTGCGCTGGGATAAACCTACAGAGGGTTCGCGAGTACAGGGTTGTGTGCCGCTATGGTATGGAACGTAAGACATCCGCGTACCAATCAAAAAGTCTTCGGTTCAATACCTGGCCAGACCATCTGACAAATTTCAACAGCGGTATCATCTCATAACATTCCTAGCGATTGGTTATAAGTATTTACGTTATGAAAAATTTCTCTAATTAATACATCTGCGTTGCGGAGCTGGCGTTTAACTGTAGGTACCTTTCAATGAGTCTAAAAAATAGAACTGGGTGCAGCTCATTGACTGAGAGAAGTCTCCATGTTTCTTCATGGAAAGTTATGGGAATTAATATAAAAAGATTTATAGTTGTAAAAAAATGACAGATTTTAATAACATATTTGAGCTACCAGAAGTCAGATATTTTAATTTGCGTTATAAAAAATGTTTTTTTTTTGCGTTCCCATACTTTTGAATGTTTTTGCCTCTCAGTGAGAGAAATTATTGCTTACTCTCATTTTACCGAACTTTATCCAAAATGGGGAACAAACCTACTATTGACATTGATGAGGTTAAACTGCAAACACTTCTTATAATAGAACATTTCTTATCCCATTCCCGCCTTTGTACCTGCCTGAGAAGAAGAAATAGTTGAATATGTTCAAGCATTTTATAAAGTTAGGCAATGTTTCTTTTACTTTTGCACTTCACATTTTAAAATTTTCAGGATTTTGAACTTTATTAAACATGGTATGAGGTCCAGTTGTTTTGGGTACCTGAAAACTGTGAGATAGACGGGGATGAATTGGCAAGGTTCCGGACCAATATAGGGTGTCACGGAACTGTGACTGCAGCACCACTTACAATCTACTCAAGAAATGGAAAATTGCTCGATACTTGGACCACTGGAATGCTCAAAGGTGTCTTCGCCACTCTAGGACGGCAATCAGTCAATAATTTGGGTTCTGAAGTATGGCAGGTCAGACTTGATATTCCTGAGGAATTTTCTTGCGCAACTGAAAAGGATGGCGGTCACGGATATGGATGTGTAGACTATGTTCACAGGTAAAGATGCAAGAGTGCCTGGTCAGAATGTTAAAAGTAATAATAAAACACATGATATTTATTAATAGTTGTATTTATTTAAGTTTAAATAATATATAAGATTATTAAAAATTAAGTTTAAGTCAATTTTTTTTTCTAGTTAGTTATTCTTCCATAAGCCAGTTACATATTTTAACTTTTTTGAATTTAATTTTGACTGCTTTTCGGCGGTAAACATATATAGATACATACTACAATTTCAGTCTTTCTAGTGTTAATCAACAGATAATAAAATAAATAATATATTTAATTTAATCCAATTATACCGGTTAAAAAGATAGAAACAAAATGATATGGATGGAAACCACAATAAATATTTTAATTACAAAAACAACAAAGAACTTTTAAATAAAAATTTTTACTCTACACACGTTTATTATTATTATCTTTTGTGTGGTTTCTACTCGTACCATAATCACTTATCGATCTCTTCGATGCATTCTGACTGGAATTAATTGCAAGAAATAAATAACAAATTTTTGTATTATTTGTGAAGTTCTATTGGGTGCTAGGATAAGTTCGGTTAAAAATGTTAGTACGATTGAAACACCTTTTTCTTCATTAAGCCAAAGACAGGGTGTCCGCCGGGAAGGTATACTACTTTGTTTTGCCGCCATTTGAGTAAACATTAGTCTTGACAGCTCATATTTCGCAGTCGTGAAGTAGAGACGTGGCAAATTTATTATGGAAAAATATTCAGTAAACCAACGTGTTTTAATCGTTAAAACATTTTATCAAAATCACTCATCGATTTTCATGAAAAAATCATAATGAGTGACGCACTTTTCATTTGAATAATTATGTGAATAAACAGAATAGTCGGTTCTGGTCAATGGAAAACCCTCAAATTATTCATCAGTCACCTTTGCATCCATTACAAGTGACAGTCTGGACCTAACTTCTTTGAACTGAAAACGGCGTAACGGTAACTGTCAGTGAGGAGCGATAGCGTGATATGATTGAAAACTTTTTAACGCCACAACTGCCTCTAAAATGACGTAAAAAGTAATTATAACTCTTTATAGTTGAGAAATACTTTTGAATATTTTTTATTGAAAATATGCTCATCGTTTTACTATTTGTATAAATTTAATTATTTTTGTAAATATGACAACTTTGAACGTCACACGAAGAACGTGAAAACCAAGGTATATCGAAACACATATGCACTCTTGAGCAACAAGAACCTTTTCTCATCTTCTGTAAATAAATATTGATTTTTATATATGAAGAATGATCAACTAGACTTATTGAAAGCCAACAAACCCACAAACGTCGGTTCCGAACGGCAGATATATTAGTTAGTGAAGTTTTTCACAGCGTAAATACACATAAACAGTCGCTAGTCATTTTGGTAAACGTATTTTTATTTATATCGCACTAGTACTGCTAAAGTGCGTCAAATTTGTAAATTTTTACTTTTTGCAAGAAATCGATATACAGTGGTCATACCCACCCACAGTAAAAATTATACATTATTTTCTCTTCTCTTTCACCAAAA
Organism: Wohlfahrtia magnifica; assembly: GCA_023159175.1. NCBI lineage: Eukaryota > Metazoa > Arthropoda > Insecta > Diptera > Sarcophagidae > Wohlfahrtia > Wohlfahrtia magnifica. Next base: position 24,980 of record JAKWBJ010000181.1, on the reverse strand, counting down.
TACACTTGTTACCACCCCTTATTGTGATATAATTACGTATTAAAAAGTACTGTTCTTTGTCTCTACTGAAAATTTTAAGTTGAATCACTTTAGAGGTACAAGTGCGACATGTTTATATTAAAAGTTGACAAATCCGTTAATTGGATTCATTTAAAATGGTAATTTTTGTTGAAAACTTAGTATAATAATCAATTTACAAATCATAAAAGTGTGTTCTTAATTATATAAATTTCTATTAATGCGCAAAAACTGCACAAATGTGCAGAAATAAGTTTGAAACATAGACTTGTATTAAAAATTGGGGAATGATAAGAGATTCCGCTTGATACAGTACATATATATATATATATATATATATATATATATATATATATATATATATAATATATGTATGCATGTAGTTTATGCACTGATTGTTATCGTTTTACAAGTATGTAGATCTGCTGGTTAATATTTTTTTTTATTTTTTTAAACAATATTTCCATGAAGATTTATAATGCTTCTGGAAATAATATAAACTAATAAACGTGTTTACCAAATAAATAAAAATTATCATATTGGAACCAGTTTTATTCATATATTTGTTTTTAATGCAAATTTCATCTTTTCTGATGAAAACAAAAAAAAACTGTGTATGTACATATGTATGTATGTATATACTGTATTATAAAACATACAAAAACAGATTTTTTGTTTTCTTGTGATATTGAAACATGGTTGTAGACAAATTGACACATAAAATACAATACTTAAAAATTAATTAATAATTAAATTCAGTTATCCAAATTATCCGTTTCTAAGAATTTAAGAAAGAAAGTTTCAAATGTGTCCAACACCATTGATCAAATCTAAAAAAATATTTTAATTAAAATTTTTTTAGTAACATAAAACGATCTATATGTTTTAAGCAAAGAAAAATATATTAATTATTTATTAATAACAACAAGCACTTATGTATATTAAATAGAGTATGTGGCATTAAATGTGATATTAGGTGTCCTGATAGACTAGTGGATAGTACGCTAATTTGTCAGCACGGGGGTCGCACAGTGCGTTGTCTCAAAGCCAAAAATAAAAAAATTACTCTGCTAATCTAATCTGCTGAATAAGATATTGAAGATTTTTTTCAGCTGATTCTCTATATTGTCGCAAGAGCGCTCTAAACTCAACCAATTTATAACAAAAAATAAGTACTATGTCAAAAAAGTATTTTAGGTGCTTCAGAAAAATAGCTGTAAAACCTCTAGTTGTTAAAGAAATTTTTAGAAGTTTGGGTTTTTAATTACTTTACAATATTATACACAAAAGGGAAAAGAAGTTTTCAATTTTAATTTCAATTTTACTTTGTCCTACAACTTGGAAAATTTCAAGTATCTTGAGGGAAATAAAAAGTTAACAATAATTTAGATTATCACTTTATATATAATATTTTAGCCCTCAAATAATTAAACTTATTATTCAAATGTGCAGTACAATGTCGAATTTTTGTCCGATTGCAATACATTTTTAATTTTTTTAAGTCCACAAAATTGCATGCGTTAAAACTTATTGCTGTTTGAAATTTATTTATTTATATCAGTAATTAACATAACTCTGTGCTACAAAAAACCTTTTTTTATTAAAAAATTTAAATGGAAAAAATACCTTAAGATAGTGTTTTTTTTTGTTTTAAGTTTATGTCAAATAATTAAATTTATTATTAAAATTCAAAATTTGCAATACAACATCGAAGTAATATGCAGGCGGAAGGCGTGCTGTTGTTCCATTGTGTTAAAAATACGTTATATCTATATTTAGTCCCAATAAATGTCTGCATAAAATTCTATTTATCTACGACGACTCCTTTTTTTGTCCATTTGCTCTATGTGATCGACGCACTCGACGACGTCAGCTTGATGATAAAGTAATCCTAAGTGATCTGAGTTGGAGTGAGTCAAAACATTTTTTATGTGGCTCTTTGTTCCATAGTTTATAGTGTAATGGAAAACGAGAAATTAACATACATACATAGTACATTTAAAACTGTATTAAGGGATTTTAGTTTATTGGTTTGTGTCAAGGTTGTCAATGTGTCACCCTGACAATGCCATACTTATTTGTGTGTTTGACAGTGTTACCAATTCAACTTATGGGTAATAACGTAGCTTAATTAATAGCTGAATAAAAGGTTTTAGAAGGTTTCACACTACTCGCATATTCGAAACTGATGGCGACGCTGTTTGCCTACCACTCAGTTATAGTTTGGCAGTCATAGTGTAAATTCGTACTATGAGTCAAATATTGTGTAAATTGGTGTATTAAGTGCAAGATAAATAAGTTGGATAAAGTACAGTTATAATTGTATAAAGTGGAAGTTAAATAAACAAATGTATAAAGTAAAACATTTAATTCGCTGCATTTGTTATACTTTACGCAATTTAAAAGAACTCAAACGTTTTAAAAAGGTTAAAATGTAACAATACATATTTTTTGTTGTGATACATTTATTGCATTTTTCAACGATGAAGAAATTACTTGTTTCGCTCTTTTAATCACAATTGCTAATCGTAGCGTTTGTACACCACATAAGCGTTTTAATTTGACAACACTGAAAGTGAGCGAAACTTAATTATGGCAATGGAGTTTCTTTAAAAGTTGCAAAAGTTGAATACACAAATTTTTATGGGTTTCGAAATGCATTTTCGATTCAATTAGAAATTTAAAAGTCGGAGAAGTTCTTCTTGATTATAAAATTTGTTAAATTTTTTTTCCATTTTGTGTTTTTAGAAATTTTAATATTTGTTTATTTTTCGTTTGTTTACATTTGTTAATTTCGATAAAAAACAGAGAAGACACCAATTATTCTTGTTTCCGAAGGTGTTTTATAATGAAAGAACTTAAAACGAGAAATTTTGCTCTCCAATTTTTGTATGACTATACATGCGGTTTTAGTAGTGTTTGAGGTATAAATTACGAATGAGAGAGCGAAATATGAATTTGTCTACGTGGAAACATGCTATTATTACATTTTACAAGACTAATTTAACATGATTGAAATGCTGTACCAATATAATTCAACGTTATTTACGCTGACAACGTCATTAATGTTGATTTAACATTATATTCTATTAGTTTTAATATTAGTTTCAATGTTAATTTTACAATGGTTAATGTTGTTTTAACTGGACCCAATATCAAATTACCATTGGGTTTTTTCTGTGCATACTCTTACACATACCTACATATTATTGTTAAGAAATTTTGTATCAGGTACCGGAGCCATTTTGTCAGCTGACAAGAGATTTATGTTTAGTTTGGTTTGGCATTTCAACGTGAATAGACTGACACCTGAACAGCGCTTCCGAATTGTGCAAATTAATTTTGAAAATCATGGTTCTGTTCGAAATACGTTTCGCGCACTTTTTGTTCAGCGATGAAGCTCACTTTTGTTTTAATGAATACGTCAATAAACAAAACTGCCGTATTTGGAGTGATCATAATCTCAATTGTATGTTGAGACACCGGTACATCCAGAAAAATTTACTGTTTGGTGTGCTTTAGGGGCTGGTGGAATCAATGGTCCGTACACAGAGAAAAAAATCGCATTTTAAAATCGAAGTGGTTTATTGTCAATTTAAACATTTATCAACTTTGATTTATTTAACAGCAACTCAACGTTGAACAACATTGATAGTACATGTGTAAAACCACATAAATTTAACGTATTCATCTACAAAATAAAAATGTTTTTGTTAATTTGAAAATGTTCAACGTTGAATGTTCAATGTTGAATTAAACATAAAATGTTGGATTTCTGAATTAGTTAATAACAATGACAACAACCGCAAGTTCAAAATATTTTAATGTCTATTTTAAAATTCCAAAAAATAAATTTAAAGGCGTACGTTTTTAAATTAAAAAAGTACATTTTCAATTCAATGTGAAAACACTTTTGAAATTAAAATGCACATTGTTGAATATATATCTTTTAATGGTGAAACAACATTAAATTGACATTGGTATGGTCTACAAGCCCCTAATGGCAGCCCTACAGTCTCTGATCTGTTTAAATTTCTCCGCCGCACCAGGGCCCTAAATATCCCCTTGCAGTCAAGATGAATTGTTGCAACCTTCCCTATTGCATTTTTTTAAGTTCTAACTTGAGTAGCCATAAGAACAGCCAGTATCTTACTTTGGAAATATCTTATAAATTATGTATACATTTATGTATTTTTTTAACTTCAATTCCTCTTTTAGCAGAAGTACTTTCATTGCACGATATCATCTATCACATACATATAGAAATGCTGTTTGATGTACTTTATGTATTGTACATATATATTTACGTATTTTATATCATACCTGTTATTTTAGATTATTTAAAACTTTAAATCAAATTTTTAAAACAATTAATTGTATTTGGATTAAAGACATTAACGAAAATAAAAAGTTTGAAGCTGTACTACTACAACAATTCAACGTTAAAAGTGCTCGATTCAAAGATTTTACCACTTTAAAGTGAAGTTGTGCTATGTTGATTTGATATTTTCAAATTTTAAAAAAGTTTCTATTTCGAAAAATGTAGAATATTTTTAATTACCGTCGCACGTTTTTAAATTAAAAACTTCAATTTTTGATTTTAGATTGGTTAATTAAAAACAAGTGCGAGCAATATTGAATCAAAATTGTTTCCACATTGATTTTGAATCTAAATCGTTATTACATTAAACGCTGGCTAGTTTTCATAATTATTTCTTGTTGATTTAATGTTGTTTTTTTTTAAATTCCTGTTGTTTTTTTCTCTGGGTGTGCTTTTTTAAAAACGATGCTGGTCAGAACGTCAAAGTTAATGGTACCGCTATAGTACCATGATTACTGACTTTTTCGTTCACCAATTGAAAAACCATGATGTAAAGAGCTGTGGTTTCAACGAGACGGCGCAACATGTCACACAGCGCGTGCCACAATTGATTTATTGAAGGAAGCGTTTGATAATCGCATAGTATCACGTTTAGAACCCGTGAATTGGCCTCCAAGATCGAGAGATTTAATTCGATTTAAGATTCGCTAGTCTACGCCGATAAGCCCGAAACGATTGACCACTTGAAGCACAACATTTGCCGCGTTATTGCCGATATACGGCCACAAATGTTGGAAAGTCACTAAAAATTGCACTTCCAGATTAGACTACGTCCCAGTCAGCCGAGGCGGTCATATGCCAGAAGTCATATTTAAATTATAATGCCAGAAGATTAATTTCCGAATAAAGAAAATTTCATGTCAATTGAAAAAATTCATCTTTGTTTTATTCCAGTTCAAAGTTCTATACTTCTTTAGTATCTTTGGTAGCATGTACTGCCCTCGTCTAATACAGATTTTTCGTATAATATCCCTACCAACTCCGTTGCCATGATGAACTTCAAGATGTCGGTGAATGCCAGTAGTAGTTCTCCCTACTCTGTAAATATAAATTTCAAACATTTCATCTTGGCGGCGTCACGGTTATACAAAGTAAATATTTATTTGACTATATCATTATAGTGGTCATAGTAAGTCTTTAAATTTAATCCTTATACTCGTAGCTCCATAGTCAATACTGTTACGTTTTGACCTTTTTAAAAACGTGCATTTATGAGTTCGTAGATTGTAGTTAAAATAATATAAATCTTGTGTTTAGTTTTCAATGAAAATCCTCTATTTACACAGTTTTGTACACCACTGCTTGTAATCTTTCTCCAAGCAATAACAATTTCTCTTCTTAATTACTCCGTCTGTTTGCCACTTTGTAAACAACAACAATTACTCGATAGATCTTCTACCTAAAGATCTTTTAAGCCGATCGTTGTTACAACTTAGGTTTACGATTAACTTTACGAGTTTACTCCTTATAAACTCAAACCAATTAACTCTCTTCACGCTGAGTTTACAACACATAAACTCTACTCGCTGAGTTTACTACACATAAAACTGTACTCGCTGCTAATGTTTGTTGTTGTCGATTTGGTCATTTGTAAACAGCACTTATAGTTAATTTTGCGGCTTTTGTTTATTTTATTTTAGCATTGTAGCAAATGCAGAGGTGCCCAACCTGATTTTGTAGCGATACAAATCATCAGTCAAAAAATGGGCGAAATCAAAAAATGGACATGTTACCTCCCATACAAAGTAAATATGATTTTTGTATATCTTAAGAACGGTTGAAACCAAACTTTCTGAATTTGGATTGAAAGACTTAATAGTCAATACAAATCATTAGTTAAGTGGGCGGAATATGATAAGTGGGCGTGTTACCTTCCATACACACGAAATATTGATTTTTGTATATTTTGAGAATGGTTAAAGTGTAAGTTGCTGAATTTGCTCTAAATAACTTTGTAGTAAAAAAAATGGACAAAAACGGAAAGTGAGTGTGGCATCACCCACACATAGTAACATTCACCCATCATCATGGTTGTCAAGTCATAGTCTTGTTCGGACGTCTTTGTGATAAATTAAAGAAAAACTTTGACAGATTGAAAAAATTGAATTGATTTAGGCGGAAAACCTTTAAGGTTTGGAAATATTATGTACCCGCCAAACGCTAAAGTTGAATGAATTTGACTGTTCAGACTAACCTGAACCAATCGTCGAATATACCCCAAATGCAATTTAAAGATTTTTTACTCGATTAAAATCCAATGGGTTACCATGATCTGCCAAATTTTTGTGGTAACAAGAAGTACGGTACCATAACTGAACTAAAAGCTCCGGTAATTGCTTTTTGTGAGTCGATCACAAAACAAGCTAGTTTGAATCTTGTGCGCAGTATGCCACTACGAATTTTTCACATTTCTTTAACAATGGAGGTTCATTTCACTATTACAGCAAAAATATTTAATCATAAAGTATTTATATAAATTTTTTAAGCTCATTTGTCAAAGTTCGGTTATAATTTTGCCCTAGCAAAATATGAACTTTTTGTAATAAATTTGATTAAAATTGATACATTTTTGTGAAACTTACAAATTTAATTAGTGTTATACTTGCTTAAATTTGACATTATTAGAACTAAAAAAAAGGTATATATATACCATATATAGTTATAGTATAGCCGCACTATAATATTGCTCTTGAGTGTATTAATTCAATATATTTTCATTCAAACACAAAATACTTGAAATCAAACATTTTAAGTTTAAAAACTATGGAGTAAATAATTATGAAAAAGCATGAATCTGAATTCGTGCGTGGGACGCGGGATTTGATAAAAAAGTGGGACAATCCCGCTAAAAACGAGACTACTGGCAACTCTAACTCAAGTACAACTTGTCACAAAAATTTAATGCAATAGTATCAGAAATAACGGTTTTACAATCAGTTGTATAAAAATCCATAACTCATTTCAAAAATTTCTTCCTGTAAAAAGCAAGATAAGGAGATTGTAATCTAGACGATAAATTTATTTTTTATTTTTACTAAAACCTAATTATTACAGTTTCTAGTATGTCTTTAGGTTCTCCAGTAAAATTTAACCCTTTATAGCCAAATATAACATACATATTTGTAACAAACCGCAAAAATCGCTCAAAAATATATACAAAATAAAATTTGTAAATATAAATCGTTGTAGCAATATGAGAACATATTGTTACGTTTTTAACCTTTTTAAAACGTTTGAGTTCGTTTATATTGCGTTAAAATAAAATAAAACTCTGTTTTATTTTAGTTGTTTTACAATCTGTCACTTTTTATTAATTCCACTACACTTCAATACACTATGTCTAAATACACCAAATTCGCTCTTACAACACTCTTTATTTTGGTCTTACACAGACTTTACTTCTTGACAGCCAATTCAAAACTAACTAACTCACCAGCCGCAATTCTCCGCTTTTATAGTGTTTCATTTTTAGTTTAGAATGTTCTAGTACGGACACGAATCTTCGATTTATCGACATTAATTCAAATGTTCTAAAATAACACAAAAAGTAACCGATTCATGCTCTTGGCAGCACTTTTAATTAGTGCAGATAATTTTAGAAGTTTTTAAGCCTTGACAAAAGCCTATACATTTTTTTAGCTACAAGCTCATGATAACCTCTGATGTGGTGAATTTTGTCATTAGCATTTTCATTTTCGTAACAATATTATTTAAAAGTATTGTCTGCAGTACACACTACAGACGGCGTCATTAAGAAGATATATGAAATCTGAAATTTGGGAAACGGTTAAAGTAAAAAAATATATTTAATGCCCGTAATTTCTACAAATAGATATTAAGCTGTGTATAGATCAGTGTTGCAAAATGAGAACAACAAAATTGTACTCGGAAGTTGGACTTTTTCGACCCCAATTGTACCAAAAATATTTTTTAAATTATTTTTGTTTTAAGTAAGAGCACAAAAAAGCGACAAAATCGTAGATAAAAAATAATTTTTTTAATAATAAAATTAACATTTGTACTTGAAAGTTCATTTATACCTTAGAAGTATACCACCTTGATCAAAAAGTTCTCGGAATTTATTTAGAAAATTAAAAATACAAGTTTATTTATCTAAATCTATATTGTCCGCTTCAAAGTAATCTGCATCGACTGCAACACACTTATACCAGCGCTTAGTCCAATCCTCGAAGCATTTTTTATATTCGGTTTTCAGTATGTCCATCAGTGCTTTCTGTGATTTTTCCATTATTTCCTCTCGACTGCTGAATCGGGTTCCCCGTTATGGTTTTTTAGCTCGAGTGAACAGAAAGAAGTCATAGCAAGCCAGATCAGGTGAATTCGGTGGCTATTGGATGGTATTTTTTGCATTTTTCCTAAAAAAAAATTCAATAATAATGGTATCATGAGGTATTTTTGCACCAACTTTGCTGCTACACGACGGAAGCCCAAATATTAAACAAAATGTCTTGGACGGCATAGGCAATGTTTAAGTCGTCCGCTATCTCTCAGATTTCATTTTTTTTATAAAAGACCAGCACCCAGGGGATGGCCCCTACTCATGCAGTGGATTGTGCTGGTACTAGGAAAATAGGTTATTGGAAGTATAATAGAGGGAGTAGTGTTTATGGACGTCAGATTTAAATTTACTCATATCGTAAGAGGCAAGAAATACTTTCGCTGGAAGATTATTCCACAACTGAACAGTGCGACCAAAGAACGAATTCTCCCTATAATGCGTTGTGCGATTTACTGGACAATCAACTACAAAGGGATGCGCTCTATGAGAAATACGAGTACTATGTAAAAGTATATGATTTTTAAGAATTAATTCCTTAATTTCGTTAGAACACATTTCGTTATAGTACCGATAGAACAATGAAACATACGTCACATTGCGACGGTGCTTCAATGAATCGATAGAGTTGGCTATCCTACCGTCATTAATGAGCATCTTCGCCCTCTCCTGTACGCGGCCGAGAAGCTCCAAAATAGACTTTGCAGCACCGGCCCATACATGAGAGTTGTATTCTATTTTGGGTCGGATATAGGTCTTGCAAATATTAAGGAGATCAGATGGAGTGAAGTATTTTCTGCACCGTCTCAAAAAACCGAGGCACTTGAATGCTTCTTTCGACACTTGAAATATGTGATCCAACGAACGTCACAGTGAATTCTCATGCTCAGAACATCAAGAGCATCTGATTCTTCAATATCCACATTACCCATTGACACAGATGACAGCACACCACCACGTCTGTGTATTAAAAAACAACATTGAGTCTTACGTGCATTAAAATCGACCCTGTTCGCACGACCCCACTTGGAGACTTTCACCAGGTCACTTGTGAGTGTGTCGTTCATATTCATCCTTCTTGCCCCAACCTTCAAAAGGCTTGGTCTACGATCAAAAGAATATGAGTGACAAATGTTGCTGTCATCCGCAAAAGAGTAGATAGGATTAGAAGTGAGAAGAAGAAAGTCGCTAAGAAATATTAGAAAAAGAGTAGGAGAACGAACAGAGCCTTGCGGTAACTCTGAGGTTACCCTGAACTCGTCGGATGAGACCCCATCTATAACCACTCTTATAGAGCGATCTCTGAGAAAACACGATATAAATCGAGAGAAATGATTACCGACACCAAAAGCATTAAGTTTCGAAATGAGAGCCTCGTGCCTAACTCTATCAAATGCCTTTGAGATATCCAGAGCCACAACCTTACTCTCGCCAAAACCATGAATGGACTTGTTCCACTTCTCCGAGAGCAACTCCAGGAGGTCACCAGTAGAACGGCCCTTTCGGAAACCGTACTGGCGATCGCTAAGTAAATTGGACTCCAGATATCCCACAAGGTGGTGATTAATCATACTCTCCATAACCTTGGAGAGTGCGGAACAAACTGCTATTGGACGTTAGTTCTCAGGGTTACTAGCCTAGCCCTTTCTGGGGATTGGCGTTACATTAGCAACCTTCCAGCAAGACGGATATGACGCACTGAAAAGGTGAGCTAACGGACTCGCAAGCGTCGAAGAATACTGCTTCAGGACTAGTGCTAGTATGCCATCCGGCCAAGAAGACTTGTTAACGTTGAGATTTGCAAGGACAATTTTTACAGCACGGGCTCGAAAGAATATACTAGGCATAGTTACTGATACTCTTTCAAGTTCGGGCAGTGGTTGAACACTCTCCGGCGAGTGAGAATTACTTGCAAACAATTCGGCCAAAAGGTTTGCCTTTTCAACCGGGTTCGTGAATGTGTGGTCATTCTTTATAAGTGCAGGAACCGAACTAGAGTTTTTCCTCAGCCTTTTAACGAATAACCAAAAGTTTTTACTTCCCCGCGGAAAAGTAAGAACTTTAGCACGAAGGCGCTGATTGATAAAGTCTTTTCGCGTCTAAGTACTGCGGCACATGAAGATCTCGCCTGTTTGCGAAGCAAATCAGTAAGTGCACATTTGCTATTGCGCCAATTCTTGAATGCCTCCTCTCTGGATCTGACTGCCAATTTACACGTCAGATTAAACCAAGATTTGTTTCTAGGTTTGATGGAAAGCTCTTTGGATGGGATGAAAATATCAATCCCTAGCCTTATTATATTCACTACCATTTCGGCCAATTAAAATGCCCAAAAAGATTGTTGAGCTCAGCCCAACGAGCATCCTCGTCGTTAAAAATAGAGTGTTCAGTAGCCATGGGTGGAACATCGCGAAGAGCGGTGGACGAGAATGAGGCAGAAACTGTGCAATGATCCGAATTTCCGAGAGGTGCAAGAACCTCAACTACATACTTTTCAGGGTGTGTAGTGAGGAAAAAGCCGAGGGTATTGTTCTGGTGCACATCTACACACGATATGTGTGTAGATACATTCACTAATTGCGCAAGGTGATTGTGCGCGGCAAATAGCTCAACGTATTAGCCTTCTGGAGTTGTACGACCTGAATGGCGTAACCAAGACGAATTATGAACATTGAAATCACCAGCAACAACAATTTCACTGTCCGGAAAATTCGCAAGGATACTCGATATTGAGTCAGAAAGAGAGTCGAAGCCAGATAAGGTAACCTCTTTTCCCGCGTTTGGGCTTCTATACAAACACCCGAAGTGCAAAAGATGTGCCCTGATTCTGAACTTAACCCATAGACAGTTAAATTCCGCATCATACATGCCAAGAGCTTGCTGGCATTGGTACACAACTTCATTGCGAATGTACATAGCATAGATGGTTAATTTGCGGTTATTGACTAACATTTCTTTTACTTTATCAATGTTTTCGTCGTTTTTCGAGGTCGATGATCTACCACTGCGTTCATCATCATCGATTGACACGCGACCACTTTTGAACCGCTCGTGCCACTTTTATTATTTTATTATTTTTATTATTTTCATAAAAACTTGTGGTTCTAGGCTAACTATTAATTTATTTCATCTTTCAATTGTATTGAAATCAGAATGCATAATCTGTGATCGCTTAACGCTTATCTTGAATAAATTAATTAGACCTTAGCAGTACAGTTTCAGGCCTGGTAAAAATCACAAAAAATCAAATATCCACTTGATTATTATCCTACCTTTGAGAGTCCTATAAGGCATCAATTCTACGAATCCATGCGTGAGTATGCTAATGCTGCAAAGCTTATCGGGCTATCTAGATGTACATTGGAAAACACTTAGTTCTCAACAAAGATTGATAATTATTCTGAGCGATTCGAAACGAAAATAGGACTCAGGCAATGTTCACTTTCTAATATTGTTACGGTAAAGGAGATAAGGAAAGCAAAGAAATATATGACTGGCACAATTTTCAATAAAATTCGGTTCTCAAGAAGAATCGTTATTTACGAACGAATTCAATTCGATCACTCTTCCTACTCTGCAATTTAGTTTATTTTCTTTAATGTGAACTGAATTTGTTGATTTCAGTATTAATTTTTTGTAACTTTTTTGTCAATTAACAATATCTCATACAAAATGCTCCTAATGAAAAAAAATTTTTATCCATGTACCAAACTGTTTTAAATGATAGATATTTTTCTATATACGTACATAAATATATAGTGACATATATAATATTTAAAAGACTAGTCATTCGAACAGCTGTAGTAGAAATACACCAGGCGACAATCGAAAGTATAAATTCGTAACTTACTATTTAAAATATCAAATAGTAAAGTCGTTTTGTGATACTATTGGCCGGCTTGCCCAATTTTTCTCAAGGTATCCTTGATTATTTAACCTGTATCCTTGTTCAGAGGCTTATGACCTTAGTTCTACTATTTAATTGAAGAGATTTTAATGTCGAGAACTGGTAATATTTTATCAATAGGGTTCAAATCTGATAACTGCGACAAACTTTTCCATACTTACGCTTAAGCCATAATACTCTCTGAACTATGCTCTACGATATGCTGAACGAAATTAAGTCTGCCGTTATCATATTAGTTACGAATTTATACTTTCAATTGTCGCCTAGTATAGATATACAAGAAGTATAGGTAGGCTTAGTGTTAAACAAACCACCAAACTAATTATTATTGTTTTTAAAATTATGTTAGTCACTGTTTATTTGTATAAAAAAGTATATTAACTTAGGAAATAAGATTATTTTTTATTAATACATATACTTTATTATTTACTGCTATACCCATTATTATTAATTTATATTAGATTTTTTTTAAGAAACGAAAATAAAAAGAAATCTGGTTTCTAAGGAATAAGGCTAGAAAACAATGATTGGACAACAAAATTAACATACACGTTTAATGACTTCAGTTTTAAATTTCAATCAATAAAAATTTGATTTTAAGATTTTGTTTTTTTGTTTACTTTTTTTGATTTTGTTAATTTAAAATACGAGTACATACATATATACATAATCAAAAATTTGTTTATACATCCCCAGCTAGCATTTTTAGTTGTAATAGTCTCTTCTGTGATCGGAGCGGGCGATTAAATTAATCGTTCACGATGTCGTATTCCCATCACGTAATTTTAGAGCAACGGAAGAAAAAGAAGAATAATGAAAGAGTATTATAAGATTGAAAATCTAAGCTAGGAAGATTAAAAATGTTAACTGGAAAGAATCGTCTGTTGTTCCTTTTAACGCATTGTAGACGATTCACCTAGAAGAGTGGTCGTGAGGACACAGTTTCTCCCGTTGCTATAAACTTACGCGGTCGGAATACAACATCGAAGATAATTCTTAAAACCATCGTGAAGACGATCTTCAGTATGTGTACATTTAACATTTTTAATACGCACTAATACAGGTATAATATACATATGTCGATGTAAATTTAAATTTAAAAAAATTTGAGAAAAACTTAAAAATAATATAAATTAACAACTAAAATTTTTTATCAGCCTTCTTTTTTCTTAGTCGGTCACCAGAATGAACAAAATGTTGTTGCGAAACTTTGTTGATTCCCACATAGTGAGTTTTCTTTAAAAATAAAATAACAAATGTTATGCTGTAAAAACATGTCTAAAAATAATTGACTTCTATAATAATTTTCGTTATATTAAATTTCTACATACTAGGCTTATTGTGTGTTCCACGTCAGCTCAACTTTGTAGCAACATCATCGCTCAGGATTTTTTTAACTGCATTTCTAATAAATGAGTTGGAACAGCCAAAATTCGAATTTATATGAAGAAAATACAATTTTTATATTAAGAAATAAAGAAAAATGTTTTCTTACCAGTTGCTTAAATTTTTTATTAGAATCACAATTTTTTTTGTGCAACCAATTTATTTTATTTTCTATTAAAGTTGCATTTCTTTTGTTATTTTTTAAACAAAATATTTTTGTTTGTTTGTTTGTTTAACAACTAACACTTTATTTTACTTTGATTATATTTCACTGTTATTTTAATATATACATATGTACACACATACATACATATTAACTCAATGAAAAAATTATAAATTTAAAACAAATTCTTCAATGAAATACTTTATTTTTAATTTTAAAGTTTTCAAAATAAGGCGCTAACAATCCCTAGATGTCCGTCAAAATGCATTAACGATTTTTACGATTCATCGTAAAAAAGTCGTCAAAATAACAAAAAAAGCAGAACAAAATATAATTCAACCCAAATACATTTTTTTAAGTTTCAAAGTTTTCGAAACAAAAAGGTAACAATCCTTAGATACTCGCCAAGATGATAAACGAAGATTCATCGTCAAAATGACTCGCAAAAGAATCATTTGATAGAGTAAAATATATAAGTCTACTCCAACGATCGTCTAGTCAATTAAAAAAGATTCGTGAAACAATCGCGCTCGCCAATCAACCTTCCAATTGCTGGCTGGGTATATACAAATAAAAAAAGTAAGTTTTATACATATTTAATATTTGGACAATATTTGTAGTACAATTGTATATCCATATATAAGTATATTATAAATTTCTTTGCAAGTTTATTTGCTTGTTTGTTTGTTTGTTTGTCAATCAATCAAGCGTAAACAACTTTGATTTGAAATTTTGTTCAAATTCGGAACACAGATACATTCTGCTCACGAAAGAGTTATATGCTAAGCGTTTTTTCGAAGTTGAACTTGGAAGGGGTTAAAATCGGGGGAAAACGGACCAAATTAAGTCATATGCGAAATAAAAAATCACGAGTAAAAGACCAAATCGATTTTGTTTAAATTTGGAGCACAGATGTATACATATAGGTAACGACAGTGTTATAGGGTATGATTTTTCTCAAAATTGGATCTCGGGGATATTAAAATCTGAAGAAAATTATCAAAATTATTGACTCTTCTTCTGCAATGACGTGTATTTTTTCTTCTTAAAGCAAGATTTTTAGTTTGCTAATATTCATCCTTTACTTAAATGTGTTGTCCAAAAATACATTTTCAAAAGTTGATCTTTGTGGAACTAATAAGAGTAAAAGGCGAATTTTTGGTTCATGGTCCATTCCTATGAAAGGCGGAGTATTACGGTGTATCTTAGAACTATAAAAGATTAAAAATTAACTTCACAGAAACTTGACGTGGCACTTTCCATAAAAAATAATATATATCGTACATCTCAATAACATCTCAATATCAGCGGAAGACGGCAAAAGCCGTGTTAGCATTTTTTTATAAAAACAGACAGGTGGCAAAAATAACGAAGAGGATGGAAAAAAATTGAGAGACTTTTGCACTTTGTGGGGGTAAAAAGAGAATTTTTGATTCACACTACATTCCTACGAAACACATAGTTATTACAGTATATCTTGGAAAATATAAAAGATAGAGTCTTCGAAATTTTCACCTGCTATTCTATTATCAACTTACACGTTAGGATCAATAATCGACTTCATAGGAATAAAAACATAATATTTATTAACGTACATCTCAACAGTTATATCAGCGGAAAACATCAAAAGCTGTCTGCATTTTTTTATATAAATAGGCAGGTGTCGAAAAAACTGATAGAATTGGGAAAAAACAGAATACATCTCCTACTATAGTAACCCTTTTCGCGTTACTGGAAGACTTTGTGTTATATACCAATTAAATGCCTTTCTCATAAAAGAATTTGAATAATGTATGCATATTGTATATGAGTAAAACCACCATCACCAAAAGAAAAATTTTTTATTTTTGGCTAATGTGCATAGATTACGATGCTTTAACGCTTACACTACACATGCAAAATTAAATATTTAATATGAATGGGAGCTACCACTCTCACGCATCCAATTTCGCCCAGTTATTGACTGATAATGTGTCATGTCCAAGAAGCTATTTAAATCAAATTTAGAAACTTTTACTATTGCTGTTCTCAAGATATATAAAAATTAATAGTTACTATTCATGGGAGATGTCACGCCCACTTATCCACCCACTTTAAAACTGATGTTTTATATTGACTACCAAATCATTTAGACCAAATTCAGAAACTTCCACTTTAACATTTCTCAAAATATATGTATAAAAATCAATATTTATCAGTCAATTTTTATTACTTTTCCAATTCCGCCTACTGGACTGATGAAGTCACTTGGTGCAAATTCAGAAACTTCCAGTCTAACCGTTCTCAAGATATACAAAAATAAATATATACTTTGTATGCAAGGTACAATACCCCTTTATCCAATCCCGATCATATTTGCTGCAGAACTTAAAATATGTGCATTGAATCGACGTACCAAATTCAAATACCTTTAACAGGAGCATATATAAAGGAATGACCGAGTATACCGCGAACTGTTGAGAATTTTTCAACTATTCTTTCTTCGTAAATCGTTCCACAGCAATTACGAACAAAATCTCAGTCGTTTTCAAGTTGTACGCATCCGATTAATAATACACATATATTTAGAATTCCGGGCAACGTCGGTTGGCTAAAGCTAGTATGTACATATGTAAAAATGTTGCAGCTGTTTGTTTTTATACTGCACAGGTAGAGGTACGCATACACACTATTAAAAAGTTTTGGAAAAAGTTCTCGCTAAACTGAAAGCCATTAATACGCACGAGCAAAAATTTCGATTACTTTTTTCATCTCCATTTAAGTTTATCTGATAGGTAAAAGCCACGCTTATAATCACAGGCTGTCATGTTATAATAAAAAAGTAATAAAAAAAGAATATATTATTTTGAACACAAATAAAACAATAGATTTTTAGAAGTGTGATTAAGAGTATACTAATACATACCGTTGTACTGTTCTGTATTTGATATTCATCTTCCTACGCAAAATACAATGTAGTGAATGACTTACACGCAGGCATACTTAAATGGATTGGTAAAATTTTATTAATAGTCAAAGTGTAAATTACAGGCACGTTTGTACAGGTTTATATGATTTGCATATAACCAAATAGAGCTTCTTAACAATGTATGTATGTATGTAATTATAATAAACAAAGATTAGAATTTAGAAATTATTTCATATATAATATGTATGTATCGGGTAATTTTTTAGCAACTTTCTTTTTGGCAATTCCGCTGCTTGCAACATTTAACATTGTAACATTTTAACTTCAACCTTGTTCAGTTTGGTCTATAATCTAACCATGAATCGACTTACAAACGAACAACGCTTGCAGATTATTGAATTTTATTATCAAAATTTTTTTATCGGAAAATTGTGTTCAGCGACGAAGCTCTTTTCTGGTTGAACAAGCAGTACTGCCAATGCATCCTGAAAAATGAACTCTTTGGTGTGGTTGATGGTGAAATTACATAAGGTGATGGCACCCTACAACAATAAAAAAGACTCGTAAATCACATCAATAGACACCAACGCTTCTATTTGGCAATGTATTTCAAAAAAATATGTATAAATGCGTCAATCGTTGGTATTTTGTTTTGCGGTAGCAAATTAGAAGAAAAGTTGGGAATTATTTATTTTTTATTAATTTTTTTTTTAACCACAAACATTCTGCAAAAAAACGCATATATTCAAAAATTTCCACAAAAATTTTAAAATTTTTACAAAAGCTATGCGTTTGTTTTTAATAAGAAAACATAAATAAATAAAACTGTTGGCAGCTACGGAGTAACTAAAAAAACCCATCTGGTTGTTCAACACCACCTTACAAGTTATTTCACCATGGTATGGTTTTATGGCCGGTGTCATCACTGTACTGTACGACGAAGGCAAGAACGTTACTGTGAATGGCGAGCGCTACCTTGCGATGATTAATTTTTTTTTGCCAAAAATGAAAGAACTGGTCTTGGCTGATATGTGGTTTCGACAAGACGGTGCCACATGCTACACAGAACGCGAAAAAATAGCCCAATTGGGAGGCGAGTTCGGTGGACAGTTTATTTCACGTTTGGGGCCGGTCAATTGGCCGCCTAGATTGTGTGATACACTATTTTTTGTGAGGCTATGTTAAGGCTCATGTGTATAGTGACAAGTCCGCAACGGTTGACGCACTGGAAGAATTTATTCGTGAGATATCGGCCAATATGTTGGAGAGAGTATGTCAAAATTAGACACAGCTTATGAACCATTTACATGAAAATACACTTCAGGTATTTTGCAAATATTTTGTCATAATTTTTCAAAAATACGATTTGATTTTGAACCAGGTTTGCATTTCTCACTGGAATTTTAGAAACCATTAATTTAAAAATATGTGCACCTAGTGTGTGACCAGATCTCTTTTGAAATTAATGAACAAAAACTGTATTGTATATATGATTTTCCACATTTGCTACTACCTAAAAACACCAGGTGGAAATGCTACTTTTCAAGTGACACTATGTAACCAACAAAAGGAAAAAATTTTGACCTTTAATAAAATTATTATATTTATATTTTATATATTTTAGACACGCTATGGTCGCCTAACTTCAAAAATTATCAGTATTTCAGATGCTATGTAAGTATAAGTTTTTTTTTTAGAATTTTTTCTAAAATGTATGATTTTTGAAGAGGCCGTTTTACACATCTTAAGATGAATTTGTAATGACTTATTCCAAATTATACCAACTTTAAGTCATTCTAACATAATTTTTTAATTAAGCAATATTTTTGGAGTTATTGAGATACAAACAATGTTTTTATTTATTTATTTATTTATTTATTTATTTTTTGAGAAATTATGAAATTTTTGATTTCTAAAAATTCACAAAAATAGAAAGCAGCAAATATTTACCAGTTTCACCATTTATTCATAAAGCTGCATATAATAAAAATAAAATAAACCATAATTAATGAAAATCGATGATTAAATACTTATTCCCAATAAAGTGAAAGTACCTAATTTTGAAAAAAAAAATTTTGCTCTAATCGCCGAAAATTCCAACAACGGCTTATCTAGGCTTAAAAATTGTAGGAAATTATCAGTTTTATTTTTGATAAAGAAGTTTTACAAAATATGATCTGTTGGCGAAACACACAAAAATGTCAAAATAAGAACGCGTCCACAACAAAATGTCAAAAAAGTTTTGGCGTGCGCAGAATAACAATAAATTTTTCCTTCATAAATAATGTATTTAGTATAGAATAAATATTGAATAAAAAAAATAAGACCTACGTTGTTTCATTCATACGCAACATAATTGTGGCAACGAGGATCGTAAAATACACGCAAAATACACATTAACTGCAAATTAATATTTCTACATTTGGCAATAATTCACACACATACGCACGCTCTTTTCAGAAAAGGAAAAACAAAAGAAAATGTAATAAAAATTCGCAATCGTTCGTCATCATTTCAAAAAATATTCAAGAAGATGACCGAGAAGTGTTTGGAGGCGTTAACAAAGTTGTTACAAAATAAAATCATGACGTAATTTTGCAACAAGTTTTGAAGATAAATGAGGGAAGTCACATAAAAAAATCTGCTGTCTTTGTTTTTGGGTCAACATACTTTCATTTTTATTATTATTCTTTGCATTATTATTTATACCCGTATTATTATTGTGATATGGAATTATTTAATTTTTATTATTATTCTTTGTATCATTATTATTTACATTATCATTAATATTGTTGTTGCATTGAATTTTATATACAAATGGTATTTACTGTACTTTAAGTTATTTTTACACTGACTACCCAGAGAGTAGGATAACGCTGTGATCGTGTTGTTACAATTAATTGCTTGTTGGTTGGATTTTTGCTCTCACTCTAGCAGGTATGATGTTGTAAACATCAGTGTAGGTGAAAGCGTGTATGATTTCATACCACTGCCAAGGGTATAAAAGGGCGAACACTACAAGCAGCAGTACTTTGGGCAGGAAAAGGAGTTGCTATTGGTTTTCTTGAAAAGACTCGTGATAGGGATAATTCTTTAAAAAGGATATTCTCGGTCTCATCTTATGAGATCAGTAGTATAGTTTCTACCCTATGTGTCTGTTGAATTTGAGGGATGAGAATATGTTTTATGATGGGGATGGACAGTGATATTCTACCATCGGAGATATATGTAAAACTTTTTATTTTGAGGATACTGTGTATAACATGGCTCAATAAGTGATAGGATATATATATTAATTAATATATTAATTAATATTAATATATTATTATATATTAATATATTATTATATATTAATATATTATTATATATTAATTAATATATTATTATATTAATATATTATTATATATTAATTAATTAATATATTATTATATATTAATTAATATATAATTAATTAATTTTAATTAATGGAGAATATTCTTTTATTTTATTTTGTTATTTAGTTTTAAGTACTAGTTTTAAATATTGTATATTTTAATCAGCAATCATTAGACTAATTCAAGAAATCATCAAATCTGACCTACTCCTCATACATTTCAGTCCTAGACAAGACATTGTCGTACCCGCCGAAGCATTAAATTCAGGCGTCGGGGCATGCATATATCACCGCTATAATGACAAATCCACTAAAACCAGTAGCCATGCATCAAGAACACTAACAAAAGTTGAACTGGGGTACAACCAGATCGAGAAAGAGGCGCTTGCTTTAATATTCGCCATGACCAAGTTTCATAAATACGTTTTTGGACGACGTTTCACTATACAGACTGATCATTAGCCATTGCTGTCAATTTTTGGTTCTAAAAAAGGAATTCCGGTCTATACAGCAAACAGGTTGCAGAAATGGGCTCTTACGCTATACATGTACGATTTTAACATAGAGTATATATCAACAGAAAAATTTTGGTTATGCCGATATACTCTCCTGTTTAATTAATCAACATGAAAAGAAGATTTCGTCATCCCATCAATTCAAACTGAATACGACATTAATAGAGTTCAAGATGACATACTCAGCAAGTAGCCAGTGACGATAACGACACACAGTTCGCATCAGCGCAATTCAAGTCATTTTGTGAACAAAACGGGATCGATCATGTCGAACAGCCACATATTATCCACAATCGAATGGTCAAGCCGAAAGATTCGTTGATACGATTAAAACATCGCTTCAGAAAAATCAATGAGAAGGGAGCCTACAGGATGCACTTCTTTGTATTCTTTGGGAAAATCTCTGGCCAAGCTGATGTTGGGATGGAAAATAAGAACGCCATTAGATTTACCTCAAGCTGGTTATACATCATCATTATTCATATCGCAAAACAAAACAAAATCAAATCAAACAATTCAACGAATATCATGAGGCTAAACATCGGCAGTTTCAAGTTGAGAATAACGTTGATGTTAAGGTATTTCACGGCAAATTTTAATTAAAATATAATATTGGAAAACTTAATATCCAAAATTGGTTAATATTTTCCACTTTAATATTCAAGTAATCTTTGTATTTATTTTGTAGTAAAATTGAGAAATAGTTCCATTTCTTGCTCATAGTAAAGGGTCCGTCAAATATTTTTTTTTTTTTTTTTTTGAAAATGCTATAAAAAAAAAACTACTGAATATTTTCTCAAAGTTCTTTTTTTATTTGAAAGTACTTCAGGTAAATAATTCAGGTAAATAATGGAAAATAATTTCATTGAAATGGCTGCCTCGGCTGGCCATGCAGTAGCCTACACGATCGGCCCAATTTTTAAGCACATTATCGATTGTGTGCAGCTGTATTTCACCAATGGCTTCACGAATATTGTCCTTTAAAGCGCCAATAGTCTCTGGCTTGTTGGCGTAACACTTATCTTTGACGGCACCCCACAAATAATAGTCCAACGGTATTAAATCGCAGCTCCGAGGTGGTCAAACGACAACAGCTCTGCGGCTGATAATGCGATCTTCAAAAACAGGACGCTAAACATCGAGTGTAGCTTCGACTGTGTAGCACGTAGCGCCGTCCTGTTGAAACCAAATGTTACTAATATCCTCCTCTTCAATTTTTGTGAACAAAAATTCGTTCAACATGGCCCGATAACGATCGCCATTGACTGTAAAGGCCAGTTCTTGCTCATTTTCGAAGAAAAATGGCCCAATTATGCCTTTGGACCAAAATCCGCACCAAGCAATGACTCGTCTTGGGTGTATCGGCTTTTCAATATATGCGTGCGGGTTTTCTGTGCCCCAAACGCGACAATTTTACATACCCGCAATGATCAAAATGAGCTTCATCTGAAAAGATGATTTTTTTTTTTGGCAAAATCGGCATCTTCTGTAAGTCGATCGCAGGCCCCTTTAGCGAAGCCTATACACAACCGTATTCGTTCAGCGGAAGGATAAAACTAATTATCTGTCAAATCAGACATGAGCTAAGTGTTGCCATTCACGAAATAAGCACTAGTTGAAAAAAAAAACGTTTGATGGCGGACCCTTTATTAAAGTGCTATAAGCTACATAGATTTATGGATTTTTATACTTTGTATGAATACCTATTTCTTTACAGCATTTTGACTTCAGTGTACATATTTATCATTTGAGGTATTTCGCTCTTTGTGCGGTACCCTGGTCTAGACTGATCAAATATTGCTACGATACGTTGCAAAGGCTTTCGCTTAGGAATAAAATCCAGTTGTTTTGGATACCTGTATATTGTGGGATAGATGGTAACGAAACAGTGAATGCATTCGCTAAGAAAGGTTACATGACACCCTATATTTGTGCGGACCTTTACTGTGCGGCACTGCTTACTACTACCCCTCAATCTAATCAAGGATTGGGAAATTGCTAGATCTTTAGAACACTGGAATGATTAAAGGAGACTTCGCCACTCTAGGACGGCGATCAGTCCGCAATTTGTTTGTCGTTCTGAGTATCTCAAGTATGACAGGCCAAGAAACATATCCGCAATTAGAGTTTCAGATATGCTAATGTTCATTAGGAAGGCAACAGATCTGCTAATCAAACTGTAGACCAAAAGGGGTGCAATAGATCCTAAGGGTCGCAGTATCCTACAAGAATGCCTGATCAGAATAATAATGATATATAAAATAGCGTGTAGGTTCATCTCTAAACTTACAATATTTTGATTGTATTGGATAAAAATGTATTTGATTAAGAAACGCACACAGATTTCTTAAGTTTACTTAAGTAAAGTATGCACCATTTAATAATCCTCTTCTTTCCAAATCAGCCGGTTAATATTAAGCTAAGTTATTAGGTTACAAGTGCATACAAGTTCGAAAAACCTGTTCTTTTAACTCATAACTCGACTTTTTGGAGATGTTTTACAAATTTCAAAATCAGATTCTTTTTGCACTCGATAGCACCCATCAGAAATATAGTATCAATTTCCAAATATTTCTTCCTTTCGTTTTTGTTGTATAACTTTAGTTGCTGTAAGAATATTTTTGTTGTTTTTTTAAGAATTTTGTATACAGTTTAAAAACATAAAATGTTTAAATTCATCGCATTTTTCAAGACTGAAATAGAAAAAAATTTCTAGATAAAGATGTTGTATACTATTTTTTGTCTTTAACTGTATAGAAAAACAGTAATAAAAAAATATGAATTCGAATTATAACATATGGGCTGAAAAGCCCTTGGCCTAACAAAGAAAACACTTTTTTTTGTTCAAAATTAAATTTATTCATCAACGTAATTTCTATCAAAAGCAATGCAATCATTCAGGCGTCAATTTAACATTTCAATACCCTTTTGCAGAACGATTTATGTTTTACCTCAAAATAGGCCTCAGTTTCAGCGATAACCCCTTCATTCGTGCGAAATTTCTTTCCGGCGAACATTTTTTTGAGGTCTGTGGATAGCCAGTAGTCAAGAAAGCCAAATCTTGCGAATACGGGGGATGTGGAAGCAATTCGTAGTTTAATTTATGTAGTTTTACTATTGTTTTTATTGACTAGTTTTTGGTCAACAGTGCGAAAACGCGGCACCCACTTTGAATACTTTCCCGTATTCAAATGCTCATACAATATAAAGACGACAAGTTTTTTTAATATCCTTACAATGCCAGCTACCTCACGCACTTTTCAGTCATTCAAAACGATTTTCTGGATTTTATTTATGTTTTCTCGTGTTACCGCCTCATTTGGACATCCGCTGCGTTCTGCATCATCGGTCTGCACCACGTTTGAAGTCAGCAAACCAACGCTTTATTGTTGTTTCTGATGAAGTGGCGTCTCCATAACATTTTTCAAGTCATTGCTTCGCTTGAACGGTATTTTTTCCCATCAAGAAGCAGTGTAAAATTAAAACACGAAAATGTTTTTATCCATTGTTCAGAAAATATCAAAAGTAGTATCACTCTTAGCACAATAGGCTTGCTCACCCATTAAAAATTGTTCCGAATTTGTAACAATTGTTACTGGAAATGTTTTCATTAACTCAAAAAATTTGCAACGAGAGAGCGTCAGAAGAGAGCAATAAATTGAGACACAAAAAAAAAACTTGCAAATTCTCCTGGTACAGTTTTTTACTTGCAAGAATTATTCGAACAGCTGTTTGTGTTTATGTTTATAAATCAAGTTTTCTAAAAATAATAGCGAATTAAAACAATTTTGCGAAATTTAGGAAATTGTAAGTCAAATTGAGAGAAGTTTTGAAAAAATTTTTTTACTCTCTCGTTGCAAACCTAATAACTCACAAACTAATTAATAACATAACATAAAATTTTAACAGCTGTTTTTTGAAGTTTAGCTCTAACTGAAAAAGAGGTGAATGCAATAAAACTACGCCATGTGTTAGGCTCGGTACTGCTCATGTGTTACACAAATATACTTTATTGATTTCCATATTAAGTAT